>JANJGN010000028.1:3459689-4059689 GCA_026770705.1 Isurus oxyrinchus | reverse complement strand
ACAGCAATGCGCTCTTAACTGCCCTCTGAAATAGCTGATAAGCCACTCAGTTGTATCAAACTGTTACAAAGTCTAAAAAGAATGAACTCCCTCCCTAACAGCACTGTGGGTGTACCTACACCACATGGACTGCAGCGGCTCAAGAAGGCAGCTCACCACCACCTTCTCAAGGGCAACTAGGGATGGGCAATAAATGCTGGCCTAGCCAATATCCTGTGAACGAATAAATAAAATAAACTTAGAAACGTTTACAGTAATCCTATGAAGCTCTGTGAGATATGAGAATGGGACTTTCTTCACAGTTTCCGGAAAGGGAGATCTCCCACTCACCACTGCAGGGGGACAGCTCCAGCCCAACTTTACTTTCTCACCCAACATCCCAGCAGTCTGCCTCTGATGGCCCATTGGGAAAATCCTGCAGTTTGCACTAACTGGGAAGTGGTGCATTGCCAAATGTATTGGATGGGATGTGAAGGTGTCAATTTGAAAATATTCCCTGAGAAAGATCTCAGTGAGAGGTCTGTGACCAAGAGACATCTCCGATTTTAAAGAAATAATCTCATATTTGAAAGGGCTCTCGGTACTTGCCTTATACCAGCTATGCTTTAAAATGGGTTGAAGAGTAGTGAATGCTTTGGTAACATTCTGTGCAGTACATAGTGATTACTATGGGATGGGAGCTTTTTGCTTTGTAACATTGCTGTTGATTTCTATTTTTCCCAGGCATCGAAGGTGTGGGTCCAGAACAAAGTGGACGAGTCAAAGCATGAGATTCACTCGCAGGTTGATGCGATCACTGCAGGGACTGCATCTGTTGTCAATCTCACGGCTGGTGAGTGATGGAGTTTGCGAGTCTCAAAACTGTATCTTCAAACCAAAACCGAATCTTCAGATCAGTGAAAGCAGCTGCCACTTCACTGGTACTCGAACCACTGCCTCCAGGGTCCCCAACCTGGGTGATGGAGGATGCTGCTCGCCGTAGCTGGAGACCAGCTTTCATATTTCAGTGGCTTTGCACTGATTTACTATTCAGTGCTGATCATCCAGCTCTACCAGAAACCTGGGGGTATAAATATATCAGTTAGATCTCTGCAGGGTAAAGCTGGAAAAGGAAACGTGGGAGGGAAGGAAATCTACTGGAAGGTGCAGCTCATTAAAGATTTGTATCTTCTGCTGAAAGCTTCTTTGAAGACTTGTGTCCAAGATAAAAAACCATAGGGCCAAATATTTATTTACCGACTGAGTGTATGTGTCTTGTACACAGCATTTCACCTGAAAGCAAAGAATCATTCAGTGTCCCATTTCCGGTTTAAAGCTTTACAGCAGAGTATGATCTGCTCAGAACATCACAGAATCTTTACAGTGCAGAAGGAGGCCATTCAGCCCATTGAATCTGCACTGGCTCACTGAAAGAGCAATTGACCTAACCCCACTCCCCTGCCTTACCCCCCATAACCTTGCACATTCTCTCTTTTCCGATAGCAGTCTAATTCCCTATTGAATACCTCGTTGAAACCTGCCTCCACCACTCTTTCAGGAAGTTCATTCTGGACTGCAACCACCCTCTGGATGAAAACATTTTTCCTCACATGACTTCTACTCCTTTCACCTATTACTTTGAACCTGTGCCTCTAGTTCTTGATGCTCTCTTGAGTGGGAAACAGCTTCTCACTAATTACCCTCTCCATACCCCTCATGATCTTGAATACTTCTATCAAGTCTCCCCCCAGCCTTCTTTTCTCCAAGGAAAACAATCCCAACCTCTCCAATCTATCCTCATAACTACAGTGCTTTATCCCTGGAATCATTCTTGTGAATCTTCTCTGTACTCTGCTCAATGCCTTCATATCCTTCCTCAAGTATGGCACCCAGAACTGGACGCAGTACTCCAGATGAGGCCTAACTAGTGTCTTATACGAGTTTAACATGACAACCTTACTCTTGTACTCAATGCTCCTATTAATAATAATAATATGCTTTATTAACTACACCCTCAATATGCCCTGCCGCCTTCAGTGACTTATGTACACATATACCAACGTCCCTCTGTACCTGCAACTCCTTTAGAGACTCTCCCTTTATTCTATACTGTCTCTCCACATCCTTCCTGCCAAAATGAATCACCTCACATTTCTCTGCACTGAACTTCTGCTGCCACTTGTCTGTCCAATCCATCATCCTGTCTATGTCTTTTTGAAGTTCAAGACTGTCACAGTTGACAACATTTCCAACTTTCGTCTCATCTGCAAATTTTGAAATCATGCCCTGCACACCACAGTCTAGGTCATTACTATACATTAAAAAGAGCAAGTGTCCCAACACTGATCCCTGGGGAACTCCACTACAAACCTTCCTCCAATCTGAAAAACAACCATTTATCACTACTCTCTGTTTCCTGTCACTCAGCCAATTTCTTATCCAAGTGTCTACTTTCCCTTTTATTCCATGACCTAGAATTTTACTCACAAGTCTGTTGTGTGGCCCTGTAGCAAATGCCTTTTGAAAATCCATATACACAACATCAACAGCACTGACCTTATCAACCTTCCCTGTTACCTCTTCAAAAACCTCCAGCGAGTTAGTTAGACATGATTTCCCCTCAGTGAATCCAAGCTGGCTTTCCTTCATTATCCCACACTGTCTAAGTGATTATTGATTTTGTCCCGAACAATAGGGCAGAGATTTTTGCTTGGCAGGCAGGTGCTGGAGCGTGATATGTTGTGCGTTAATGTCAACGCTCAGTTGTGCAATAGTTCAGTCAGCAGACATGTGCCGGAGTTGGCAGCGCACCCACTGACAATTAAAAGGTCTGTTAAGATCATTGAATAATCAATTAAACTAAATTTTTCACTGACGGTTGACAGGCAGGCAAAAGCCTTTGCATTTTTTTGAAACCACATCGATGGGTGGGATGAGGATTCCAAAAGCAAATAATAAAGAATAAAAGTTTTCAAATGTAATTAATATAATCACAGAGTCGCATTAGGGGACATATTTTATTACATTTTTATTTACCTAATTTTCTTTCCGTCCCTCAGGAAGATTATGAAGTATCTACTCACGTGCATGTACAAAGTTCACGCTCGGTCTGCCCGCTCTCCTTCCCCACCCCCTGGGCAGGCAGCGCTCAGTGCTCAGCGCTGCTGCTCGCGTTTCACGCTGGACAGGCCTTAATTGGCCCACGAGCATGAAATCGCTGTCCGGTCCCAATCGCGGGCAATGGTTAGCTTCCTGACCATCCCCACCAGGTCTCCCCGCCAAGGGCAAAATTCTGCCCATAGTTTCCAGAAGTTTCTCTACCACTGAAGTCAAACTGACTGGTCTGTAGTTACCGGCTGTATCCTTGCACCCCTTTTTGAACAAGGATCACAATTCTCCAGTCCTCTGGCACCTCCCCTGTGTCTAAGGAAGGCTGGAAGATTATCCCCAGTGCCTCTGAAATTTCCACTCTCACTTCCCTCAGTATCCTTGGACGCATCTCATCTGGTCCTGGTACCTTATCAGTTTTAAGTAAAGATAGCCTTTCCAACACCACCTCCTTCTCAATTGTAAATCCCGCGAGTGTACCAGTTACCTCCTCTCTCACCTCAGCCTGGGGAGCATCTTCTTCCTTTGTAAAGACAGATGCAAAGTACTCGTTTAATACCTCCACCACTTCTCCTGTCTCCGCAAGTGTCCTTTTTTATCCCTAATCGGCCCTACTCTTTCTCTTACCACTCTTTTATTATTTACATGCTTATAGAAGACCATGGAATTCCCTTTTATGTTAGCTGCCAGCTTCTTTTCATGCACCCTCCTCGCTTTTCTGATTAGATTTTTCACTTCCCCTCAGGTCCTTCTGTATTCAGCCTGATTCTCCATTGTATTTTCTACCTGACGTCTGTCATACTCATACTTCTTCCTTTTCATCTTTACCTCTATCTCCCTCGTCACCCAGGGCACTCTGGATTTATTTATCCTACCTTTCCCCATCAAGGGAATATACCCTGACATTGCCTGCAATACTATCTCTTTGAAGGTGGCCCATTGTTCAGCCACCATCTTTTCTGCCAACGTTTGTTTCCAACTCACACGACTCAGATTCTCATCTCATCGAAGTTGACTTTCCCCAATTAATTCTCCCTGCTCTGGATTGTTCCTTGTCCTTCTCCATGGCTGACCTAAACCTTATAAGACAATGGTCACTGTCCTCTAAATCCTGCCCCACTGATATTTGACCCACTTAAGCCAACTCATTCCCCAGAACCAGACCCAACAGTGCCTGACCTCTTGTTGGACTGGAATCATACTGCTGCAGAAAATTATCTTGAACACATTTCAGGAACTGTCATCCCTCTTGTCCCTTTGAACTATTCCTATCTCAGTCTATATTTGGATAATTGAAATCCCCCATTATGATTACTCTATAATTCCTGCACCTCTCTGTAATTTCTTCACAAATTTGTTTCTTTACGTTCCTTCCACTAGTTGGTGGTCTATATACTACACCAATCAATGTTATTGCACCTTTTTCATTCCTTACCTCTAGCCAGGGAGATTCTGTCCTTGACTCCACTGGAACATCCTGTCTCTCCAGTACTGTAATTCCGTCTATAATCAACACTGTCACACCCTCTTCCCCCCAACCCCGACACACACACACACACACACACACACACACACACACACACACACACACACACACACACACACACACACACACACACACACACACACACACACACACACACACACACACACACACACACACACACACACACACACACACACACACACACACACACACACACACACACACACACACACACACACACACACACACACACACACACACACACACACCCTCCACCACTTTCTTTCTTTCCTGTCTCTCCTAAACATCTTATACCCAGGAATATTTAACGTCCAGTCCTGCCCTTTGAGCCAGGTCTCTGTTACAGCAATAATATAATTCCATTTCTCAACCTGTGCCTGTACTTCACCAATCTTACTAACCACACTCTGTGCATTCACATACATGCACATTAACCCTGATTTAGGCTTTTTTAAAACTTTTCCCCTTATTCTGACCCCATCTAATGACTTACTACTGCCTCCTCTAGTTCTATCAAACTCTCCAAGTATTCTATTTACCTTGTTACTACTCTCTGATATATCCTTATCAGTTAATACTCCTCTACTTCCCACTGCCAGTTTTTCTCCTCTCCACTCTGAATTTCCCTTCAGGTTCCCATCTCCCTGCTAATCTATTTCAATCCCTCCCCATATATGACAATATACGCAAATAGATTGTGTTTTGCAAATTCACCTCTTTTGGCCCATTGAGGATGGACACATGACCTTCTCTCAACTTTGACCTGGTGTTATTCTAAGTCGACCATTCGGTTATGAGGTTCTGATGGAGGTGAAACTCCCACCCTTACAGCGGTTTCTTTTCCCCTCACTAGTCGAACCTACTTGTTTTATTGTTACTTGAAGTCGTGGATGAAGCAGAAAGAGTTTGTTGGTTTTATTTCTTTCCCTTTGAAATTCACTCAGCACAGATTGTGTTGTAGGGGCCCATGGGGTAGGGGCCATGCAATACTTGACATGCCCACTCATAACGGAGAGGGCAAATAAACCCAGGGTATTTACTGCCTCCTGTGTATATAGGCCTGAGAGTAAATAAGTGTGGTGTGTGGTCTGGAGGGGAACAGGAAGGAGGAGGAAGAGGTGTAGAGGTTTGAGTGAGACTTTAAGCACAATGTTGAAACAGGTGTGTAAGGTGTAACGTTTTCCTCTAGGAGATCCTGCAGACACTGATTACACTGCTGTTGGCTGTGCTATTACTACCATTTCTTCCAATCTCACGGAAATGTCTAAGGGAGTGAAGATGCTGGCTGCCCTAATGGACGATGATGTTGGAAGTGGACAGGACCTCCTGCGGGCAGCCAGAACATTGGCTGGCGCTGTCTCCGATCTACTGAAGGCAGTCGAGCCCTCGTCAGGGGAGGTGAGCCGGGGGCATTGGTGTGGTGGCTGCAGCTTGGGGCAAAGGTGGGGGTTGGGGGAAGGGCAGCAGAAAATGTTCCTTGTTGAATAATGAAATGCAAAACTGAACAAATGGGTGAGCAGTCAAATACTTTTCCTTTTGTCCCCGTTTTGGAATATTTTTATTCAACCATTAATCCTGCTTCAGAATCAAAAGGTTCAGAGACCGACATCAAGTTGCAAAAGGTCACAGGGGATATTGAGCCTGTCATGTCTGTGCTGGCTCTTTGACAGAGTTACCACTCCACTTGACCTTTCTCAATAGCCCATTTTTCCTTTTCCAATATTTATCCATTTCCTCTTTTGAAAGTTCCCATTGAATCTGCTTCCACTTGTTCAGGCAGCACTTCCAGATCACAACAACTTGCTGTCCGGGTAAGAAAGCTTTTCCTTACCCCCACTGCCTCCCAGCCCCACCCCCGCTTCTTTTAGCAGTTACCTTAAATCTGTGCCCTCTGGTTACTGACCGTGCTGCCACTGAAAATAGTTTCTCCATGTTTATTGTGTCAGAATTTTTGATTTTGATCACCTCTGCTAAATCTTCCCTTAATCTTTGTTTTGTTTGTGATTGATTTGAAAACAAAATCGTGCTGATGATGCTTGTGATCTGAAATAAAATCGGAAAATGCTGGAGATGCTCAGCAGGTCTGGCAGTTTCTGTGGGGAGAAGAACAGAGTTAGTGTTTCAGGTCGATGACTTTTCATCAGAATTGATAATGGGACAAGGGAGAAGGAGTTGGTAAGGAGACCAGCCAAGAACAGTAGATGGGTCCAGAGGAGGTGAACAGTTACAGCAGGATAGCAGAGGGTGAGGAATGCATAGGAAATTGGGCAAAGGCCCAATCAAGGATTATATTCAGTTCCTTTTGGGCCCCAATCTATAAGTAGATCTGCCCCAACCTCCCATTTGTTTTCTGAATGGAACATTGATATATTATTATTTCCTATGGATATATAATTCTATACATATAAATTCTATAGCAAGCTGTAAGATAATAATCATTAAAAGTGTATAATATTGACAGACCAAAAGCTGCTAACCCTAATTTTTACAGCATTAGCATTGTTCAGTATGATCCGAGGTCAGTCCTGTCCAATTTGCATGGGTTTCCTTCCCTTCTGAGTTTACCCATCAAATCCCATTCTCCTGATTGCTTCCCACATCCTTGAAAATTTCCTCATAACATTTAAGAAGTATTTGGATGTGCACTTGCGATGCCATGGCATACAAGGCTATGGGCCTAGTGCTGGAAAATGGGATTAGAATAGTTAGGTACTTGTTTGACCAGCGGAGACTCGATGGGCTGAAGGGCCTTTTTCTGTGCTGTAGCCCTTTGTGACTCTAACATTCCACCCAGTCTGATCCCATTCTCCTGATCACCCCACGTGCTGATTAACTTTAGAATTCCACATTCCAACCCAATACTCCATATATTTCTCCTTAATCTTTGTGTGTGTGTTAAATTTTTGCTCTCACCAGCCAGTTAAAACAACCTGCCTGTGCCTCTTGTACCCGCCTGTGTCTCTTGTACCCACCTGTGCCTCTTGTACCCGTCTGTGCCTCTTGTACCCGCCTGTGCCTCTTGTACCCGCCTGTGCCTCTTGTACCCGTCTGTGCCTCTTGTACCCGCCTGTGCCTCTTGTACCCACCTGTGCCTCTTGTACCCGCCTGTGCCTCTTGTACCCGCCTGTGCCTCTTGTACCCACCTGTGCCTCTTGTACCCGCCTGTGCCTCTTGTACCCGCCTGTGCCTCTTGTACCCGCCTGTGCCTCTTGTACCCGCCTGTGCCTCTTGTACCCGCCTGTGCCTATTTAATCCATCTGTCGTCAGTATGATGAGCTCGGTACCAAGTTAAGAAGCAGAACCTCAAAGTTAATAATCTATGAATTATTACCTGAGCCATGTGCAAATTGGCATTGGACAAGTAAGATCAGGGAAATGAATGCCTGGCTGAAAGACTGGCCTGGGAGGAGTGGGTTGTGGTTCCTGGGGACACTGGCACCAGTATTGGGGAAAGTGGGGACATCTACACCTGAACCTTTCTGTGATGAGCGTTCTTGCGAATTGCATAGATAGGGAAGTAGAAAGGGTTTTAAACTAAATCGTGGGGGGCAACAGATCAAATGTGGGAAGATGTGGTAAATTAAAGAGTAGAGACAAGGTAAAAGAGGAAGATGTTAATTTGGGAAATGATAAACAGACCATGACAGGAAGGGACAGAGTTCAAGTTGAAGAGTAAACCAATATATAAGGATAGATGTTACAAAAATAGTTTAAGGACAAAACTTAAGGCTCTGTATCTGAGTGCACGTAGCATTTGAAACAACACAGATGAACTGATAGTGCAAATCAAGAGAAATAAGTATGATCTAAGAGCCATTACAGAGACATGGCTGCAGGGTGGGATAGATTGGAACCTGAACATTGAGGAGTATGTGACTTTTAGGAAGGATAGGAAATTAGGAAAAGGCGGAGGGGTGGTTCTGTTAATTCAAGATGACATTAACACAAAAGAGAGCGATAGCCTAAGTGCAGGAAATGAGGTTATAGAAGCGGTTTGGGTAGAGATGAGGAATGATAACAGCAAGAAGTCGCTTGTAGGAGTGGCTTACTTTACAGGCCTCCTAACAGTAATCACGTAGTAGGACAGATTATCAACGAAGAAATAGTGAGAGCTTGTCAGAAAGGCACGGCGATTATCATGGGGGATTTTAATCCACATATAGACTGGAATAGCCAGATGTGTAAAGGTAGCATAGATGCCAAATTCATAGAATGTTTAGAGATAATTTCTTAGATCAGCATATAAAGCATATAACTGCACAAACATAGGTGGCAGGTCAGAAGATTAGATCGAATATAAAAAACAGCAAAGAATGACTTATTAAGATTTATAAGGAGGGAAAAGTTAGAGTTGGAGAGAAAACTATCTAGAAATATAAAGACAGAGAGTAAGAGTTTCTATAGATATTTTAAAAAGAAAAGAGTTAACAAGGAAGTAAGTCTGGAATTAATAGTGAAAATATGGAGATGATGGATGAATTAAATAAATATTTTGCATCGGTCTTCACTATAGATGACACAAGTAACATCCCAGAAACAGCTGTAAATCAGGAAATGGAAGGGAGGGAGGAACTCAAAAAAATAGCAATTACCTGAGAAGTGGTACTTGTCAACCCGCAGCTCCGACACTTTGCTAAGTCCCTGGGTCCTGATGGATTTCATCCTAGGGCCTTAAAAGAAGTGACTAGTGAGATAGTTGATACTTTGGTTTTAACTTTCCAAAATTCGCTAGATTCTAGGAAGATGCCATTAGATTGGAAAATAGCAAGTGTAACTCCTTTAATCCAAAAGGGAGGGAGACAGAAAGCAGGAAACTACAGGCCAGTTAGCTTGATATCTGTCATAGGGAAAATGTTAGAAGCTATTATTAGAGCAGTTATAACAGAGCACTTAGATAAATTCAAGGCAATCTGGCAGAATCAACATGGTTTTGTAAAAGGGAAATCACATTTAACCAATTTATTGGAGTTCTTGAAAAGTAACATATGCTGTGGATAAAGGGAACCGGTGGATGTACTGTACTTAGATTTTCAGAAGGCATTTGATAAGTTGCCTCATCAAAGGTTATTGTGGAAAATAAAAGCTCATGGTGTAGGGGGAAACATACTGGCATGGAAAGAAGATTGGCTGGCTAACAGGAAGCAGAGAGTAGGCATAAATGGCTCATTTTCTGGTTGGCAGGATGTGACAAGTGGGGTGCCACTGGGATCAGTGCTGGGGCCTCGACTCTTACAGTTTATATAAATGATTTGGTTGAAGGGACTAATGGTACGGTTGGTAAATTTGCTGATGCCAGAAAGGTAGGTAGGAAAGTGAGTTGTGAAGAGGACGTAAGGAGGCTACAAAAGGCTATAGACAGTGGGCAAAAATCTGGCAAATGGTGTATAACGTAGGAAAATGTGATGTTGCCCATTTTGGCAGCACAAGTAAAAAAGAGGCATAATATCTAAACACAGAGATTGCAGCGCTCTGAGATTCAGAGGGATCTGGGTGTCCTAGTGCATGATTCACAAAAGGTTAGTGTGCAGGTACAGCAGGTAATTAGGAAAGCTAATAGAATGTTATCATTTGTGAGGGGAAATGATTACAACAGTAGGGAGGTTATGCTTCAGTTGTACAGGGTATTGGTGAGACCACATCTGGAATACTGTGTACAGCACTGGTCTCCTTAGTTAAGGAAAGATGTAAATGCATTAGAAGCAGTTCAGAGAAGGTTCACTAGATTAATACCAGGAATGGGTGGGTTATCTTTTGAGGAAAGGTTGGACAGACTAGGCTTGTATCTGCTGGAGTTTGGAAGAGTAAGAGGTGACTCGATTGAAACATAAGATCCTGAGGGCTCTTGACAGGGTGGATGTGGAGAAGACGTTTCCTCTTGTGGGAGATTCTAGAACTCAGGGTCACTGTTTAAAAATAAGGGGCCGCCATTTTTGACAGAGATGAGGAATTATTTTTTTCTCTCAGAGGAGTGAGAGACTTTGGAATTCCCTTCCTCAAAAAGTGGCTGAAGCAGAGGCGTTGAATATTTTTAAGGCAGAGGTAGACAGATTCTTGATAAGCAAGCAAATGTTATCGGGTGTGGGCAGAAATATGATCTTATTGAATGGCAGAGCAGGCTTGAGGGGCCTAGATGCCTACTGCTCCTAATTCGTATACTTGTACGTGTGTCTTTGCCTAACCCAACCATCTTTGCCTTTTTTTTATATTCATTCATGGGATGTGGATGTGCCGGCATTTATTGCCCATCCCTAATTGCCCTTGAGAAGTTGGTGGTGAGTTGCCTTTTTGAACCATTGTTGCTCATGTGGTGTAGGTACACCCACAGTGCTGTTAGGAAGGAGTTCCAGGATTTTGACCCAGCGACAGTGAAGGAACGGTGATATATTTCCAAGTCAGGATGGTGAGTGACTTGGAGGGGAACTTCCAGGAGGTGGTGTTCCCATGTATTTGCTGCCTTTGTCCTTCTAGATGGTAGTGGTCGTGGGTTTGGAAGGTGCTGTGTAAGGAGCCTTGGTGAATTCCTGCAGTGCATCTTGTAGATGGTACACACTGCTGCCACTGTGTGTCGGTGGTGGAGGGAATGAATGTTTGTGTCTGATGCCAATCAAACGGGCTGCTTTGTCCTGGATGGTGTCGAGCTTCTTAAGTGTTGTTGGAGCTGCACTCATCCAGACAAGTGGAGAGTATTCCATCACACTCCTGATTTGTGCCTTGTAGATGGTGGACAGGCTCTGGGGAGTCAGGAGGTGAGTTACTCACTGCAGGATTCCCAGCCTCTAACCTGCTCTTGTAGCTACAGTATTTATATGGCTAGTTCAGCTCAGTTTCTGGTCAATGGTAACCACCAGGATGTTGATAGTGGGGATTCAGTGATGGTAATGCCATTGAACATCAAGGGGTGATGATTAGGCTCTCTGTGGTTGGAGATGGTCATTGCCTGGCACTTGTGTGGCATGAATGTTACTTGCCACTTGTCAGCCCAAGTCTGGATATTGTCCAGGTCTTGCTGCATTTGGACATGGACTGCTTCAGTATCTGAGGAGTCGTGGATGATGCTGAACGTTGTGCAATCATCAGCGAACATCCCCACTTCTGACCTTACGATGGAAGGAAGGTCTGTGATGAAACAGCTGAAGATGGTTGGGCCGAGGACACTACCCTGAGGAACTCCTGCAATGATATCCTGGAGCTGAGATGACTGACCTCCGACAACCACAACCATCTTCCTTTGTGCTCGGTATGACTCCAACTAGTCAAGCGTTTTCCCCTTATTCTGATTGATTCCAGTTTTGCTGGGGCTCCTTGATGTCACTATCGGTCAAATGCGGTCTTGATGTCAAGAACAGTTACTCTCACCTCACCTCTGGAGTTCAGTTCTTTTGTCCATGTTTGAACCAAGGCTGCAATGTGGTCAGGAGCTGAGTGGTCCTGGTGGAACCCAAACTGGGCATCAGTGAGCAGGTTATTGCAAAGCAAGAGCAGCTTGATAGCACGGTTGATGACCCCTTCCATCACTTTACTGATGATCGAAAGTAGACTGATGGGGCAGTAATTGGCCGGGTTGGATTTATCCTGCTTTTTGTGTACAGGACATACCTGGGCAATTTTCCACGTAGCCAGGTAGATGCCAGTGTTGTAGCTGTACTGGAACAACTTGGCTAGGGGCACGGCAAGTTCTGGAGCACAAGTCTTCAGTACTATTGCTGGAATGTTGTCAGGGCCCATAGCCTTTGCAGTATCCAGTGCCATCAGCTGATTCTTGATATCATGTAGAGCAAATCGAATTGGCTGAAGACTGGCATCTATGATGCTCGGGACCTTGGGAGGAGGCCGAGATGGATCATTCACTTGGCATTTCTGGCTGAAGGTTTTAGCAAATGCTTCAGTCTTATCTTTTGCACTGATGTCCTGGGCTCCTCCATCACTGAGAATGGGGATATTTGTGGAGCCACCTCCCCCAGTGAGTTGATTAGTTGTCCACCACCATTCCCGACTGGATGTGACAGGACTTGTGGAGCATTGATTTGATCCATTGGCTGTGGGATCACTTAGCTCTGTCTGTCACTTGCTGCACACTGTTTGGCACACAAGTAATCCTGTGTTGTAGCTTCACCAGGTTGTCGCCTCATTTTTTGGTGTGCCTGGTGCTGCTCCTGACATGCCCTCCTGCTCTCTTCATTGAACCAGGGTTGATCTCCTGGCTTGATGGTAATGGGAGCGGGGGATATGCTGGGCCATGAGGTTACAGATTGTGTTGAGTACAATTCTGCTGCTGCTGATGGCCCACAGCCTCATGGATGCCCACTTTTGCGTTGCTAGATCTGTTTGAAATCTATCCCATTTAGCATGGTGATAGTGCCTCATAACACAATGGAGGGTATCCTCAATGTGAAGACAGGACTTCATCTCCACAATGACTGCGCAATGGTCACTCCTATCGATACTGTCATGGACAGATGTATCTGCAGCAGGCAGGTTAGTGAGGATGAGGTCAAGTATGTTTTTCCCTCTTGTTGGTTCCCTCACCACCTGCTGCAGACCCAGTCTAGGAGCTATATCCTTTAGGACTCAGCCAGCTCAGTCAGTAGTGGTGCTACCAAGTCACTCTTGGTGATAGACGTTGAAGTCCCCCACCCAGAGTACATTCTGTACCCTGCCACCCTCAGTGCTTCCTCCAGGTGGTGTTCAACATGGAGGGGCACTGATTCATCAGCTGAGGGAGGGCGGTACGTGGTAACCAGCAGGAGGTTTCCTTACCCATGTTTGACCTGATGCCATAAGACTTCATGGGGTCCGGAGTCGATGCTGCAGACCCCCAGGGCACCTCCCTGCCGACTGTATACCACCATGCTGCCACCTCAGGGAAGGTGATGGTGCTGTTTGGGACATTCTCTGTCAGATATGATTCCATGAGGATGACTATGTCAGGCTGTTGCTTGACTAGTCTGTGAGACAGCTCTTCCAATGTTGGCACAAGTCCCCAGATATTAGTACTTTGCAGGGTTGACAGAACTGCGATTGCCGTTGTCGTTTCCGGTTCCTTGGTCGATGCCAGCCCAGGGTGGGCTGTCCAGTTTCATTCCTTTTTTGGGGCTTTGTAGCATTTGGTACAGCTGAGTAGCTTGCTTGGCCATTTCAGAGTGCAATTGAGAGTCACCCACATTGCTGTGGGTCTGGAGTCACGTGTAGGCCAGACCAGGTAAGGACAGCAGATTTCCTTCCCTAAAGGGCATTAGTGACCCAGATGGGTTTTTACAACAATCAACAATGGTTTTATGGTCATCATCAGTCTTTTAATTCCAGATTTTATTGAATTCAAATTTCACCATCTACTGTGGTGGGATTCAAACCCAGGTCTCAAGAGCATTACCCTGGGTCTCTGGATTAGTCCAATGACAATATCACTACGCCAGCACCTCCCAGTCTGTGCCGATTTTGCCAGTCTGTGCCGATTATTCTACCACCACCACCACCCCCCCCCCCCCCCCCCCCCCCCACCCCCACCCCGTGCCTATTCTATCGAAACCCTTTTGCTCTTGCAGATCTGAAGTAAATTGTTTTGAACTCCAGTGGAGAAACCCACCCTCTCAGTCTCAGTTTCTAATTGTGACATGAATCCACGCCCTGTAACCCAATAGCTGTCTGTTGAAGGTTTGAATTTAGATTCGTCTCCCTTTTCCCGGCATGTTCCCAGTGCTGCACCTCTGACCCCCCCCTCCACTCCCCCCCTCTCCGCCACCACCCCCTCCACTCCACACCCTCCGACCCCCCCCTCCACTCCCCATCCTCCGACACCCCCCCCCCCCCAACCTGCCACCCAGGTAAAAACTCAGAATTTTGATTTGCATGTTTGTGTTTTATGAGTATTGGTAGAAAATAGCCGGACTGTTGGTTCGTCTGTGTTAATTCAGTCTCTTATTATGAATTATCCCCTGTGAGTGGATCCATCAAGCTTCAGAGGGTCAGAGTTAGGAAGGGAAGAATGAAATCCCTCATGTCACAATGCACCGTTTTTTCTGATGAGGGGCAGGAAGTTTTGAGCCACCTCCCTCTTGGACAGCAATTAAACTCTCATTGTCCTTAGTCTCTGCTTCATTCAACAAGTCGGCTTGTGGCTTTACAAAAATAGGACAAGCCTCCTTCAACACAGACCCCCCCTTAGACATGGTTCTCTGCACTTCAAGGCACAACTCCAGCTTAAGGTAGCTCTCCATTTTAAGACATGGTCTTGCCTTAACAGCAGAATAATACACTGTGCATTATATGGCCCAATGTTCCTGCTGTGTGACTTCCCACTGAGACGCTGGGCATTCGGTACAAACTTGCTAAATTCTTTAGACTGGGGTATTGAGAATTGTCACATTGTCCCTACAAACCAGGAATAGAGGCTGTTATCCCCAGCCCCCCAACATCACCCAGGGGTTTATGCTGAGCCTGTTTCATGCAGGTGTATTTTGTCTGATGTGACTATGTGTGTGTTTTTGTCCCCAGACTCGGCAGACTGTCCTGACAGCAGCTGGAAGCATTGGGCAGGCTAGTGGAGACCTTCTGCGCCATATTGGGGAGAGCGAAACGGACGAACGGTTTCAGGTAGGAAGAGGAGCCTCTTTGATCAGCAAACCCTGCCTCTTTCTGGAGGGATTATGTGGCATCGTCTCAGTTTTACTGCTCCCTCTAAAATATCCCATCGTATCTGCGGGTCCAGATCATGTTTGTTTTTGAAAGACTTTCCTGGGATTGTCCTGTCTCTGTGGCATGGAATTGTTCTGTGTTTTATATTTGTTCCAGAATGTTCTAATCTTCAGCTTACTTAAATCACACACTTGCAGTTTCTCTATGAATACGTGGCACTGGCACAAATGAGAATGTTAATATAGTGCTGTGTTATTACTCAGGAGCCAGGGACTGTTAATTCTGAATTTTAGTGCTCTGTAGCATTATTGCTCAACGTTACTAGCCAGTACTCATTGAATTCCATATCTGCATTGTTGCTAAGACCACGTATTTCTGCCTCTGTGACATCGCCCAGCGCTGCTCCAGTGCTGAGACCCTCATCTGGCCTTTTGTTTCCTCCGGACTTAGAAATTCCAATGTGCTGCTGGGTGACTTCTCATTTCTACCCCCCTAAACTTGAGGTCATCCTAACTTTGCCAAGTCCTGTTCGCCCATCACCCCTCTGCTCGCTGACTAGCTCACAGTTAAAGCAGTGCCTCAATTTTAAAATTCTCATCCTTATTTTCAAATCCCTCCATCGCCTCATCTCTCCCGATCTCTAATCTCCTGCAGCGCCACAACCCTCTGAGCTATCTGTGTCCCTCCAATTCTGGCCTCTAGAGTATTCTCGATTTTATTTTCTGCTCCATTAGTGGCTGTGCCTTCAGCTATCAAGACCCTAAGATCTGGAGTTTCTTCTCTAACTCTCTCCATTGTTATAACTCAGATAGTCAGGCAGTGAAGGCTAGACCTAGAATCTAGTTTTTAGATACTTAGGAGCTTTTATTTAGAGACACACACTATATATCACACACCTCAACATTGATCAAGCACAGTTCCAGTCTGCTGCAAAATATAGGAGCACAGGTGAGTCCCCAGTTAGTGTCATCACCTGATTACAAATGAATGTCCAATTATTGTTTAATTAACATCCATCTCCCAAATTCACTTTCCTCCTTCAAACCTACCCCTTTGATCAGATTTTTTTGTCATCTTCTCAAATGTGGCTTAGTGCTAAATTCTGCTTTCTAACACTTTGGGCTAAATTCTGCTTTCTAACACTTTGGGCTAAATTCTGCTTTCTAACACTTTGGGCTAATTTCTGCTTTCTAACACTTTGGGCTAATTTCTGCTTTCTAACACTTCTGTGAAGCACCTTGGAACATTTTGTTACATTGAAAGGCAGTAAATAAGTTAATGCTCAGTGTTAGTAAGCAGTTTTTCATTGATGCTTGGTGTTGTTAACCAGTAATCCATTAATACTAATGCTCAGTGTTATTAGGCAGTAATCAGTTAGTGCAAATGCTGTCTGATTATCAGTTGGTGTTGGTGCTCAGTGTTATTAACCAGTAATTACTGAGCGTTAACGCTCAGTCTTATTAACCACTAATCAGTTAGTGTTAATGCTCGGTGTTATTAACCAGTAATCAGTTAGTGTTAATGATCAGTATTGTTAACCAGTAATTGGTGAATATTAATGCCCAATGTTATTAACCAGTAATCAGTTAGTGTTAGTGCTCAATATTGTTAACCTGTAATTGGTGAGTGTCAGTGTTCAGTATTGTTAACCAGTAATTGTTTAAGGTGATCAGTGATCCCTTGTTGAAAATGAAACCATTCAACATCTGCAGAATTAAACCCCTCACCTGTGCCGGATGCACAGTATTTATTTTTCCGTTCTGTTCTGTGAATGTGGTAGGTCAGACAATCTGGAAGGCCAGGTTTAGGAAGCTCACCGCTGTGGTGGGATGGACTCCCCCGGTAACACTGAGCCACTATCTTCTTGTCTCCCTCTGGCAGGATGTGCTGATGAACTTGGCAAAGGCTGTGGCGAATGCGGCTGCCATGTTGGTCCTAAAGGCAAAGAACGTGGCCCAGGTGGCCGAAGATACGGTCCTGCAAAACGGAGTGATCACTGCTGCCACGCAATGTGCTCTCTCCACATCCCAGCTGGTTGCCTGTGCAAAGGTGAGTGGGTGGCAGGAACCATAGGAAGAATGACCTCAGAATGCCTCTACAATGGTTCCACACGGACTATGACTGCATCAATTCAGAGGCTCTTATTTTGCGTAGGTCTTTGTTGTGATTGCTATGGGTTTGGTTCCATAAAGGCCACAAATGGTTGTTGCAGTGGGTTGTTGACCTTTGACCTCTGGGTATTTCAGTCAAGCCAGCCTAATTGGAATGAATGAAAGCCTCATCTTTCAGCTGGCTGTGGGAGGAACCTCGGCCCGTTTCCCAAAGGCCTGGTACCAACAGCACAAATAGCCAGTGTTAATCCGGCAGACTGAAATGGTCCTGGAGATGGAAGGTTGAACGATTTCCCCTGTTACCAGCCTGGGGCACTCTCCCGGGTTACATCACAATACCAGGAGCTTTGCTGTCTGCCTCATTGTGCTATACCTGACTGTGAGTGTCTGATGTTGACACAATGATATCCATCTCTCAAATATTGCACTGCTCATCATCACCATACTGAAGCTGATAAATACCATTAATTTATTGAGGGGGGGGGAGATTTGCAGAACTATGAGAATAAGCAGGTTGGTGGAACCAATTGGGATAGCTCTTTTAAAGAGGCGGAATGGGGTGAATGGTCCCTTCCAAGATCCCGTGATATCTGGTGCATTTGGGTTAACTTGGTGTATATGTGATGTATATGTTGTATTGGATGTGACTTGAGACTCCTGTGAAGTTCCACGTTGAGAGCCATTTGCTTTGATGTTCCCCCTGGTCTGGCACAGGTGGTCAGTCCAACCATCAGCTCCCCTGTGTGTCAGGAGCAGCTGGTCGAGGCTGGGAAGCTGGTAGATCGCTCGGTGGAGGGCTGCGTCAAAGCCTGCCAGGCAGCAACGGATGATGCTGAGCTCCTGAAACAGGTCAGTGCCGCAGCGAGTGTGGTGAGCCAAGCCCTCAACGACCTCCTCCAGCATGTGCGTCAGTATGCCAGCAAAGGGGAACCCATTGGACGCTACGACCAGGCTACTGACACCATCATGACGGTTACAGAGAGCATCTTCAGTTCCATGGGTGATGCAGGTAAGTGGGAGCAGCTCAGAGGAGCATCTGCGTGTCTGAGAAAGAGATTTGGAAAGGCGACTTCCAAACTCTTTGAATAATGAGCCCTGAAAGGTTGATGGCAGGAGCTGGTTGCCGGCTCTTTAAAACCCGAGTGTGCTGGCTTTAGGCCTGCTCATGCTCCAGGGTCTTCACAAGTGTTTAGTTTGTGTCTCAGCGCTGATTGTCCAGTGCAGGTTACTGAATTCCGATCTTAGTTTTCCTGAAAGATGAGGATTTTAATCGAAATATTCTGCCTCAGTTCTGTTAATAAGATGATAGCAAAATGTTGCAGATGATGGAAACTTGAAATATAAACTGAAAATGATGGAGAACTCAGGCCAGAGAAACAGAGTTAACAGTTCAGGTCATTGACCTGAAAAGTATGTTTTTTTTTTAAATAAAAAGACCACTGAATATTGGGGAGATATCAGTAAATTGGCAAGATTTGAAAATGATCATTTTGACCAAGCAATCACTGTCCCAGTACACTTGCATCAATAACTGGAGGAGGTAATGTTACATAGGTATGGGAGTAATCTGGTAACTAACAGTCAGTGGGACTTTAGTAGGGTCTAACACCTGGCTGACCAATCTCCTTGACTTATTTACAGGAGGGTGGTAGATGGGGGAATATCCCATGTCCTGGTGTATTTAGAATTCCAGTAAAGTCTTTGACAAAGTAGGAGAAACTCCAAGTGAAGCTTGGGTGATGATGGTCACAAGAGGAGGTGGTTATGAGGATAATGATGTTTGGATTTGTAGGAGGATTGAATGGAATGCCCAAGAATCTTCTTGGGGTCTTTTCTGCTCTTAATTTTTTTTATTCATTCATGGGATGTGGGCATTGCTGCCTCGGCTAGCATTTATTGACCATCCCTAATTGCCCTTGTTCATAAGAGTCAACCACATTGCTGTGGGTCTAGAGCCACATTTAGGCCAGACCAGGTAAGATTTCCTTCCCTAAAGGACATGAGTGAACCAAATAGATTTTGTGGTGATCATTAAATTTTTAGTACCAAATTCTTAATTGAATTCAAATTCCACCGTCTGCTATGGTGGGATTCGAATCTGTGTCCCATGAGCATTATCCTGGGTCTCTGGATTACTAGCCCAGTGACAATATCACTATGCCGCCAGCTCCCCAGATCCACACAAATATCCTGGATACAGATTCGAAGGCAATGTGAATCTAGACAGGGGAAGTTGAGTCATAGCAAGGACAAGTGAACCTTGGAAGGTGTTGAAGTAATGGTCGGGGTATTTCTAGGGACTACGCAGCAGCTCGTCAGCAACCATTAGGGGGAATGGTTAACAAATGGGAGCTGCTGAGTTCAGTGGTTTGATTGGCTGGGCAGTGTTGAGTAACAGTGAATTGCTGTCTGTGACCCACAGGAGAGATGGTGCGGCAGGCTCGAGTGCTAGCTCAGGCTACGTCGGATTTGGTGAATGCCATGCGATCGGACGCAGAGGCAGAGAGCGATGTCGATAACTCGAAGAAGCTACTTGCTGCTGCCAAGCTTCTGGCTGATTCCACAGCAAGAATGGTAGAAGCTGCAAAGGTATGTAACTCCTCCCTGTCTGTCTGAAATCCCTTCTTTCTCAACTAGTGGACAAATCCAAGTGGATTGTCAACAAATTGATGTATTTTCAGTTCAGTCTTATGTGGTTAACCCTTTACCCTAGGCTTGACTTTTCCAACTCGCTCCTCGCTGATCTCCCACATTCTACCCTCTGTAAACTTGAGGTCATCCAAAACTCTGCCTATATCCTAACTCCCATCAAGTCCCATTCCCCTCTCACCCTCATGTTCGCTGACCTACATTGGCTCTTGGCTAAACAATGTCTTGATTTTAAAATTCTCATCCTTGATTTTAAATCCCTTCATGGCTTTGCCCCTCTGTATCTCTATAATCTCAACCAGATCCACAACCCTCCCAGATATCTCTGGTCCTCTAGTTCCGGCCTCTCGAGCATCCCCTATTTTAATCACAGCATCATTGGTGGCCTTGTTTTCAACTGCCTGGGTCCCAAGCTCTGGAATTTTCCCCCTGTTAATAGCATGTTAATTATATTGTTGCGATACACAGATGAAGGGCATTGTTTAATTAAACATTACAAGCTCATGTTAATAATGTCAATAGGGGAAAGCTGGGACACTGGGTTGAGTGGAGGAGGGCTGTGAGACTGAGCAAGTCACTCAACTCTCTCAGTAAAGACAAGCTCTGTCCTGTTTGAGCTTCACCAACCAGTTTGGATTCTGTTAACAATCTCGTACTCTCGACCTTGCTTTTGTCCTTTAAGATGCTCCTTAAAACCTACCTCTTTGACCGAGCTGTAGTTTTATAATGTTTCTGTGAAGTGCTTTGGGACACTTCATTATGTTAAAGGTGCTATAAGTTGCTGATGCCCTGTGAAGGGCATTATTGTAGAATTGTAGAATGGTTACAGGACAGAAGGAGGACATTCAGCCCCTCTTGTCTGTGCTGGAATGATATCAAACCTCCACATGGGGCTTCTGCAGTTCAGGAAGGCAGCTCACCACAACCTTCTCGGAGCTTCGAAACAAGGACAATAAACACCAGCCGTGCCAACGACACTCACACTCTGAGAATGAGTACTAAGGAAATACAGAGTTGATGTGAATTGAAGCCTTTTTTTAATATAAAATCAAAAACACCTGGAAAAACTCAGCAGGTCTGACAGCATCTGCAGAGAGGAACACAGTTAAGAGTCCGTATGACTCTTCAACAGAACTAAGGAAAAATAGAAAAGGGGTGAAATATAAGCTGGTTTAAGGGGGGGTGGGACAGCTGGAGCTGGATAGAGGGCGAGTGATAGGTGGAGATAACCAAAAGATGTCACAGACAAAAGGACAAAGAGGTGTTGAGGGTATCTCATGCCCACATGTCTGTCCTTGGCCTGCTGCATTGTTCCAGTGAAGCCCAACGCAAACTGGAGGAACAGCACCTCATCTTCCGACTAGGCACTTTACAGCCTTCCGGTCTGAATATTGAGTTCAACAACTTTAGATCATGAACTCTCTCCTCCATCCTCACCCCCTTTCCGATCCCCCTTCTTCCAATAACTTATATAGATTTTTCTTTTCCCATCTATTTCCATTATTTTTAAATGTATTTCCATCCATTGTTTTATCTCTACCTTTTAGCCTATTTCGATCCCTTCACCTCACCCCACCCCCACCAGGGCTATCTGTACCTTGCTTGTTCTGCTTTCTACCCTTAATGTCACCTATTAGTACATTTCTTAGATAATATCACCACCTTCAACACCCCTTTGTCCTTTTGGCTATGACATCTTTTGCTTATCTCCACCTCACTGGCCCTCTATCCAGCTCCACCTGTCCCACCCCCCCTTAAACCAGCTAATATTTCACCTCGTTTCTATTTTTCCTTAGTTCTGTTGAAGAGTCATGCGGACTCGAAACAGTAACTGTGTTCATCTCCGCAGAGGCTGCCAGACCTGCTGAGTTTTTCCAGCTATTTTTGTTTTTGTTTTGGATTTCCAGCATTCGCAGTTTTTTGCTTTTACCTTTTTTTAATATCATGAGCTGTGAATGGCTGAGCATCAGTTTTCCTGATGTTTCTCCGTGGTTTTGCCCTGTGTTGAGTGCAGTCGACCCCAGGTTGTCACATTCCCCTGATGAGCAATGTGCTTTCAATCCTCTGTAGAGCTGCACACTGGGACTGTATGTTGTTAGCTGACATTCACAAGGGCGTGCTGCTGGGTCCTCATCATCATATCAAAGCAGCTATTTAAAAATTAAAGACAAAACCCTGTCAGGTAAAAACACAATTCATTGTAAAAGCCGGATCACTTATTTTCCAAGTTTCACTGGGCATAGTAGCCCTGTTGGTTGTGATACCAGACGAATGAACCAGAGGGTGTCTGTTTAAACCCCAGCTTTGAAATTCAGTTCAGTAAATCTGACAATTAATGGGTTGGTGCACGGAAAAGTAACCTTGAAAACTGCTGGATCGCCTCAGGAATGAGTTCACTCCACGTTCTTCAGACAGGAGAAGCTGCCACTGCATCTACTGGCCAACGAGTGAGTCTTAGTACCCCGTATCCCACATCCTCCGCACTGAATGTTCCCTTCCCCAGCCTGCCAAGCCCATTTCTGTAAAATTGTAATGTCGATTACAAGTTTTGCTCAGTTATCTGCCAGCCTTAAAAAGATGTCAGGATTGGCTTCTGCAGTCAATCTTTTAAATGTCCCCTGGCGCTGATTAAGAGCTGCTGCTGCTCATTCAGCTTCGAGTGAAGCACAGCCTAATGCAACCAACTGAATAATAAATAAGGAAACAAAGGGACCAGATGTGAGGCCAGTTAAAGCATTACTGCTGCTCTTGTTCAGAAGCCATTTGAACATCTGGATGAATGACTGGCGTATTGTGCTTTCTGCAATGGGTGGTAAATGGAGAGAAGGACTGATGTTACCCTTATGGTTTGTGTGTATGGTCAGAGAGACCGGGCTGCATCATTTTGCCTTTCAGCTGAGTTCCTTCATTGGTGCTGATATTTGAACTGCTCCTATTGCGATGTGTCTAATATAAAAAGGGTCATTTAAAAGATAGACAGAAACTCACCAGAACCCCTCTTTGGTACATGGGCAGAGCCCCCTGCAGCGCTGTGCCCCCTGCAGCGCCATGCCCCCTGCAGCGCTGTGCCCCCTGCAGCACTGTGCCCCCCTGCAGTGCTGTGCCCCCTGCAGCGCTGTGCCCCCTGTAGCACTGTGCCCCCTGCAGCCTAACCCCTTTTACAGGCTGCCCTTGGGGCTGAAGGAAGTGATCATTTCTTTCACTTTTCACTGATGAATGACCAGCTGGGTTGCAGGTCATAGTTATAGTTATAGTAATAGTTATAGTTATAGTAATAGTTATAGTTATAGTAATAGTTATAGCAACGTAACGACGTTTGGAAGATGAGGAGGCCATTCAGCCCCTCAAGCCTGCTCTGTCATTCAGTCAGGTCATGGCTAATCTGCACCACAACTCCATTTACCCACCATGACTCCATATCCCTTGACAGTTGGATTGAACAAAAATATATGGATCTCAGTCTCGAAAGCTCCAACATTCAGCCCTTTTGGGGAAGAGAATTCCAGATTTCTGCTGCACATTGTGTGGTTTCAATCCCGATTGAGTTCCTATTTTTGAGATAAAAAATATGCGTCTGCTGGAATCGGAAATTGAAACCAGAAGATGGTGCAGATGCTGGTCACTGATCTGAAGCGTTAACTCCATGGGCTGAATTTTCCCCCCCTGTTGGGAGGGGGGGGTTGTGCAGGGTCAGTCAGGAGCGAGCGTGGACCTGATTGACATCCCCAATCGGGGCCGCACCAGCGGGTGGGCCAATTAAGCCCCCCCCCCCCCCCCCCCTGCTCAGCGTGAGGCTCGCCTGGAGGCGCTGAGCGCTCCCTGTGCGGGTGGTGGTGGGAGGGGGAGTTCCTGAGTCAGGGCCGGCACTTTTGCGAATGCGCGTGACAGACTGCAGAAATCTCTCTGCGGCACAGAGAGTTTGATATTTAAAAACTGAAATAAAGTAATTAAAAATGTTTAAAACATGTCCCCACATGGTGACACTGTCTGGGACATGTCGAAGAATCGTTTTTATTGAATTTTAAAACACTTTATGAAACCTCGCCGCGCCCAGGGATGAGGTTTCGTGATAAATATGAAGGCTGCCTGGGCCCCTCGTCTGCCCAACAATCTTAAGGCTGGATGGGCAGCTCATTTAATTGAGTTAATTCATCTTTTACAGGCCTTAATAGGCCTTTGACAGTTCGGCGGGCGCACAGCCGACTGGTGTGTGTGCCCGCCGGACTGAAAACCCAAATGATGCGCGGTGATATCGAGACACACGCCCGACATCAGCACCCGCCATTTGATGTGTCGGTGAAGGGGCCCCACCCCCACTCGCCAACCGGAGAATTCAGCCCCGGGTCTCTCTCCACAGACGCTGCCGGACCTGCTGAGTAATTCCAGAATTTTCTGCTTTTAATTTTTCTAACTTTAAGATCACGTGCCATTGTCCTTAACTCCCCCTGCCATAGGGAATGGTTTCTTGGTGGGTGCCCTGTCGAATCTTTCCCATCATTGAAAACATCCTGATCAGATTGTCCCTCGACTTTCTGAACTCCGCAGATAGGAAGCCAGGTTGTGCTCTTCTTGTGTCACTCCCTGGGTCAAGGTGGTATGGCGGGGACCTGAGGCCTATTCGCTACAACAACAACTTGCATTTATTTAGCACCTTAAGCATGGGAAAACCAAAGTATCTCACAGGAGGATAACCAGACAAAATTTGACACAGAACCATATGAGGCCATATGTTTTGGTCAGGTGAAGTGATCAAATTTATTTTATTAATTCATGGGTCCAATTCAGCATTTTTTGCCCACCCCTAATTGACCTATGAGAAAGTGAGCCAATTGGCCAACAGAGTAGGTTTAAAGGAGCATCTCAAAGCTGGAGAGAGAGCAGGGGAAGGTTTAGGGAGGGGATTCCAGAGCTCAGGGCTCGGGCAACTGAAGGTGCGGCCTCCGGTGGTGGAGCAGTGATTGTTGGAATGTGCAAGTGGCCATAATTAGAGGAGCTCCGAGATCTGGAAGGGTTGTGGGGCCAGAGGAGATTCCAGAGATAGGGAGCGGAGAGGCCATGGAGAGATTTAAACACGAAGGTGGGAATTTCAAATCTTCCACCCGCACAACTTTACACCTGATCCATTAGCCTTGCCCCCGCCCCAGCCACAGGTACCATTAAGAGCTGAAAGAGGAGCCAGTCTCTGCCGTGTTTGTCTGTGAATATCACAAACCAGATGCCTGATCATGAGACTGTCCCGGCCAGTATGAGCAATGCAGCCGGAACACCAGAGTCTTGGCTAGCTCGACAGAGGAACGATAAATCCCACATCTCCAGGGATGCCTGGGAAATGAAAGAGCTTGTGCGTGAACTACAGAAGAAACCAGTCTCTATTCTGTAAAGGGTGACACTAGCTTGAGGGGTCTGGTTTAAACTGCTACATCTGGATGAATGTGCCAGTTTTCTCAGTCAAGGGATAAGCATATGTGAAACCAGTAAGGTTATTTTATTTAGGACTTCATCAACTGAGGATATGATAAATTTAATGTTTGAAGGTGGAAGGACAAATTGGGAACCTGTTAAGAAAGCTATAAACCTGGGCTTTATAGATGGAGGGGTAGAGTATGTAAGTTAGGATGAACCTTTATAAAACACTGGCTTAGGCCTCAGCTGGAGTATTGCGTCTATTTCTGGGCACCACCATCTGGCAGTGAGTGGGCCATGGGGAGGGTGCAGAGGAGATTTCCTGGAGTGGGAGCAGGGAAGTGGGAATTCAGTCATGTGGGGAGACTGGAGAAGCTGGGATTGTTCTTCCTCAAGCAGAAAAAGTTCAGAATCATGAAGGGCTTGGATAAAGCAAATAGGGACAGTTTCCTGAAGCAGGAGGTTTGGGAACCAGAATTGGCAAAAGAATCAGACATGATGAGAAAAAACAAATGAACATATGAATTAGGAGCAGGAGTAGGATTGTTCAGCAAGTTGACCTCAATGTAAAGGTGGTGGAAGCAGATTCCAGATTTAGTCATAACTTTCAAAAGGATTGGGTAAATATTTGAAGAGGACTTATTTGTGGGTCACTGGGAAAGAGCAGGAGGGCCCCATGTGCCTTTTCCATTCTCTGAAGGAGCTAACCAATAACCACTCAGTTGCTCTTTCCCATAACCCTGCAATGTTTTTCCCTTCAGATATTTCTCAGATTCACTTTTGAAAGTTCCTGTTGAATCTGCTTCCACTGCCCTTTCAGACGGCGCCTTCCAGATCACAACTCACTGTATTTTTTTAAAAAAACCTCTTCGCCCTGTCTCTGATTTCTTTTTTGCTCGTTCTCTTAAATTTGTGTCCTCGTGTTACTGACCCCTCTGTCTCTAGTGACACTTTCCCTTCGTTTACTCAAACAAAACTTATTCATGGTTTTGAACACCTCTCTTCAATACTTTCTCTGCTTGAAGGAGAACAATCCCAGCTTCTCCAGTCTCCCCACATGTACTGAAGTCCCTCATCCCTGGTCCCATTCCAGTAAGCCTCTTCTGCACCCTCTCCAAGGCCTTGACATCCTCCCTAAAGTAAAGGGCCCCAAATTGAATGCTGTACTCCAGTTGAGGCCTAACTAGTAATTTTGCAAAGGTTTAGTATTATTAGTACTTGGGACTATGATGTTATTGCTATAACAGAGACTTGGTTGAAGGATGGACAGGATTGGCAGATAAATATTCCAGGATTTAGATGTTTCAGGCAGGATAGAGAGGGATGTAGAAGAGGTGGGGGAGTTGCACTGCTGGTTAAGGGGAATATCACAGCTGTACGACAGGAGGACACCTCGGAGGGTTCATGCAGCGAGGCAATATGGGTAGAGCTCCGGAATAGGAAGGGTGCAGTCACAATGTTGGGGGTTTACTATAGGCCTCTCAATTGCCGGTGGGAGATTGAGGAACAGTTATGTCGGCAGATTTTGGAAAGATGTAAAAGCAATAGGGTTGTTGTGGTGGGTGATTTTAACTTTCCCTATATTGACTGGGAATCACTTAGTGCTAGGGGTTTGGATGGTGCAGAATTTGTAAGGTGCATCCAGGAGGGCTTCCTGTGACAATATGTAGATAGTCCAACTAGGGAAGGGGCAATACTGGACCTGGTATTAGGGAATGAACCCAACCAGGTGGTCGAAGTTTCAGTAGGGGAGCATTTTGGGAAAAGTGACCATAATTCAGTAAGTTTCAAGGTATTGGTGGATAAGGATAACAGGAGTCCTCAGGTTAAGGTGCTTAATTGGGGGAAGGCTAATTATAACAATATTAGGCAGGAACTGAGGAATCTAGACTGGAGGCGGATGTTTGAGGGCAAATCAACAACTGACATGTGGGGGCTTTCAAACGTCAGTTGATAAGAATTCAGGACCAGCATGTTCCTGCTAGGATGAAGGATAAGCATGGCAAGTTTCAGCAACCTTGGATAATGAAGGATATTGTGAGATTAGTCAAAAAGAAAAGGGAAACATTCATAAGGGCTAGAAGGCTGGGAACAGATGAAGCCCGTGGAGAATATTAAGAAAGTAGGAAGAAACTTAAGCAAGGGGTCAGGAGGGCTAAAAGGGGTCATGAAAAGTCACTGCCAACCAGGATTAAGGAAAATCCCAAGACCTTTTATACCTATGTAAAAAGCAAGAGGGTAGCCAGGGAAAGGGTAGGCCCACTCAGGGACAGAGGTGGGAATCTGTGTGTGGAGCCAGAAGAAATGGGAGAGATACTAAATGAATACTTCTCATCAGTAATCACCAAAGAGAAGGACTTAGCGGTCGATTTGTCTGGGAAAGAGTGTGTAGATAGCCTGGATCATGTTGAGATCAGAAAAGAGGTGTTAGGCATCTTGAAGAATATTAAGGTGGATAAGTCCCCAGGGCCAGATGGGATCTACCCCAGAGTACTGAGGGAGGCAAGGGAGGAGATTGCTGGGGCCTTGACAGAAATCTTTGTTTCCTCACTGGATACGGGTGAGGTCCCAGAGGACTGGAGAATGGCCAGTGTTGTTCCATTGTTTAAGAAGGGTAGCAGGGATAATCCAGGAAATTACAGGCCGGTGAGCCTTACGTCAGTGGTAGGGAAATTATTGGAGAAAATTCTTCGTGACAGGATTTACTACCATTTGGAAGCAAGTGGGTGTATTAGTGAGAGGCAACGTGGTTTTGTGAAGGGGAGGTCGTGTCTCACTAACTTGATCGAGTTTTTCGAGGAAGTGACAAAGATAATCGACAATGGAAGGGCAGTGGATGTTATCTACATGGATTTCAGTAAGGCCTTTGACAAGGTCCCTCATGGCAGACTGGTACAGAAGGTAAAGTCGCACGGGATCAGAGGTGAGCTGGCAGGATGGATACAGAATTGGCTTGGTCATAGAAGACAGAGGGTAGCAGTGGAAGGGTGCTTTTCTGAATGGAGAGCTGTGACTAGTAGTGTTCTGCAGGGATCAGTGCTGGGACCTTTGCTGTTTGTAGTATACATAAATGATTTAGAGGAAAATGTAACTGGGCTAATTAGTAAGTTTGCAGACGACACTAAGGTTGGAGGAGTTGCAGATAGTGAAGAGGATTGTCAAAGGATACAACAGGATATAGATCGGTTGGAGACTTGGGTGGAGAAATGGCAGATGGAGTTTAATCCGGACCAATGCGAGGTAATGCATTTTGGAAGGTCTAATACAAGCAGGAATTATACAGTAAATGGCAGAACCCTTAAGTGCATCGACGGGCAGAGGGATCTGGGTGTACAGGTTCACAGGTCACTGAAAGTGGTAACAGAGGTGGATAAGATAGTCAGGAAGGCATATGGCATGCTTGCCTTCATTGGCAGGGGTATTGAGTATAAAAGCTGGGAAGTCATGCTGCAGCTGTATAGAACCTTGGTTAGGCCACACTTGGAATATTGTGTGCAATTCTGGTCACCACATTACCAGGAGGATATGGAGGCGTTGGAGAGGGTGTAGAGGAGGTTTACCAGGATGCTGCCTGGTCTGGAGGTTATTAGCTATGAGGAGAGGTTGGAGAAACTTGGATTGTTCTCACTAGAGTGACGGAGATTGAGGGGTGACTTGATAGAAGTTTACAAAATTATGAGTGGCATGGACAGAGTAGATAGTCAGAAGCTTTTTCCCAGGGTGGAAGAGTCAATTACTAGGGGACATAGATTTAAGGTGAGAGGAGAAAACTATAGAGGAGATGTGCGGGGCAAGTTTTTTATGCAGAGGGTAGTGAGTATCTGGAATTCGCTGCCAGAGGAGGTGGTGGAAGCAGGTACGATAGTGGGGTTTAAGAGACAGATTGACAAATACGTGAATAGGATGGGAATAGAGGGATACGGACCCCAGAAGTGCAAAATGTTTTAGTTGACGGGCAATATGATTGGCGCAGGCTTGGAGGGCCGAAGGGCCTGTTCCTGTGCTGTACTTTTCTTTGTTCTTTGTTTACTATAACTTCCTTGTTTTTGTTACTGAATTAATAAAACCGAGAGCCCGGTTTGCTTTTGAACTGCCTTATTTTGCACTGCCATTTTCAAGCATTTGCACATAAAGAACCTCAGGTCCTGTGCTGTGTTTAAAATTGTAATGTAGTGTATGGTAAAACACACCTTTAAAATACAGTGAGATAGATTCAGCACTTGGACAAAGAGTGATCAACCACAGTTCCATGCAATAGAGGGCTGACTGGGTGCTGGAATTGTGGAACAAGCAACTGGATGTTGAGGTCCAGATGGTTGGGCAGAGGTTGGCTGAATGGTCACCTTCATCACTATCTATCCTGCCACCAAGCCAGTTTTGTACCCCCCCACCACCGCATCCCCCGTGAGAAAGGTCCTCTTCTCCACAACAGTCACCATCTTAGCAGCTGGAGGAAGCAGGGTGGACCTCGGCTGTTCAATGGGCTTTTACCAGTTCATTGTGTTTTTTCAGAAAATGTAAAATAATCACTAACTGTCCCTTTGTACGCACGAACGCTCAAGAGGAAATTAAACCTTTGTCTGGCATTTAATTTTGTTACTTTGGGTGTTTGGAGAGATTTTAAATAAAGCCAATTTAAATTAAATCAATTTATTTTGAAAGTCGTGCTCCCCCAAGGGCTGCCTGGACTCGTCAATGTGTTTGTACATAGGGGAACTTGCTGAACCAAATTGCCCCTCACTGCAAGTAAATCAATCATCAAAGGTCTTTGTTTAAGTTTGCAAAGGTTTATGTAGTTACAGCAGTTTGCTTTCTGGAGAGGTTTGAGATATTTTCAAAGCACTATTAGTGGTTTGTTTATTCTGGCAACTGATACATTGCTTTGTGCAGAATTTAAATAAAACTAATCAGGAAAAGACCAGTCTCGGTGCCAATTTATCATTGCCAGGAATACGATGGTAATTGTTAGGAAATTCTGTTGCTGGTCCTCCCAAATCATCCTGACTCTTTATCATTCCTGGGTGGAACTTAAATTAGGTTCTGTGGCGAATACTGGGTGTGCTTTTCCTGCTCAATCAGGGTGGTATCATAACCAGGGAGATTTAATTCAGCTGACCATTACTTTTTAATTATTAATTCCAACTGTTGCTGCCTCTTATCTCATTGAATGTTACACCACACCTAACATGGCTATTCAGCCGTGATGAAGCTGGACTCTGTGTTTGCTCCTGGTGTCAGGATTGTGTTACCTGGGTTAGGTGAAGAGTAAAGCCTCCCCTGCTGTTCCCCCAAGTCACAGGCCTCAATTTCCAACCGGCACAGAGCAGCGTCTATTGAAGAGTGTGCCAGTACCTCTGACAGCTGCTGAGACTGCAGGCTGGCGCTGAACTCCACCCAGTTTTGTGCTGCCCACATTGGACTCAAATTGCAAATGATTTGCCTGCTGCTGGGGGAGAGAGAAAGCTTTCACTCCATCGGCTTGAAATGGATCTGGTTACAGAGTCCGATCCCGTCCTACTCTGCCAGACTCAACAAAAATATTCAGCCCAGAGTTGACTTTCAGGTAGCATAACCCCTCTACCCTGAAAAAGAAATAACTTGTCATCCTTGTCATCCCTTTCACACGCTCGGAGCGTTTTAAAGCCACGACCACCTCGATAAGTTTGTCCACCTCAGCTCTGGTGCCTCACCTCCAGACGTGACCACCTGTGGCCACTCCTAACTGCCCATACTTCATAAACCCCCAAATGCTGCCCCTATCTTGTCTCACACTAAACCCACTGACCCCTCACCCCTGCACTCACTGACATACATCAACTTTCTGCCATCTCCTCCAAGCTCTTTCCTCTTCCTCTTGTTCCTCTGAGCCTGGATTCTTGTACATCTCCCTGAATTATCTCATCTACAGGACACGCCAGTTAACCGACCTCCCTTTTAACTCTGCCATTGGCAGCAGAGTTTTCAGCCTCTTGCAACTCACTGTAACCCCCCCCCCCCGCCCCCAATTCACCAGCTCTGCTTTCAAAAACTCCCTCAAGATCCTTCTCTTCATCAGAACCTTTGCTCAGGAAATCTCACCTTTCCCGACTCAAAGTTGCCTGTTTCCAATGTGTTAAGTGTCAGTTGCAAGCCTCCAAGTCAGAAGGTTATGGATTTAAACCCCATTCCAGAGACTGAAGAGCATTGTCCAGGATGACACTCCAGGGCAGCACTGCAACAGGGCTGCCCTGTCAGAGGTGCCAGCTTTCAGATGAGACTTTAAACTGAGGCCCCTTTGCCACCTCAGTGGCTGTAAAAGATCCCATGGCACTATTTTGAAAAAGAGCACAGGAGTTCACAACACATTAGCTTGTCCCCGACTGGAATGTGGTGTGCAGGTCTGGGCAGCCCACACTTTAACAAGGCCCCTGTGGAGACGTTGTAGGACAAGATGGTTCCGGGAGCGAGGGATGAACGTGATGTAGATAGTTGGAGAGCTGGGGTTATTCTCCTCACAGCAGAGAAGGCTAAGAGGAGATTTGATATCGGCACTCGAATCATGGAGGGTTTAGATAGGATAACTAAAGAGAAAATGGCCTTGAGCTTTGGTCAGGTGAGGGTGGTCAGCACTGCAGTGACCCAGGAGTTAAAGTGCTCTTAGTTCTTCTAACTTCCTCTGGGTAGCTGTTGCTATGAGACAGTCAGAAGCATCCGAAGTTTGTGGTTTAAATCACGTTTTCGGATGGTTCCCATTGCAGGGCAGCTGCCCAATGGAAGTTTGAACTTCCCAGGCAATTGCCGTGCAATCCTTACCGGAGGACTTCCGGGGTGTGGCTGGGGGAGGAGGGAGGGGGTCCCCAGTACATCTTTGGAATACACCCTCCCCCTCCCTGAGTTATGATGCTCTGCAGCGCGGCAGTTGTGGGCCATAGTTCCCAATAGCTGACATGTTGATAGCCAGAAAACATCGATCAAAAGAGATGTTTGGCAAAAGAACCAACTGTGACATAAGGATCGGTTCGGGTTTGGAATACTCTGCCTGATAGGCTGGTGGATACAGATTCAGCCTTCCTAAGGCCATTGGAGAAACTATTGCAGTGATGTGAGGGAGGAGTGGAGTGGGACCAACTGCATTGCTCTTTGAAAGAGCTGGGACGGACTGGATGGGCCAAGTGGCCTCTTTCTGTGCTGCACTGTTCTATATTTCTAGGTGTTGTCTTTTGGATGAGATCCGGTGACACGATTTTGAAGAGGAGCCGAGGAGTTCATCCCAATGTCCTAATCAATATTTACCCCTCGACCAAACTCACTAAGACGGATTACCTATCATTATCTCATTGCTGTCTGTGGAAACTTGCTGTGCACAAATTGGCTGCATTAGAACAATGGCTATACCTCATTGGCTGTCAAGCGATTTTGGATGACTTGAGGTGATGAAAGGAGCTGTATAAATGTCTGCCCTTTTGTGAAGCCCCTGGAGACAACCTTTACATGAAAGGAAATACCTCGGCGGAAGTTGTTGTTGTTGAGGAGTGTTCAGACGCACTCTGCCTGATATAAATGAAGATAATAATAGAAATGGTGCAGGTTTCAGTTTCGAGCCTTGCGAGGGTTTTATAGTTGAATCTGTTGAAATAGATTGAATGGCACAAGCTGTCTGTAGAATTGGCACTGAATCATGTTGCTACCTTGGGAGTTGTCACATGGGACTCTGGCTACCTGGAATACTGCAACCTCTACCTGGAGTACTGCAACCTCTACCCTGAGTACTGCAACCTCTACCCTGAGTACTGCAGCCTCTACCTGGAGTACTGCAGCCTCTACCTGGAGTATTGCAGCCTCTACCTGGAGTACTGCAGCCTCTACCCGGAGTACTACAGCCTCTACCTGGAGTACTGCAGCCTCACCATCTACAGAATCTACCCGGAGTACTGCAGCCTCTAGCCGGAGTACTGCAACCTCTACCTGGAGTACTGCAGCCTCTACCTGGAGTACTGCAGCCTCACCATTAACAAAATCTACCCGGAGTACTGGAGCCTGTACCCGGAGTACTGCAGCCTGTACCCGGAGTACTGCGGCCTGTACCCGGAGTACTGCGGCCTGTACCCGGAGTACTGCGGCCTCACCATCGACAGAATCTACCTGGATTACTGCGGCCTGTACCCGGAGTACTGCGGCCTGTACCCGGAGTACTGCGGCCTGTACCCGGAGTATTGCGGCCAGTACCCGGAGTACTGCAGCCTGTACCCGGAGTACTGCGGCCTCTACCCGGAGTACTGCGGCCTCTACCCGGAGTACTGCGGCCTCTACCCGGAGTACGGCGGCCTCTACCCGGAGTACGGCGGCCTCTACCCGGAGTACGGCGGCCTCTACCCGGAGTACTGCGGCCTCTACCCGGAGTACGGCGGCCTCTACCCGGAGTACTGCGGCCTCTACCCGGAGTACTGCGGCCTCTACCAGGAGTACTGCGGCCTCTACCCGGAGTACTGCGGCCTCACCATCGACAGAATCTACCTGGATTACTGCGGCCTCTACCCGCAGTACTGCGGCCTCTACCCGGAGTACTGCGGCCTCTACCCGGAGTACTGCAGCCTCTACCCGGAGTACTACAGCCTCTACCTGGGGTACTACAGCCTCACCATCGACAGAATCTACCCGGAGTACTGCAGCCTCTACCCGGAGTACTGCAGCCTCTACCCGGAGTACTGCAGCCTCTACCCGGAGTACTGCAGCCTCTACCCGGAGTACTGCGGCCTCTACCCGGAGTACTGCAGCCTCTACCCGGAGTACTGCAGCCTCTACCCGGAGTACTGCAGCCTCACCATCGACAGAATCTACCCGGAGTACTGCAGCCTGTACCCGGAGTACCGCAGCCTGTACCCGGAGTACCGCAGCCTGTACCCGGAGTACCGCAGCCTGTACCCGGAGTACCGCAGCCTCTACCCGGAGTACCGCAGCCTCTACCCGGAGTACCGCAGCCTCTACCCGGAGTACCGCAGCCTCTACCCGGAGTACTGCAGCCTCACCATCGACAGAATCTACCCGGAGTACCGCAGCCTGTACCCGGAGTACCGCAGCCTGTACCCGGAGTACCGCAGCCTCTACCCGGAGTACCGCAGCCTCTACCCGGAGTACCGCAGCCTCTACCCGGAGTACCGCAGCCTCTACCCGGAGTACCGCAGCCTCTACCCGGAGTACTGCAGCCTCACCATCGACAGAATCTACCCGGAGTACTGCAGCCTGTACCCGGAGTACCGCAGCCTGTACCCGGAGTACCGCAGCCTCTACCCGGAGTACCGCAGCCTCTACCCGGAGTACCGCAGCCTCTACCCGGAGTACCGCAGCCTCTACCCGGAGTACCGCAGCCTCTACCCGGAGTACTGCAGCCTCACCATCGACAGAATCTACCCGGAGTACTGCAGCCTGTACCCGGAGTACCGCAGCCTGTACCCGGAGTACCGCAGCCTGTACCCGGAGTACCGCAGCCTGTACCCGGAGTACCGCAGCCTGTACCCGGAGTACCGCAGCCTCTACCCGGAGTACCGCAGCCTCTACCCGGAGTACCGCAGCCTCTACCCGGAGTACCGCAGCCTCACCATCGACAGAATCTACCCGGAGTACCGCAGCCTGTACCCGGAGTACCGCAGCCTGTACCCGGAGTACCGCAGCCTGTACCCGGAGTACCGCAGCCTGTACCCGGAGTACCGCAGCCTGTACCCGGAGTACCGCAGCCTGTACCCGGAGTACCGCAGCCTGTACCCGGAGTACCGCAGCCTCTACCCGGAGTACCGCAGCCTCTACCCGGAGTACTGCAGCCTCACCATCGACAGAATCTACCCGGAGTACTGCAGCCTGTACCCGGAGTACTGCAGCCTGTACCCGGAGTACCGCAGCCTGTACCCGGAGTACCGCAGCCTCTACCCGGAGTACCGCGGCCTCTACCCGGAGTACCGCGGCCTCTACCCGGAGTACCGCGGCCTCTACCTGGAGTACTGCAGTCTCACCATCTACAGCCTCTACCCGGAGTACTGCAGCCTGTACCCGGAGTACCGCAGCCTGTACCCGGAGTACCGCAGCCTGTACCCGGAGTACCGCAGCCTGTACCCGGAGTACCGCAGCCTGTACCCGGAGTACCGCGGCCTCTACCCGGAGTACTGCGGCCTCTACCTGGAGTACTGCAGCCTCACCATCTACAGCCTCTACCCGGAGTACTGCGGCCTCTACCCGGAGTACCGCAGCCTCTACCCGGAGTACCGCGGCCTCTACCTGGAGTACCGCGGCCTCTACCCGGAGTACGGCGGCCTCTACCCGGAGTACTGCGGCCTCTACCCGGAGTACTGCGGCCTCTACCCGGAGTACGGCGGCCTCTACCCGGAGTACGGCGGCCTCTACCCGGAGTACGGCGGCCTCTACCCGGAGTACGGCGGCCTCTACCCGGAGTACGGCGGCCTCTACCCGGAGTACGGCGGCCTCTACCCGGAGTACTGCGGCCTCTACCCGGAGTACTGCAGCCTCTACCCAGAGTACTGCAGCCTCACCATCTACAGAAACAGGATGATAATGTTTGGAGCCCTGCTCTTGACATCTCCATCACTCTCTGGCTGGCTGCCAGCTCCCTACTCTAACCTTGCCACATGGGAAATAGGCATTAGAAACTCTGCTGCTGCACTCAACTCTCTACGTTGCCCCTTAAATTTCCCTTATCACCCCTGTGCTTGCTGACCTACATTGGTTCTCAGTCAAGCAACGTCTTGATTTTAAAATTTTCATCCACTGTTTTATGGCCTTGTTCCCCCTCCCACCATCTCCGTAACCTTCTCCAGGCCACAGCCTTCCGAGATATCGAACTTTGACCTCTTGTGCATTCCCAATTTGAATTGCTGCACCATTGGAGGCTGGGCCCTAAGCTCTGTAATACTCTCCATAAACCCCTTCAGCTCTCGACCTCACTTTCTCCCTTTAAGACACTCTTTCCACATGACCTCTTTGACCAATCGTACATTCATCGTTCCCACTATCTCCTCAGTGTTATAGTTTGGCATGTTTCCTTATTCCTATCTATCGAATTGTTGTTGAGAGGCTGTGCAGGTTTCACGAAGGCTTTCTTGGTGTTACAGCAAGCAGTTATCCTTTAGTGAGAGCAGGCAGGCATCGATTGTTAATGAGATATGCAGTCGTACAGGCTGTTAGTACCAACCCTGGTCACCATTGCTACCCACAAAACAGAGGTGTTTTTCCTCTTTTCCAATGTCAGCTTGTGACCCCACACGAAATCGAGGACTCCCTGACGTTGCTTTATTTTGTCCCCTAATGCTAACCAGGTAAACTTTTGCCCTAACTGGGTGAAGCTCAGTTATCTCTCTGCCCTAACCAGCTAACCCCTTATCCTAAGCGGCTAACGCTGTGAAACCTCTTTCCTCTTCTGTACAGGGTGCCGCTGCTAATCCAGAAAACCAGGACCAGCAACAGAAACTTCGCGAAGCAGCCGAGGGTTTGCGGGTCGTCACCAATTCAGCAGCTCAGAACGCCATCAAAAAGAAGCTGATTAATCGGCTGGAGGTAACGCATTACATTTCCTTCAGAGATGCTTTTATTTTAACTCCGTTTCAGGAAACAGAAGGGCTATTCCACAGCACACCAGCTGTGCTGGCTCCGCAAACTCACTAATGCTGCTGCTGGAAGGAAAGACATGTTACCGGAACTTTTCATTCTGCATTCATCAGGAATACGCAAGACTGTCAAACTTCATTTGATCATGACAATTTATACTGCAGGAGAGAAGGTTGCCGATTGGTTCACAAGTCAACCCTGCTTGGCTGAGGTGCTACCATGGAGAAAGCAGTGGGGAGTATCGGCTCCCTAGCTCCCGGGTAACTCAAAAAAGGCACACACTATGCTTGAACGTTTTCCTTTTTATTCAGAGAGAACGGGAGCCTGTGCACGAGGAGCTTTTTGCTTCTAGCAGGTATAAATGAGCCACATTATGAGTTTGACTGATTATCTTAAACTGGTTGTTAGTGTAGGAATGTAGGAGCAGGCCATTCAGCCCATCGAGCCTGCTCCACCTTTCACCGGGATCATGGCTGGTCACCCACTTCAATGCCTTTTTTCCAAGCTATCCCCATATCCCTTTACTTCATTGGTGTTTAAAAATCTGTCAATCTCTGTTTTAAACATACTGAGTGACTGAACTTCCACAGCCCCCTGGAGTAGAGAATTCCAAAGATTCCCAACCCTCTGAATAAAAACATCTCTCCTCATCTCGGTCCTAAGTACCTTCCCCTTGGAAGTGGCTTCCCCCACTGACATCTACCCAGCGATGTAGAAAATAGCCCAGATGTGTCCTGCAGACACAAACCATGACAACTCCAACCCGGCCAATTACCGCCCTATCGGTCTACTCTCCATCATCAGCAAAGTCATGGAAGGGGTCACTGACACCACTATCAAACTGCACTTGATTAACAATAACCTGCTCACTGATGCTCGGTTTGGGTTCTGCCAGGTCCCCATAGCTCCCGACCTCATGACAGACTTAGTTCAAACGTGTTCAGAAGAGCTGAACTCCAGAGGTGAGACGGGTGTGACTGCCCTTGACATCAAGACGGTGATTGTTTGAAATTTGGCATTCTTGCATTTGTCCTGATGTGTGCAAGATTGAAAAGCTTCAGCAACATGTCTTTGTTTTCGGTGATATTCATCATAGTTACTTCTGGGAAATCAAACTAAAGTCTGCAGAATAGTGTAATGAAAGATGCAGCTCAATTTCAGACAGAAACTTCGAGTCTAAACCTTATCTGAGTTTTTTTAATGTATTCTCGGGATGGGGGCGTTGCTGACTAGACCAGCATTGCTTCCCCGTTCCTAACTGCACTTGAGAAGGTGGTGAGCTGCTGCCTTGTACAATTGCAACCTACCTGATTGAGATAAGCTCATAGTGCTGTTAGAAAGTGAAGGAACGACGATATATTTCCAAGTCAGGATGGTGAGTGACTTGGAGGGGAACTTCTAGGTGGTGGTGTTCCCATCTATCTGCTGCCCTTGTCCTTCTGCATGGCAGTGGTCATGGGTTTGGAAGGTGCTGTCTAAGGAGCCTTGGTAAATTCCTGCAGTGCATCTTGTAGATGGTACACACACTGCTGCTACTGTGTGTTGGCAGTGGAGAGAGTGAATGTTTGTAGATGGGGTGCCAATCAAGCGGGCTGCTTTGTCCTGGATGGTGTTGAGTTCCTTAAGTGTTGTGGGAGCTGCATTCACCCAGGCAGGTGGGGAGTATTCCATCACACGCCTAACTCTAATGAAGAAAATTTAATAGAATAACTGGAAGTAATGCTGTTCTCTTTAACTGAATGTTGTATAATTCCCTGGATGTTTGTTGGTTCAGAGGCAGTGGTCTAGAATTGGCAGGATGGTATTCTGAGATTATAGATTGGAACATATTCATGTCAGCTCCAGCCATGGACACGTCACAATTCTTTGACTGTTGGGGAAAGGATTTCTTATGAAACGTGAGGTCGTTCACCTGTTACAAGTTGATGCAAAATGAGCACAAGACCTTTGGTCTGATAGACCCTGGACCAATGTGACCTTGCTGGGAGTGTGAGGCTGGAAATGTGAAGACTGTGTTGTTCCTTCACCTGATCTTCCACTGAAGATACAGATCAGCTTTGATCTCATTAAATGGTGGAAAGATACATAGGGCTAAATAGCCTCCCCTGCTGTTCCTGTGAATTTTTCCTGTGCTACTAGAAAACTGTGTAAAGGTGGGGGAGAACTATTGCAGGCAATCTGCAAGGAAGGCGTTTTGTAAATGACAGTCAAATTAGACGCAGACCGGAAGTGATGCCGAGACTCTCCCAGTCTGTTTGGCACTGGATAATCTCACTCAATTGTCTATGGAACCAATTCAAATATTTAAGGTCTGAATAAATTGGCCAGTAATATTTACAGGAGTAAATGTACTTGCTGTCCAGCTTTTTGTTTAAAATGTATCTTTGTTTACTCTGTCCTTACTTAGAATGCGGCCAAACAAGCAGCAGCTGCAGCAACGCAAACTATTGCGGCATCCCAAAATGCATCGTCATCCAATAAGAACACAGCGGCGCATCAACAACTGGTCCAAAGCTGTAAGGTAAAGGCTAAATAGTAAAGTTTCCAAGGGTTTGGTGTGAAGTGATGTTGGTTTCTCTTCTGGTTGTTAGTTGATTAAGTGTTGAGAACATTTCCTGAGCAAATCTCATTCAAACGTTCACCCTCCGGTTAAATTTGGCGAAAAGGGGGTTGGGAAAAGGGGCACTGACCTTTCACCTCTGGTTCCCAGCTTTAAATCAAGGCCTGAGTTAATGGGATGGACATTTCCTCACTCGAGGCTGGAGGATCCCGGGGAAAAACTGAAACTGGTGCATTTGAGGCTGTTTCTGTAAGGAGGGAATGGGCATGAAATATTCAGTGTTTTTAAGTGTACATTACCAGCCCAGCGAGAACTATGTTTGAGAGCAGACGCCTGAAGTGATGGGTTCTCTTTCCCAGCGCTAACATCCCTCACTTCAGGAAGCATGAAATCTCAATTATTCAAAAAAGAAATGAAATGATTCCCTCTGCTCTGCTACATTCAGCACGGTTGGCAAAATGGATGAGTATTATATGAGGCTCTGCCAGCCCTGCCTGAAACTGCCCAGCAGGCTGGGAGTGGGAAAGGGGCATCCCTGGGAGAGGTCAGGAGCCTGCCTGAGAGTCAGGGGCAGGACATCCCTGGGAGTTGGGGGGAGCGTCCCTGGCAGGAGTCAGGGGTGTCCCTCAAAGGAGGGGTAGGAGGGTCTCTGGCATGAGTGGGGTGTTGGGGGTGTAGTGTCCCTGTGTTTGGGAGCGGGGGTGCCCATCGGAGGATGGGAAGCCTCTGAAATGGAAAAAAACAACCTAAGCAGCCAGAACTGGTCATTGGAAATAGGGAAGATTTTCTGGCGGGAATCCTCAGGGAGTTTGACACACAAAGCTAGCTGGACAGGTTTGGATCTGATCCTTCATTCAATAACACTAGAGGAAGGAGTTTAACTCCGTGATGAAAGACTGAGCCTTTACTTTCTGATGAAATTTCTCGGTGAGGTTTATTCTGAGCTTGGTCTCACTGGGATAATCCTCCCTGCAGCTTGGGGAACTGCACAGTGTGAAGCACAGCTCCCCCAGGCTGCTCCAGTACTTCAGGAGCACTTCATTGGCTGCAGAGTGCTTTGGGATGTCCTGAGGTAGGTGCTACAGAAATACAGTCTTTTTATTTCCTTCATCTCTTCTTTCCCACGCTCCCTTTTTTACCTTCTTTTGTTTTATTACCCATCCCTAATTGCCCTTGAGAAGGTGGTGGTGAGCTGCCTTCTTGAACCGCTGCAGTCCATGTGGTGTAGGTACACCCACAGTGCTGTTAGGGAGGGAGTTCCAGGATTTTGACCCAGTGACAGTGAAGGAACGGTGATATATTTCCCAGTCAGGATGGGGGGTGACTTGGAGGGGAACTTCCAGGTGATGGTGTTCCCATGTGTCTGCTGCCCTTGTCCTTCTAGATGGTAGAGGTCGTGGGTTTGGAAGGTGCTGTCTAAGGAGCCTTGGTGAATTCCTGCAGTGCATCTTGCAGATGATACACGCACTGCTGCTGCTGTGTGTCGGTGGTGGAAGGAGTGAATGTTGAAGGTGGTCGATGGGACGCTGATCAAGCAGCTGTTTAAAACACAAGCAGTTTCCAGAAAGAGTTTCCTCACCTGTGTTATGTTTCCTTTCTGCAGGCTGTCGCTGATTATATACCTCAGCTGGTGCAAGGTGTCCGAGGGAGTCAGGCGGAGCCAGAGAATCTTAGTGCCCAACTCGCTTTGATTATTGCCAGCCAAAACTTCCTTCAGGTACGTCTCTCCGTCTTCCCGTCTCTCCGTCCACCCTCCCGCCCGTCTCTCCGTCTCTCCGTCCACCCTCCCGCCTGTCTCTCCGTCCGCCCTCCCGCCCGTCTCTTTCTTGCTCACTATCTCTCCTTTTGTTTGCCTGTGTTGTCCTCTGTCCGTTTGTCTCTTATTCTCTGTCTCTATCTTTCTCTCTCCGTCTCCCTCTCCCTCTCCGTCTCCCTCTCTCTCTCCGTCTCCCTCTCTCTCTCCGTCTCCCTCTCTCTCTCCGTCTCCCTCTCCCTCTCCCTCTCTGGGGGGGGTGGGGGCGCAGGTGGATTTGGTCAGTGCATGCCATTCCTGAAGGTGGAACAGGAAGTGGGCGTCACTTCCACTCCTGCTGCTTCTCGCTTCCCACATGATTCTATTTAAAATTGAAAGTGTCAGGTGTGTATGGGAGACAGGTGTGATCACGCGGCGGTGAAGCTTTTCAGTGGTGAAAGCTGCTGTAAGCTGACGGTGCAGCAGGTATGGGCGGGTTAGAGAAGATCTTCCCAGACAAACAGGGAGGCTCTGTACCCCGGCCACAGCTTTCCTGTTCAACTCCATTCATAGAAACATATGAGTTGGGAACACAACGGGTGCTTTTCAAATTAAAATTCCACTTGTAAGTATTTCACATTACGGTGGTTTCACTTTATTCATGTGTATCTCCATTGTTATTGGTAGCGTAATGAGAGAGCTGAATGTACTGGAACACCTCATGGTTGACACGTGTTGGTGGTTCCGGGGAGATAGAGACATTTCTTCATTGTGGAAAAAACAATGTTGTGTTTTTTGATCTGTCTTTACTGAATGTTCCTGTTAGTGTCCAGTACTCGCCACTCTCTGGGACTTGGCTGTACCTGCAGGCTCAGCTGACCCTCCCTTCTACACATTGTAAAGGACATTATCCAAGATCACTCTCAGTGGCAGTAATTGAAATGTTGTTAATGAATTCAAAGATCTGTCAGGACTCTGCCAGTCAACACCCTGAGATAGAGCCACATGTGGACAGTACTGACACCACTCTTTAGGCCCCTCATTTTCTTACCTTGACTGACTGTCCCACACCAAGGACACTAGCCCTCCCCACAGCACTCCTCCAAGTATGGCAGCTGTGAGGAATGGTTGTTGCAGTGGACACAGATTTCAGCAAAGCTTTTAACATTTTACCACACAGCAGATTATGAGGGAAGATTTAGAGACTTGGGGGAAGTGCAGGGAAAAGAAAAGATAGAATATTGGATTAAAAACTGGTTCAAAGAAAGAAAACAAAGTCAACAATAAGGGCAGTTTTACAGCTTGGGGAAGTGGGTAGTGATTGTGATGGCTGAGAGTGAGCAGTGGTTGGGAGTGAGCAGTGGTTGGGAGTGAGCAGTGGTTGGGAGTGAGCAGCGGTTGGGAGTGAGCAGCGGTTGGGAGTGAGCAGCGGTTGGGAGTGAGCAGCGATTGGGCAGTGGTTGGGTGTGAGCAGCAGTGGGCAGTGGTTGGGAGTGAGCAGTGGTTGGGAGTGAGCAGCGATTGGGCAGTGGTTGGGTGTGAGCAGCAGTGGGCAGTGGTTGGGAGTGAGCAGTGGTTGGGAGTGAGCAGTGGTTGGGAGTGAGCAGCGATTGGGCAGTGGTTGGGAGTGAGCAGCGATTGGGCAGTGGTTGGGAGTGAGCAGCGATTGGGCAGTGGTTGGGAGTGAGCAGCGATTGGGCAGTGGTTGGGAGTGAGCAGCGATTGGGCAGTGGTTGGGAGTGAGCAGCGATTGGGCAGTGGTTGGGAGTGAGCAGCGATTGGGCAGTGGTTGGGAGTGAGCAGCGATTGGGCAGTGGTTGGGAGTGAGCAGCGGTTGGGCAGTGGTTGGGAGTGAGCAGCGGTTGGGCAGTGGTTGGGAGTGAGCAGCGATTGGGCAGTGGTTGGGAGTGAGCAGCGATTGGGCAGTGGTTGGGAGTGAGCAGTGATTGGGCAGTGGTTGGGAGTGAGCAGCGATTGGGCAGTGGTTGGGAGTGAGCAGCGATTGGGCAGTGGTTGGGAGTGAGCAGCGATTGGGCAGTGGTTGGGAGTGAGCAGCGATTGGGCAGTGGTTGGGAGTGAGCAGCGATTGGGCAGTGGTTGGGAGTGAGCAGCGATTGGGCAGTGGTTGGGAGTGAGCAGCGATTGGGCAGTGGTTGGGAGTGAGCAGTGGTTGGGAGTGAGCAGCGATTGGGCAGTGGTTGGGAGTGAGCAGTGATTGGGCAGTGGTTGGGAGTGAGCAGTGGTTGGGAGTGAGCAGTGGTTGGGAGTGAGCAGTGGTTGGGAGTGAGCAGTGGTTGGGAGTGAGCAGTGGTTGGGAGTGAGCAGTGGTTGGGAGTGAGCAGTGGTTGGGAGTGAGCAGTGGTTGGGAGTGAGCAGCGATTGGGCAGTGGTTGGGAGTGAGCAGCGATTGGGCAGCGGTTGGGAGTGAGCAGCGATTGGGCAGCGGTTGGGAGTGAGCAGCGATTGGGCAGTGGTTGGGAGTGAGCAGCGATTGGGCAGTGGTTGGGAGTGAGCAGTGGTGGGCAGTGGTTGGGAGTGAGCAGTGGTGGGCAGTGGTTGGGAGTGAGCAGCGGTTGGGCAGTGGTTGGGAGTGAGCAGCGGTGGGCAGTGGCTGGGAGTGAGCAGCGGTGGGCAGTGGCTGGGAGTGAGCAGCGGTGGGCAGTGGCTGGGAGTGAGCAGCGGTGGGCAGTGGCTGGGAGTGAGCAGCGGTGGGCAGTGGCTGGGAGTGAGCAGCGGTGGGCAGTGGTTGGGAGTGAGCAGCGGTGGGCAGTGGTTGGGAGTGAGCAGTGGTTGGGCAGTGGTTGGGAGTGAGCAGCGATTGGGCAGTGGTTGGGAGTGAGCAGTGGTTGGGAGTGAGCAGCGATTGGGCAGTGGTTGGGAGTGAGCAGTGGTTGGGAGTGAGCAGCGATTGGGCAGTGGTTGGGAGTGATCAGCGATTGGGCAGTGGTTGGGAGTGAGCAGCGGTGGGCAGTGGTTGGGAGTGAGCAGCGATTGGGCAGTAGTTGGGAGTGAGCAGTGGTTGGGAGTGAGCAGCGATTGGGCAGTGGTTGGGAGTGAGCAGTGGTTGGGAGTGAGCAGCGATTGGGCAGTGGTTGGGAGTGAGCAGTGGTTGGGAGTGAGCAGCGATTGGGCAGTGGTTGGGAGTGAGCAGTGGTTGGGAGTGAGCAGCGATTGGGCAGTGGTTGGGAGTGAGCAGTGGTTGGGAGTGAGCAGTGGTTGGGAGTGAGCAGCGATTGGGCAGTGGTTGGGAGTGAGCAGTGGTTGGGAGTGAGCAGTGGTTGGGAGTGAGCAGTGGTTGGGAGTGAGCAGTGGTTGGGAGTGAGCAGTGGTTGGGAGTGAGCAGTGGTTGGGAGTGAGCAGCGATTGGGCAGTGGTTGGGAGTGAGCAGCGATTGGGCAGTGGTTGGGAGTGAGCAGCGATTGAGCAGTGGTTGGGAGTGAGCAGCGATTGGGCAGTGGTTGGGAGTGAGCAGCGATTGAGCAGTGGTTGGGAGTGAGCAGCGATTGGGCAGTGGTTGGGAGTGAGCAGTGGTTGGGAGTGAGCAGTGGTTGGGAGTGAGCAGTGGTTGGGAGTGAGCAGCGATTGGGCAGTGGTTGGGAGTGAGCAGTGGTTGGGAGTGAGCAGCGATTGGGCAGTGGTTGGGAGTGAGCAGTGGTTGGGAGTGAGCAGCGATTGGGCAGTGGTTGGGAGTGAGCAGTGGTTGGGAGTGAGCAGTGGTTGGGAGTGAGCAGTGGTTGGGAGTGAGCAGCGGTGGGCAGTGGTTGGGAGTGAGCAGTGATTGGGCAGTGGTTGGGACTGAGCAGCGATTGGGCAGTGGTTGGGAGTGAGCAGCGATTGGGCAGTGGTTGGGAGTGAGCAGCGATTGGGCAGTGGTTGGGAGTGAGCAGCGATTGGGCAGTGGTTGGGAGTGAGCAGCGGTTGGGCAGTGGTTGGGAGTGAGCAGCGATTGGGCAGTGGTTGGGAGTGAGCAGCGATTGGGCAGTGGTTGGGATTGAGCAGCGATTGGGCAGTGGTTGGGAGTGAGCAGTGGTTGGGAGTGAGCAGTGGTTGGGAGTGAGCAGCGATTGGGCAGTGGTTGGGAGTGAGCAGCGGTTGGGAGTGAGCAGCGATTGAGCAGTGGTTGGGAGTGAGCAGCGATTGGGCAGTGGTTGGGAGTGAGCAGCGATTGGGCAGTGGTTGGGAGTGAGCAGCGATTGGGCAGTGGTTGGGAGTGAGCAGCGATTGGGCAGTGGTTGGGAGTGAGCAGCGATTGGGCAGTGGTTGGGAGTGAGCAGCGGTTGGGAGTGTTCAGTGGTTGGGAGTGAGCAGCGATTGGGCAGTGGTTGGGAGTGAGCAGCGATTGGGCAGTGGTTGGGAGTGAGCAGCGATTGGGCAGTGGTTGGGAGTGAGCAGCGATTGGGCAGTGGTTGGGAGTGAGCAGCGATTGGGCAGTGGTTGGGAGTGAGCAGCGATTGGGCAGTGGTTGGGAGTGAGCAGCGGTGGGCAGTGGCTGGGAGTGAGCAGCGGTGGGCAGTGGTTGGGAGTGAGCAGTGATTGGGCAGTGGTTGGGATTGAGCAGCGATTGGGCAGTGGTTGGGAGTGAGCAGTGGTTGGGAGTGAGCAGCGATTGGGCAGTGGTTGGGAGTGAGCAGCGATTGGGCAGTGGTTGGGAGTGAGCAGCGATTGGGCAGTGGTTGGGAGTGAGCAGCGATTGGGCAGTGGTTGGGAGTGAGCAGCGATTGGGCAGTGGTTGGGAGTGAGCAGCGATTGGGCAGTGGTTGGGAGTGAGCAGCGATTGGGCAGTGGTTGGGAGTGAGCAGCGATTGGGCAGTGGTTGGGAGTGAGCAGCGGTTGGGCAGTGGTTGGGAGTGAGCAGCGATTGGGCAGTGGTTGGGAGTGAGCAGTGGTTGGGCAGTGGTTGGGAGTGAGCAGCGATTGGGCAGTGGTTGGGAGTGAGCAGCGATTGGGCAGTGGGCAGTTGTTGGGAGTGGGTGGAAATGGGTAGTGGTTGGGAGCGGGAAGTGGTTGGGAGCGGGAAGTGGTTGGGAGCGGGAAGTGGTTGGGAGCGGGAAGTGGTTGGGAGCTGGAAGTGGTTGGGAGCGGGAAGTGGTTGGGAGCGGGAAGTGGTTGGGAGCGGGAAGTGGTTGGGAGCGGGAAGTGGTTGGGAGCGGGAAGTGGTTGGGAGCGGGAAGTGGTTGGGAGCGGGAAGTGGTTGGGAGCGGGAAGTGGTTGGAAGCGGGAAGTGGTTGGGAGCGGGAAGTGGTTGGGAGCGGGAAGTGGTTGGGAGCGGGAAGTGGTTGGGAGCGGGAAGTGGTTGGGAGCGGGAAGTGGTTGAAGTGGTTGGAAGTGGGGTGTGGTGCCTCAGAGTTGAATTTTGGGGCCCCTCTGTTCAATGTATAATGAATGATTTGGATGTTGGCTTTGAGAGTGTTGTTAATAGTTGTAGAATGTATCAAAGATTAGGCATAGTTAATTCTTTGGCAGATCAAAGGAAGCTGTCGAGGCAGATTTCTAAATGGGAGAATTGGCTATAAATTGGCAGGTATTTCAGTCTCACGAGTGTTAATTGTTAACACTGAATGAAAGCAGGAATGGTGCTGGGGAGAACAGTGGGACTTGGGCTACAGGCTCACAGAATATCAACCACAGGTTGATAACATTGTCAAAAATGAACAAGATCCAAAATTCTCTCTGAAGATGTACAGGATGTAAAAGGCAAGCTCATTAGGAGCGCAGTCAGAGTACAGTCAGAGTACAGTCAGAGTACAGTGTTCTGTTTGAGCTTCACACTATAGGATTGATACTGAGGTTTGATGAAGGGTACACTGCAGATTCACTCAGAAGTATGAATGTAAAGGCAGATATGAATATTGGGTATGTTTCTATTGGGACTGGGCACAGGGTGATATACTGGCAGTCTGTCAGATTATGTGGAGATAGGAGAGGCTTGAGAAACATAAACCATTTCCAATAGTTGAGAGATCAAGAACAAGAGGCCATAAATACAACATTGAATGTAAGCGATCAAGAGAAACGTCTTCCTGGAGAGCTGTGAAACAAAGAGATTTACTTCCAGAGTTAGTGCTTGAGATACAAATTACTTCAGCCTTCAAGATTCAATTCGACAGGTGGTGGGAGGGATATGGGAACAGCAAGGTTTAAATGTGATAGGATAACTTCTCTGATAAGCACCAGCACAAAGCTATTGGGCCGAGTAGCCTGCTTTGTGTTGTATTGTCAATGTATTGTTCTTTGCAAAAAGCTTTGACATACATTGAGACTCTCCCTCCCAGTGCTTCAGGTTCTTTCCAAGCCTGAACCCACTGCTTAGAATGCAGGTAACTACTGGGATTCCCCACAGTGATCCCTTGAGAAGGTGGTGGTGAGCTGTCTTCTTGAACTGCTGTAGGTACACCCACAGTGCTGTTTGGGAGCGAGTTCCAGGATTTTGACCCAGCGACAGGGAAGGAACGGTGATATAGTTCCAAATCAGGATGGTGAGTGTCTTGGAGGGGAACTTCCAGGTGGTGGTGTTCCCATCTGTCTGCTGCCCTTGTCCTTCTAGATGGTAGATGTTGTGGGTTTAGAAGGTGCTGATGAAGGAGCCTTGGTGAGTTGCTGCAGTGCATCTTGTAGATGGTAGACACTGCTGCTACTGTGCGTCAGTAATGGAGTGAGCGAATGTTTAAGGTGGTGAGTGGGGTGCAAATGAACCAAAACCTATAAATTGAAACCCATCATAATTCACATAGGTCTTGATGTGAGCTACCAGGACATGCTGACTCAGAGTATTCCCTGGTCCCTGTGCCTCTAATATATTGTTTCTCATAATGTGTTTGACAGCTAGACGTTAAATCAGACCACCGTCACTGAACACATTAATAGGTATTGCTTCATGTTTGTTTCTCCAGCTTTTAATAATCCACATATGTTGGTACCTCAATCTGTTTGTTCCAATGCAGAGTTTTCCTAATTGTACTAGTAATGGCACTCTGCAAGTAAACCCAATTCTAATGGTGTTGTACAGCAGTAAACATAATCAAACGGATAAATGTATTTGTGGTTTAAATAATTTTTTATAATGTCTCTGAAAATGCTGAAATCAGTTGTGGACAGGTTTCTGAGATTCTGTATTCATTCCACAGCTCAGTTGATAGCTGTAGAAAGTGCTAAAGTATTGTTTTGGATTTTGAAGGCTGGTATATTTATATCTCAGTCATGGCTCAGTGGGGAGCACTCTCAGCTCTGGGCCAGAAGGTTGTGGGTTCAAGCCCCACTCCAGAGATTTGAGCACATAATCCAGGCTGACACATGCAGTGTTGTGTTGAGGAAGCACTGCACTGTCAGAGGGTCAGTACTGAGGGAGAGCCGCACTGTCAGAGGGTCAGTACTGAGGGAGAGCCGCACTGTCAGAGGGTCAGCACTGAGGGAGTGCTGCACTATCAGACGGTCAGTACTGAGGGAGTGCTGCACTGTCAGAGGGTCAGTACTGAGGGAGAGCTGCACTATCAGACGGTCAGTGCTGAGGGAGTGCTGCACTGTCAGAGGGTCAGTACTCAGGGAGAGCCGCACTGTTAGAGGGTCAGTACTGAGGGAGAGCTGCACTATCAGACGGTCAGTGCTGAGGGAGTGCTGCACTGTCAGAGGGTCAGTACTGAGGGAGAGCCGCACTGTCAGAGGGTCAGTACTGAGGGTGTGCTGCACTATCGCTGGGTCAGTATGAGGGAGTGCTGCACCGTCAGAGAGTCAGTACTGAGGGAGTGCTGCACTGTTGGAGGGTCAGTACTGAGGGAGTGCTGCACTGTCAGAGGGTCAGTACTGAGGGAGAGCTGCACTGTCGGAGGGTCAGTACTGAGGGAGAGCCGCTCTGTCGGAAGGTCAGTGCTGAGGGAGCGCCGCATTGTCGGAGGGTCAGTACTGAGGGAGCGCTGCACTGTCAGAGGGTCAGGACTGAGGGAGAGCCGCACTGTCACAGGGTCAGTACTGAGGGAGAGCCGCACTGTCACAGGGTCAGTACTGAGGGAGAGCTGTACTGTCACAGGGTCAGTACTGAGGGAGTGCTGCACTGTCGCAGGGTCAGTACTGAGGGAGTGCTGCACTGTCAGAGGATCAGTACTGAGGGAGTGCTGCACTGTCGGAGGGTCAGTACTGAGGGAGAGGCGCACTGTCGGAAGGTCAGTGCTGAGGGAGCGCCGCACTGTCGGAGGGTCAGTACTGAGGGAGTGCCGCACTGTCAGAGGGTCAGTACTGAGGAAGTGCCACACTGTTGGAGGGTCAGTACTGAGGGAGAGCCGCACTGTTGGAGGATCAGTACTGAGGGAGTGCTGCACTGTTGGAGGGTCAGTACTGAGGAAGTGCTGCACTGTTGGAGGGTCAGTACTGAGGGAGTGCTGCACTGTCAGAGGGTCAGTACTGAGGGAGAGCTGCACTGTCAGAGGGTCAGTACTGAGGGAGAGCTGCACTGTCAGAGGGTCAGTACTGAGGGAGAGCTGCACTGTCAGAGGGTCAGTACTGAGGAAGTGCCGCACTGTCAGACGGTCAGTACTGAGGAAGTGTCACACTGTTGGAGGGTCAGTACTGAGGGAGAGCCGTACTGTTGGAGTGTCAGTACTGAGGGAGAGCCGTACTGTTGGAGGGTCAGTACTGAGGGAGAGCCGCACTATTGGAGGGTCAGTACTGAGCCGAGCTGCACTGTCGGAGGGTCAGTACTGAGGGAGTGCTGCACTGTTGGAGGGTCAGTACTGAGGGAGAGCTGCACTGTCAGAGGGTCAGTACTGAGGGAATGCCGCACTGTCTGAGGGCCAGTACTGAGGGAATGCCGCACTGTCTGAGGGCCAGTACTGAGGGAGAGCTACATTGTCGCAGGGTCAGTACTGAGGGAGTGCTGCACTATCAGAGGATCAGTACTGAGGGAGTGCTGCATGTCGGAGGGTCAGTACTGAGGGAGTGCCACATGTCGGAGGGTCAGTACTGAGGGAGTGCCACATGTCGGAGGGTCAGTACTGAGGGAGAGTTGCACTGTCGGAAGGTCAGTGCTGAGGGAGCGCTGCACTGTCAGAGGGTCAGTGCTGAGGGAGCGCCGCACTGTCGGAGGGTTAGTACTGAGGGAGTGCTGCACTATCAGAGGGTCAGTACTGAGGGAGAGCTGCACTGTCATAGGGTCAGTACTGAGGGAGTGCCGCACTGTCTGAGGGTCAGTACTGAGGGAGTGCCGCACTGTCTGAGGGCCAGTACTGAGGGAGAGCTACATTGTCGCAGGGTCAGTACTGAGGGAGTGCTGCACTATCAGAGGGTCAGTACTGAGGGAGTGCTGCATGTCGGAGGGTCAGTACTGAGGGAGTGCTGCACTATCAGAGGGTCAGTGCTGAGGGAGAGCTGCACTGTCAGAGGTGCCATCTTTCAGATGAAACATGAGGCTCTGTTAATCCTCTGAGCTGGATGTAAAATATCCCATGGCACTATTTTGAAGAAGTGCAGGCTTGTCTCAGCCAATTTATCCTTCACTCACCATCACCAAAAACAGCTGATCTGGCCACTACCACCTTGCTCATTGTGGGAGCTTGCTGTGTAAAACGGGCTGCAGAGTTTCCGACATCACAGCAGTGACTACACTTCAAAAGTGCTTCATTATTTGTAAAGCACTTTGGCACATCCCGAGGTTGTGAAAGGTGCTATATAAATGCAAGTCCTTCTTCTTAACCTTACCATTATGTTTCTCTAGCCTGGAAGTAAGATGGTTTCCTCTGCTAAAGCCGCAGTGCCCACTGTCGCTGACCAGGCCGCCGCCATGCAGCTTGGCCAATGCGCCAAGAACCTTGCCACAAGCCTAGCTGAACTCCGAACGTCTGTGCAAAAGGTCAGTAACAAGTGGAACGTCAACCTTCTCTCAGCTTTGACTGAGGCTGCATCTTTCTGTGCCTGTGAGCAGTTTGGTAAGTTAAGAGAAGACTTAAAAAAAAAAACGAACGAAAGCAACAGTTTGCGATTCTCTTGAATCCAGGCTCATGAAGCGTGTGGGCCCATGGAAATCGACTCTGCCTTGCAGTCAGTGCAGACTCTGAGGAATGAGCTGCAAGATGCCAAGATGGCAGCAGCTGAGGGGCAATTGAAGCCACTGCCAGGAGAGACGGTAAGGTGAACATCCATCTCAAACCATTCTTGTCTTTTTGAATGGAGACCGTGTCCATATCACCGTTGAAATCTATTTTAAGAACAAAGTGCGAATTGTGGTTAAAAAGAAACAGGCTTGTTTATTCTGGTCAGTTCATTGCAAATGAGTGACCCCTGAAGTATCGCAGGGCTGGATTAACGTTAGCAGAGATTTGTTCACCTTCATCTCACCAGCTGCACTGGGACACCAACTGGCTGGACTACCCCTGAATCATTCACTCCAACTTCCTTTGCTCCCGGTTCCCGGCCGGAGAGTGAGATGCTTGTTCCTGGGTTCCCATGCTGGAAGGTGTGGGTGCTGAATTGAGGACAGGCTGTGTTAGAATGTGTCTGGAAGGAGACATTAAGGAAAGAACACATCAAAACTGTATCCATCTCTTTGGGTGCCGTGCTAAGAATGATTGTTGCTTCTACCATAGTATTAAAAAAAGGAACAAAATGAAAGATGATGTGGTTAATTATCTGAAGTTTGAAAGAGTTGTGAGTGGTCAGACAGCCAGTGGGGTTGTTATCAAGCACCATGGGACCTTTTTGCAAAATGAAAGTTGCTATTCAGTTTTGATTGTTATCAACCCGTGAGATGTCGGTGGTGTAATATGCCTTTAAGGGATAGCAGCATGCTTTCACTTTAAAGGAAGTGTGTCATGTGATCCAGCCTCAGTTTCACTTTGAGCTGGAACAGAACACAGGTATACTGCTCTGATGCCCACAAGCTTTCTGTCGGTGTATCTCTGTTCACATGTACCCAGAGTCAGTAGATGGACCCCCCACAGTGTGTTTGCACAATCCTTTATGAGTGATTGGTGTCTTTATATCATTACAACACACACAACAGTCAGTTTGACATTTATTAATCAAAATCCAGGTGAAGTTGATTGGACTGAACATTAACCACGAGTCTAGTGTAAACTCGATGAGCCAAATAGTTTCCATCTGCACTGTAAATATTCTGTGATTAGCCCTATTCTTATACAGGCTGAATTTCAGTAGTTCAGTACTGATGTACACTCTTTGGATACTCGACTTGAGGCAACCGCTTGCAAAACCAAGCTTATTCTCCAACAGGGGCTATATAAATGCAGGTGGTTTTTGTTGTATGGATGTTCCTGTTTTGTACTTCACCCATTGTACCAATCGGAATTGTGTAATTTCTGAAATACAGTTTTTTTTACGTTCTCCGGCAGGTTGGTCTGTGTGTTTAATGTTCTCAAGGTTGTAATCTAAGTTACATTAACAAAATGCATTTACAAAACAAGGATAATGAGAAACTCAGAGTGTTTCAAGTCTGCAGGTCCTTCCAGGGTTAAGGGAATTAGACCAAGGCACCAGCTAGACCCGGTGTATAAGATCACATTTCAAACAGACAGCCATATAAGTGAACCGGTGGCAGGGTATTTAACAAAGTACAAACCTGACCTCAAAACCAGGAATTATTTACAGTCCAATTCAGTCACATGACAGAGTGGTGTGTAAGAGCTCATTAACTCAACACCATTTACTTTCAAAAAGGCCCCAAAAATCCGACAGAGGTTACTCCATAAACAGATTCCCCAGAATATTCTTGTCTCCATCCACAAATCTCAAAACTTGATGTCAATGGACTGTGTCATGTGTACCTCATTATTGGATTGAATTTCTCTTGCTCCGCTCCCTGACAATCCCATTCATTTGACATGAGCAACATTGGAACGAAAGCGGCCCTTTCCATCCAGATATTTTCAATATCGCTCTTGTGGTGAAACTTCAGTTTGTTTGTCTATGAAATTCAACCAACACAGTTTGAGGTTGTTGAGTGGTACAAGATGTATCAAGCAATCGCCTTCAGCCACCATGAGCTCGGACCCAAGCGGCCTCGCTGATGCCTGATAGGGCACAGCAAGTTCTGCAATTGACAGTCAATTTGAGAAGCTAATTAGACAGAAATGTTTGAACAATCTTTGTGCGGTGGGAGGTGATGTTGCTAACCAGGGTTTGCTGAGATTCGGGACCTTGTTTAGAGCAATGGAGGGGAGGTTCAGAACCTCTTTGACAGCAATATTTCAATGAGTGAGTGCCTGCCTAGTGGTAAACAAGGCAACCCATTTCTCCCACTTCTGTCTGCCCAGAGTGAAGTCCTTTGCGATCGCCCTTCCATCGGTCACATTCTTTGACTCCTGTACCTTCACTTCTCTCCAGGTGAATCCAGTCCAAGTCACACCCTCTGCTTCTGTCACTGATTAGCTTGAGGGTAATACTGAATTGGCTAATTATTGAAACCATACTCAGCCCGCCCATGTTCGAGTACTGTGTCGTGTCTGGGTCATTCAGGCTGGGAAGGCTATGAGGGTTGGGTTGACATGCTACAGATTGATTCCACAGCCATGGGGTAGGGAGTGGATGATCATCTTGGGTTCTTGCTCCTGTCAGATGTCCAATAATCCCTGCTGGAAGGTATCTGTGCACACGTGACTGAGGAAAGGATCAAGCTCAAACTGCTATGCCCGGCCCAGCCTACAGTTCTCCGTTTGTCTGGACTGTCATAACGCAACAATAATTTACATATTTACCTGTTTACAACAGGCATTCTTACCCAGTCTGACCTATACGGACTGCAGTCCTACAACAATATGTTTGAATCTTATCTCTGAGTTCTGAAGAAGGGTCATAAAGACTGGAAACGTTAACTCTGTCTCTCTCTCCACAGAGGCTGTCAGACCTGCTGAGTTTTACCAGCATTTTCTGTTTTTATTTCAGATTTCCAGCATCTGCAGTATTTTGCTTTTATCTTAATGTTTGAATCTTAGCTGTGAGGTGGCCAATTGAGCCACTCAGTTGTATAAAACCATGACCAGTGGTTGAAGAAGGTGGACCCCTGTCTCCTCTTCAGGACAGTGAGGGATGGGCAGTGAATGTCAGTGATTCGCACATCTTGAGGATGAATATAGCATCCCAGTGAAGGCCCGGCAGGGGCAGCAACAGTAAACTGGATCACCTTTACAAAAGGAAGGAGCGAACTTTGGGAGAAATGAATGTGGCCTTGTTTGCATGGTTTGGCGATGTTGGGTCTGTCCAGTAATGGATTCTTGTCTTGCTACCCTTTCAGCTGGAGAAATGTGCTCAGGACCTGGGGAGCACATCCAAGGCTGTTGGCTCTTCAATGGCGCAGCTCCTAACCTGTGCAGCTCAAGGCAATGAACATTATACAGGTGGGTACAGCTCAGTGTAATGGGCACTGTACAGGTGGGTACAGCTCAGTGTAATGGGCATTGTACAGGTGGGTACAGCTCAGTGTAATGGGCATTGTACAGGTGGGTACAGCTCAGTGTAATGGGCATTGTGCAGGTGGGTACAGCTCAGTGTAATGGGCATTGTGCAGGGGGTACAGCTCAGTGTAATGGGCCCTGTACAGGTGGGTACAGCTCAGTGTAATGGGCATTGTACAGGTGGGTACAGCTCAGTGTAATGGGCATTGTACAGGTGAGTACTGCTCAGTGTAATGGGAATTGTGCAGGTGGTACAGCTCAGTGTAATGGGCCCTGTAGAGGTGGGTAAAGCTCAGTGTAATGGGCATTGTACAGGTGGGTACAGCTCAGTGTAATGGGCATTGTACAGGTGGGTACAGCTCAGTGTAATGGGCACTGTACAGGTGGGTACAGCTCAGTGTAATGATCTCTGTACAGGTGGGTACAGCTCAGTGTAATGGGCACTGTACAGGTGGGTACAGCTCAGTGTAATGGGCACTGTACAGGTGGGTACAGCTCAGTGTAATGGGCATTGTGCAAGTGGGTACAGCTCAGTGTAATGGGCATTGTGCAGGGGGTACAGCTCAGTGTAATGGGCCCTGTACAGGTGGGTAAGCTCAGTGTAATGGGCATTGTACAGGTGAGTACTGCTCAGTGTAATGGGCATTGTGCAGGGGGTACAGCTCAGTGTAATGGGCATTGTACAGGTGGGTACAGCTCAGTGTAATGGGCATTGTACAGGTGGGTACAGCTCAGTGTAATGGGCACTGTACAGGTGGGTACAGCTCAGTGTAATGGGCATTGTACAGGTGAGTACTGCTCAGTGTAATGGGCATTGTACAGGTGAGTACTGCTCAGTGTAATGGGCATTGTACAGGTGAGTACTGCTCAGTGTAATGGGCATTGTACAGGTGGGTACAGCTCAGTGTAATGGGCACTGTACAGGTGGGTACAGCTCAGTGTAATGGGCATTGTACAGGTGAGTACTGCTCAGTGTAATGGGCATTGTACAGGTGGGTACAGCTCAGTGTAATGGGCATTGTGCAGGTGGGTACAGCTCAGTGTAATGGGCATTGTGCAGGTGGGTACAGCTCAGTGTAATGGGCATTGTGCAGGTGGGTACAGCTCAGTGTAATGGGCATTGTACAGGTGAGTACTGCTCAGTGTAATGGGCATTGTACAGGTGGGTACAGCTCAGTGTAATGGGCATTGTGCAGGGGGTACAGCTCAGTGTAATGGGCATTGTGCAAGTGGGTACAGCTCAGTGTAATGGGCATTGTGCAGGGGGTACAGCTCAGTGTAATGGGCCCTGTACAGGTGGGTAAGCTCAGTGTAATGGGCATTGTACAGGTGAGTACTGCTCAGTGTAATGGGCATTGTGCAGGGGGTACAGCTCAGTGTAATGGGCATTGTACAGGTGGGTACAGCTCAGTGTAATGGGCATTGTACAGGTGGGTACAGCTCAGTGTAATGGGCACTGTACAGGTGGGTACAGCTCAGTGTAATGGGCATTGTACAGGTGAGTACTGCTCAGTGTAATGGGCATTGTACAGGTGAGTACTGCTCAGTGTAATGGGCATTGTACAGGTGAGTACTGCTCAGTGTAATGGGCATTGTACAGGTGGGTACAGCTCAGTGTAATGGGCACTGTACAGGTGGGTACAGCTCAGTGTAATGGGCATTGTACAGGTGAGTACTGCTCAGTGTAATGGGCATTGTACAGGTGGGTACAGCTCAGTGTAATGGGCATTGTGCAGGTGGGTACAGCTCAGTGTAATGGGCATTGTGCAGGTGGGTACAGCTCAGTGTAATGGGCATTGTGCAGGTGGGTACAGCTCAGTGTAATGGGCATTGTACAGGTGAGTACTGCTCAGTGTAATGGGCATTGTACAGGTGGGTACAGCTCAGTGTAATGGGCATTGTGCAGGGGGTACAGCTCAGTGTAATGGGCATTGTACAGGTGGGTACAGCTCAGTGTAATGGGCACTGTACAGGTGGGTACAGCTCAGTGTAATGGGTACTGTACAGGTGGGTACTGCTCAGTGTAATGGGCCCTGTACAGGTGGGTACACAGTGGGTACAGTTAATTACCAGCACAAACTTTCTGCAGCAAATTTAATTGATCATTGACATGTAAATCCAGTGGACTTGCAACAATAATGAGGAAGCTGAGGGCGAGATACAAAGGCAAAAAGTAAATTGTGGAGCTGAGTAAATCGAGCAACAAGTTCTAGAGATTCACAACTCCCGACGTGTCCCTTCTTCACCTGAAGTTGCCGCTGGTTTGCAGGCTTGAGGGGCCGAATGGCCTACTCCTGCCCGAATTCATATGTTCACTTGTTATCCAGAGCACCATGAGAGTAACCGCACAGACAACAAGCAGCTTGTCCACCAACATGAGGTCACTGTGGGCCTCCCTGCTCACTCTTGATGGATGGGCACCTACCTGGGATGCTGGGTGCCTCATCCATCACCCACACTGGCTGTGACCACCTGAGGCCAGTGCCTGTGTGAGGGCTGCAGGCCTGATCGCAACCCCAGGAACCCCTGATTCTGCCCCCAGAGCTGCCTCTCCATGAGAGTCACTGCTCGCTCGGTCATGAGGGTCAACGCAGTGCTCACACTCCATAACGGAGACCATGACATGCATACCCTCATGGATCTCCACCAGATCCTCCTTCACAACTCACTGGAAATCCAGCGTCTGCCGCCTAATGAACCACTCCAGAGGCCCATCGTCAGCCTTCGACTGAGCCTCGTCCTGGTCTCCAGCCGCCCTCCGACTGCCGGTGTCCTGGGCTCTCTCTGTCTCCACCTGCCCATCAAGTGAGTGTGGAGTGCCCTCACCGCTGTGCACCAACAATCTAGCCAGTGATCTAACTAAGACACCTGGTGATGATGTCGGGCTGGCTATTCGACATCATCATGCCAGTCTCGAAAGGGCAAGCAGCCAATTGGAAACCCGCCTACCATTTTGAAATGATTAATTAACAAGCTGTTAACGACCCAATCGTCGGCAATGTTTGGCTGCTTGCTGTATTGTTCAGGCTTGAGCCATGTAAGGGTTTGGGAATGTCTAACTGCAGTCATTACAAGACAGCAGGGGTGGGGGTGGGAGAGAAGGCCAGTCAGTGGGACTGTGGCTGAATGTAGCAGCAGATTCTGCTGCTGAAGGTGGCAGTGTCTCAATGCCCTTTTAACACATTTTTAAAACATTATTGGAGCCTCCCATGATTTTAAAAAAGAGTGAGAGATTGAGAAAGCGGGGCCCAACTTTCTGTTTGCAGCATAACCCCTCTGTCACATGACATCCTGCATAGGCCTAAATTCCCGATTGGATGCAGAGCACCCCCCACCCCTCCTCTGCCCTTCTAACTGCCCTCCTTCCCACCAGATGGCCACTTTAACCTGTTTCACCATTCAGTTCACTCGTAGCTGAGCTGCACCTCAGTTCCCATTTACCCACCTTTGCCCACTTCCTTGTCCTAATCAAAAAAAACTGTCATTTTCATTCTTGAAAGCTCCAATTTAATTGGCATCCACAGCCATTTGGGGGTCATCTGATCTCCAGAAATTATTTTATTCATTCACGGGGATGTGGGCCGGCATTTATTGCCCATCCCTAATTGCCCTTGAGTAAGGTGGTGGTGAGCTGCCTTCTTGAACCGCTGCAGTCCAAGTGTAGGTACACCCATAGCGCTGTTAGGGAGGGAAGGGTAGGACAAATAAATCCAAAGCTCCCTGCATGACAAAGGAGGTAGAAATTAAACTAAAGAAGGAAAAGCGTACTTACAACAGGTGTCAGGTAGCAAATACAATTGGGAACCAAGCTGAATACAGAAGGTGCAGAGGGATGTGAAAAAACAAGTACAAGAAGCAAAGAGGGATTATGATAAAAGGGTGGCAGCTAACATAAGAGGAAATCCCAAAGTATTCTATAAGCACAGCAATAGTAAAAGGGTGGTAAAAGGAGGAGTAGGGCCTATTTGGGACCAAAAGGGGATTTACACAGAGAGGCAAGAGGCATGGCTGAGGTGTTAAATGAATATTTTGTATCTGCCTTTACCTACGAGGCAGATGCTGCCCAGGCCGTGGTGACAGAGGAGGGAACTCAGTCACTGGAAGGATTTAAAATTGATAAGGAGGAGGTATTGGATCAGCTGTCGGTGCTTAAAGTTGATAAGGGACCGGGACCGGGTGAGATGCATCCAAGAATATGGAAGGAAGAGACAGTGGAAATTGCAGAGGCACTGGGAATAACCTTTCAATGTTCCCTGGATTCGGGGGAGGTGTTGGAGGACTGGAGAATTGCAAACATTAAACCCTTGTTCAGAAAAGGCTGTAAAGATCTGCCCTGCAACTACAGACCAGTCAGTTTAACTTCAGTGGTGGGGAAACTTCTAGAAACAATTATTTGGGGTAGAAATAATAGTCACATAGAAAAATGTGGATTAATTCAGAAGAGTCAGCATGGATTTGTCAAAGGAAAATCCTGTCTAACTAACTTGCTGGAGTTTTTGAGGAAGTAACAGAGATGGTTGATGAGGGAAAGGCCATTGATGTGGTGTATATGGACTTCCAAAAGGTATTGATACAGTGCCACACAACAGACTTGTGAGGAATGTTATAGGTCATGGAATAAAAGGGACAGTAACAACGTGGATACAAAATTGGCTGAGGGACAGGAAACAGTAATGGTTAATGGGTATTTTCTGGGCTGGAAGAAGGTTTGCAGTGGAGTTCCCTAGGGGTTGGTATTGGGAACCTTGCTTTTCCTGATATAGATAAACGATCTAGATCTTGGTGTACAGGGACAATTTCAAAGTTTGCGGACGATACAAAACTTGGGAGAATTGTAAATTGTGAGGAGGATAGTGTAGAACTTCAAAAGGACATTGACACATTGGTGGAGTGGGCAGATAGATGGCAGATGAAGTTCAGTGTGGGGAAGTGTGAGGTGATACACTTTGGTACAAAGAACATGGAGAGACAGTATAAAATAAAGGGTACTATTCTAAAGGGTGTTCAGGAGCAGAGAGACCTGGGTGTATATGTACATAAGTCTTTAAAGGTGGCAGGACAGGTAGAGAGAGCTGTTTCTAAAGCATAAAGTATTCTAGGCTTCATTAATAGGGGCATAGAGTACAAGAGCAGGGAGGTTATGATGAACTTATAAAGTATACTGGTTAGACCTCAGCTGGAGTATTATGTACAGTTCTGGGTGCCACACTATAGGAAGGATGTGAATGCATTGGAGAGAGTACAGAAGAGGTTTGCGAGAATGGTTCCAGGGATGAGACACTTCAGTTATAAGGAAAGATTGGAGAAGTTGGGACTGTTTTCCTTGGAGAGGAGACTTGATAGAAGTTTTCAAAATCATGAGGGGTCTGGACAGAGTAGATAGGGAGAAACTGTTCCCGCTCGTAAACATATCGAGAACCAGAGGGCAGCGTTTTAAAATGTTTTCCAAAAGAAGCAAATGTGAGGTGAGAAAAAGCTTTTGCACACAGCGAGTAGTTAGGGTCTGAGGTGCGCTGTCTGGAAGTGTGGTGGAGGCAGATTTAATCGAGGCATTCAAGAGGCATTGGATGATTATTTAAACAGAAACAATGTGCAGGGTTACGGGGAAAAGGCAGGAGATTGGCACAAAGTTAAAATGCTCAGAGAGTCGGTGCAGACACAATGGGCCGAATGGCCTTCTTCAACATCATAACAATTCTGTGATTTACCAAGGCCCTGTACAGCTGCAGTAAGACATCCTTGCTCCTGTACTCAAATCCTCTCACAATGAACACCAACACACCATTTGCTTCTTAACTGCTTGCTGCATCTGCATGCTTGCTTTCAGTGACTGGTGTATAAGGACACCCAGGTCCCTTTGTACATCAACATTTCCCAATCTATCACCATTTAAATAATACTCTGCCATTCTGTTTCTCCTACTGAAGTGAATAACTTCACACTTATCCATGTTATACGGCATCTGCCATGTATTTGTTCACTCACTCAACCTGTCTAAATCACCTTGAAGCCTCTTAACCCTCCTCACCACTCACATTCTCACCAAGTTTCATGTTGTCAGCAAACTTGGAAATAGTACATTTGGTTCCCTCATCCAAGTCATTGATATATATTGTGAATAGCTGGGGCCCAAACACTGATCCTGCAGTACCCCACTAGTCACCGCCTGCCACTCCAAAAAGGACCCATTCATTCCTACTCTCTGTTTCCTGTCTACTAACCAATTCTCAATCCATGCCAATATATTACCCCAATACCATGAGCTTTAATTTTGCACACTCACCTCTTATGTGGGACTTTATAAAAAGCTTCCTGAAAACTCAAATACACCACATCCACTGGTTCTCCCTTATCTATTGTCATCTGTTCCTGATGTGCAATGCCAGAAGTGAATGCAGTATTGAGATGGGATCTGACCATGGTTTTGTACAACTGAAGCATCACTTCCTCCTGTTCGTACTCCAACCCCTTTGAGATACTAGCCTTTAATCTTTTGGATAACTTTCTCGACCTGCGAGGCAGATTTCAGTGTTTTTTCAACATGAACACCTAAATCCCTTTCCTTCTCTACAATTCCTGGAGTCTGGCCGTTCAGAAAATACTCTGAATTGTCTTTTCTCGGGTTCAAAATGATGGCCTCACATTCTGTGTGATGAGGTGTGGGATAGACAGGAGCAGAGGGAGGTACAGAGTGCTTCATATAAGATTCAAAACTCGACGTGAAAGCCTGGTATAATTTCCTGAACCTCTAACAAAATATCCCATTAGATTCACTTTAATTTCAGATTTCACCCAATAAATGTGTCCATTTACTACAACGGACCAGTGTGTTCATTAAAACAGGTGATCTAGTTATTATCACGTTGCTGTTTAGGGACCTTACTGTGACAAAACCTGATGCTGTTTTCGACATTATACTTCAAAAATACAGTCAGAGTCTCTCGCAGGGAACAGTCAGGAGTCCTTCAGAGTCCAGCCATTTTTACAGAGTTCATTATTTTTGCAGCTTGAGTTATTGCTCCTGTTCTAATTCATTTTTCAGCAGGTCTTCTCAAAATTGGAAAGCAAACCGTGACAAGCAATCAACGATAAAACAGAATCAGTACCTCAGTTGTATGAAGAATAACAGAAGCAGCAAGTGTTTACAGTGGGAAGCGAAATGAGCACAACAATAAATCTAGTTCACACTGCTTGGGGCTCAGAGTTATAATGCTGTGTGTAATCTACACCTCTGACAGATTCATTTACGCCCCCTCCTGTATCTGTATCATTTCTAGGATAGCTCATGAGTGATCACTGCACAGTCGTTGTGGAGATGAAGTCCCGTTTTCAGACTGAAGATGCCATCCATCATGTTGTGTGGCACTATCACCACGCTATAAGGGTTAGATTCAGGTCAGATCTAGCAGCTCAAAACTGGGTATCCATGAGGTGCTGTGGGCTGCCAGCAGCAGCAGAATTGTACTCAACCACAATCTGTAACCTCATGGCCGACATATTACCCCACTCTACCATTACCATCAAGCCAGGGGATCAACCCTGGTTCAATGAAGAGTGCAGGAGGGCATGTCAGGAGCAGCAGCAGGCATACCTAAAAATGAGGTGTCAACAGGACTACATGCAAGTTAAAAAGCAGAAGCAGCAAATGATAGACAGAGCTAAGTGATCCCATAACCAACAGACCAGATCATATCCAGTCGTGAATGGTGATGGACAATTAAACAACTCACTGGAGAAGGAGGCTCCACAAATATCCCCATCCTCAATGATGGGGGAGCCCAGCACATCAGTGCAAAAGATAAGGCTGAAACATTTGCAGCCATCTTCAGCCAAAAATGCCGAATGGATGATGCATCTCGGCCTCCTCCGGAGGTTCCCTTCATCACAGCTTCTAGTCCCTAACCAGTTAGATTCACTCCAAGCAACAGCTGAAGGCACTGGATCCTGCTAAGCCTATAGGCCTTGACAATATCCCAGCAATAGTGCTGAAGACCTGTGCTTCAGAACTTGCTGTGCCCCTAGCCAAGCTGTTCCAGTACAGCTACAACACTGGCATCTACCGGGCTATGTGAAAAATTGCCCAGGTGTGTCCTGTACACAAAAAGCAGGACAAATCCAACCCGGCCCATTACCGCCCCATCAGTCTACTCTTAATCATCAGTAAAGTGACGGAAGGGGTCAGCAACAGTACTATCAAGCGGCACTTGCTTAGCAATAACCTGCTCACTGATGCTCAGTTTGGGTTCTGTCAGGGCCACTCAGCTCCTGACCTCATTACAGCCTTGGTTCAAACATGGACAAAAGACATGAACTCCTGAGATGAGGTGAGAGTGACTGCCTTTGACATCAAGGCAGCATTTGACTGAGTGTGGTATCAAGGAGCCCGAGCAAAACTGCAGTCAATGGGAATCTGGGGGAAAATTCTCCACTGGTTGGAGTCATACCTAGCACAAAGGAAGATGGTTGTGGTTGTTGGAGGTCAGTCATCTCAGCTCCAGGACATCACTGCAGGGGTTCCTCAGGGTAGTGTCCTCGGCCCAACCATCTTCAGCTGCTTCATCAATGACCTTCCTTCCATCATAAGGTCAGAAGTGGGGATGTTCACTGATGATTGCACAATGTTCAGCACCATTCACGACTCCTCAGATACTGAAGCAGTCCATGTCCAAATGCAGCAAGACCTGGACAATATCCAGACTTGGGCTGACAAGTGGCCAAGGAAATTCGTGCCACACAAGTACCAGGCAGTGACCACCTCCAACAAGAGAGAACTTAACTATTGCCCCTTGACATTCAATGGCATTACCATTGCTGAATCCCCCAGAATCAACATCCTGAGGATTACCATTGACCAGGAACTGAACTGGACTAGCCATATAAATACTGTGGCTACAAGAGCAGGTCAGATGCTAGGAATCCTGTGGCAAGTAACTCATCTCCTGGCTTCCGTAGCCTGTCCACCATCTACAAGGCACACATCAGGAGTGTGATGGAATGCCCCCCACTTGCCTGGATGAGTGCGGTTCCAACAATTTAGAAAGCTTGAAACCATCCAGGACAAAGCAGCCCACTTGACTGGCACCACATCCACAAATATTCATTCCCTCCACCACTGATGCACAGTGACAGCAGTGTGTGTATCACCTACAAGGTGCATTGCAACAACTCACTAAGGCTCCTTTCACAGCAACTTCCAAACCCACAACCTCTACCATCTAGAAGGACGAGGGCAGCAGATACATGGGAACACCACCACCTGGAAGTTCCCCTCCAAGTCACTCACCATCCTGACTTGGAAATATATCACTGTTCCTTCACTGTCACTGGGTCAAAATCCTGGAACTCCCTCCCTAACAGCACTGTGGGTGTACCTACACCACAGGGACTGCAGCGGCTCAAGGCAGCTCACCACCACCTTCTCAAGGGCAATTAGGGATGGGCAATAAATACTGGCCCAGCCAGCGATGCCTACAACCCGTGAATGAATTAAAATAAAAACTTGAAAGGTGAAATGTTTGGACCATTTGGGAAGGGCAGCCAGGGACGTTCTTAACCTTCCGTTCAGTGACTGACCGTGTCAGAGGTCTGGCCGATATCCCCTGAGCTTTTATGTGGACTGTGCCACTGAGGCAAGTGGATCAGGGGCCCTCCCACATCCTCCGACCCACCCAGACTGAGAAATGGAGCAGGCCAGGAGGGTGCGGCTGAGTGTTGGTGATGAGGCGGGAGGTTGTTTGGTGTTTTGATTCTATTTATTGCGTTGATCTATTAATGTGCCAAAAGGGCTCCAAGAGATCACTCGATTGTGTCCTGCTCTCAGGTATCGCTGCCCGAGAAACAGCACAAGCTCTCAAGACGCTGGCATCAGCAGCCCGTGGGGTGGCAGCCTCAACAGATAACTCTCCGGCTCAGAATTCCATGCTGGATACGGCTCGGGATGTGATGGATGGATCTGCCGTGCTGATCCAGGAAGCCAAGCATGCACTCGCCTCGCCCGGAGATGCAGAGAGTCAGCAAAGGCTGGCACAGGTTGGCAGACCAAGCACCTTCCTCAGACTGTATATAGTGTGTGTATATTTGCTATACTAAGATCCAGGGTTAACTGAAATCAGGATGTCAGCAGTGGCTCAGTGCGTAGCACACTCACCTCGGAGTCAGAAGGTTGTTGGTTCAAGTCCCACTCCAGGGATTTGAGCAGAATTCCAGGCTGACATTCCCAGTTCTATCCTGCCAGAGTGTCGGGATGTCGTCTGCACTCTCGGTTGGACGTAAAAGATCCCACAGCACGACTTCAAAGAGCAGCAGGGTTATCCCTCATCTCCTGGCCAATATTTATCCCTCATTCAGCATCACAAAAGCACAGATGATTTGCTTATGGAATCTTGCTGTGTACAAATTCAGCAGTGAGTACACTTCCAAAAATACCTTCGTTGGCCGTAAAGCACTTTGGGACGTTATGAGGTGGTGAAAGACGATATATAAATGCAAATCTTTCTTTCCTAATCAGCCTGGTAGGAAAGAGGAAAGTTGGAGGATGCTGGAGAGATGAACCCAGCAGGTGGGTGAGCCCTGAATCCATTGGATTCCCACTGAACGAATTGGCTTAAAATTGTCCCTTTGATATTTGATTCTATTTCTCTTCAGCGGGTCCTCTCCTTCCCTGGGTAATAGGTATGATCTCTACATTACAGCATCATCTCTGTCACACATGAAACAGGGCTACATAAATACTAGGCCCAATATTGTAAGGACTTCTTTAAATGAGAACTTTGTAAGTTAGAAAGGGTCTGAATATCTTCAATAGTTCCCCACTCCACTATCTTTGTTGTCTTTTGATAGACTACACAGAGCAGCAAACTGACCTGTTCAATTCCCCAACAGTGTACTTCAATTCACTCTGTTAACTAGCACTGAGAGAATGGACGCTGTAAAACTGACCCCTGTGCAGTGGACTGCAATGCAGAATAATACTAGCAAAAGCATCCAGAACAAAGCAGCCCGCTTGGTTGGCACCCCATCCACCACAGTAACCATTCACTTCCCCCACCACCGACACACAGTGGCAGCAGTGTGTGTACCATCTACAAGATGCACTGCAGGAAAGGCTCCCTCGACAGCACCTTCCAAACCCATGACCCCTACCATCTGGAAGGACAAGGGCAGCAGATAGATGGGAACACCACCACCTGGAAGTTCCCCTCCAAGTCACTCACCATCCTGACTGGGAAATATATCACCGTTCCTTCACTGTCGCTGGGTCAAAATCCTGGAACTCCCTCCCTAACAGCACTGTGGGTGTACCTACACCACATGGACTGCAGCGGTTCAAGAAGGCAGCTCACCACCACCTTCTCAAGGGCAATTAGGGATGGGTAATAAATTCTGGCCCAGCCAGCGACACTCACATCCCGTGAATGAATATTTTTAAAAAGCAGCAACAAGGCAGAGGTTGACTTGCATTAGTGAGGAGACCCCTCCTCCCCACCCCGAGCTTTATCTGTGATTTCTCTGTAAACAGTAATCAACCTTGTGTTCGTCTATTCAGACCGCTGGTATTACTGCTATGGAAGAAACTATTCCACAATTTATCTCCCACATTCCTGAAAATATTTCAGAATATTTCTCCTAAACTTATTGATCTATAATTGTTAGGTATGTTTAGACATTTCAAAAATAATTGGTCATTTGATGTTTAATCTGCTTTTATTTTTGAGTATTTTCCTGCCTGTTACATTCCAAACAGGTCCGGTGGTGACGTTTATCAAAAGAAACAAGCCAACCTGCTTAATCTGGTCCAACACCAACACCATTACCAGAGGGTATCAAACCCCTCAAAAACAAAGCCTATCTCTGCATTTTCCAGAGGTGAACAATGAAGGCCAGTGACACCCACATCCCAAAAACCAACTGAAAGATATAGAATGATCTCCAGTCCTTTTAGTCCTGTCACTGCGAACTGAATGCTCAAAGATCTCCCTAAATGGCACATGACAACTTGTTTATTCAGGTTCTCTCTCTCTCTGTCTCTCAGGTTCTCTCTCTCACCCCTTTCAAACCTACAGTCCTCCAAACTCTCTCCAATCCCCTCCAGCTCCACACATCTCTGAGATATCGCTGACCTCTGCCAGCCCTGCAAGGCTCTGAGATATCTGCATGCCTCTAATTCTGGCCTTTTTGAGTATCTCTAATTTTAATTGCTGCACCTTTGGCGACCATGACTTCAGCTCCCTGGGCCCTCTGGAATTCCCTCTCCGTCTCTTGGCCTCTCTCCTCCTCAAAGTCGCTTCTTAAAATTTACCACCTTGCCCAAGTTTTTGGTCATTTTCCCTAATATGTGGCTCGGTGTCAAAGTTGGTTTAATAACACTGCTGCTAAGTGCCTCCGAATGTTTCACCGCAGTAAAGGTGCTATATAAATCCAAGCTGTTAGTGCTTCAGGTGGCATTGGCACCTCTCACCATGTTTACAGGGACATCTCCTTGGTGTAGACTGAGGCCATGTGACACACCAGTGAGCTGGACTGTTCTTGAGTCGGTCAGTAAGCCTCTGAGCCCCAGTCCGGATGGTTGTATCAATATTGTTTGTTTCTTTTCTAAAGGTGGCTAAGTCCGTATCCCACTCGCTGAACAGCTGTGTGAACTGCTTGCCAGGGCAGAAGGATGTTGACATGGCACTTAAAAGCATTGGAGAGTCCAGCAAAAAACTGCTGGTTGACTCGGTAAGATTTTAAAAATGAACCAAGTTATTTTGAATAGACCATTTAAAAAAAAAATCATGCAAAGACCTGGGAGATGATCCAGGCAACCAGGCCAGAGTCTCCCCTTCACTCACCATCAGTAAAATTCTCCTCCTTACTGTAACAAAACAGCCAGCGCAGTTTTCCAGAAATCTGGAATCCTCAATTCCATGTGCCTGGAATGTGTAAGAATAGGAGAGGTAAGTGACCAAATGGGAGGCCTGGTGACATCACCCACATTCAAAGAAGGGCCAGGTCAGACTGATCCCAGTGTTATTATAGAAGGGCCAGGTCAGACTGATCCCAGTGTTATCATACCCTACTTGTTAGACAGGCACACTTACCAAAATGCTGGGAAGATTCAGTCTTGCAGCTACTGTTTGTCATAACATTCCCGAATTACTCCACCCATAGTAAGCAACTTTGTCCAGCTGATAACACGCATCTTCATCCAAAAACACAACTTCCCCACATTCTGGCAGTGCAATGAGAACCCAGTAGACACCAGTTAAACAGGTAGAATTGGTTTCCAACATCACTCTGTGGGACTCGCTCAATATTACATTGTGCATGAGTGTGACAGAATCTAATCTGTCTTACACACTTGGCAATCACAGTAGCAAGCAGCGCAAAGTTTCTGGATATTAAAGCGTTGCTGGATTCTAACAGAGGTGCAAAGTCGAGCTATTGGTGCCTCCTTTCCTGTGCGTGTGTGTCTCAGTGTGAGAGTGTGAATTTCAGATGTTGAGGTTTATAAATGTCCGGGTTGGGGTTGATGAGCCGCTCTCGATCCTCTTTGTTGATCTCTTTCTCCTTCGCCTCTCCTGCAGTTGCCGCTGAGCAGCAAGAGTTTCCAGGAAGCTCAGAGCGAGTTGAATCAAGCTGCTGCTGGCCTGAATCAGTCAGCGGGTGAGGTTGTCCACGCTTCTCGGGGGACTAGCAGGCAATTAGCTGCTGCATCTGGCAAATTCAGTGAAGATTTTGATGAGTTTCTGGACGCGGGCATCGAAATGGCTGGACAAGCTCAGGTGAGAGGTGTAGCCTGGTGGTTATAGTGCTGGCTGTGACATGGGATCAAATCCCACTGTGGCTAGTTGGAAAATTGGGTTAAAATCTGGTCGTTTTTGAACTGCCTCCAGGTAAAATTATCTTGGCATTGCAAAAACCCAACGAATGGTCTTCAGCGAAGCAGGTAACCTGTTCTTACCCAGGCTGCGTGATTCTAGTCCCGTGCCAAGTGTGGTTCAGTCTTAATGCCTCAGGACAACTGGGGTTGGGAAATAAATGTGCCCTTACCAGCATCACCCTGAGAGATAGTGAGGTAGCTAAAGGTGCTTTATTGTGATTTTGTTGTATTTTTGCATTCCAGGCCTGTTAGAGCAAGAATCAAAGAACAGAACTTAGATTGTTCCTTTCCTTAAACAGTTACAGTTAGATTCATCTTGACCTCTCGAAATTCTGTGGATCCTCTTCATGGCGGGAGCGGGGGTGGGGGGGGTGGGGATGGTGGTTGGGGGTGGGGGGATGGGGATGGTGGTTGGGGGTGGGGGGGGTGGGGATGGTGGTTGGGGGTGGGGGAGATGGGGATGGTGGTTGGGGGTGGGGGGATGGGGATGGTGGTTGGGGGTGGGGGAGATGGGGATGGTGGTTGGGGGTGGGGGGATGGGGATGGTGGTTGGGGGTGGGGGGGGTGGGGATGGTGGTTGGGGGTGGGGGAGATGGGGATGGTGGTTGGGGGTGGGGGGGGTGGGGATGGTGGTTGGGGGTGGGGGAGATGGGGATGGTGGTTGAGGGTGGGGGGGATGGGGATGGTGGTTGGGGGGAGGGGGTGGGGGGGGATGGGGATGGTGGTTGGGGGGAGGGGGTGGGGGGGATGGGGATGGTGGTTGGGGGGAGGGGGTGGGGGGGATGGGGATGGTGGTTGGGGGTGGGGGGGATGGGGATGGTGGTTGAGGGTGGGGGAGATGGGGATGGTGGTTGGGGGTGGGGGGGATGGGGATGGTGGTTGAGGGTGGGGGAGATGGGGATGGTGGTTGGGGGGAGGGGGTGGGGGGGATGAGGATGGTGGTTGTGGGTGGGGGGGATGGGGATGGTGGTTGGGGGGATGGGGTTGGGGGGATTGGGGATGGTGGTTGGGGGTGGGGGGGGTGGGGATGGTGGTTGGGGGTGGGGGAGATGGGGATGGTGGTTGGGGGTGGGGGGATGGGGATGGTGGTTGGGGGTGGGGGGATGGGGATGGTGGTTGGGGGTGGGGGAGATGGGGATGGTGGTTGGGGGTGGGGGGATGGGGATGGTGGTTGGGGGTGGGGGGGGTGGGGATGGTGGTTGGGGGTGGGGGAGATGGGGATGGTGGTTGGGGGTGGGGGGGGTGGGGATGGTGGTTGGGGGTGGGGGAGATGGGGATGGTGGTTGAGGGTGGGGGGGATGGGGATGGTGGTTGGGGGGAGGGGGTGGGGGGGTTGGGGATGGTGGTTGGGGGGAGGGGGTGGGGGGGATGGGGATGGTGGTTGGGGGTGGGGGGGATGGGGATGGTGGTTGAGGGTGGGGGAGATGGGGATGGTGGTTGGGGGGAGGGGGTGGGGGGGATGGGGATGGTGGTTGGGGGTGGGGGGGATGGGGATGGTGGTTGAGGGTGGGGGAGATGGGGATGGTGGTTGGGGGGAGGGGGTGGGGGGGATGAGGATGGTGGTTGTGGGTGGGGGGGATGGGGATGGTGGTTGGGGGGATGGGGTTGGGGGGATTGGGGATGGTGGTTGGGGGTGGAGGGGTGGGGATGGTGGTTGGGGGTGGGGGAGATGGGGATGGTGGTTGGGGGTGGGGGAGATGGGGATGGTGGTTGGGGGGGGATGGGGATGGTGGTTGGGGGTGGGGGGGGATGGGGATGGTGGTTGGGGGTGGGGGGGTGGGGATGGTGGTTGGGGGTGGGGGGGATGGGGACGGTGGTTGGGGGTGGAGGGGTGGGGATGGTGGTTGGGGGTGGGGGGGATGGGGACGGTGGTTGGGGGTGGAGGGGTGGGGATGGGGACGGTGGTTGGGGGTGGGGGGGATGGGGATGGTGGTTGGGGGTGGGGGGGATGGGGATGGTGGTTGGGGGGAGGGGGTGGGGGGGATGAGGATGGTGGTTGGGGGGAGGGGGTGGGGGGGATGAGGATGGTGGTTGGGGGGAGGGGGTGGATGGGGATGGTGGTTGGGGGTGGGGGGGATGGGGACGGTGGTTGGGGGAGGGGGGATGGGGATGGTGGTTGGGGGGATGGGGTTGGAGGGATTGGGGATGGTGGTGGGGGAGGGATATGGCAGGGTGGATGGGATTGGGGGAAATAGGGATGGTGGTGGGGAAGGGGCATGGCGGAGGGATGGGGTTGGGAGGATGGGGATGGTGATGGAGGGGGTGTGATGGGGGAGGGGCATGGCAGGAGGGTGGGGTTGGAGGGAGGGGGGTAGGGGGAAGGGGGCTGTCCCCTCTCAGAGTGGAAATTAACTGACTTCACTGACAGTAATCTCAGTGTCATTATAATTCTGCTACAAACTGTCTGCTGTTTAACATGGGGATTTTTGTGCTTAAATTGTTAATTTAAATGGTTTTCTTTTATATTAAATGTGAAGCGTTTTCTGACAGATCTGCTGCAGCCCAAACTCTCTGCCGACTCTCCTCTAGTGGAATACCCTCTGTTTCCCTTTCCAAGGACTCTGTGAGAGACTGCTTTGTGTCGAGTTGGAGGCAGTTTGAGGTTGTGACGTTCACTGTTGTTAGATACAGGTATCCTGAATGTGATTTGAATTGAACTCTGGGTCAGCGTTACACAGATCACATCCTAACCAGCTCTGGTTCTCACTTGCTTAAAATGGAGTTAAAAATTTTTGGAGTTCAATGTGAGGAGAAAATGAATCCTTCTGTTGCCCATCTCCCAGCCGCTCTGGCCTATGTTGTTGAGCTGGAGGTTGTACATTAGCCCCTCCTCCACTGTCTGATTCAGCATCACCAGCTCCTCGTATCCCACCCCCTTTTCATTCCCGCTGTCTTTCCAGAGTGTCTAGAGGGTCATTGGAATCTGATGGGAAGCTTTGTGCTAACTTTACACAGCCAATGCCGTTTTTGATGCAGCATCATCTCCTTCTCTCCTGGTGTGACCCACAAGCACAGAAGGAGGCCATTCAGACTGAATGGTGGATGTAGCAGCTCTGATTATAGCGATTAGTCCCACTCCCTATCCCTTGATGCTTTCTTTCACATTAGCTGAAGGTCAGAAATGGAATACCTGTGTTTTGAAAGGGTGGGTTTGACTCTCCAAGTGACAGATCCTAGCAGACCCTATTCTTTTCTACTCTGTCCTAGGCAAGATCCTGTGAGCATGTAGTCAATGGAATAACACCCTGAGAACACAGAGCAGCAAAATTAGTCCAGAGGGCTGAATAACAGAACATTTTTTTTTATTCTTACATGGGATGTGGGTGTCGCTGGCTGGGCCAACTTTTATTACCCATCCCTAATTGCCCTTGAGAAGGTGGTGGTGAGCTGCCTTCTTGAACCGCTGCAGTCCATGTGGTGTAGGTACACCCACAGTGCTGTTAGGGAGGGAGGTCCAGGATTTTGACCCAGCAACAGTAAAGGAATGGCGATATATTTCCAAGTCAGGATGGTGAGTGATTTGGAGGGGAACTTCCAGGTGGTGATGTTCCCATGTGTCTGCTGCCCTTGTCCTTCTAGATGGTAGAGATCATGGGTTTGGAAGATGCTGTTGAGGGTACCTTGGTGAGTTGCTGCAGATATCTTGTATAAGGGGGAGTACACTGCTGCTACCATGTCAGTGGTGGAGAGAGTGAATGTTTAAGATGATGGATGGGGTGCCAATCAAGCAGAGCTGCTTTGTCCTGGGTGGTGTCCAGCTTCTTGAGTGTTGTGAGAGCTGCATTCATTCAGGCAAGTGGAGAATATTCCATCACACGCCTGACTTGTGCCTGACTTGTGGACAGGCTTTGGCGAGTCAGGAGGTGAGTTACTCACTGCAGGATTCCCAGCCTCTAACCTGCTCTTGTAGCTACAGTATTTATATGGCTAGTCATAGGTTGATGTAAAAGATTCTATGGCTTTATTTCAAAGAAAAGCAGGGGAGTTCCACCCGGTGCCCTGGTCAATAATTATTCCCACAATCAACACTGGTTACTATCGCATTGTTGTATGTGGAATTTTGGTATGCACAAATTGACTGCTACATTTCCGATATTACAACAGTGACTAAAGGGAGGCGGTGCCAATGTGGTATTGTCACTGCACAGAGTAATGCTCTGGGGACCCGGGTTCGAATCCCACCACGGCAGATGGTGAAATTCAAAAGAAATTTGGAATTAAGCGTCTGATGATGACCATGAAACCATTGCCGATTGTCATAAAAACCCATGTGGTTCAGTAATGTCCTTTAGGGAAGGAAATCTGTTGTCCTTACCTGGCCTGGCCTACATGTGACTCTAGACTCTCAAAAATGTGATTGGCTCTTAATTGCCCTTGCTCAGAGGGCAATTAGGGATGGGCAATAAATGCTGGCCTAGCCAGCGACACCCACATCCCATGAACATTTTTTTTAAAAAATGAGTTCAAAAATAGTTTACTGGGGGATGTGCTATGGTTCCTTCTAGGAAGTGAAAGGCGCTATATAAATGGACATTGCTTTCATTCCCTTGATCTTTACTGCTCTTCAGATAATGTGGATGAAAGGCTGCACTTAGATCAGCTTTTGCTCTGTGGTAAATGGTTTTGCACTGGTATCATTGAGTCAGTACTCTTGGAATTCAGCATTTGCTTGCTGCTATCTGCTCCATTGCTCTGAACCTGATTGCCAGCGACGAATTCTGGAATTGCAGATACTACATTGGAAAGCAGGAGCGGTCTCACTTTCATCCTCACCGCCAACTCCCTCCTGCAATTTGTCATAACTGGTCGTCTGGCTGACTTTGCTGCTTGAAACACAGCTGATAAATTCTTTGTAACAAGGAATTTGTTTCTGAAATAGGAATATTAAAGGACAAAGTGAGTAAGCAGGGAATGGGGCTGCACTGCTGAGGGTTTGATGGGCTGATTGGCCTGTTTCTGTGTCAGAGCATTCCATCAAATTGGCTGTCACAATGTAACAGTGACTACATTGACAAAGTTAATTCATTGGATGTGAAGTACTCAGTCCTGTGCATCTTGTGGAATGTGCTATAATAGAATTTTTCTACTTTCCTGCCCTCTTTGATCTTGTTCTTCCCCTCACATTTCCAGCACAGTTCACTGGCTGGTTAATGTGAGCAGGAACCCTGACTTATATAATTCCCTTCCACATACTGCCTCAATCTCTCCTCATATGTCAGTCCCACCATCCCAGCAATCAATCTGGTAAACCTTCGCTGCACTCCCTCTATAGCAAGAACATCCTTCCTCAGATAAGGAGACCAAAACTGCACACAATATTCCAGGTGTGGTCTCACCAAGGCCCTGTATAATTGCAGCAAGACATCCCTGTTCCTGTACTTGAATCCTCTGGCTATGAAGGCCAACATACCATTTGCCTTCTTTACCGCCTGCTGCACCTGCATGTTTACCTTCAGTGACTGGTGTACAAGGACACCCAGGTCACGTTGCATATGCCTCTCTCTCAAGTTATAGCCATTCAGATAATAAGTTGCCTTCATGTTTTTGCTACCAAAGTGGAAAACCTCACATTTATCCACATTATACTGTATCTGCCATGCATTTGCCCACTCACTCAGCTTGTCCAAATCACACAGAAGCATCTCTGCATCCTCCTCACAGCTCACCCTCCCACCCAGCTTTGTGTCATCTGCAAATTTGGAGATATTACATTTAATTCCCTCATCTAAATCATTAATATATATTATAAATAACTGGGGTCCCAACACCGATCCCTGCAGTACCCCACTAGTCACTGCCTGCCATTCGGAAAAAGACGTGTTTATTCCTACTCTTTGTTTCCTGTCTGCCAACCAGTTTTCTATCCATCTCAATACACTACCCTCAATCCAATGTGCTTTAATTTTACAAGCCAATCTCTTATGTGGGACTTTGTCGAAAGCCTTCTGAAAGTCCAAATAAACCACATCCACTGGCTCCCCCTCATCAACTCTACTAGTTACATCCTTGAAAAATTCCAATAGATTTGTCAAGCATGATTTCCCTTTCGTAAATCCATGCTGACTCTGTCCGATTCTGCCACTGTTTTCCACGTGCTCAGCTGTTAAATCTTCTATTATGGACTCTAGAATTTTCTCCACTACCGACATCAGGCTGACTGGTCTCTAATTCCGTTTTCTCTCTACCTCCCTTTTTAAATAGTGGGGTTACATTAGCTACCTTCCAATCTGTAGGAACTGTTCCAGAGTATACAGAATCTCGGAAGATGACCACCAATGCATCCACTATTTCTAGGGCCACTTCCTTAAGTACTCTGGGATGTAGATTATCAGGCCCTGGGGATTTATCAGCCTTCAATCCCATCAATTTCCCCAACACCATTTCCCTACTAATACTGATTTCTTTCAGTTCCTCCCTCTCACTAAACCCTGTGTTCCCCAACATTTCTGGAATGTTATTAGTGTCCTCTTCATGAAGACAGAGCCAAAGTATGTATTTAGTTGGTCAGCCATTTCTTTGTTCCCCATTATAAATTCCCCTGTTTCTGATTGTAAGGGGCCTACATTTGTCTTTACCAATCTTTTTCTCTTCACATACCTATAGAAATTTTTACAGTCAGTTTTTATGTTCCCCGCAAGCTTACTCTCGTACTCTATTTTCTCCTTCTTAACCAATCCCTTGGTCCTCCTTTGCTGAATTCTAAACTGCTCCCAATCCTCAGGTCTGTTGTTTTTTCTGGCCAATTTATATGCCTCTTCCTTGGATCTAATACTATCTCTAATTTCCCTTGTAAGCCGTGGTTTGGCCACTTTTCCTGTGTTACTTTTGCGCCAGACAGGAATAAACAATTGTTGCAGTTCACCCATGCGCTCTTTGAATGTTTGCCATTGCCTATCCACCGTCATCCCTTTAAGTAACGTTTCTCAATCCATCATAGCCAACTCGCGCCTCATACCATTAGTATCCTTTATTAAGATTCAGGGCCCTAGTCTCAGAATCAACTACGTCACTCTCCATCTTGATGAAGAATTCTATCATATTATGGTCGCTCATCCCCAAGGGGCCTCACACAACTAGATTGCCAATTATTCCTTTCTCATTACACAATACCCAGTCTAGGATGGCCTGTTCTCTAGTTGGTTCCTCAATGTATTGGTCCAGAAAACCATCCCGTATACACTCCAGGAATTCCTCCTCTATGGTATTGTTACTAATTTGGTTTACCCAATCTATATGCAGATTAAAGTTACCCATAATTACATATGTTCTTTTATTGCATGCGTCTCTAATTTCCTTTTAATGCCATTCTCAACATCACCACTACAGTTTGGGGGTCTATATACAACCCCCACTAACATTTTTTTCCCCTTAGTGTTTCTCAGCTCTACCCATACAGATTCCACATTGTTGGAGCTAATATCTTTCCTCACCATTGTGTTAATTTCCTCTTTAACCATCAATGCAGCTCCACCGCCTTTTCCTTTTTGTCTTCCTAAATACTGAATACCCCTGGATGTTCAGTTCCCATTCCTGGTCACCCTACAGCCATGTCTCCATAATCCCGACTATATCATATCTGTTTACACCTATTTCTGTGGTTATTTCATCCACTTTATTGCGAATGCTCCTTGTGTTAAGGCACAAAGCGTTAAGGCTTGTCTCTTTAACATTACTTGTCCCGTTCCCACTATTTTTCACTGAGGCCATATTTGATTCTTGCCCTTGATTTCTCTGCCTATCACTTTTCTTATTCCCCTTTCTGTCTTTTGTTCTTGTCCTTGATTCCCCCTCCTCTGACTCTTTGCAAAGGTTTCCATCCCCCTGCCATTTTAGTTGAAACCCTGGCTCTCTGGTGTCACTACAGGCTTCCCCGAAAAATACCATGATAGTCATCATTGATGTGCCCCCTGTTTAACCCTGAGATCAGCTGCTGTGGATATGGTCAAGCCCGTAGAGGCTGTAAAATATCCGGTTTGTAAAATTACACCGAGCTGCTGGTGGAGCATTTTCTATTCATGTTTGAATTCAGCTGGAGTGTTCTCTCCAGTTTTTCTATTAAGTCACAGAATGTGGGCGTCACTGGCATGGCCAACACTTATTGTCCATTCCTAATGGCCCTTAGTAAGGTGGTAGTGAGTCACCTTCTTCCCATCTGAGTGGCTTGATTGGCCAACTCAGAGGGCAGTTAAGAGTCAACCACATTACCGTGGGTCTGGAGTCACATGTAGGCCAGACCAGGTAAGGACAGCAGATTTCCCTCCCCAAAGGGATTCCACTAATCCCCTGATTAGTGAATCAGATGGGGTTTTAAAGACAATCCAGTAATTTCATGGTCACCAGTACTGAGACCAGCTTTTTATTCCAGATGTATTCATTAATTGATATTAATGGAATTTAAGCTCGTGTCCCTGGGTCGCTCGATCAGGCCTCTGGATTACTTGCCCAGTAATGTGAGCACTCTGTTTTTGTGTCCCAAAATTCTGGGCATCACACATTAGGAAGGTTGTTGTTTTGGAGCGGGTGCAGCAGAGATTCACTAGAATGGTTCCCTGGTTCTAGTGGTCCCATGGGTGGGGAACGTCAATTAATATGGAGAGACTGGAGAAGCCGGAATCGTTCTCCTTGGAGCAGAGGAGGTTAAGGGGAGATTTAATAGCGTAAAGGGATTGCTGATGGAGTAGATAGGGAGAAACTGTTTCCAGTGCTGAGGGTCCATGAGCAGCGGACACAGATTTAAAATAATTGGCAAAAAGGTAGTGACGATGATGAGAATTGGTTTTATACAGGGAGTTGTTCTGACCAACAATGAGCTGGTAGTGAAAGTGATTCTTTAATAATTTTCAAAGGGGAAGTGGATCGCTACTTAAACAATATTGCTATGGGGAAAGAGAGGAATTGATTGGCTCGCTCTTTGCGAGGACCAGCACAGACACAGTCGGTCAAATGGCTACCCTCAGTGCTGTAGGATCCTATAATTCAGTGGCTGCTTGTACAGAATGGCTAGTTTGACAGAGCCTCATATTGTGTGGAGAATAGAACAGTGGACTATTGTGAGAGACTGAAAGCCTATTCAGAACAACAATGTAAACCATTAAATGTTTTGCTTGTTTTCACACAGACAAAAGAGGGTCAGATCCAGGTCATCGGTAACTTGAAGAATATCTCCATGGCTTCCAGCAAATTGCTGCTTGCTGCCAAGTCACTATCTGTTGATTCTGCTGCGCCCAACGCCAAGAATCTCCTGGCAGCTGCTGCTCGGTAAGGACCTGCTTAAATCCATTGTACTTAGCCGATGCTGGAGCTTCCCTTTGGCACATGTTTGAACACCCTGTCAGCTGTGGCTCAGTGGGTAGCACTCTTGCTTCTGAGACATGGGATTGTGGGTTCAAGTCCCACTCCAGAGACTTGAGCACAAAATCCAGGCTGACACTCCAGTGCAGAACTGAGGGAGCCCTGCACTATCAGAGGAAACATCTTTCAGATGAAATATTAAACTGAGGCCCTGTCTGCTTGCTCAGGTGGATGTAAAAGATTCCACAGCCATTATTTTGTCCTGGCCAATATTTGACAACCAACGCCACTCAAAAAAAACCCCACGTTATCTGGTCATTATCACATTGTTCTTATGGGAGCTTGCTGTGTACAAATTGGCTGCCATGTTTCCAACATTACAGCAGGGCTACAATTCAAAAGTGTGTCTCTGGTTGTCAATCACTTTGGGACATCCTGAGGTCACGAAAGGTGCAAGCCCTTCAAATCTTCGAATTAAGTCCATGACCTGGAACTCGTTGGAGAGGTTTTGAAGTGTTAATTTAACAGTAAGTCTATCCAATTTCTTACAGGGCTGTTACTGAGAGCATCAATCAGTTGATTACACTATGCACCCAGCAGGCTCCTGGCCAGAAGGAATGTGACAACGCTCTCCGAGAGCTTGAGGTACAGAATGAAGCCAAACTACATCTACATCTTGCTCGCTTACAGTGTGAATGTTAACCTGTTCACTGGGCTGATTGCTGTTACATCAAGTGACCTTGCTGTGATAACAGGGAGGCCAGTTTACTTTGGCACAGGAACTTACCCGGCTGGAGTAAACTTAAAAACATGAAAATTGCAAAATTCCAACTTTGGTTAAGAGCTTTGGATCCAGCAAAATAAAAAAGTCTTAAGATTGTGGAGCCAAGACCTATATGCCATGCTAAGAGATTAGATGGATTTTACATGGTCAGCCTAACAACCATCTATTAGCCACAGTGGTTAACTAGCAATCATACTGAACCTGTGGAGAGAGGGGTTACCTTTAGGATTTTAATCTAAATCCCATGGCAGTGAATGTTGAAATCTTAATTGCCTGTAACAATGGAAAACCCATGGATAGTAGAAGCATTTACTACTGAAGAAGGCCTTTGAGCCCATTGTTGGTAGTAGTGTGAGATGTAATTGTGGTGAATTTCCCTGGTTTACCCTGTGTTTGATAACTTCAATGGAAATGAAACTGAGCCGTGTCAAACAGATTGAGCCAGTTGGGAAACACCCATTTTACCCCCAGTGAGGGTCAATGCAGGTTATGCAATGTATTTATTGTTGGTTTGGTGGTGGTTAAACCATTTGCAAATCTTCAGTTGCAGCATTTTGGGGCTAAAAAGGACGTTGAAACTTCAAGGCCTTTGGATGTTTGTACAGTGAGTGCACAGTTGTGTTAAAGAGGATACCTGTTCCTCGTCTGATCTGTGTTATCAGAGATAACAGAAATCTCAGCAAAATTTATCACTCCAGTCAATAATGTTTGCTCCATGAATAGTTTGGTTCTTTCTGAAAATGGTATAATTTTAGAGGGCACACATAGGGAGAGAGGCTTGTGCCAGGACAAGCTGACAAGGCTGTGAGAATGGCACGTGGAATCCATGCCTTTATAAGCAACGATAGAGTAGAAAAGCAAGGAAATTATTGCTAAACCTTTATGAATTGCTGGTTAGGCCCCAGCTGGGGTATTGTGACTCATTCTGGGCACCGGACTTCAGGAAGGATGTCAAGACCTTTCGAGTGCAAAGGAGATTTACCTGCAATGGTACCAGGATTGAGGGACTTAATGGAGAGACTGGAGAAGCCAGGATTGTTTGCCTTAGCTCTAAGAAGTTTAAGAGGAGATTGAATAAGGGTGGTCAATACCATGAAAAGTTTCATAACGAGAAACTGGTTCCAGTGGCAGAAGAGTCAGTAACCAGAAGACACTGGTTTATGGTAATAGAAACAGAAAATGCTGGAAAAAACTCAGCAGGTCTGACAGCATCTGTGGAGAGTGAAACAGAGTTAATGCTTCAAATCCGTATGACTCTTCTTCAAAGCTTTGAAAAGAACCAGGGATAAGATGAGGATATGTTTTTATGCAGTGAGTTATTATGATCTGGGATGCACAGCCTGAAAGAAGTAATTTCAATAGTGACAGTCAAAGGAGAGTTAGCTAGGTACTTAAAAGCAAAAAATGTGTACGATGTGGGGAAAAAACACGGGAGTGGAACCAGCCGGATAGCTGTTTCAAAGAGTTAGCACAGTCATGAGGGGCTGAATGGCCTACTTCAGTGCTGTATTGTTCTATTACCTAAGAAAACTTGAAGCCCCCTCCCACCCCCACCCCAAACCCCGATGTACAGACTGACTGTCAGGAGTGTGTTTGATTCTGTACATTGCTGTAGCACTTTATTAGATTGAGATGGATTAACTGAAGGGTAAAGTATTCCTTCACTCTCTGTAGGCGCAGACTCAAATTTACCCAGAATTTCTCTGAGCCAGTTAGTTAATTAGTTCTGACTTTGGTTGATAAAGCGTGGTTAAAATTAACTAGCTTACAATTTTGGTAATGTTTGCAGACGGTCAAAGGCATGCTCGATAATCCCAATGACCCTGTCAGTGACCTCTCCTACTTTGACTGCATTGAGAGTGTGATGGAGAACTCCAAGGTAGGTTACGGGTTCTTTGGGAGCGATTTGGGCAAGTTTGATTTGAGACATTCCGTGCCATCTCTAACATCGCTTTCCTCTTTGCCTGCTCGTCACTACTCCAGGTCCTTGGGGAGGCTATGACAGGGATCTCTCAGAAAGCCAAGACTGGTGATCTTCCAGCATTCGGAGATTCTGTTGGCATTGCCTCCAAGGCGTTGTGTGGCCTGACAGAGGCAGCAGCTCAGGTGAGCAACAATTTACAATTGATACCCACCCAGCCCTGAGATCAGTATACCTCCAGTCCCCACTTGTGTGAGGGGAGCTTTCATTGAAACCGAAACATGGACTGGAGGGGAAAATCCAGGAATCATTCCAAAAGTAATTGGATGCAACATTGGGCAGGATTGAGTATCATCCTGTATTAAGATGAGCTGAATGGCCTTCCTCATCAATAATTGCAATGAAAAATTCAATAAGATACATTTTCCGACTGCAAAAAAGTTTAGCATTTACAGAACTCTTCTTAAACTCCCCTCTTCATGGAACATCCGCTTTGTAGCTTCAGAAACCTACTTTCGAAATGTTAGTCCTACCAGAACTTACTTGGCTTAAAACTGCACCAAGCTATTTGTTTTATCCTAATATCACCAGCCCAGCAATGTACATCTGGCAGCCCAAACAAGTGGTGTCTCATCACTTTGTAACCACCGAGACAATGATGGGCAGGGGAAGACTCACTGATCGGTTCAGCCTCCCTCACGCTGTAATGCCTTGTGTTTCATGATGCACACACTCTCCACCCTTTCCAAAACAATCTGGCCTCCTGCAGAGGCAGTTAACTAGATTAAAACCCTATGCCCATTGTGGGAGATGGGGAATTCCTCACCAATCTCGCCTCTCCCACCACTCGTTAAGTTATTGCAACTAGTCTAGGAGACCACTCTGGCTCTGATGAATGTTATACGGTGCTGACCCCTTGTTCAAGATGACTTCAGCCCCAGCCACCAAGCAGGCCTAGCTCCCTCTTGAAGGAATTCAGCTAGTTGGCACCCAGCACACAAGATGGCAGCTCCACAAATCTCTGGGGTGAAGACCACCTCCTGATCTCTTCTTTGTCCCATTCCTACACCAGCATGTCCAAGCTTTGCTGCAATTCCATTGATAGCTGATTTGTGACTAAAAAATGATAGAATATTGTTTTGGTAGCTGTGGCATTAAAACACCCATTGTTTCCCAAAGGGGTGTTTAGCAACTAGCTAGGGCTAAATTAGACCCTCTCGGAGATTTGGGGAATCGGGACTCACCCATTCGAGTGATCTAAGGAAGAAGAGCTGAACTCACTTCAACCCAAAAATATAACTCAAGCTGTCTGAAAGTCATGTTCCCGCTGAAGAACTCTTTTACACCCAATGGGTTGGAATACGAGCCCATCTTCTCATCTCTTTACCCAGCTTATTACACTTGTCTTTGTATAGGCTGGTTACCTGGTTGGGATATCCGATCCCAACAGCCAGGCTGGGCATCAGGGGCTGGTGGATCCCATCCAGTTTGCTCGGGCCAACCAAGCGATCCAGATGGCATGTCAGAATCTGGTGGATCCTGCAAGCAGCCCATCACAGGTGAGGGGTTTTGGTGAATCTTCAGCTGTCATTCCGCCATAACTCTTAATGGCTGCAGTTCAGGTCAGCGTCTGTGCTAACATGTAACCCTTGCCATGCAGGTGCTGTCTGCTGCTACTATTGTCGCCAAACATACTTCTGCGTTGTGCAACGCATGCCGGATCGCCTCCTCCAAAACCGCCAACCCTGTTGCCAAGAGGCACTTTGTACAGTCGGCAAAGGAAGTTGCCAATAGCACTGCGAACCTTGTGAAGACAATTAAGGTAACCGCGAGTAACTGTTTGTGTCGTGTGGGCCCCACTGTGCCTGTACCACTTCTATGTTTAAGGAGTTGCTGTGGTTTTCATGAACAGCTGTATGCAGTGTTTAACATCAAACTGTGTTCTTCATTCTATTGCAAATGTTTCTTTTTAAGGTCCACACTTGTATGAACTAGTGTATAGGGTCATACATTTGTTTATATCAGTGTATCAAAATAACTGAATATTTTGTGTTTTTATGGCCAAGTGTTCAGTTTACCTTTATTTAACTTATTTTTCTAGCTGGGTTCTCTTTTGAAAATATTTTCTCTTTTGTTTCCTGGGAGCCTGGAATCTTCCTTGGTCAGGAAATGGGTGGACACTCCCACAGCTCCGGAGCTGATCCACGAGAGCTGCCTCATGATGCATCGCTCTATGGGAGAGATTGGGAGTTCACTGTGAGTGAAACCTCCTGTCCAACGTCGAACAGTGGTTTAGGACAGCAACATACTGTCCAGCACCTGCTGATCTGAAACTATTGTATTCTGATCAAGACGCAAATAGCTTGCGATGTATTTGATGTATTTAACTGTTGCTTTTGGATGAGCAGTGAGCTTTCTGAAGGGTCTTTGATTGCTGTATCATTAATGTCTATCTGTCAGTACTCACCAGATGGAGTGTACATTTCTTACATTCTTTTGCCCTTAGGCTCTCGATGGTGACTTTTCTGAAGAAAATCGAGAAAAGTGCAGGTCAGCCACTTCTCCTTTAATCGAGGCTGTGGAAAATCTGACAGCATTTGCCTCCAACCCAGAGTTTGTCAGCATTCCAGCACAGATAGGAGCAGAGGTAAATGATCTCAAACATGTGTACATAGGAAACTAGAAATTGCTAAGTGAGCCAAGATCAAGGTCCTTCTGGTTTGCCATGCTAATGTCACATGATCCAACAATGATGAAGCTGTCGACCAATCACGGCGATCAATCTCTATCAATGAGTCAACACTAGACTCCGACCTGAAGTGAGGACAACCCCAGTGATGAAAAGCTTTGGCAACCATAGGTCCAAAGTCACCTGTTCCCCCTCAGCCATTCTACTCTAAACATACTTCATGTTTCAAATTATTCATAAACTGGATCCCAAATTATTATTTCCTGAAAGAAATCCATTTCAATTGCATTTGGATAAATCAATATTATCTCCTGTCTCCCATCTCTCTCAGAGCCCATTCCAGAGATTCACCACTCACTCCCTGAAATGTTGTTTTGTATTTACTTGCCTGCGCAGTTTAAGAACTTGTTTGATGCAGTTGGCTTCATTTGAGGCTAAAACAGAATGGGCCTGCAGCGAGTGGTCACCCAGTGGGCAGAAGTTAATGGAGAGCTGAAAGAAAGTTACCCCCATGGGAATCGGATGGACAAAAAGCCTGTCCACCATCTACAAGACACAAGTCAGGAGTGTGATGGAATACTCCCCACTTGCCTGGGTGAGTGCAGCTCCCACAACACTCAAGAAGCTCGACACCATCCAGGACAAAGCAGCCCGCTTGATTGGCACCACATCCACAAACATTCACTCCCTTCACCACCAACGCACAGTAGCAGTGTGTGTGCCATCTACAAGATGCACTGCAGGAATTTACCAAGGCTCCTTCGGCAGCACCTTCCAAACTCACGACCTCTACCATCTACAAGGACAAGGGCAGCAGATAGATGGGAACACCATCACCTGGATGTTCCCCTCCAAGTCACTCACCGTCCTGACTTGGAAATATATCGCCGTTCCTTCACTGTCGCTGGGTCAAAATCCTGGAACTCCCTCCCTAACAGCACTGTGGGTGTACCTACACCACATGGACTGCAGCGGTTCAAGAAGGCAGCTCACCACCACCTTCTCAAGGGCAACTAGGGATGGGCAATAAATGTTAACCTTACCAGTGATACTGCTTTCCATGAATGAATTTTTTTACAAAATTCAGGATGAATGAATGAGGCATTTGGGGGTTGGTACTCCGGTAGAGCTAGCAATGGATTTCACAGTGGGCACAACATAAGATGTTGTGGCTGGAATGAAGAGAGGCTGTGTGCTTTTTGAGAAAGGAAGATAGAAGCAGGAATAGGCCATTCAGCCCATTGAGCTTCTCTGCCATTCAGTTAGATCATGGCTGATCTCAACTCCACTTTCCCGTGCTACCCCCTATCCCTTGATATCACTAGTCTCCAGAAATCTATCGATCTCTGTCTTGAATATACTCATTACTGAGCTTCTGCGTCCCTCTGTGGTGGAAGATTCCAAAGATTCACTACTTACTGAATGAAGAAATTCCTGCTGAAGAAGAGTTGAAGAGATAAAGGGAGACAGGGGAGGAAGGCAGCGGGGAGGAAGGCAGCGGGGAGGAAGGCAGCGGGGAAGAAGGCAGCGGGGAGGAAGCCAGCGGGGAGGAAGCCAGCGGGGAGGAAGGCAGCGGGGAGGAAGCCAGCGGGGAGGAAGCCAGCGGGGAGGAAGGCAGCGGGGAGGAAGCCAGCGGGGAGGAAGGCAGCGGGGAGGAAGGCAGCGGGGAGGAAGGCAGTGAAGAGGATGTGATAGCCAGTACCTGTGTTTTTTTTAATTCATTCACAGGATGTGAGTGTCGCTGGCTGGGCCCAGCATTTATTGCCCACCCCTAACTGCCCTTGAGAAGGTGATGGTGAGCTGCCTTCCTGTACCGCTACAGTCCCTGTGTAGGTACACTCGCCGTGCTGTTAGGGTGGGAATTTTCAGCTGGATGTGGTTGAGTGTAAGAAAAACCCTTAGACTGCGTAGAGGCAGAGAGCTCAGCAAAGGGAGCAAATATGTGAAAGAACGGTTAAGGAGCAGTGTCAACCAGCTCAGTGATGGCTGAAGTTAGAAATGGTGAGTATCCAGTAACAGCAAAGACATCAAGGGTTGTCCGAGGAGACCAGGGTTTGGGAGAGAGTCAGACGCTGAGAATGCATTTTACGTTGTACCTTTATTCTGACATCGAGTTAGTCTTTGTGTGGAGTATCAGGGCTGGATTTTTGCCCCCAGGAAGGGTTTATTAATTTTTTTTTCTTTCTCAGGACATGGTCATCACTGGCTGGGCCAGCATTTGTTGCCCATCCATAATTGCCCTTGAACCAGGTGGCTTGCTAGGCCATTTCAGAGTCAACCACATTGCTATGGATCTGAAGTCACTTTCCTTCCTTAAAGGCCATTAGTGAGCCAAATGGGTTTTTTTATGTCAATCGACAATAGTTTCATGGTCACCATTACTGAGACTAGTTTCCAATTTCAGATTCATTAATTGAATTTAAATTCTACCAGCTGCCATGGTGGGATTTGAATCTGTGTCCCCAGAGCATCTGGGCTTCTGGATTCCTAGTCCAGTGACATTACCACTATCCCACCGTCTCCCCAAGCTTGAGTCGGGAAATTTCCTGGCCTGGTGTCCCTGCCTCGGAGAAAAAGTGCCCTGAATGGTGCAGTTTTCACTCTGTGTGGGGTGAGGAAGTGGGAGGTTGGGGTAGGGGTGACAGATCTCAGGAGCCACGTTGAGATGAAATAAAATAAAGATCTAAATATCTATTAAAGCTTTCATTACAATGAAAGCCCATTCGAAACTTTATAAGGCCCTCAACTGCTTAATCCTTTATCAAAACAAATAGGCGTATTCAAAGTGTCACATCAAAGACACTTAATCCTTTAATAACCTCTTTAAGCTGTCAATCAAACTGTGAATTTACACTTGTCCCGGCAGTTGTGGAAAGAGTCAACCATTAATAATGATATAATGATAATCCTTGGGATTATGTCAACAAACAGCTATTATAATTGCCAGAACAGATTTTTTCCAGCTCTCACTGATCCAGGCAGGTTTTCAAAAATTTTTTTGAAGGGTTGAGGATTTAAATAACTTGACAGCTTGACAGTTTTATATACCTTTTCTGCCCTTCATGAGCATTTGTGTCTCCTCCATGAATTCGTGGCTCCTATGCCGCGGGTTAAGGTCCTTGCTGCAGTCACAAACATCACTAGTCACATCCTGCCAATGAGAGCACCTGCTCACTACCCCGACTCCCTGTTGCCTGCTACTGAGCAACTTTCCTAACCAGGTCAATAATTTGGACCTAAAAAGGATAGAACAGGATATTTTCTAAATGCTGAAAGGCTACAAACAATGGCAATTGGATTTCCAGCTACACAGATCATTAAAATGTCACAAACAAGTACAGAAAATAATCCAAATGTCCAAATGGAAAGCTGCCATTTATATCCGGAGGACCTGAATACAAGGGATAGATATTGTCATTGAGTGACACATCCCTAGTTAGACCACACCTGGAGTTACTGTGAACATTTCTGGGTATCACACCTCAGGAAGGACATATTGACCTTGGTGGGAGTGCAGTAGAGATTTACCAGAATTGTACTGGGGCCAAGATTTTCCATGCCCGCTGGCGTCGGACGTGTTTGTTGGTGTGAGTGGACAACATGGCGAGAAGGCCAGAAATCGGTTTCACGATGTCGTGAAACCAGATTGTGATCACCTGTTCCGCCTGCCAATGGCGGGCAGTGATTGGGCGTCAGGAACCTCATTGTAATACATCTGCATATCATCATAAGGCCAGCCCACCAGAATCATCCCCCCACAGTGGACCATCTGCCCAAGCATGCCGACGTGTTTCAGCTACAATGTGAGGGGAACTCGGAGGTGAGTACACAGTCACGTTGTGGAGTGCCCATCGGGGCTGCCTGAAGGCTTCAAGCTCGAGGTGTGTTGGCAGGGGTGTAGAAGGTGGGCATTGGCTGCCCTGCAGTTGAGGCGACTGAGTGGGGAGGATGGTAAGGGCTGTCCCTGAGCTGAAAGCACACAGCATGCAGTCCATTGGGCAAAGCTGCTGCCAATGGGTGGGGCAGAGGTGGGTGAGGTTTCGGGCAGCCATGCAGTGCACTAATCTCTCCGGGATGTGTTAAGGGGCCTCCAGGTTTAACCAAGACAGGTTCTTAGTACATCCATACTAACCCATGCCTTCACTCTTTCATCCTGTAGGAGGAGTACATTAGGAGCATGGAGCCTGGTGACCTAGCTCCTTGCCTGATTGCCTACAGAGAGTGAAGACGATGGAGGAGAGAGCGACTGAGCCTCCTGGCTGCGCAGAGACAGGAGCAGGACCCTCAGGAAGAAGGGGTGTCTGGGTCTCCCACACACACCACCACAGAGCCAAAATGAGCCATCACTGGTCGGTGCCTAGCAACACCCAGGGTCTGTAGACGCCGCCTTTCGTTCCTGCAGATGTCTGAGAACCAGTGTTGCCGTAGACTGTGCATGTCCAGGGAACTGGTCAGTCACTTCTGCCACTTACTGCGGGATTTGGTACCACGGGGACATGGAGGGCATCCACTGCCAGTGGCCGTGAAAGTGACTGCGGTGCTCAATTTCTATGCCAGTGGCTCCTTTCAGGGCTCCACAGGTGACCTCTGTGGCATATGACAAGCCTCCACCCACAAATACATCCAGGAGATCACGGATACCATCTTTGTGAGGGCACACAGCTTTGTGCATTTCACCCAGGTTCAGGACAGCCAATTGGAGCAATTGGATTTGCCCAGATCTCGGGTTTCCCACAGGTGCAGGGTGCCATTGACTGCACTCAGGGTGCGCGCAGGTCTCTGACAGAACACGGGGTCAACCATGTCAACCGCAAGGGGTTCCATTCGCTGAACATGCAGCTGGTGTGTGACCACCAGAAACACATCCTACAGGTGTGCACACGTTTTCCAGGGAGTGTGCACAACGCCTACACCCTCAGTCGTTTGGAGATCTCTGAAGTTTTCCAGGGTCCACAGAAGCTGCAGGCTTGGCTCCACAGAGACATGGGCTACCCGCATTGGCCATGGCTGATGACACCCGTGTGGCAGCCTCAGACTGCAGCAGAGTGACAGTACAATGAGGCTCATGCTGCAGCTCACAACTTGGTGGGGCAGACCATCGGGATGCTGCAGGTGAGGTTCCGGTGCCTGGACCGGTCTGGTGGAGCTCTGCAATATAGTCCACAGAGGGTGTCACACATTGTCGTCTGCTGCGCCCATTACAACCTGGCACTGCAACGGGGAGTGGAGCTGGCTGAGGAGCTGGAGGTCTCCTCTGATGAGGTGGACGCTGACGGGGATGAGGGTGAGGGGTCCTCGGTGGTGATGATGATGGGGATGAGGGTGAGGGGGTCCTCGGTGGTGACGATGATGGGGATGAGGCCCTCGCACTGGCCAGACGAGGCAGGCGTGCTCGGAGGGCCCTCATAGCTGCTAGATTAGTGGAGGATGATGACGACATGCAGTGAGGTGTCCCCAGAGATCCTCACATTGCGTTTGACTCCAGTCTGACCTGTGTTCAAGGATGCCCATAAACCCGACATTCCAGGAGGATGATGATAAATGCAGTGAGGACACTCCATAGGTCTTCACACGGCCTCTGAGAATGTCTGACTCCTGTCTGGCCGAGGGCAGGTCTATTACACTCTGTGATCAGAGTCACATCATAGAGACGCAGCCATGAAACTTCAGACGCATCTGGTGCTGTGTCCACCTTCAGCACCTCAGCCCTTCAGGAACTGGAGCACAGCATCACTGGTCACAGATGCTGGTGTGATGGGGGCCAGCCCCACATTAAAGGTGCTGAGAGCACACAGAGAGAATGAGGGAACTCTGGTGCCTGCCCACTACATTCTGACAGCAATGACCAGCATCGCCGAGGTACAGGCATCAGTAATGTGTCCAGGGAGTGAGAGGCTGGACCATCACTGTGGTCTGAAGGCTGCACAGACACAGGGAAGAGGTTCTGAACTTAGACATCTGCTTTTATCTTGTGCAGAAAGGCTTCACATCTGAGTGACATGAACACTGCTCATCAGAACAAGGAGCCACAGGCAGGGAGGCATTCTTGGGAGTTTATTAACAATAGTGAACATTATGTACAAGTGATTAAAACCTATGCCCAAGCTGTGGAATTACATCTTCTTAACTTTCCTAACACTGCCGCTACATCTTGGTGCTCCCCGGCCATCCACAGCGGAGGTGGAGACAGCCTGCTGACTGCTACACGCTGTCTGTGATCACCTTGGCGGGCATCCTCTGGAGGGCTGAGACCTGGAGGGCCCTGGCCTGCTGTGTGGCAGTGACACCCTCCTCGCCCTGTGGAGCTGGAGCTGCTGGGGTCACAGGAAGAGGAGATTCGAATGGGCCGGACACTCCCAGAGTCACCTGGATGGATGGCCCCAGGCTGTGCACCTGCTGATCCTCCTCCCTATGGGTGCCCGAGGGCCCCAGGCTGAATCCTTGAGGAGAAGGGGTAACTGGAGTGAGATCGAGCTGCCCCGTGCCCCTCTCACGTACACACTGTTGGAGGCCAACTATGACATCATCGATGGAGTTGAGCCCGTGCAGCAGTGCAGGAGTGATGTCCAGGACCAAGGTCTCCATAGCGACCGCCATCCTGCCAGATGTTGACCTCGGTGTGTTGCAATGTTGGCGCTATCACCTCAGAGTGAAGGTGGACAGACTCCTCCATCGTGCTTTGCAATCTGAGGAGTGCAGCGGACATCCCTTCCTGATGTTCCTGAGCTTGTCTTTGCAGCTCCAGCAGCTGTGACATGATCGAGAACCAGAGATTCATCATCTGACTCAGACTCAGCAACATTCTGGCCTCCAGCAGCTCTCCGAGTGCCGGGGATCAGGGAAGTCCCTGTCTCCGCCTGCTGTGGATCAGACAGTGCGATGTGCTCACCAGACTGTGATCCCGAGGTTACTCTAAAGCTCAGTCCCACCGAGGTGTGTGTCTCTGCGCTGGTGGAGGGTGTGGGTGAGGCTGTGATGGGTCTTCAGAGAGGGTGCCTCCAGATTCCTCTTCAGAGGTTTCTTTGGGGCTTGATTGGAGGTCCTGGGTCATGGACTCTGTTGGCTGTTTCCCAGATGTGCCTGTGGAAGCAAGGGGAGATAATCAGTGCCTGGCAGTGGTCTGTGAAAGAGGACACATCACTCACAGCATGGTTACTGATGGATGTTGCACTGCTGGATCCTCACTTGGTAGAGCAGTGCCGACCTCACCGTTAGTACAGGACCGATCCCGGTCATTGCCGGCCAGCTGGATGGCTCTGTTTTCAAGCTCCGTGAGGACCTTGATCTCAGGTATTCCTCCACTGATCTGCAACCCCTCCCTGTTGTTGTGAGCCAGCTTGTCCTGCATGGACAGAGATGGAGAGTCTAAGCAGGATGCTTGCCGGGCCAGATGATAAGTCTGCCTGGCCTGTGTGGGTGGTGAGTGGTCCCATGGATGGGATGAGGACAATGACGGTGAGTGTGAGAGAGTGAATGATGATGTCCTTTGAACTGGCAGTGAGTGAGATCCCTGTGGGTGTGTGATGGGTTTGTGAGTGTGTGAGTTGAGAATGATGAGAAGAGTGACTTACCCTGGGGGAACAGAGGAGATCATTCATCCTCTTACAGCACTGGGTGGTTGTCCTTTTTTGCAGGGTATTGGCTCTGACCATCAATGCCACTGCCTCCCAAGCCAGATTGCTGAGGTTGCTGCCCATCCTGCAGCCAGAACGGGAGTAGAGGACATCATGGAGCGCCTCCGCTGCATCAGAAAGGTGCTCGAGGGACACGTCATTGAACCCGGGGGTTGCAGTCTTTTTGCCTTTCAGGGCCATGTCTTCTGTGCAGCAGTTGTGGGCTGGAAGCTCTGGGCAGTGTGGTGCCTGGCATGATGAAGCAGTGAGGTGATGGGCTGGTGGCGACTGAGAGCTCCCCCCCCCCCGCCTTGGAAACAATGTGTTTCCCAGGAATGCATAGTTAATGCAGCGGGTTTGGGACAATATGGCGTGAGAAGCCACCATTGCGGCCAGCAGGTCATTTTACCCACCTGCTACCCACTTAGTGCAAATCTGGGACGATTCCACCCTGGGACTCCTAGGGTTAAATACGAGGACAGATTACTGGGTGACTGGACAGCAAGGAGGAGGTGAGGTGGATCCTGCCCAATTGTCTCTCACTACTCCCCATGCCTTGTATTGTGTTGTTCCTGAATGCTCCCCTCCCTGAAATCAGGTAACCCAGAACCTGCCAGGTCTACAGTCACAGCCAATCAGGTAACCCAGACCCTGCCAGGTCTACAGTCACAGCCAATCAGATAACCCAGACCCTGCCAGGTCTACAGTCACAGCCAATCAGGTAACCCAGAACCTGCCAGGTCTACAGACACAGCCAATCAGGTAACCCTGACCCTGCCTGGTCTACAGTCACAGCCAATCAGGTAACCCAGACCCTGCCAGATCTATAGTCACAGCCAATCTGGTAACCCAGACCCTGCCAGGTCTACAGTCACAGCCAATCAGATAACACAGACCCTGCCAGGTCTACAGTCACAGCCAATCAGGTAGCCCTGACCCTGCCACGTCTACAGTTGCAGCCAATCAGGTAACCCTGACCCTGCCAGGTCTACAGTCACAGCCAATCAGGTAACCCTGACCCTGCCAGGTCTACAGTCACAGCCAATCAGGTAACCCTGACCCTACCAGGTCTACAGTCACAGCCAATCAGGTAACCCTGACCCTGCCAGGTCTACAGTCACAGCCAATCAGGTAACCCAGACCCTGCCAGGTCTACAGTCACTGCCAATCAGGTAACCCAGAACCTGCCAGGTCTACAGTCACAGCCAATCAGGTAACCCTGACCTGCCAGGTCTACAGTCACAGCCAGTCAGGTAACCCAGGCCCTGCCAGGTCTACAGTCACAGCCAATCAGATAACCCAGATCCTGCTAAGTCCACAGAGACAGCCAATCATTGGAAGAAAGTCACAGTCCTCAGCATGAGCACCTGAAAATTGATTTCATATGGAACATTCTGTGACCCACCCAAGTTTTATTCTCTCGTAGGAACCATTAGCAGTTAATACCCATGAGCCCCCAGATATACAGGGCTGAATATTGTTGGAGGGGAAGTTGAAGGGCAGGCGCGGCACAGACATACTTCTGATTGGCGCCCCCGATCAGAGGGGTGGCGCCATTTTACGTGGGTGGGCCAATTAAGGCCCGCCCAACGTGATGTCCGCAGGGATGTGCGATGCACTCCCTGTGCGGGTGGGAGGGGCAGAAATCCCAAAACCGAGGGGGCGCTCTCTCGCACATGCGCAGGAAAGAGCGACTCATCTCCCTGAGGCTAAGTGCAGCCTCAGGGAGATCAGCTCTAAATGTGGAAAAGCTCAAAATAGAAAAGTAAAATTTCCCTAACATGTCCCCTAATGTAACAATGTCACTTGAGTTGGGACGTGTCCATAAGTTTTACAAAACCTTTATTAAAATGTTTTAAATCCTGCATGAAACCTCCTCTCGCCACTGAATGAGGTTTTATGCTTTTTCTAGTTCACGCTGGGGCTCCTGGCCTGTATACCAGCCTTCAGGTTGGACGGGCAGGTCCTTTAATTGTTTAATTGACCCTGTCAATTGGCCATTGACAGGTCGGCGGGTCCACAGCTGTTTTTGCTGTGCCCCCGCCTTCCTGAAAATTTAAATGGGGCGGGATAACATCAGGGGTTCCCCCACCCAACCCCGCTCGCCGATGTGTAAACTCCTGCCCTTATTGTTTCTCCTTCCTGAATCTGTCGTGAATTTGTTTCAAACAAAAACAAAAATCACTGGAAAAGCTCAGCAGGTCTGACAGCGTCTGTGGAGAGAGAGACAGAGTTACGTTTCAATACTCTGCATTGTCTAACCCTGTAGGAGGTGTGTGTGTGTGTGTGTGTGTGTGTGTGTGTGTGTGTGTGTGTGTGTGTGTGTGTGTGTGTGTGTGTGTGTGTGTGTGTGTGTGTGTGTGTGTGTGTGTGTGTGTGTGTGTGCGCGCGCGCGCACACGCACATGCGGGCGTGTGGGTGTGGGTGGGTGTGTATGTGAGTGTGTGTGTCAACACTTAGAGCGTTTATTGGAGCAACCTGCAGAGCAGACTTTGTACAAACTGGTCCAATGCTTCCATTTAGCTTAATGTGAGTGGTCAAAGCTTCTACAGAGACAGTCACCGAAGTGAAATTAGACCACACCAAAACAATCAATATCACCATTGCAAAGGGATTATCTATGTTTCAAATCTTTTGATGAAAGATTAAGGATAAAAGCTCACTGTACTGAAGATCCGGAGACCAATCCAGCATGGCAGCTGGGGGAATTTAAATTCATTTAATTAAATAAATCCAGAATGAATAACTAGTCTCAGTGATCATGAAATTACCAGCTTGTTGTAAAAGACCATCTGCTTCATGAATAAGTTCAGACCCACAGCAATGTGGTTAATTCTTAACTGCCCTCCGAAATGGCCCTAGCAAAGCACTCACCACCCCCTCCTCGGGGGCAGTTAGTGACAGGGTGATAAATGCTGGTTTGGTCAGTGACACCCACATCCCATAAATTAAAGAGAAAGATCTTTCTTTGATTGGTTTAGAAGCACAATGACGCCAGCAGCAGCACTGGGTGTATTATCTTTACTCCAGTCTATCTCAGCAAAGTTAAAACTGTCCAGAATTATTGTCCTGTTCTTCTTGCATCATGGCCGCCCTGTCCTGTCCCACCCTGTCCTGTCCTGTCCCACACTGTCCTGTCCTGTCCCACCCTGTCCTGTCCCACCCTGTCCTGTCCTGTCCCGCCCTGTCCTGTCCCACCCTGTCCTGTCCCACCCTGTCCTGTCCCACCCTGTCCTGTCCTGTCCCACCCTGTCCTGTCCCACCCTGTCCTGTCCCACCCTGTCCTGTCCTGTCCCACCCTGTCCTGTCCCACCCTGTCCTGTCCCACCCTGTCCTGTCCTGTCCCACCCTGTCCTGTCCCACCCTGTCCTGTCCCACCCTGTCCTGTCCCGTCCCACCCTGTCCTGTCCCACCCTGTCCTGTCCCACCCTGTCCTGTCCTGTCCCGTCCCACCCTGTCCTGTCCCACCCTGTCCTGTCCCACCCTGTCCTGTCCTGTCCCACCCTGTCCTGTCCCACCCTGTCCTGTCCTGTCCTGTCCCACCCTGTCCTGTCCCACCCTGTCCTGTCCTGTCCTGTCCCACCCTGTCCTGTCCTGTCCCACCCTGTCCTGTCCTGTCCCACCCTGTCCTGTCCCACCCTGTCCTGTCCTGTCCTGTCCCACCCTGTCCTGTCCCACCCTGTCCTGTCCCACCCTGTCCTGTCCTGTCCCACCCTGTCCTGTCCTGTCCCACCCTCTCCTGTCCCACCCTGTCCTGTCCCACGCTCTCCTGTCCCACCCTGTCCTGTCGCACCCTGTCCTGTCGCACCCTGTCCTGTCCCACCCTGTCCTGTCCCGTCCCACCCTGTCCTGTCCCACCCTGTCCTGTCCCACCCTGTCCTGTCCCACCCTGTCCTGTCCCACCCTGTCCTGTCCCACCCTGTCCTGTCCCGTCCCACCCTGTCCTGTCCCACCCTGTCCTGTCCCACCCTGTCCTGTCCTGTCCCACCCTGTCCTGTCCTGTCCCACCCTGTCCTGTCCTGTCCCACCCTGTCCTGTCCCACCCTGTCCTGTCCCACCCTGTCCTGTCCTGTCCTGTCCCACCCTGTCCTGTCCCACCCTGTCCTGTCCTGTCCCACCCTGTCCTGTTCCACCCTGTCCTGTCCCACCCTGTCCTGTCCTGTCCTGTCCCACCCTGTCCTGTCCCACCCTGTCCTGTCCTGTCCCACCCTGTCCTGTCCCACCCTGTCCTGTCCCACCCTGTCCTGTCCCACCCTGTCCTGTCCCACCCTGTCCTGTCCCACCCTGTCCTGTCCCGTCCCACCCTGTCCTGTCCCACCCTGTCCTGTCCCACCATGTCCTGTCCTGTCCCACCCTGTCCTGTCCTGTCCCACCCTGTCCTGTCCTGTCCCACCCTGTCCTGTCCCACCCTGTCCTGTCCCACCCTGTCCTGTCCTGTCCCACCCTGTCCTGTCCTGTCCCACCCTGTCCTGTCCCACCCTGTCCTGTCCCACCCTGTCCTGTCCCACCCTGTCCTGTCCCACCCTGTCCTGTCCTGTCCCACCCTGTCCTGTCCTGTCCTGTCCCACCCTGTCCTGTCCCACCCTGTCCTGTCCCGTCCCACCCTGTCCTGTCCCACCCTGTCCTGTCCCACCCTGTCCTGTCCCACCCTGTCCTGTCCTGTCCCACCCTGTCCTGTCCCACCCTGTCCTGTCCTGTCCCACCCTGTCCTGTCCCACCCTGTCCTGTCCTGTCCTGTCCCACCCTGTCCTGTCCCACCCTGTCCTGTCCCACCCTGTCCTGTCCTGTCCCACCCTGTCCTGTCCTGTCCCACCCTGTCCTGTCCTGTCCTGTCCCACCCTGTCCTGTCCCACCCTGTCCTGTCCCACCCTGTCCTGTCCCACCCTGTCCCACCCTGTCCCGTCCCACCCTGTCCTGTCCCACCCTGTCCTGTCCCACCCTGTCCTGTCCCACCCTGTCCTGTCCTGTCCCACCCTGTCCTGTCCCACCCTGTCCTGTCCTGTCCCACCCTGGCCTGTCCCACCCTGTCCTGTCCTGTCCCACCCTGTCCTGTCCCACCCTGTCCTGTCCCACCATGTCCTGTCCCACCCTGTCCTGTCCTGTCCCACCCTGTCCTGTCCTGTCCTGTCCCACCCTCTCCTGTCCCACCCTCTCCTGTCCCACCCTGTCCTGTCCCACCCTGTGCTGTCCTGTCCCACCCTGTCCTGTCCCACCCTGTCCTGTCCTGTCCCACCCTGTCCTGTCCTGTCCCACCCTGTCCTGTCCCACCCTGTCCTGTCCCACCCTGTCCTGTCCTGTCCCACCCTGTCCTGTCCCACCCTGTCCTGTCCTGTCCCACCCTGTCCTGTCCTGTCCCACCCTGTCCTGTCCCACCCTGTCCTGTCCCACCCTGTCCTGTCCCACCCTCTCCTGTCCCACCCTCTCCTGTCCCACCCTGTCCTGTCCTGTACCACCCTGTCCTGTCCTGTCCCACCCTGTCCTGTCCCACCCTGTCCTGTCCCACCCTCTCCTGTCCCACCCTCTCCTGTCCCACCCTCTCCTGTCCCACCCTCTCCTGTCCCACCCTCTCCTGTCCCACCCTGTCCTGTCCTGTCCCACCCTGTCCTGTCCTGTCCCACCCTCTCCTGTCCCACCCTGTCCCACCCTGTCCTGTCCCACCCTGTCCTGTCCCACCCTGTCCTGTCCCACCCTCTCCTGTCCCACCCTGTCCCACCCTGTCCTGTCCCACCCTGTCCTGTCCTGTCCCACCCTCTCCTGTCCCACCCTGTCCCACCCTGTCCTGTCCCACCCTGTCCTGTCCTGTCCTACCCTGTCCTGTCCCACCCTGTCCTGTCCCAACCTGTCCTGTCCCACCCTGTCCTGTCCTGTCCCACCCTGTCCTGTCCCACCCTGTCCTGTCCTGTCCCACCCTGTCCTGTCCTGTCCCACCCTGTCCTGTCCCACCCTGTCCTGTCCCACCCTGTCCTGTCCCACCCTGTCCTGTCCCACCCTCTCCTGTCCCACCCTGTCCCACCCTGTCCTGTCCCACCCTGTCCTGTCCTGTCCCACCCTCTCCTGTCCCACCCTGTCCCACCCTGTCCTGTCCCACCCTGTCCTGTCCTGTCCTACCCTGTCCTGTCCCACCCTGTCCTGTCCCACCCTGTCCTGTCCCACCCTGTCCTGTCCCAACCTGTCCTGTCCCACCCTGTCCTGTCCTGTCCCACCCTGTCCTGTCCTGTCCCACCCTGTCCTGTCCTGTCCCACCCTGTCCTGTCCCACCCTGTCCTGTCCCACCCTGTCCTGTCCCACCCTGTCCTGTCCCACCCTCTCCTGTCCCACCCTGTCCTGTCCCACCCTGTCCTGTCCTGTACCACCCTGTCCTGTCCTGTCCCACCCTCTCCTGTCCCACCCTCTCCTGTCCCACCCTCTCCTGTCCCACCCTCTCCTGTCCCACCCTGTCCTGTCCTGTCCCACCCTGTCCTGTCCTGTCCCACCCTCTCCTGTCCCACCCTGTCCTGTCCCACCCTGTCCCACCCTGTCCTGTCCCACCCTGTCCTGTCCCACCCTCTCCTGTCCCACCCTCTCCTGTCCCACCCTGTCCCACCCCACCCTGTCCTGTCCTGTCCCACCCTCTCCTGTCCCACCCTGTCCCACCCTGTCCTGTCCCACCCTGTCCTGTCCTGTCCTACCCTGTCCTGTCCCACCCTGTCCTGTCCCACCCTGTCCTGTCCCACCCTGTCCTGTCCCACCCTGTCCTGTCCCACCCTGTCCTGTCCTGTCCCATTCTGTCCTGTCCTGTCCCACCCTGTCCTGTCCCACCCTATCCTTTCCTGTCCCACCCTGTCCTGTCCCGTCCTGTCCTGTCCCACCCTGTCCTGTCCCACCCTGTCCTGTCCCACCCTGTCCTGTCCCACCCTGTCCTGTCCCGTCCTGTCCTGTCCCGTCCTGTCCTGTCCCACCCTGTCCTGTCCCACCCTGTCCTGTCCCGTCCTGTCCTGTCCCACCCTGTCCTGTCCCGTCCTGTCCTGTCCCACCCTGTCCTGTCCTGTCCCACCCTGTCCTGTCCCACCCTGTCTTGTCGCACCATACCTCTCAGTACATCATACACTCCCATTTTGTTTTGAATTCAGGGACTTGTTCAAAAATAGTCAAAGTAAATGTGAATCAATGCAGTAATTCATTCCGTGATATTAAAAAGCCTGAAAGTGGAGGACTTCACAAGGTATGTTGCACTTGTAACTGAGCACACAATCTTGTTCCAGTTTTTTGGAATGGCGTTCATTACCTTATCCTGCTTTCCTTGTTTAATGTTAAGACTCCCCTTCCTCATCCATCCCCTCATCCTCACAGTGAAGCTTGGGCAGTGAGTAAAGAAGGGTTGATCAAAACAGGGTGAAGTACGGTGAGACTCCCTATGTCCGGGGCTGCTTCAGTTACTGTGCAGACCCGTTAGGAGCCATCAAAATACTCAGCTGACGGAGCTCTGACAAACAAATCCTCACCAGCAGAACAGGAGGAGGAAAGTCCACTGTCTGGAATATCTCAACAGCTGCTCTGGCGGACAGAGGCTGCAGCAGGAGAAACCTCCAGTCATCTTGGTTTCCTTGACACTGGATCAGGATTTCATTCTGTCGGGAGACATGTGGAAGCTGCTGTGCAATGTTTTCTCCACACTAAACTATGTCACAGACAGTTATCTTTCTTTCCGAGCACATCTCCCAAGCTGCTCGATGACCAGCAAATGGCAACGGGAGCAAGATTGTGTTGCCAGGAAGCTTCTCGTCACCATCTGGCAGTTATAAGATGGTCGTTTAGCAGTCGGACGAGGCAGGGGTGCTTTTCAGCAGCTGTAACTGTGACTGAGCGGCTGCCTTTAGTGTCCACTCTGCTCACCCCTCATTGCAAAGGTGCCCTAAACACAGCCGGCCTCACCTCTCCCAATAGGATAGCCACGTCCAGAGGGACCACCTTCTCTGGTAGAAACACACACAAGATAAGTTTGGGACCTGGAACATCATGGACACAACCATAAGTGAACACCCATAGCATCATACTGTGTTTGTTGCCCGCGAACTCTGGCAATATGACATTGCCATCACTGCTCTGAGTAAGTCCCGGCGAGCTGGAGAGAGGCGGCTCAAGGAACTCCGAAGTGGATACACTTTCTTCTGGAAAGGGAAATCAGAAGAGGAATGCAGAGTTCACGGAGTCGGATTTCCATTAGAATGAACTTGTGAAGCAGCTTCTTGGAGTGCCTCATGACTGTTCATCTCAAACTGGCAAGGAGCCAATTTGCCACTGTGTTCGGTGCACACGTCCCAGCTCTGGATGCCAACAATGAAACCAAGCAAGATTTCACTGCTAACCATGACCGAGCTCCCTGTGGGGTTTGGAAGGAGGACAAACTTATTCTTCTCAGAGACTTCAGTGCCAGAGTTGGAAGAGATTCCAATCTATCGAATGGAGCTATTGGCAGAGAAGGAATTGGAAATCTGAACTCCAGTGGCATTCTTCTCCGTACCAAAGGCAGAGAGCTGGGCTTATCATCATCAACACGCTGCCCCCCAGAAGAACAAGTACAAAACTTTATGGCAATACCCGTGGTCCAAGAACTGGCACCTGACCGATTTACGTCATTGTCTGTGCCCAGAATCGCAAAAGTGTCCTCACCACCGGAACGATGTTGGGCTGATTACTGCTGGACCAATCACGATCTAGTCATTCATCAGACTGGATCCCAAATGATGGCTGCAACAATACAGACGCCTGCCAAAGATCAACGTTGAAGCTCTGAAAGAAACAATCAAAAGAAACCGATTCCAACAATGCCTTAGGGAAAAACTTCCAAACTTCACTCAAGGACAGAGGAAGTGTCCACTGTGCTTGGGATGCCCTTAAGGCCAATATCACCAATGCCTGCAAAGAGACACTTGGATTTTCTGTCAGGAAGCATCAGGATTGGTTTGATGAAAATGATCAGGATATCAATGAACTGAAGACTTCCTGTGCCTGGTGGAATGACCCAAACTGAAAGCAAAAGAAACTGGCTTAGCAACAAGCAAAGGCCCAGGTACAAAGGTGCACCTGCAGCATGAAGAACATATAGTGAGCAGCCAGGACAAAGGAAATTCAGCACCTCACTGACATGAGTGTCCTCTCCACTGTCACAAAGAGCATTTACAGCCCAATTCCTTGAGGACCAGCTCCACTGATGCCCAAGGATGGGTGAAGATCTGATCAAGGAAAGGGAAGCCATCAGCGCCCATTAGATGGAGAATCTTGAAGACTCTTTCAATCAAGAATCAGTTGCTGGCAAGAGTGTTTTCAACTCCATCCAGTTAAAAATGAGCTCTGAACTCCACCAATGCCTGTGGAGATGAAGAAAACCAGCAGACACATGTGGAACAACAAAGCAGCAGAAGGTGATGCTGAAATCTTTAAGCACAGGTCATGGTTCAAAAATGAGGGCTCGCCCATTGAAGATAAAGATGAGGAGAAATCTTTTCTCTCGGGTCATGAGTCTTTGGACCTCTCTTCCTCAAAAGGAAGAGTCTGTCTGGAACTTTCCACTCCCATTGGTGGTGGGCGGACAATGTGGAGAGAAGGTGGAAAATCAGTTTCACGTTGTCATAAAACCAGTTTGTGATCATCTGCTCCATCCATCGATGGGTCATTCCCCACCACCTCACATCCCATTGTAAGCCCTGCTCGCCAGACATATCCCCCACGCTGGATCAGAATCACGCCAACATGTTTCACATCTGTACATAAGCAACGTGCAGCTGCTGAGCTGCACTTCGATCGGGACTTTGAGGTTTGTTTGCCCACCTTGCTTCAGGCAGCACTCATGGGCATCAGCGCCAGGATTCACAGGCAGCACCACATCACTTTTAGGGGGGGAGGGCTCATGGGCAGGTCTCTATCTACCAGACCAGCCATAAGGCGGGGGTGGCTTTTCAACAGCTGCAGGGCTGGGGCTTGCTTGGGGAAGGGGGAGAAGTGGCCTCAGGCAAGGGAAGAGGCTGCAGGGCGAGGGCTGTACTGGGGAAGGTGGGTATCCCAGGGTGTGTGTGGAGGCACATATTGATCTTTGCAAATGGCCTCAAGAGGGTGAGACCTGAGGAGGCAGTCTGCACATGAAATGAGGGCAGATGGAGATGTGAGGGTGTGTGTGAGAGAGTGAGTGGTGATGTCCCTTGAGCTGGCAGTGAGTGAGATGCCAGTGAATGTGCTTGTGAGATGGGCTGGTGAGTGAAAGAGTTTAGAGTGATGAGATGGATGTCTTACCTTGGTGAACGGATGAGATCATTTATCCTCTTTCTGCACTGAGGGGCCAACATCTCCTGTGCATTGTTGGTGCTGACCACTGCCTCTCAAGCTGGTGTGGTGAGATTACTGGACCTCCTGCGACTAGAGTCGGGGTAGAGGATATCACAGCGGGGGTGGAGGACATCACAGCGGGGGTGGAGGACATCACAGTGGGGGTGGAGGATATCACAGTCGGGGTAGAGGATATCACAGCGGGGGTGGAGGATATCACAGTGGGGGTGGAGGATGTCACAGTGGGGGTGGAGGATATCACAGTGCGGGTGGAGAACATCACAGTACGGGTGGAGAACATCACAGTGGGGGTGGAGGATATCACAGTGGGGATGGAGGACATCACAGCGGGGGTGGAGAACATCACAGTGGGGGTGGAGAACATCACAGTGGGGGTGGAGGATATCACGGTGGGGGTGGAGGATATCACGGTGGGGGTGGAGGATATCACGGTGGGGGTGGAGGATATCACAGCGGGGGTGGAGGATATCACAGTGGGGGTGGAGGATATCACAGTGGGGGTGGAGGACATCACAGTGGGGGTGGAGGACATCACAGCGGGGGTGGAGAACATCACAGCGGGGGTGGAGAACATCACAGTGGGGGTGGAGGACATCACAGTGGGGGTGGAGGATATCACAGCGGGGGTGGAGAATATCACAGTGGGAGTGGAGGATATCACAGCGGGGGTGGAGGATATCACAGCGGGGGTGGAGGATATCACAGCGGGCCTCCGAAAGGCATTCCAGTGACCGGTCAGAGAACTCTTCCTGGCTTTCAGGGTCATGTTTTCAGTAGAGCAGCCCTGGGCTGCAGGCATTGGGAACTGTGCATGTGGTTGCAGTTTGGATATGGCACTCGGAGTGAAGTAACAGCGTGGGGGGTGATTCAGAGGCTGCCTGCCTGTGATCCAGCTTGTTTCCTGTGGCTGCATGATTAATAAGGCAGTAAGCTGATGATACAGTGAGAAAGCTCACCAATGCAGGCGGTGGGTAAATGTCATTCATTGTGCCCCCTACCACACTTAGTGCAATCCTGGGACGATTCCGCCCTTTGAACATTTTAAGGCAGAGGTAGATAGATTCTTGATAAGCAAGGGGGTGAAAGGTTACCAGTGGTAGGTGGGAATGTGGAGTTGAGGTTACATTCCAATCAGCCATGGTCTTACTGAATGGTGGAGCAGGCTCGAGGGGCTGAGTGGCCTCCTCCTGCTCCTAATCATATGTTTGTAGGAGAGAAACTAACATTCCAGCTCCACACCCTCATCTTATAGATCTGGAAGGAAGAGGAAGTCCCACAATATCCCAGGGACGCCATGATTGTGAGAATCTTCAAGAAGGGGGACAAATCCAATTGACAGAGGCATCTCCCTGCTTTCCATTGAAGGACAGATCACCACATGAACCCTTCTGTACTGACCTGTTACACTTGCGGAAGCGCTTCTCCTCGAATCTGTGTGAGTTTAGACCATCAAGCGGCACAGCTGACATGACTTTTACAGCTCACCAACTTCTCAACTTTCTATGTATCCTTCTTTGACTTAACAAAGACCTTCGACTCTGTAAATCATGAGACACTCTGGAAGATTCTGATGACATGTGGATGTCCTCCAAAATTTGTTACCTTCCTTCACTTGCTTCAAATGAAATGTGAGTGATAATCCTTAACAACGGATTCATTGTAGACCCTTTTGAGGTTAAGATAGGAGTAAAACAAGGTGTGTCATTGCTCCAACTCTTTTTGCCAATCTTTCTTGCTGCCTTACTCCATCTGACTGGAGACAAGCTCCCTGCTGAAGTGTCGCTTATTCATCGAGTGCATGGTAAACTATGTATCTCAGACCATGCCAATCAAAAACAGAGACCACCCTGATCTCAGTCATTGAGCTCCAGTGTGGTAGATGAAGCTGCAGTAAGCGCTGTATTGAAAACAGATCTCCAGAGAATCGTTGACATATTTACAGAGACATGTGAGAAGATGGGGCTAACACACAACATTCAGAAGACTAAGTCTTCCATTAGCAAGCTCTAAATGCACACACCCCAGCCTGATGGATTAGGCTTCATGATGAGTGCCTAGAAAATGTGGAACACTTGTAGTACCTTGGAAGTTATTTTTCTCAGAAGGCTGATGTTGATGAAGAAATCCAGCATCGCCTGAAATCTGCTGCTTCAGCCTTTGGCCCCCTGAGGAAGCGAGAGTTTGAAGATTGCAACATCAAAACTAAAACCAAGCTCATGGTCTACCATATGGTCGTGACCCCTACCTTACTGTATGGGGCTGTAACATGGACAACGTACAGGAGGCACCTCAAAGCACTGGAGTCATACCCATCAAAACTGCCTGCAGAAGATCTTGCATATTAAGTGAGACGCACCAACATCAGTGTCCTCTTACAAACAGGCACCACAAGCATCAAGGCTATGATCATCTGGTATCATCTTAGTTGGGTAGGTTATATAGTTTGGATAACAGATACCAGGGTCCCAAAGCAGGTGTCTCCTCAGTCAGGCAGACACACCAGAGGAGGACAGGAGAAGCAGTTCAAGGATGTGCTGAAAGCCAACATGAAGAAATGCAACATTGGTGTCCCAGGAGTCAATGCCATTGCCTTGGACCAAACCGGATGGCAGCAGAGTCCATGGGAAGGATCCCAGCATTCCCAGACCCATTGACAACAAAATGAAGAGGATAAACAAGAGTGCCGAAAAGAACAGGCCCTTCCCCGGATTCATAACACACGACCAGACATCCCACATGATAACAAATGTCATAAAGTCAACAGATACTGCAAAGGCTATGGGCCCTGACAGTATTCCAGCAATAATACTGAAGACCGGTGCTCCAGAACTTGTCGTGCCCCTAACCAAGCTGTTCCAGTACAGCTACAACACTGGCATCTACCCGGCTACGTGGAAAATTGCCCAGGTATGTCCGGTACACACAAAGCAGGACAAATCCAACCCGGCCAATTACTGCCCCATCAGTCTACTCTCCATCATCAGTAAAGTGATGGAAGGGGTCATCAACAGTGCTATCAAGCTGCACTTACTTAGCAATAACCTGCTCACTGACACCCAGTTTGGGTTCCACCAGGACCACTCAGCTCCTGACCTCACTACAGCCTTGGTTCAAATATCGACAAAAAAGATGAACTTGAGGTGAGGTGAGAGTGACTGCCCTTGACATCAAGGCAGCATTTGACTGAGTGTGGCATCAAGGAGCCCTAGCAAAACTGGAGTCAATGGGAATTGGGGAAAAACTCTCCTCTGGTTGGAGCCATACCTAGCACAAAGGAAGATGGTTGTGGTTGTTGGAGGTCAGTCATCTCAGCTCCAGGACATCACTGCAGGAGTTCCTCAGGGTAGTGTCCTCAGCCCAACCATCTTCAGCTGCTTCACCAATGACCTTCCTTCCATCATAAGGTCAGAAGTGGGGATGTTTGCTAATGATTACACAATGTTCAGCATCATTCGTGATTGCTCAGGTACTGAAGCAGTCCATGTCCATATGCAGCACGACCTGGACAATATCCAGGCTTGGGCTGACAAGTGGCGAGTAACATTCACACCACACAAGTGTCGGGCAATGACCATCTCCAACAAGAGAGAATCCAACCATCACCCCTTGATGTTCAATGGCATTACCATCACTGAATCCCCCACTGTCAACATCCTGGGGGTCACCATTGACCAGAAACTGAACTATACTAGCCATATAAATACTGTGGCTACAAGAGCAGGTCAGAGGCTAGGAATCCTGCAGTGAGTAACTCACCTCCTGACACCCCAAAGCCTGTCCACCATCTACAAGGCACAAGTCAGGAGTGTGATGGAATACTCTGCACTTGCCTGGATGAGTGCAGCTCCCACAACACTCAAGAAGCTGGACACCATCCAGGAAAAAACAACCCACTTGATTGGCACCACATCCACCAACATTCACTCCCTCCACCTCTGATGCACAGTAGCAGCAGTGTGTATCATCAACAAGAAGCACTGCAGCAATTCACTAAGGCTCCTTAGACAGCACCTTCCAAACCTACGACCTCTACCATCTAGAAGGACAAGGGCAGCAGACACATGGGAACACCACCACCTGGAAGTTCCCCTCCAAGTCACTCACCATCCTGACTTGGAAATATATCGGCTATTCCTACACTGTCACTGGATCAAAACCCTGGAACTCCCTCCCTAACAGCACTGTGGGTGTACCTACACCACATGGTACAGCGGTTCAAGAAGGCAGCTCACCACCACCTTCTTGAGGGCAATTAAGGATGGGCAATAAATGCTGGGCCTAGCCAGTGACGCCCACATCCAATGGAAGAATAAAGAATGTGGCACTGGGCTAGAAGGTCATTGATATTTGAAAGTGGCTTCCCACAGAGACTTTAATGTTATGTTGAAGAGTCCTTTACAATCTCTGTCAGTTTGAGAAGCAGTGTGAGAGAAGCTTTTTATAAAAATCACAAAAGTCTCCCCAATCAGGCATTGCAGCTGTTAGAATGAAGGACATGAAAAAGCCACAAGGAGAGTGGATGCTGTCTCAGGTCTGTTGGACAGAATATGAGGGATTATTCTGTTCATGTTCAGCGAGCCAACCCACCTGAGTGAAATAGTATCACAGAGTCCTTCCCTTGTAGCATTTTACAGTGGAAGTGATTCCAATGTAACTAAGCAGGTAGCCATCATTCTGTATGTTTCAATTGACAGGGCAGTAATGCAGCTGAATCAAATACTTAGGCTTGAGCCTAAACCCCTCGGCCTAGTGTTCATCTGACCCACCTTCAGAGTAATTGAAAAAGTGCAATGTGTGAAAAGCACAATTCTTACATACAGATGATGAGATTGTTTTCACAATCACTGAGCCACAATATTGTACAATTAGATACAGTCAGCAGGGATCAACTCCCAGAAAAACTGAGGCACTCGAACCACTTAAGGGAATGACTGATGGAATCTATCTAACTCAGCCTTAAAAATACTCAGTGACCCAGCCTCCACTGCTCTTTGGGGAAGAGAATTCCACGGACTAACAACCCTCTGAGGGAAAAAAATTCTCCTCATCGTCTGAAAAGGGAGACCCCTTATTTTAAACTGTGTCCCTAGGTCCAGTCTATTCCACAAGAGGAAACTTCCTCTCAGCATCCACCCTGTGAAGTCCCCTTGGGATCTTAAATGTTTCAGTAAGATCACCTTTCATTCTTCTCAACTCCAGTGGATACAGGCCCAGCCTGTTCACCCTTTCCTTAAAAGATAATGCCCGCAGTGCAGGTATCAGTTGAGTGAACCTTCTGGGAAGTGCTAATGCTTTAATATCCTTTCTTAAATAAGGAGACCAAAACTACACACGGTGCGCTCGATGTGGTCTCACCAAGGCCCTGTACAGCTGCAGCAACACTTATATATCCCATTCCCCTGGCAATAAACAACCACATTCATTTGCCTTCCTCATCACTTGCTGACTTAACGTTTTATGCTTCATGTACCAGGTATCATACACAGAGCTTAACCATTGCTGCCTCAACGCTCTTTATGTTTTACTGGGAGTTGACTGTATACTAGGACTGAGTATTTTTCCTTGTGACCAAGTCATTCATCACCCTTTTGTAGAATTACATTAAATTGGACTAACAGCACAGAAACAGACCATTCCTCACACTGATCCATGCCAGTGTTTATACCCCACACGAGTCTCCACACACTCATCTTCACCTCACTCTATCAACATGATCTAATATTACTTTCTCCCTCGTGTGTTTATCGAGTTTCCCCTTTAATACATCTCAGCTGTTCCCTTGTGCTGTACCACATGGGAGCGGATTCCATATTCCCATCAGTCTGTGGGTAAAGGAGCTTCTCCTGAATTCCCTGTTTGGTTTATTAGTGACTATCTCATACTTATGGCCCTTTACTATAAAAGCCCTTCAGTACATTCAGGTCAGTATTATTGTATGGGGACAGTTTGAACGGGACCAAAACCCATGTGGGATATTGTCTGTTAGTATTCATGGAGCGTTTGAAAGGGAATGTTTTAAGAGCAGCAGGGAATCTTGTAGAATGATTCACTTGCCACGGTGACACAGTTGGCAGGATCTGAATGAAGTTTCTGTGTCGTTGTTGCAGCTGCTGTGCCCAGCCCTAAAGTTTCTTAACGCTCCACATTTCCTCTGAATTCCCCTCCTGCAGGGTGCTCAGGCCCAGGAACCAATCCTTGCAGCTGCACGATCCATGCTGGACAGCTCATCGTCCCTCATCAAAAGTGCCCGGTCGCTCGCAATCAACCCAAAGGACCCACCAACCTGGTCCATACTGGCAGGACATTCTCGGACTGTGTCAGACTCGATTAAGAGCCTCATTACCTCTATCAGGTGAGTCTGCATTGGTTACTTTACAGGACATTTGGCTTTGAATTTTATTATTTGCTTGTGAATGAAAATTGTATCCATCTGAATCTCACGTCTGCAGCCTCCAGAGCAGCATCCAGGTACATCTGAACGTTGGTCTTTGGTGGTTTCTTCCTCTCTCATTCAGCTCTCCTGCTTTGTACAAAATGGAAACTAACAGAGACTGTGCCCCCATATCCCCCGTCCCCTCCACCCCCCACCCCTCTATCTCTGGGAGGATCAGGAGTGTGTGTCTGCAGGGAAATCCCAGGAAGCCTTTCAGAGTTAATGCCTGGACCACATGAGAATTTCTTTTACTCCGCCTTGTGTAGTTGTACAAGATTCAGGGAAGGAACCTCACAATGGAGAAGATCAGCAGTCTTTGGGGACGGGTCTCAAACTAGGAGGAGGGAGAGGGAATCCAATCTGATGGGGGAGAGGTTGTTGAGGCTAGTCCGGGGATTGGGAAGGACGAGATTGTGGGGGTGGTTGGCCAGTTGCAACAGGTTAGCCTAAGGAGCCATTGGCAGGAAAAAAATCCTCCTCCTGGCCCACAAGCCGTGCTGGGAAAGGACTTTACCTGCTTGACCCATCCACTCCCGCTTCCACCTACTGTCCTGAGAAGCCCAGCCAGCAACTGTTTCGACAGCCACTGAAACCTGAGGAACAGAACTTCATAAACTTATTAAAATCACGGACCCTCCTCTCCACTCAAATTCACCTCCATTACACCGGAATTAGGCTAGTTTGCAATGGTTCGGGATCTGGAATTTCCCACACCCCCCACCCCTTCCTACCCATTGAAGGGGTTTAAAACTCCCCTGCCCCCTCCTGGTCAAAATGATGCTCAGTCCAGGATGAACTCGATGTCTGAGATACCAACTGGGTGCTTAAATTGAAAGTACACCTGAAAAATCGATACTTGTGTGCAGAATGAGTTAGCGAGCACTCACTGTTCATTCACTCCACCCTCCGTAAATCGTGTATCGTAAATCTACAACCCAATGTGTGCTTAGCAGAGAGGTAAAAATGATACACTTTGAACCACATTTGATGTGTTGAGATGGACCGGATAGAATCTATATTCTCCCAGTTAATATCAATCATAATTTCAAGTTCTCCAGACTTTCTACTGCACCAGTAATCCATAAACACCTTTGACAACACAGTACTGTGCCCTGATTTATTGTCCTAAGCTACATATGTGACTGGCAGAAGCCCCAGGCTAATTATTGGCTCTGTCATGCGGAGTTTGGCCAGTGTTGAATGAGCTGCTCAAGGCAGGTGCATTTGGAACATGTGAGTGCGCTATCATTGTCCAAACCTGTTTTTCTGCCCAAGGGATAAAGCCCCAGGCCAGCGGGAATGTGACTGTTCAATCGACAACATTAACAAGTGCATCCGGGAGATTGAACAAGCCTCCCTTGCAGCAGTCAGCCAGAACCTGCCAACCCGAGACGACATTTCATTGGAGGTAAAGTACAAACGCTCTGTTCTTCTTCATTCGCCAGAGTGCAGCCTCCATCTTCTCCTATGGCTGAGGGAACCTCCCCAGGTAGTCAGCACACACAGGGAGAGCCCACGTTTTATCTATGATGTGTGTTAATACATGAGCCGTGGCACACGGGCCCAGACAGATCAGGGACACAGACAAAAGGGAAGCATTGCTTAGTTTGCCACAAGATAAAATACAGAGAGGCAGTGCAGTGCCTTGATGTGTGCCTTGGCCTGGGAGTGACCAGCCACTGAATATTAGGAGGCTGGATCATGGAGGGACAGCTGATCTAATGGCTTCACAGCTTTAACTCAAATTTAACCCAGTTTGTAGTCAGAGGAACTTTGTGGTCAGATCATCAGCAACAACTTGTATTTATATAGCTCCTTTAAAATAGTGAAACCTTCCAGTATGCTTCGTTGGAGCGTTATTGGGTTGGACACCATGTCACCTAAGGGGATATTAGGGCAGGTGACCTAACGCTTGGCCAAAGAGGTGAGTTTTAAAGAGCATCTTCTTGGAGGAGAGAGAGGCAGAAAGTTCAAAGGGTTGCAGCTGAAGGCCTGGTCAACAGTAGTGGAGCAATGAAACTTGGGACTGTATGAGAGGTCAGAATTGGAGGAGCGCAGGGATCTCTGAGGCTTGTGGGGCTGGAGGCAGTAACCAAGATAGTGATTTGAAAACAAGGATGAGAATTGTAAAATTAAGAAGTTGCTGGACCGGGAGCCAGTGTAGGTCACTGAGCACAGGGATGATGGGGAACGGTACTTGGTGCAAGTTAGGATATGGGCTGTAGCCTTTTGGGTGAGCTCAAGTTTTTGGAGGAAGGAAGATGGAAGGCTGGGCAGGGGAGTATTGGAATAGTCAAGCGTAGCAGTAACAAAGGCACGGATGAGGCTTTCAGTAACAGCTGAGGGAGAGAGTTGATGTTTGTTTGGAAGCTAATCTTGGGGTCGAAGATGACAGCAAGATTACTATGGAGAAGGATGGAGTTTGCAGATAGGGAATGGAGTTTAAAAGATTGCCAGAAGGATCAAGTGCTTCAAAATTCAACACTTCTGTAGACTTCAGTATTGAATCTTTTTCTGGGTGATAATGGACTCTCCTGTGATGACAGTATATCAGGATGGATTCAGATCCTTGCAAACGTTGGCCAGAAGAGATCTGGAGAGAATTATTGCATCATTTCAAGTTTGACTTCACTAATTTTCAGCAGAATGTATGACAGAAACCGTTTCCTTTAAAAACTGAGACAAAATCCATTTGAAGAAGGAAAACCAGGCAGCATTTTTACCACAATTCAGCACGAGCAGCCAGGAGCTGTACCTTTGCTATCACTGAGTCATGTTGAGGGCAGTGCTCAATCTGTCATGTTTGAAATGTTGGTAATGAAGAGAATCCTTCACTGGAGATCCGATTGCTCAGGGAAAGGCTTCAAACTTCAGAACACGTAAGGAGGTGGATAGAGAGAAACTGACTCCCTACTCAGTAAGATAGTAACAAGAATGAAACAATAATCACATTGAAGAGGCAGTTAGCAAGAAAGGCTTTACGCAGGGTGGTTAGACAGTGAAATTATCTGTCAAACTGTTATTGAAGTAGAATCCAGAAATCCTTTTTAAATACAGTATACAGGCTTATTGAAAATGTGGGACAGTGAAGAGCTTGGGAAAGAGTAGGAATGGGATGATGTGATATTCATTGGCTTGTGGGGAAACAGTAGTAGCAGATTCTTTGGGCAGATGGCCTTTTGATGATTGTACATGTCTGTTGTATACACCATGAGATACATCATCTCCAGTTCACCTGTAAACTAATGCAGAATCTTTTCATCGCTCCAAAGTGACACTCAGTGTTTGAGGAAATTGAATCGTTGATGCCCAAAAGCTTTTGTAAAAGTATAAACATTTTATTTTTATTTGTGTACTAAGAAGACACTGGCAACTTCCACTTCTGTGTGGACCCTGACTGGTTCAGATGCACAGTCCCTGCATACTTTCTGATTGTGGGACAACTTCACCTATGGAGGCTGCAGCAATCGCTTATGTGAGGGACTTGACAGACTTTGCTAGTGAATATATATCAATCAAATAACCTCAGAGCCCCACAGTTACACTGGTCATACTGAGGAAGAGGCTGTGGGCTGGGGAGATTAATTCCTAAATCTGCCCAGAATTTTGGTATTTTGGTTTGGGATACCACCTTCAGGTAAAGGGTCTACCATCTGTGTAGGAATAAATGTCACAAACGGCATATTCTTCATCATATAATTTGTGCGCAGTGCTGCTTCACCCTTTTAGATCCAGCAATCACAAGTGTAACAGCTCTCTTCAAGAAAGGAGGGAGACAGAAAGTAGGAAACTGTATGCTAGTTAGTCTAACAACTGCCACTAGGAAATGCTGGAATCCAATATTAGGAAGTAATAGCAGGATATTTAGAAAATCATAATACAATCAAGCAGAATCAACATGGTTTTATGCAAGGGAAATCCTGTTTGACTAATTTATCAGAGCTCTCTGAGGATGTAGCAAGCAGGGTTGATGAAGGGGTACCAGTAGATGTAATGTATTTGGATTTCTGAAAGGCATTCAATAAATGTGCCACCTGAAAGGTCATTGCATACATTAAGGGCTCATGGTGTTGGGTGTGATGGGGATGACTTGAATGAAGGAACCAACTGAATTGTAGCCAGACTTGGTGACAATAGATCGGAAAGCAAATTGTGAGGTGGATACAGTGGCTTCTGCTCTGAAGCTTTTGTACAAAGGATGATATCAGAGATCACATGGCAAGCCACAGTGCAAAAAGGTACTTCTCCAATCACCCCCTTTATCATAAAAAGGGAAAACAAGCTACAGACACTAGCATTTGCAATTGCAAGACAGGAGCATGCATTGTCCAGCTTTATGCTTGTTAAAACAACTGTTTGCTCTTTCTAGTCTGCCCTACTTTCTTCTGTCTCTACACACACAATCTTTAAAGCATTCAAGTCCTCTAATGGTGTCCATGTGGGATGTTATCAGCTGCCTGTCTGGGGTCTGCTGCTTCCTGAGGTGATGGTGCCTGTCTGGAGAATATTACTATCGTGGTGAGTGTTGCTGCTGTTCCGTTGCCTTTGTTGGGGATCGGTTTACCTCTGGGACTGATGGTCATTCAGTTCCTTGTGTGGCTGGTGAACTCACATCTTCCTCAGCAGCTATCTGTTGTGAAGGAGCAACTTCTCCAGTTGTACGTGTATGCCTGTGTTTATGACAATATAACTGGTCATTTACTTTCACTGCGTACGATCGAAGTGACAACTTGGGACCCATATGGAGAAGTTATCAAGTGAGCTGACTTTTGTTGAGAGTGTTAAACGTTGTACTCTGACTGGCTCTCCAACTCTCAGCTCTGGCACTGATTTGGCAGTGTTATTGAAGTGAAATTTGGCTCTCTGCTGTTTCACTTTGATCATGGCACTCACTCCTGTTACCACTTATGGGTTTAGTAGTTTTTTAGCTACTGGAAGAGTAGTTTGGGTGCAGTGTGACATTAGTCACCGAATTGAACCCCTTTCCATGCCCTCAGTAAGGGCTCCTCCACTCTAGGATTGCCAGATCTAGTGCTGGATTGACTTAATTTTTTGACAATCCCTTTGGTGATTTTCACTGCTGCCTCAGCCTTTCCATTTGACAGGAGATAGTGTGGAGATGATGTGTACTGCAGAATTTCCCAGTCACTTGTGAAGTGCCTAAATCCTTCACTCATGACCTGAGGACCATTGTCGTTCATCACAACGTCAGGGATACTGTAACGGCTGAAGTGGGCTTTCAGGCATTGTACAATCTCACTGGTAGTCATTGACCTCAGCTGGTCTAACTCCCAGCTGTCTGAAAGTAGTTAACTGATATGACACTCAGCTGCCTGGAGAATGAAGAGGTCTACTCCAAGCTTCATCCATGGCCTGTCTGGGATGTCCTAAGCCATAAGTAGCTCTTTAGCTTAGCTTGATGTTCATTACAAGCATTACACTAACTGATGTGGTCCTTGGTCTTATTGCTCAGGTTTGACCAGTAGAACACTTCTCTTGCCTTCCTCAGACAGATTCAATTCCTTGATGGCTGACATGAATACTCTTTTTCATCTCCTTTGGGTGATGACTCTAGTTCCTTTGTACAAGATGCCATCTTGGGCAATCACTTCATCTCTGTATGCCGATATTCTCCTATAGCAACACGTGCCCTTGATGGGTTCAGGCCATCCTTTCATCATAAACTATGTGTAGCATTGGAGAGTTGCATCTGATTGTGTAGTTTGCTTGATCTGAACAAGACACTTGCCCGTCAGGTTGAATGGGAGGAATTTCCCCATCCTGCTCACAGTGGGTTTTGTGGCAGGTGGGATTGGAGGAATCTAGCGTGAGCCAAAAAATCGGAAAGCAGCCAGTGTAAAAACAGTTTGTGATTCTCCCGATGGCTGGTTAATGGCTAGTCAGATATCCCACTGACCAGTGGCTTGAACACTATTTGCGTTCATTACCATCTCATGAACGCTCACTAAATTGGCTCCTCACTGGAATCATGTGCAGTCTTCCAATCTTGTCTTACACCAGCGGGAAATCACATCAGTCTGAATCTCCTTTGAAAAAGGATTGCACTTCACTCCAGACTTCGAGGTGAGTGCGACATTCCTAGCCTGCCTGCCACAGTGCTGCGCTGGTCTCGTTGCGATGCCAGTGGAACAACACACTGCTGGGGGTGTAGGGTCGGTCTGGTCCCGGTGGCTGCCTCTGTAGTCACAAGGACGCCACAGTGCAGCGGTACTCAGGCAGGGCTCGACATTCAGACAGAGACCAGTATTGCTCCCTGTGCGGGGTGTAGGGCTGGTTTGCTGCAGGAGGGTGTTATTGCCCTGAAGGACATAACCGTGCAGCAGCACCTGTCAGGACTGAACATTCAGAGACCAGCATTTGGACTGGGGGCGAGGTGGGGGTGGGGGTGAAGGATAACAAGCACACGGGGAGCCGGGTGGGGGGAGGCAAAGGGGCAGGAAGGCTTTGCAAGCGGTTGGGGGGTGAGGGGGCAGTGATGGAAGGCAGAGGGGAGAGCGAGAGGTGGGAAGGTGCAGCTGGACAAGGAAACTGAAGCAGTGACAAAGAAGGGGATGAATGGAAAATCAGGTGTAAAAATGGAAAGGGGTGCAGGAAGACTCTGGAATAGGAAAAGGGGGGTATTAGTGTGGCACAAGAGGGATGGGTCACACTGAGATTCATAAGGGAGGTAGTTGAGAAGGGAAACAGTGTATTCTTCAATCATTTAGGCAATGGGGAACTCTGTGAAAGTCCAAATCCTTGGTCTGGGCCTTCCAGTCAGGAGTCAGAGAGTAGATACACACCTGGGGTTTACAGTCAGGAGTCAGAGAGTAGATACACACCTGGGGTTTACAGTCAGGAGTCAGAGAGTAGATACACACCTGGGGTTTACAGTCAGGAGTCAGAGAGTAGATACACACCTGGGGTTTACAGTCAGGAGTCAGAGAGTAGAGACACCCCTGGGGTTTACAGTCAGGAGTCAGAGAGTAGATACACACCTGGGGTTTACAGTCAGGAGTCAGAGAGTAGATACACACCTGGGGTTTACAGTCAGGAGTCAGAGAGTAGATACACACCTGGGGTTTACAATCAGGAGTCAGAGAGTAGATACACACCTGGGTTTACAGTCAGGAGTCAGAGAGTAGAGACAATCCTGGGGTTTACAGTCAGGAGTGAGAGAGTAGAGACGCTCCTGGGCCTTACAGTCAGGAGTCAGAGAGTAGAGACACTCCTGGGCCTTACAGTCAGGAGTGAGAGAGTAGATACACACCTAGGGTTTACAGTCAGGAGTCAGAGAGTAGAGACACTCCTGGGGTTTACAGTCAGGAGTGAGAGAGTAGGGACACTCCTGGTGTTTACAGTCAGGAGTGAGAGAGTAGAGACACTCCTGGGGTTTACAGTCAGGAGTGAGAGAATAGAGACAGTCCTGGGGTTTACAGCCAGGAGTGAGAGAATAGAGACACCCCTGGGGTTTACAGTCAGGAGTGAGAGAGTAGGGACACTCCTGGTGTTTACAGTCAGGAGTGAGAGAGTAGAGACACTCCTGGGGTTTACAATCAGGATTCCGAGACACTCCTGGGGTTTACAGTCAGGAATCAGAGAGTAGAGACATCATGGGCTGCAGCGGGTCATGAAGGATTATTCATCATAAACATGATGTACTCCAGCTCCAGGGAGGGACAAGGGTTGTGTGCTCAGTTGGAATAATGCACAGCTTGGCGTGCAGGACATTTTCACAGTCACTGTGGGATTGTCTGTCTCTCTACTGGGCTGCAGATGGGATGGTGATGGTTATGGGATTGTCCGCAGCCTGTATATGGGGAAAACACAATAAAGGTTGAGGGGTATTTGAACCTTTCCTGGGCATGTTCTCCTCAATAGGTGACCGTGCACACAGGCTCAAGATGGGGAGGGTACAGGCCCACCTTGGGCATGTCCACGTCAATAGTGATGGGCTTGAGGGGGGGGTATAAATGTCGACCACATCAACAATGGGACCCAGTATTATTGGGGGAGGATGGAGAACAACAGGAGGGAGTTCTACCTTCACATTGTGAGGTTCTAGGTAGGTTTCTGGGATATGGACAGCGAGAGAGGGAGCGCCAAGGCTGGTCTCAAAATAGTGCCACCATCTTGCTCTATTGGAGTTATGGCACAATCACTGCATGAAAGTTGAAGCCATTCTGAACAGTAGAGGTTTGAGGCAGTGTGGGAGGAGCACACTGCAGGGCCCACGAGCCCTTTCTGAGGGCATCTTCCAACTTATGCTGGTGCCACAAGAGGAAACTGGAGCCTGGTTAGAGAGAAAGGAGGAAGACTTTCTTGTGAAGAAAGCCATTGGAAACCAATGTCCTTATCAACACTAACAGATACTCAGGAGTAAATGGCTGAGCATCACAATTGCTGCATCTCAACATTAACACACAGGAATGTGAAATGCAGGCAACAGGAGGCACAGGTGCTGCATATACAGGATCCCATCAATGGAGGCCTGTCACGTGCTTTCCAGAATTGACATTCAGAATGGGCTAATTAACTTGTTAGCCAGTTTCCACACCTGAGATTGGAGCACCGAGCTAGGTCAGGTCACACGTGTTATTCAAATCTTCTCCAGCCTCTGTGCGATTGAGATATTCAATCTTGGTCACTTAGATGTATCTGTTAGTGCCTCAGATACAAGGCTGCTTCAGCAACAAGGCTAGTGGGACAGAAGCTGCTATAGACCATTACAGTTGCTGTTAATAACAGATTGTGAGCTTCACTAGCTTGACCTGTTAATCATTAATCTGTTCAATCTCTGGTTTCAGAGAGAAGGATAAAACAATTATAGATCCAGGGCTCAATGCTGCTTTCTGAGGGTTCTAATTCGGTGGAGGAGGAGAGGAAGGGCTGAGTGCAGCTTCAGGAGGAGGTCCCACCTGAGGTCCAGGGTCAGGTGGAGCCACAGCAAAAACAGACTCACAGACCCAGACCACAGAGCTGACTTGCAAGATCTAGGGCATAGTGAGGAAGAAAACACTCATGTACAGATGAGTGAGACACGATGCCTTGCCCGTCTGTGCTTGTCCTGAGCTCTGGTAGATCACACCTGCCACATCCTTAGTAAGGAACTAACACCCCATGGAGCCGGGACTATCCCCTGCCAGTGGCTTTAAAGGCAACCACCGTGTTCAATTTCTTTGCCTATGGGTTGTCCCAGGGATCCACAGGGGACCTGTGTGGCATCTCGCAGTCTGATACATCAAGGTGACCCCTACAGCAAGGCACATCACCATGTGAAGGAGCCGGGCTGGGAGATTCAATGGCTTTGCAGCTACCTGAGGCTTCCCACGAGTGCAGGGTGCAAGCAACTGTACCCATGTTTAGGGCTATCATTCCATCAATGTTCAACTGGTGTGCGATGACTGGAAGCGCATGGTTTGTGCCCACGTAAACTGCAGGTTGCTGTGGTTCAGACGTCCTGAGTCACTCCCAAGTGCCTCACATTTCCAAAGGGCTTCAGCATCTACAGGTCTGGCTGCTTGGCGATAAGGGGCACCCACTGAAGCACTGGCTGATGACACCAGTGTTTCGGAGGAGAGGTACAATACAGCTCACAGCCCCACATGGTCCCTAATTGAGCAGACTGATGTTTGGGCTGTTCAGGTGGCACTACAGTACAGTCCCGATAGGATTTCCCACATTATCATGTGTGTTACGCCCTGGCACAACCTGGCACTGCAAAGAGATGATCCCTTGCCAGATGGTGAAATGGAGGAGGATGAGAGCTCCTCAGAGGATGAAGATCAGGATAAAGAAAGCACAAAGGAAGATGGTTGTGATTGTTGGAGGTCAGTCATCTCAGCTCCAGGACATCACTGCAGGAGTTCCTCAGGGTAGTGTCCTCAGCCCAACCATCTTCAGCTGCTTCATCAATGACCTTCCTTTCCTCATAGCGTCAGAAGTGGGGATGTTCGCTGATGATTGCACAATGTCAGCACCATTCACGACTCCTCAGGTACTGAAGCAATTCATGTCCAAATGCAGCAAGACCTGGACAATATCCAGGCTTGGGCTGATATGTGGCAAGTAACATTCATGCCACACAAGTGCCAGGCAATGACCTTCTCCAACAAGTAGAATCTAACCATCGCCACTTGACATTCAATGGCATTACCATCACTGAATCCCCCACTATCAACATCCTGGGGGTTACCATTGACCAGAAACTGAACTGGACTAGTCATATAAATACTGTGGCTATAAGACCAGGTTAGAGGCTAGGAATTCTACAGCAAGTAACTCACCTCCTGACTCCCAAAAGCCTGTCCACCATCTACAAGGCACAAGTCAGGAGTGCGATGGAATACTCTCCACTTGCCAGGATGAGTGTAGCTCCCACAACACAGAAGAAGCTGGACACCATCCAGGACAGAGCAGCCGATTGATTGACACCCAATCCACAAACATTCACTCCCTCTACCACCGACGCACAGTAGCAGTATGTACCGTCTACAAGATGCACTGCAGGAATTCACCAAGGCTCCCTCGACAGCACCTTCCAAAGCCACGACCTCTACCATCTAGAACGACAAGGGCAGCAGACACATGGGAACATCACCACCTGGAAGTTCCCTTCCAAGTCACTCACCATCCTGACTTGGAAATATATCACCGTTCCTTCACTGTCGCTGGGTCAAAATCCTGGAACTCCCTCCCTAACAGCACTGTGGGTGTACCTACACCACATGGACTGCAGCGGTTCAAGAAGGCAGCTCACCACCACCTTCTCAAGGGCAATTAGGGATGGCCTGGCCAGCGATGCCCATGTTCTGTGAATGAGTGAAAATAAAGGAGGCCCAGGAACCTCAGGAGTGTGATAATGGTCAGTTTGATCATGACGACGCCATAGAGGAAGCAACACTTTAATTGCTACCAGATTCCAGGAGGTGTAGAATGAAGGCAAGGGGAGATGGCCACATTCCTCCTGGCCCTGAAAACCATTCCATTCCATTGAAAGGGATGTCCAAGCTGTCACATCAAGAGCAAGTTCATCAGGTACACTTGCACCTCCATGATTCACCAGGCCATAATCTCGAAGAAGGTTAGCGGTGCCCTCTGCACGCTTTTGATGTGGGAAGTGAGAGTCCGCTCAACAGCGAGAACGCTGGGAAAACTCACTTGAAGCAGCTGTCGCCACATTAATGAGAAACTATGGCGGCCAGTGAGAGGAGGACATGGTTAGGCATCTGCTCCCATCCAGGTCTTGTTCTTTGGCTCTGCCGCTGAGGAGACACAACTGCCACTTATCCCTGGAGGCTGCTGAGCTGCCCTCACTTAGTGTTGTGTCGTGAGAAAGAAGGGTTACAAGCGCTTTCATCACATGCTGCCAATAAAGGTTTTAATCTCTGTCCCTGATGGGGTACAGAAACTAACCTCAGTGATGTTGACATCACAGGAATGTGAATCTCACAGAGGGAGACTATCTCTGAGTGGGAGGATGGCTAAACCTTGAGTTAAGAGGATTCATATGTTCCTAATCACAACGCCTTCAGTTGACTAAGATATTCATATAAACATCTAATGCTTTACAAAAGTGTGAGGATTATACACTGAAAGCACACCCTGGCCCAAAAGTGACATCAATTTTTCTTAACTTTCCTAACCCTGCCACTACTCCTGGGTGTAACCCCGACATGCAGCAGAGGTGGAGACAGCTGCTGACTGCTACACCCTGATGTCTGTGATGTCCTTGGCGGACGTCCTCTGGAGGCCTGAGGCCTGGATGGCCCTGGCCTGATGAGGGTCTCCTGCTCAGCCTCAGCAGCTGGAGTGACTGGGGGTCGCAGGCAGAGGGGATTCAGAGCAGCTGGACACCCTTGGAGTGTCCTGAGCGGAGGGCCCCAGGGTGTCCAGCTGATGCTCATCCTCCCTGTGGGTGCCCGAGGGCCTCGTCCTGACTCCTTGAGGACAAGGTGCACCTGGGGGGAGGTCAAGGTGCCCCACCCCCCCTCTCGCCTGCACACACCAGGGTGTGTGGCCATGGACTGCAGGGCCGAGTGCAAACCCTGCTGGACCAAGGTCTCCATGCTGCTTGCTGACCTTCCCATGGTGACCTCGAGGCATGTTGGAGCCACAACATTGGGCAGAATGTGAACGGGCTCCTCATCGTTCGCTCGAGTCTGAGTGCTGAGTGACTGCTCAATCTCTGCCCAATGTTCTGCCGTGCCTCGTTGCATTCCCAGCATTGATTTGGCGGCCGCTTCCAGAGGCTCATCATGTGACTGGGACTGAGTGGGTGGCTGTCTCCGGCAGCCCTGCAAGTGTTGGAGAGCTGGGCTGGCCTGTCCCTGCCTCTGACTGCTGCGTGGACATGTCATTGATACCTTCCCCAGTAGGTGAGCCTGAGCCTAGAACGATGCGCCACTGAGGTGTGTGTTTCAGAGCTGGTGGAGGGTGCGGCTGAGTGCAGTGATGGATCTTCCTCAGCTGCCTCTTCAGAAGTGGTCTGGGGGCTGGGACTTAGGTTGTGCACACCCAGCTTTGTGGGCCTCGACCTGTTGATGCCTATAAGAGAGTGAAGAGAGGTTTAGTTCATGATTGTGTGGATTACTGACTGTGACTGTCAGGACATGATGAACGGTGATCCATACTAGGCCATTGAGACAATCTGATTCTGCCCCACCCCCCCCCCACAGGAGCGATCCCTGTCCTTCCCGGCAATCTCGGTACAACACTCCCCGAGTTCCATGAGGGGCATGATGTCCCCCCCCCCCGGCTGGGATCTTTCCGGCCTGATGTGGGCATGCTTACTCTGGGTGAAGACAATGGAAGGGCAGGTGATGAGGAGGGATGGATGGAGCAGGGGTTGGGAAAGATGCTTGTCCTCTGTGGGTGGTGAGGCGTCTGGAGAAGGGGCTGAGGATGGGGTGTGAGCAGCATGATAGATGGGATCGTGGTGATATGAGATAATCAGTGCTGGTGTGTGTCCCCCACCAGTGGTTGTGTGAGATCCCTGAAGAGAGTAGTTCTTTTATTACATGAAGCCATGATGAGAGTTTGATATTGGAGGGAGTTGAGGGACTTACTCTGCCGGAGTGGATGAGATCATTCATCCTCTTCCTACACCGGATGGTATTTCAGGTGTGGTTGAGAGCCACACTAACCTCCTCTGCAATAGCCTCCCAGGCCAGAGAAGTGAGGCTGGTGCGCTCTCTGGAGCTGTCCCTGTGGGATAGAGTACATCCCTATGTGCCCGCAGGCCTGGAGGGCATCATGGCTGAAGCGGGTGCTACCACCTTCTTGTAGCTCACAGCCGTTTCCTTGGAGATCACAGACATCTCCAACAGTCTCCTAGAGACAGGCAGCCTGCAGAGGGTGCGATGTGTGCGCTCGGCTGGTGTTTAAATATGTTGCCCGGACCTTCACCCTTCCAGGTAACTGTGGGGTGGACAAATCAGCTCCCAACCCGTCAGGCGATTCGGAGAAATACTTACCTTTGCATCATTAATGAGCTTCCAAGTGTGGAATCGGGCATGATTTCCCACCATTCTGAGCAGCAGGATATGCACCCTGGAACCCGCCCGTCACCACACTCCGTCTGCTGGGTCAGTGACTTCCAGAGCTTCTCGGTGAATCTGGAAGATGTGACACTCTGCGTGAGCATCATTAACTTTCCTCAAAGAGGGCGCGGCTCTCGACAGCATGTCACCGATGGACATCCGCTCCCCCTGCTTGTACTTCACTTCCAAATGTGACCTCTGCAAACAAATAGAAGGCACTTGAGAAAGATGCTTTGAAGTGGTTTGTGGTCAGGCTCTACCATCACTTCCTCTCTCCCAAACAGCTACCGATTAAAATGCTGACAAGCAAAGATGATAGCCAGGCACTCTTTCAACATCTGCCAGTGGTTAGGGTATGGGGTGCGCTGTCTGGAAGTGTGGAGGAGGCAGGTTCAATTGAGGCATTCAAGAGGACATTAGATGATTATTTAAACAGAAACAATGAGCAGGTTTACGGGGAAAAGGCAGGAGATTGGCACGGGTAAAATGCTCAGAGAGCCGCTACAGACACAATGGGCCAAATGGCCTCCTACACCATGACGATTGTGATTCGTTGAGTTTGCATTAACACTCTGGATGCAAACACAGCTGGTTGACCTTGCAGCATGAGGCTGCTCCAAGTCCTGATCCTCTGGCATCAAACTGCAGGGTAACTTCATCATTAATATCACAGAAACTCATCTCTGGCATTGTCATCACTCACTGTTTGATGTGAGTGAAAGCTGCTTCATGCTCTGTGCCCTAGTGCCATTGAACATTCTTTGCAGTGAGCTTTTGTAGATGTTTACACTCCAATGCTGGGGAGTTCGCACATCCAACTCGTCGCTGTGCCGTCTTCACACCTGTTGGTTGTGCCTCTCTGCTACAACATTCACCTTATCAGATCAGCGTGAAGACCTTTCACTGCCAGTGCCTGACCTGCGTACTTAACTTCAGGCATCCTTAGTCACACTCTTTACTTATTCAGCTTCAGGTTCATCTGGCGAGCTCTCTCTAGCAGCCTCACTAGATTCTGACCAGGGTCTACAATGGCTTTTTCCGTGCTATCTCCACATTTATAGACTAGCAGATCCTCCGTGATCGTTTCCACTCCTGGAAGATCATTGACTATCTCACGCTGTTGGTGTTGATATTCTCTCGAAGCAGGAGAAATGCCAAACAGCACGTGTAACGATCTGGACCTCCCAAGTGGTGTCCAGAGTGTAGTCGGAAAACTGCTGCTTTCATCCAACTGCGCTTGCCAGTTCCCACCCTTTGCATGCAGGGTGGTAAAGACCTTTGCCTTGGCAACTTTCTTCAGTGGTTGGCACAGGGTTGGCAGTTCCTCAAAGCTTTATTGAGGTCCGTTGGATCAGTGCACGTCCGTTGGATCAGTGCACGTTCTCTCAGCTTTCCAGGTTGCTTCACTGCTGCCACGCTGCTGATCCAGCCTGCTGGAGTTCTTACTTTCTTGATTACTCCCATCTTTTCCAGCTCCTACTTCCTGTCTTTCAGGCTGGACTTGAGATCAGCTGGAACGCCCCTCGGAAGATGCTGAGTCGGTCTCGCACTCTCATCCACTGCAAGATGATAATCAGCAGGAAGACATCCAAGACCTGTGAAGGCATCAGTGTTATCTGTCAGGATCTGTTCAGCAGTCGATGGCTTGGAGTGATGTGAAATGCTGCAAATCTCTCCTGGTACATGGAGAGTTACCACTTGAAGCTGTTGACTTGTTTCTGCTGAGTTCAGTGGGTGTTGCTTAGAGTTTACCATCAGGAATTGTAGATCATCTTTCTTCGCATTGCGCTGGGTGCACAGCTGAGTTTGTCCTCTTGGGGTGAGCGTTCTTCCATTATGGAGCCTCAACTTTACCTTCGATCACTTCATTTTCAGGTCAGCGTCTTGAGTAACTTCACACAGGTCTGCAAAGCACCAGTGCCTATCTGACACCTCATAGTAACTCGATGTTGTCCTTGTGCAGTCATCATTCCAATAGGCACAAACTCTTTTTACCTTGAGGCATGACCGTGCCAACCTGTTCAGGGTGTGGAGTGATCCGTCAGAATCGTCGACCAGCACCTCTCTCGGCTTGTTTCTCTTCTTTCCAGCCAAACGCGTGTGTGTGAGGTGGTTCCGCTTCTTGCAGTTAGAGCAGTGCTTTTCCCACGCTGGACATGCTTCCTTTTCTTTTGTAATGTCCTCCATAATATTTGCAGCCAGTACTCTGGTCTTGATCATTCTGCTGGCCCTTCTGTAAATTTTCTTCCATTTGTGCATCACCTGAAACTAGTAAGGCCTGGGCTGCCTCTCAGCATTCTGGAAAGCTTCATCAGCTCCGCCATCACTACTCTCCGGCTTTTGCACTTGTCAGTCGCTTTCTTGCGAGTTAGTTTCTCTTCTCTCAGCAGATGTGCTCTCATGATGGGATCACTTGTTCCTAAAACAATTCTATCTCTGATCAGATCATCCTTCAGTTGTCCAAACTCAAGATTCAGCTAGACGTCTCAGTGCAGTCACATGCTGATCAATGTCCTCCCTCTGTCCCTGAGCTCTGATGTTAAACACATATCCTTCATTAATAACATTGCTGGAGGGTTGAAAGTGGGGTTTCAAGTCCTCCAAGATTTCACAGACTGGCTTCCTGCTCCTCTAGGGTGTAATACAGCCTGCAACACTCTCTTCCCCAGCACTGATAACAGAGCTGCTACTCTTATTTGTTCAGGTTTCTTGTTGAACTCTGTGGCAATTTCATAATTCTGCCATTGAGACAGGAAGAATTTCCAATTCATCCTCAAATTTCCCTCATCTCCATAGGAACAGGTGCTGGAATATTCAGAGCGATATTGACTCACCTAGCAGTCGATGTCACGTACAAAGTTTCAATTATTCTCTGCGGAGAATATACACTGCGGAGAACACACTCCGAGGAGAGTGTGAGAGGAGGACCCTGGGTCAGGCAGTCAGCAGCACCTAGAGGAAAGTGTGAGAGGAAGCCCCTGGGGCAGGTAATCAGCAGCACCTAGAGGAGAGTGTGAGAGGAGGACCCTGGGACAGGCAGTCAGCAGCACCAAGCGGAGAGAGTGAGAGGAGGACCCTGGGACAGGCAGTCAGCAGCACCAAGAGGAGAGAGTGAGAGGAGGACCCTGGGACAGGCAGTCAGCAGCACCAAGAGGAGAGAGTGAGAGGAGGACCCTGGGACAGGCAGTCAGCAGCACCAAGAGGAGAGTGAGAGGAGGACCCTGGGACAGGCAGTCAGCAGCACCTAGAGGAGAGAGTGAGAGTAAGATCCTGAGACAGGCAGTCAGCAGCACCTAGCACCTAACATCACAGGTGAAACACAAGTTCATTGGTTAGTGAGAAACTAGAGAGTGTCGTCAAGTAGCTGAAAATTAGAAAAGCACATTATTTTTAAAGGAAGGGGCTACTTACGTTTAAATAAGAAACACAAGCAATAGGGAAATAAAGTAAATTTGAGGCCAGCTAAAATAAAGCTGCATAAATAAACCAAAGTAAAATAAAGTTAACCTAAAAGAAGTAAATTGAAGCAATGGCAGGACAGTTTGGTTGTGAGGAGTGTGTAATATGTGGGATGTTGTGGACACTACCAATATCCTGGATGACCAGACGTGCAGGAGGTGTCACCAGCTGCTGAACCTTGAGCTCTGGGTTTCGGAGCCCGAGCTGCGGCTGGAGTCACTGTGGCATATCCATGAGGCTGAGAGCTATGTGGATGGTGCGTTCAGAGAGGTGGTCGCACCGCAGCTTAGGAGCCTGGAGGCAGAAAGGGAATGGGTGACCACCAGGCAGTCCAAAAGAACTAGGCAGGTAGTGCAGGGGTCATCTAGGGCCCCACTCACCAGTCAGTTTTCTATTTTGGATACCAGTGAGGGCGTTGGTTTCTTGGGGGAGTGCAGTCAGAGCCATGTTTGTGGCACCACAGGCGGCTTTGTTGTACAAGAGGAGAGAAAGAAGAGGGTAAGAGCTGTAGTAATAGGGGATTCGTTAGCTAGGGGAACAGACAGGTCTTTCTGTGGCCATAGGTGTGACACCAGGATGGTAAGTTGCCTCCCTGGTGCCAGGGTTAAGGATGTTACCACGTGGCTGCAGGACATTCTGCTGGAGGTGGGTGAGGAGATTGAAAAGCAGGACCTCTAAAGCAGTATTCTCAGGAGTACTCCCAGTCCCATGTGCAAGCGAGTATAGAAATAGGAGAATTGAGTGAACAAACACGTGGCTGGAAAGCTGGTGTAGGAGGGAGGGCATCAGATTTCTGAGGCATTGGGACTGGTTCTGGGGAAGGGGGCCCCTGTACAAGCCGGATGGTCTACACCTGAGCAGAACTGGGACGAATATCCTCGCAGGGAAATTTACTAGTGCTGTTGGGGTGTGTGGGCGGGGTTTAAACTAGGCAGAGGAATGGGAACCTGAGGGCAAATTCAGAGCAGGGAACGGGACATGGAGAATTAGTGAGTGACTCTGAGACAAACAGCACAGGCTAAAAAGTGTACAGCTCAGGAATTTGGCAGTGTTAAAAGGTATATATGTAAATGCAAGGAGAGTGGTAAATAAAGCTGATGAGCTGAGGGCACAGACACATGGCAGCACGATATCACTGCTAGAATGGAAACTTGGCTTAAGGAGGGGCAAAAGTGGCAGCTCAGCATCCCTGGGTATAAGAGTTTTCAGGCAGGATCGAGAGGGGGATAAAAAAGGTGGGGGTGTAACATTATTGGTTAAAGAATTAATGACAGCTGTGAGGAGAGATGATATACTTAATGAAGCATCAAATGAGGCCATATAGCTTGAGCTCAGAAACAGAAAAGGGGCAGCCACATTGCCAGCAGTGTGCTATAGACCCCCAAATAGTGGAAGGCAGTTAGAAGAGCAAATATGTAGGTAAATTTGAGTGAAGAAACAATGGGACAGTAATAGTTGGGGACTTCAACCTCCCTAATTGGCATACAAACAGTGTGAAGGGCACAGAGAGCGCAAATTCTTGAACTGTGGTCAGGAGAACATATAACAAACCCAACGAGAGGGGGCACAATTCAAGATGTAGTCTTAGGAAATGAAACTGGGCAAGTGGAGGAAGTAGCAGTGGGGGACCATTTTGGAGATAGTGACCATAATAGTTAGATTTAGTATCATTATGGCAAAGGTCAAAGATAGAACAGGAGTAAAAATTCTAAATTGGGGGAAGACAAATTTGGGGAAATACAATGTCCAGACCTGAGCTGGCTAGTGGCAAGTAATATTCGCACCACACAAGTGCCAGGCAATGACCATCTTCAACATGAGAGAATCTAACCATCGCCCCTTGATGTTCAATGGCATTACCATCACTGAATCCCCACTATCAACATCTGGGGGTTTCCATTGACCAGAAACTGAACTGGACTAGCCAAATAAATACTGTGATTACAAGAGCAGGTCAGAGGCTAAGAATCCTGTGACGAGTAACTCACCTCCTGACTCTCGAAAGCCTGTCCACCATCTGCGAGGTACAAGTCAGGAGTGTGATGGAATACTCCCCACTTACCTGAATGAATGCAGCTCCCACAACACTCAAGAAGCTTGATGCCATTCAGGATAAAGCAGCCGCTTGATTGGCATCCCATCCAAAACACTCACTCCCTCCACCACCAACACACAGTAGCAGCAGTGTGTGTACCTTCTACAAGATGCACTGCAGGAATTCACCAAGGTTCTTTAGACAGCACCTTTCAAACCCACGACCACTACCATCTAGAAGGACAAGGGCAGCAGATAGATGGGAACACCACCACCTGGAAGTTCCCCTCCAAGTCACTCACCATCCTGACTTGGAAATATATCTTCGTTCCTTCACTGTCACTGGGTCAAAATCCTGGAACTCCCTCCCTAACAGCACTGTGGGTGTACCTACACCACATGGACTGCAGCGGCTCAAGAAGGCAGCTCACCACCACCTTCTCAAGGGCAATTAGGGATGGGCAATAAATGCTGGTCCAGCCAGTGATGCCCACACCCCATAAATGAATAAAAAATCAGGAGAAGGTTTGGTTCAGTATTTGCCCGTGCCTGATATTCCTGATTACCAAGTTCAACTCGAAACTGAAGCAGACAGTTTTGCTGCTCTGAAACCCTGCTGCTTTATCCCTTCTCTCAACTTTAAATATTTTTTCTGTTTGTTCCCTGTCCATCAGGCTTTGCAGGAACAGATGAGTTCGACCGTGCAGGAAATAGGACACCTGATCGATCCAATAGCCACAGCTGCTAGAGGAGAAGCTGCTCAGCTTGGCCATAAGGTAAATATGGGAGCTGGAGTAAACCATTGGCCCTTTGAGCCTGCTCACTGTTCAATAAGATCATGGCTGACCTTCGACCTCAGCACCACTCTCCTGCCTGCTCCCCATATGCCTTAATCCCCTGAGAGATCAAAAATCTGTCCATCTCGGTCTTAAATATAATCAACGATGGAGCATTCACAGCCCTCGGGGGTAGAGAATTCTGAAGATTTGCAAGCCATTGAGTGATGTAATTTCTCCTCAACTCAGTCCTAAGTAATCAGGCCCTTGTCCTGAGACTGTGCCCTGCCAGAAAGAGCAGATCAGCACTGGCTCTTGCTCCAACTCATCATGCTTTTGGTCCCAGTGAGGAATTTTGCTTTATAGAAACATATCTATTTTCTCTCGTTCTGTTACCTTCAGGTTACGCAGCTGGCCAGTTACTTTGAACCATTGACCCTGGCCTCCATCGGTGTGGCATCAAAGCTCCTTGACCACCAGCAGCAGATGACTGTGTTGGACCAAACCAAAACTCTGGCAGAGTCCGCACTGCAAATGCTGTATGCAGCCAAGGAAGGTGGTGGCAACCCCAAGGTAGGGTGTGGCAGAGAGGACAATTTGCAGGTCACTTTTCAAAACAGTGACCTGAAACGATCTCAAATTTTCACTTAATTCGGGTGCTAACTTAATTTTTTTTTTGCTGTATCACAGGTGGTTTAACATTACTTAAGCTTTTTATCTGAGATGTGTTCCAAATTCCAAAAGTCTGTTTATCTGCAAGGTGCACCCAGAGCTGCCAAGGCTCCAGGATTGACAAGGAACGCCCCCCACCACCTCCACCCCGGAATTGCAGACCCCAATCTCCAGGATACTGATTGGAGCAATAACTGGGAGAAAAATCATTGAGGCATTAAATAAAATTGTTTTCATGTCTGTATTAGTTATAATCCAGAATTGAAAAAAAATGGTTTCATCTCCCTTTGTGTTCACAGCCTGTTTTCAGGCCGGATCTGGAAGCTCTCCACTAATGCCAGGCATTGGTCAAGTATTGGACTGGTGCAACCCTGCAACTACCACCCTCCCAGCTGGCCCTGTACCAGGGCCCTGGTTTGGCTCTGTATTTACAATATCCCAATTCGGGTGCAGAATTCTGAGTGGGAGCTCTTTCTTTTTTGACTTTTTAAAGAGAACTTGCATCACAAGTCAAAGGAGATTTTGAATTTTGAAGTTAATTCTGCCCCACCAGCAGGAGGCAGTGCTTGTTAACCCTCTGCCCTGAGCTCCCTTCTACTGAAGCTCCCATGGGAGTTTAGAATCACTTGAATGTCTGTCTTTTTTGATTTTTCAATTCAGTTTTATAGTGTTTAGAAAAACAATCCTCAGCCATCAATCGGACAAAATGACGGCTCCAACCGACTAACACAATAACCAAAAACCCATCATCTAACAAACCATGTAAACATATCCCAGACCAGGACCTCTGGAGTGTCTTATTATTTGATTTGTTTAATGTTTCATCCAACTAACCTCTGATTTCCTTTTGTGAGCACTTGGCGTGTGTGCTACTGTTTCTAATTTCTTTATGGATTGTATTTCGCAGAATCACAGAATGTTACAGTACAGAAAGAGGCCATTCAGCCCATCATGTCTGCACCAGCTCTCCGAATGAGCATTATGACTCAGTGCCATTCTCCTGCCTGTTCCCTGTGCCCCTGCATATTTTTTCTATTCAAATAACCACCTAATGCCCTCTTGAAAGCCTGGATTGAACCTGCCTCCACCACACTTCTGCCATCACAAATCTCTGCCCTCTGGTTCTCGATCCTTTTATGAGCGGGAACAGTTTCTCCCTATCTACTTTGTCCAGCCCCCTCATGATTTTGAACACCTCTACCAAATCTCCTCTTAGCTTTCTCCTCTCCAAGGAGATCAGTCCCAGCTCCTCTAATTTATCTTCATAACTGAAGTTTCTCATCCCTGGAACCATTCTCGTAAACCTCTTCTGTACTCTCTCCAATGCATTCACATCCTTCCTATAGTGTGGCACCCAGAACTGTACACAATACTCCAGCTGAGGACTAACTGTCTTATATAAGCTCGTCATAATCTCTCTGCTCTTGTACTCTATGCCCTTATTAATAAAGCCCAGGATACTGTATGCTTTATTAACTGTTCTCTCCACCTGTCCTGCTGCCTTTAGTGACTTATGTACGTATACCAGTACCGACCCCTGGGGACCTCCACCTCAAACCTTCTTCCAACCCGAAAAATATCCGTTAACCACTACTCTCTGTTTCTTATTACTCAGCCAGTTTTGATTCCACGTTGCTACTGTCCCTTTATTCCATGAGCTATAACTTTACTCACAAGTCTGTTGTGTGGCACTGTATTGAATGTCTTTTGAAAGTCCATACACACCACATCACATCAACAGCAACTGCTTTACCCCCAATTTTTCTCGTATTAAGTTAGGCTCATAAACAGTGTCTCTTACCCACTTCTTCCTGCTTTGTTTCTGTTGTCATGTGTGTGGGATCATTCACTCCACAGTGGGCAGGACACTGATCATGTGTTGCAAGATGGTCTGTGTACATGTTTCCACTTTGCTGCATGTGTGGTTGCCCCTGGAAATTGTATCAAAGCGACAGCTCTGCTGAACTTGAGGGAAAGACTCTGTTACAAAACTCGAGCACATATGTTTTGGCCTTAGTTTATCCTGCAAGTTTTTTTTAATGAATGTCTTCATAACTGTTTGTTTTCCTCAATGATTTATAAACATAAAGCTGTGTGTTTACTGTTACTGTGTAGGCGGGGATGATTTGATGACCAGGCTGCAGCAGTGATCTGGTGAAGATTCACAGTTTGGTTTCCATTTACTCGTATGCAAGTTCCTAAATACCGTTAAATGCTTATTCCCACAGTGGTTCCCTGTAATGCAGCTAAACCACATGAATTAGAATGTGGTGGACACATTTAAAGATTTATAAACTGCTGTTTAGAACTTGCATATCAAAAAACTTAAAACGTTGAACCTGACTATGAATAGCTTTATACAGAAACGCTGAAAATCAAATTAGTATCCATGTACCGTGAGATAGTGTTTGTCCTGTTAACCGAGGCCATTTTACAGTTACATAGGCAATCACCCAAGGAGGTGAACAAGAGCCAGGGAACTATCTTAAAACTCTAATAACCTAATGTACTGCTCCAATCTGCATGACTATTGTGTGCCTCATATCTCTGCTCACATCTGCTTGGCTGGGTCCTAATGTGTTCTCAGTGCTGATTGAAAGTCATTTGTGCTTCCTGGCCTCAGGCTAATTATGGTCTGGCTGTAACTTTTTCACAGTTCAATAACAATTCTGTTCCGCTCGTTTGAAGTGGGATGCTGAGCATCTTCCAGGGCATGTCGATAGCTGAATGAGAGTGCCCGTGTCTGTGGTGAGAGCGCCAGGGATGGGAGTGGTGTGGAGCGTGTCGTGGACATGGGGTGGTGGGTGAGAGCGCCAGGGGGTCATGGGTGAGAGTGCCAGGGAGCGGTGGGTAAGAATGCTGGGGCCGTGCAGGTGAGAGTGTGGCTGCGTTATCAGCAATATACATTGGGTATGTTTGATCCTGAGTGTTGGAGAATGCTTTCTTATTCAGAGAGCAGTTTCTTTGCATCATTTATGAGGTAAAACCCTGTGACTGTTCCAGCTTTGTGGAAGCATGCTGCTTGTCATTAATCCAGGATTAAGTGGGTCTCAGTATTGTCAGTATTACAATAAAGACATGTCATTTACATTAACTACAGTCAGTGATGAGCCAGCGTGTTGTGGGGAGAGTTATGAATAGCTAAGTCAATCCTTCCTGTCTTTAATTATTTCCAGTTGGGTGATACAAAAAGATCAAAAATGGCTTACGATGCTGGCAAGTCAAATGATCTGTGATTGCTGACTGATAGATGGTCGCTCTCTGGTAACTTGTAAAAGAGGTCAGACAGCAAATTATTAATGAGTTTGTGCCTCAATGTGGATATGGCTTCTTGACAGGCTTTTGTTTTTTTTCAAAATAGTTGTAGATATATTTTCTCATTAATCAGGTATAGAAATAATTCAGTTTGAGGGAGAGAAGGGGTGAGAAGTATGGGTCTAAGACTAGTGTCTTAAACTTAAATAAAGGCAATTACAAAGGTATGAGGACAGAGTTGGCAAAAATGAACTAGGAAAATAGTTTAAAAAGTAGGACAGTACAGAAACAGTGGCAGACATTTAAGGAAATATTTCGTAACTCTCAGCCAAGGTATATTCCATTGAGAAAGAAAGAACCTGGAAGAAGGATGCATCATCCTTGGCTAACTACAAAAGTTAAAGATAGGATCAAAATGAAAGGAAAAGCAATACTGCAAAGATTAGTGGTATGTCAGAAGATTGGAAAGATTTTTGAAATCAGTAAAGCGCGAGTAACAAATATAATAGGGAGGGAGAAATTAGAGTACGAGAGAAAGTCAACTAAAAATGTAAGTATTTAAAAAGGAAAAGAGTAACTAAAGTGAGTGTTGCTCACTTAGCGGGTAAGACTGGAGAATTAGCATTGGGAAACAGGAAATGGTGAAAGTGTTGAACAGTTATTTCTTGACCGTAGAAGACACAAAAAAATCCAAGAAAACTTGAAGGTTAAGAGGTGATGGGGGTTTGGTGGGGAGGGGGGGAGGAACTTCAAACAATCACTATCACTAGGGAAGGGGTACTGGGAAAACTATTAGAACTGAAGGTTGACAGGTCCCATGAACCTGATGGCCTGCATCCTGGGGTCTTCAAAGAAGTGGCTGCATTGGCGGTGATTTTCCAAAGTTCCCTACTTTCTGGAAAGGTCAAAATCGCTAATGTAACAGCTCTATTCAACAAAGGAGGGAGACAAAAAGCAGGAAACTATAGACCAGTTAGTCTAACATCTGTTATAGGGACATTATTAAAGAGATAATAGCAGGACATGTAGAAAATCAAAATACCATCAGGCAGAATCAACAAGTGAAAGGGAAACCGAAATCTTGTTTGACTAATTCATTAGAGTACTTTGAGGAAGCAATAAGCAAGCTGGATAAAGGGGAATCTGGAGATGTGGTATACTTGGATTTCCAAAAGACATTTGACAAGGTGCCACATCAAAGGTTACTTCCACAAAATAAGAGCTTATGGTATATGGGGTAGCATGGATAGAGGATTGATTAGCTACCAGGAAGCAGAGAGTTGGGATAAATGGACCATTTTTGGGTTGGCAAGCCGATACCAATGGAGTGCTACAAGTATCAGTGCTGAGGCCTCAACTACTCACAACCTATATCAATGACCTGGATGAAGAGGCTGAGGTATGGCTGATCATACAAAGATAAGTAGGAAAGTAAATTGGCAAGGGGCATAGAGTCTATAGAGGGATTTAGATAGGTTAAGTGAGTGGGCAAAAATTTAGCAGATGAAGTATCATGTGGGAAGATCTGAACTTGTCCACTTTGGCAAGAAGAATAGAAAAACAGTGTATTATCTAAATGGAGAGAGATTGAAGACTCTGTAGTACAGGGGGATCTGGGTGCCCTGGTACAGGAATCATAAAGTTAGAATGCAGGCACAGCAAGGGATTAGGAAGACAAGTGAAATGTAGTCATTTATCGCAAGGGAATGGAATGTAAAAGTAGTGATGTTTGCTACAGTTGCACAGGGTGTTGGTGAGACCACATCTGGAGTATGTGTACAGTTTTGCACTGCTTACTTAAGAAAATATATAATTATATTCAAAGCAATTCAGAGAAGGCACACTTGACAGATTCCTGGGATGAAGGGCTTGTCTTATGACGAGAGGTTGAATAGGTTGGGCCTATACTCATTGGAGTTTAGAAGAGTGAGAGGTGACCTTATTGAAACATATAAGATCCTGAGGGGACTTGGCAGGGTGGTTGCTGGGGGAATGTTCACCCTTGTGAAAGAGATGAGAACTAGATGAGAACTTAAAAATTAAGACTGAGGTAAGGAGCAATATTTTCTCTGAGACTGTCATTAAAACTGTGGACTTCTCTTACCCAGAGAGCAGTGGAGGCTGGGTTACTGAGTGCATTCAAGGCTGAATTATTCAGATTTTTGTCAGACAACGGAGTGGAGAGGGTTATGGGGGGGCTGGGTTATGAGGGTTATGGGGGGCAGACAAGAAAGTGGAGTTGAGGACACAATCAGATCAGCCATAGTTTTATCGAATGACAGAGCTGTCTCGATAGCCCAATGGCCCTACTCATGCTTCTATTTCTTGTGTTCTCCTGCACAGGTAATGTGGTCTCTGCACCTCCGTGAACTGTAGGATGATGATTCTTATCTGTGGCTCCCTGGCTGCATTTCTGTAGTACCTTTCATTACCTCAAAGTCCCAAAGCACTTTAAGGGAAGAGTTACAGACCAAAGGCGTGTGTAGGTGGAGTTAAAATACAGTCTACCTTGCTCTAATTGAACAAGAAACTGAAGAGCCCACCCTTGTTCCTGTTCCTCTACTCTCTCTCGTATCAGAAAAATTAGTTTTCAAATTGCTGCTGCAGGAAGATAGGAGATCAGATCAATGGAGCAGAAGGACTGAAGAGTTCTGTAGGGAGGTCCTGTTTATGAATCTTGGGAAGGAGGTAGAAGCATAATGTATGGGTGAGAGGCAATGGAGGCAGAAGTGAACTGTATGGGGTGGGGACAATAGAGGCAGAAGTGAGCTGTATGGGGTGGGGGCAATAAAGGCAGAAGTGAGCTGTATGGGGTGGGGACAATGGACAATGGAGGTAGAAGTGAGCTGTATGGGGTGGGGGCAATGGACAATGGAGGTAGAAGCATGATGTATGGGTGGGGACAATGGAGGTAGAAGCGAACTGTATGGGGTGGGGACAATGGAGGTAGAGGTGAGCTGTATGGGGTGGGGACAATAGAGGCAGAAGTAAACTGTATGGGGTGGGGACAATAGAGGCAGAAGTGAGCTGTATGGGGTGGGGACAATGGAGGTAGAAGTGAGCTGTATGGGGTGGGGACAATGGACAATGGAGGTAGAAGTGAGCTGTATGGGGTGGGGACAATGGACAATGGAGGTAGAAGTGAGCTGTATGGGGTGGGGACAATGGACAATGGAGGTAGAAGTGAGCTGTATGGGGTGGGGACAATGGACAATGGAGGTAGAAGTGAGCTGTATGGGGTGGGGACAATGGAGGTAGAAGTGAGCTGTATGGGGTGGGGACAATGGACAATGGAGGTAGAAGTGAGCTGTATGGGGTGGGGACAATGGAGGTAGAAGTGAGCTGTATGGGGTGGGGACAATGGAGGTAGAAGTGAGCTGTATGGGGTGGGGACAATGGAGGTAGAAGTGAGCTGTATGGGGTGGGGACAATGGAGGTAGAAGTGAGCTGTATGGGGTGGGGACAATGGAGGTAGAAGTGAGCTGTATGGGGTGGGGACAATGGACAATGGAGGTAGAAGTGAGCTGTATGGGGTGGGGACAATGGACAATGGAGGTAGAAGTGAGCTGTATGGGGTGGGGACAATGGAGGGAGAAGTGAGCTGTATGGGGTGGGGACAATGGAGGTAGAAGTGAGCTGTATGGGGTGGGGACAATGGACAATGGAGGTAGAAGTGAGCTGTATGGGGTGGGGACAATGGAGGTAGAAGTGAGCTGTATGGGGTGGGGACAATGGACAATGGAGGTAGAAGTGAGCTGTATGGGGTGGGGACAATGGACAATGGAGGTAGAAGTGAACTGTATGGGGTGGGGACAATGGAGGTAGAAGTGAGCTGTATGGGGTGGGGACAATGGACAATGGAGGTAGAAGTGAGCTGTATGGGGTGGGGACAATGGAGGTAGAAGTGAGCTGTATGGGGTGGGGACAATGGACAATGGAGGTAGAAGTGAGCTGTATGGGGTGGGGACAATGGAGGTAGAAGTGAGCTGTATGGGGTGGGGACAATGGAGGTAGAAGTGAGCTGTATGGGGTGGGGACAATGGAGGGAGAAGTGAGCTGTATGGGGTGGGGACAATGGAGGTAGAAGTGAGCTGTATGGGGTGGGGACAATGGACAATGGAGGTAGAAGTGAGCTGTATGGGGTGGGGACAATGGAGGTAGAAGTGAGCTGTATGGGGTGGGGACAATGGACAATGGAGGTAGAAGTGAGCTGTATGGGGTGGGGGCAATGGACAATGGAGGTAGAAGTGAGCTGTATGGGGTGGGGACAATGGACAATGGAGGTAGAAGTGAGCTGTATGGGGTGGGGACAATGGAGGTAGAAGTGAGCTGTATGGGGTGGGGACAATGGACAATGGAGGTAGAAGTGAGCTGTATGGGGTGGGGACAATGGACAATGGAGGTAGAAGTGAGCTGTATGGGGGGGGGACAATGGAGGTAGAAGTGAGCTGTATGGGGTGGGGACAATGGACAATGGAGGTAGAAGTGAGCTGTATGGGGTGGGGACAATGGACAATGGAGGTAGAAGTGAGCTGTATGGGGTGGGGACAATGGACAATGGAGGTAGAAGTGAGCTGTATGGGGTGGGGACAATGGAGGTAGAAGTGAGCTGTATGGGGTGGGGACAATGGACAATGGTGGCAGAAGTGAGCTGTATGGGGTGGGGACAATGGACAATGGAGGTAGAAGTGAGCTGTATGGGGTGGGGACAATGGAGGTAGAAGTGAGCTGTATGGGGTGGGGACAATGGACAATGGAGGTAGAAGTGAGCTGTATGGGGTGGGGACAATGGAGGTAGAAGTGAGCTGTATGGGGTGGGGACAATGGAGGTAGAAGTGAGCTGTATGGGGTGGGGACAATGGAGGCAGAAGTGAGCTGTATGGGGTGGGGACAATGGACAATGGAGGCAGAAGTGAGCTGTATGGGGTGGGGACAATGGACAATGGAGGTAGAAGTGAGCTGTATGGGGTGGGGACAATGGAGGTAGAAGTGAGCTGTATGGGGTGGGGACAATGGACAATGGAGGTAGAAGTGAGCTGTATGGGGTGGGGACAATGGAGGTAGAAGTGAGCTGTATGGGGTGGGGACAATGGACAATGGAGGTAGAAGTGAGCTGTATGGGGTGGGGACAATGGACAATGGAGGTAGAAGTGAGCTGTATGGGGTGGGGACAATGGACAATGGAGGTAGAAGTGAGCTGTATGGGGTGGGGACAATGGAGGTAGAAGTGAGCTGTATGGGGTGGGGACAATGAAGTTGGAGAGTGTAAAGGGAAGATCTGAGGGTGAATGAGGTCAGTGATGGACCTGAGAAAATGGTTTGATGTGAACATCGAACTCAGCAAGTCAGGCAGCATCTTAGAGAGAGACAAACAATTTCTGTTTCAGATTGTGACTGTCCCACTCATGTTGCCTGACCTGATGAGTTCCAGCATTTTCTGTTTTTATCTTAGATTTCCAACTTCTGCAGTATTTTGCTTTGTGGTTGACCTTTTTTAACTGTGTCTGAGTTAGCTAATCCGGTGTACACTACAGAAAAGCCAAACAAGAATAAAGCCGGACGGACTCCCTAGATTCAACTTTGGCACCAGAAACAACAACGGCAAACCCTGCCCTGTCAACCCTGCAACGTCCTCCTTACTAACACTTGGGCTTGTAATAAAACTGGGAGAGCTGTCTCACAGACTAGTCAAGCAAAATAGTCACCCTCACAGAATCATACCTTACTTGTAGTGTCCCAGACACCACCATCACCTTCCCTGAGTATGTCCTGTCCCAGCAGCTGGACAAGCCCAGCAGAGGTGCCAGCACAGTGGTATAACAGTCGGGAGGGAGTGGCGCCTTGAGTCCTCAGACTGAAGTCTCATGGCATCAGGTCAAACATGGGCACGGCAACCTCCTGCTTATTACAACCTACCCCTCAACACGCCCGTGAATCAGCTGATGAATCAGCACACCTCAATGTTGAACACCACTTGAAGGGAGCACAGAGGGTGGCTAGAGCATAGAATGTACTCTGGGTGGTGGACTTCAATGTCCATCGCCAAGAACAGCTCAGTAGCACCATTGCTGACTGAACTGGTCGAGTTCTGAAGGACATATCTTCCAGGGAGGGAACCAACAAAGGAAAAACCTACTAGACCTATCCTCACCAGTCTATCTGTTGCAGATGCATGTGTCCGTGACATTACAGGTGGGAGTGACCATCTTGTGAATATAAGGTACAATCTTCAAACTGTGCACACCCACCATCATGTTGTGTGGCACCACCACTGTGCTAAATGGGATAGATTCAGAACCAATCTAGCAACTCAAAACTGGGCATCCATGAGGCGCTGTTGACCATCAGCAGAATTGTATTCAACCACAATCTGTAACCTCATGGCCCAGCATATTCTACCCATCAAGCTGGGAGATCAACCCTGGTTCAATGAAGAGTGCAGCAGGGCATGCCAAGAGCAGCACCTGGCAAACCTAAAAATGAGGTGCCAACCTGGCGAAGCTACAATACAAGACTACTTGCATGCAAGAGAGTGGGAGCAGCATGTGATAGACAGAGCTAAGCAACCCCACAACCAATGGATCAGATCTAAGCTCTGTAGTCCTGTCACATCCAGTCGTGAATGGTGGCGGACAATTAAACAACTTACTGGAGGAGGAGGCTCCACAAAATCAATGATGGAGGGTCATGGCACATCAGTGCAAAAGAAAAGGCTGAAGCATTTGCAAGAATCTTCAGCCAGAAGTGCCAAGTGGATGATCCATCTTGACCTCCTCCGGAAGTCCCCAGCATCACAGCGGGGACCTCAAGAGGCCTTCAGTCAACTTGGTGGAGAGGGCAGATAGGTGGCAGATGAAGTTCAGTGTGGAGAAATGTGAGGTGATGAATTTTGGTCAGAAGAACATGGACAGATAATATAAAATAAGGGGTGAAATTTTGAAGGGGGTGCAGGAGCAGAAAGTCCCAGGTGTATATGTGCATAGATCATTGAAGGTGGCAGGACAGGTGGAGAGAGCAGTGAATAATGCAAATACTATCCTGGGCTTTATTAATAGGGGCATACAGTACAAGAGCAGGGAGGTTATGCTGAATTTATATAAGACACTCATTAGTCCTCAGCTGGAGTATTGTGTACAGTTCTGGTCACCACATTATAGGAAGGATGTGAATGCATTGGAGAGAGTGCAGAAGAGGTTTACAAGAATGGTTCCAGAGATGAGAAACTTCAGCTATGAGGATAGATTGGAGAGGTTGGGACTGTTCTTCTTAGAGAGAAGGAGGCTGAGAGGAGATTTGATGGAGATGTTCGAAATCATGAGGGGGCTGGACAAAGTAGATAGGGAGAAGCTGTTCCCACTCGTAAAAGGATCAAGAATGTTCCTTCAAAGGAACAGATTTAAAGTGATTTGCCAAAGAAGCAAAAGTGATGTGAGAAAAAACTTTTTCACACAGCAAGTGGTTCGAGTCTGGAATGCACTGTCTGGAAGTGTGGTGGAGGCAGGTTCAATTGAGGCATTCAAGAGGGCATTAGATGATTATTTGAACAGAAACAATGTGTAGGGGCACGGGGGAAATGGCAGGGCAATGGCACTAGGTCATCATGCTCATTTGGAGAGCCGGTGCAGTCCTGTGCCACTAAAATTCTGAGATTCATTTCAATTCACTACATGCGATACCAAGAAATAGCTGAAGATGCTGGATACTGCAAAGGTTATGGGCCCTGACAATCTGTAAATAGTGCTGAAGACTTGTGTTCCAGAACTAGCCACATTCCTAACCAAGCTGTTCCTGGACAGCTACAACACTGGCATCTACCTGGTTCCTTACAAGAGTCCTTAGACAGCACCTTCCAAGCCCACGACTGCTACTATTTAGAAGATTAAGGGCAACAACTACATGGGACGCCACCACCTGGAAGTTCCTCTCCAAGCCACTCACCATCCTGACTGGGAAATATATCGCCGTTCCTTCACTGTCGCTGGGTCAAAATCCTGGAACTCCCTCCCTAACAGCACTGTGGGTGTACCTACACCACATGGACTGCACCAGTTCAAGAAAGCAGCTCACCGTCACCTTCTCAAGGGCAATTAGGGATGGGCAATAAATGCTGGCCAAGTCAGCAATGAACACGTCCTGTAAATAACTAATAAAAATGTGGTCACGAAAGGCAGGACAAATCCAATCTGGCCAATCACCGCCTCATCAGCCTTCTCTCCATCATCTGCAAAGTGAAAAAGATGTTATTAGCAGTTATAATGTGGCACTTCCACAATAACCTGCTCACTGACACTCAGTTAGGGTTTCGCCAGTGCCACTCGGTTCCCAATCTCATTACAGGCTGGGTCCAAACGTGGACAAAAGAACTGAACTCACGAGGAATAGAGAATGACTGGCCTTGACATGAGGGCAGCATTTGACCAAGTTTGACATCAAGGAGCCCTAGTAAAACTGGAGTCAATGGGAATCAGGGGGAAAACTCCCCACTGGTTGGGGTCATACCCAGCACAAAGGAAGATGGTTGTGGTTGTTGAAGGCCGATCACCTCAGTTCCAGAGCATCGCTGCAGGTATCCTCTGGGTGGTGTCCTAGGCACAACCATCTTCAGACACTTCACCAATTCTATATTTTTAAATATATTTTTTGCACCATTCTTAAGATGGTGGCAGTTTGAGAGAGGGCTCTGCATGGACAGGGGGATGAAGCTTCTGGAACAGTGAACAGGGAGCAGCCCAGTTCAGCATAGCTACATCAGCTGTAACTCAGGGTGTGGAGCTTGATGGTCATCACACCTTCTCAAGGGTAGTTAGGGATGTCAACAACACTCGCATCCCAAGAATGAAATAAATAACAATGGTTTGATGTTCGGTAGTGGAGTGATGGTCAGGGAGAGGTAGGAGGAAGAGCCAGAGAGTTGAGGTGTGGCCTTTGCAAAGGCTCAGTTCACCAGACAGCAGCAGCACCATTCTTATCAGCAGCTTGGGTGACAATGTTGGGGTTGGATCTGAGTGAACGAGTGTTGTAAGTTCATTGGGAGTCAGGTTCGGTGAGGCAAGAAGAGAAATTGGGACAGCCAGTGTCACACCAGCAGTTCTCAGTGAAAAGAAAGATCTCGGAAGGGTAATAGGCCAGAGGGAGACACCCAGCTGGAGGCAAAATAACTTTTAAGTTCTTCGTTCAGAAATCCTAAACCCAAGTTTTATTCTTTTTGTGATGTGTGATTTTTTAGGGGGGCGGGGTTTGTGTGAGCTGCAGAGGATGGGGGCAGAGGAATTTGAGGGATGGGGTAGTCACAGGGGTAATCGAGTAGTTTACTGTTCAATTGTAGTTTAACTCAGTTGCACAAAGTGTAATACTCGTATTTGCAAACTATCATTTGAATGGCTTGAAGATGCTGACACAGGAAAGGTCAGAGTTCAGGAAGTGCTTTTAGACTGTCAGTTCAATTAGGCATTTCTCACACTGAGCCAGTCAGTGAAAGTTTCTGCAGTGTTTGACCAGTATAAGAGAGAGTGAGAGGGCTGATAACATGTAGTGAAACATAAAGGAATTAAAGCATTTTCCTTTTGGCATATATGTGGGCAGTTTATTGGTTGTGTGAAGGTGGCAGAGTCCAGAGATGAGACACTAACAGAACCATGGCATTACCACCATCTGGGAACTAGGCTCATAGCTTCCACCTCTACTGGCTCATGACAAGGACCCCAGAAAATCTTGGGAGCCCACAAGATTAGTGTGTCAAACACCACCTGAATCTCATGCACAGGAATCACTCAGCTCAGCTATTACCATCTCGCAGGATCAAAGTACAGCCTCGTTCTTTATCTTTCTTCGACAAAACTGTAGTTTCTGTGATGATTCACTCTGACTTTGGCTTAAACCTGTTGTCTGGGCATCTTCTCCCTCCTCTGCTGCATGTCAGTGGGTATAATGTATACTGTCTGTCTCCAGAGATCAAAATTAGCCCAACTTGTCAGACATTGCCCAAGGAACTGCATGAATCCACTCAACTTTCAGTTGTTTGAAATGAAGTTCGAAGTCAAGGACTGAACTCCCATCATTGGGAGGTTGGTGACAGTCAGAAAACCAAAGGCAACGAACGGGTGATCCAGCAAAGCTTGCTGATGGGGAGACCTTGAACAAAAATGTGTTAGCAGTTCACCCAGCTGTGAATGTACCTGTTCAGGTGCCCGGCTGGTCACATTCTCCCTCGCTGACTGAGCTGTGAAGTGTGGTGGTTTGGGAGCAGTGGAGGGACCTTCCCCGAGAGAGTACAAAGCTGCACTTTGCATCTTTCTGGAGGTCACTCAATCTTGGTCCAACTATTGTTCCGGCAGCCAGAAGTGGTGGCCAATAGAAAGGAAGATGACAAGATAATGTGTTTTCCTCCTATCAATCAGCCTGCCTGAAAGTAACAAATATAACCCCTCTATTCAAGAAGGGAGGGAGGCAGAAAACAGAAAACTATAGGCCAGTTAGCATGACGTCTGCCTTGGGGAAGTTATTAGAATCGATTTATTGGAGTCTTTTGAAGGGGTAACATGCACAGTGGATAAAGGGGAGCCTGTGGATGTGCTCTACCTGGATTTCCAAAAGGCATTTGATAAGGTGTCACATCAAAGGTTATTACAGAAAATAAAATCTCATGGTGTAGTGGGTAACATATTAGCTTGGATAGAAGATTGGCTGGCTGACAGAGAGCGGAGTGTATGCATCGGTGCGCCTTTATCTGATTGGCTGGATGTGTCGAGTGGCGTCCCACATGGGTCTGTACTGGGGCCTCAACTTTTTACGATTTACATCAATAACTTAGATTGGGGGGGAAGACATGGGAGCTAAATTTGCAGTTGACACAAAGATAGGTGGGAAAGTAGGTTGTGAAGAGGACATGAGGAGGTTGCAGATGGATATAGATGGATTGAGTGAGTGGGCAAAGATCTGGCAAATGGAGTTTAATGTGGGAAAATGTGAAGTTGTTCACTTTGACAGGAAGAACAAAAAAGTAGAGTATTACTTAAATGGAGAATAGCTGCATAATTCTGAGGTGCAGAGGGATCTGGGTGTTCTAGTACATGAGACACAAGAAGTGAGTATGCAGGTACAGCAAGTAACTAAGAAGGCTAATGGAATGCTGTCCTTTATTACGAGAGGGATTGAACATGAAAGTAAGGATATTATGCTTCAGTTATACAGGGCATTGGTGAGACCGCACCTCGAATACTGTGTGCAGTTTTGGTCTCCTTGTTGGAGGCGGTTCAGAGGAGGTTTACTAGATTGATACCTGGAGTGAGTGGGCTGTCTTATGAGGAAATGTTAGACAGGCTACTCTTGTTTCCACTGGAGTTTAGAAAAGTGAGGGGTGATTTGATTGAAGTAACAAGATCCTGAACAGCCTTGACAAGGTGGATGTCAAAAGGATGTTTCCTCTTGTGGGTGAGTCCAGAACCAGGGGGCACTGTTTTATAATTAGGGGTTGCTCTAATAATGCCCTAAGACAGAGATGAAGAGAAATATTTCTCTCAGAGGGTTATGTGACTTTGGAAATCTGCCTCAGAAGGCGTTGGAGGTGGGGTCATTGAATATTTTTAGGGCAGGGGTAGCTAGATTCTTGTTAGGCGAGGGAATCAAAGGTTATCGGGGTTAGATAGGAATGTGGAACTCGAAACACAAGAATATAAGCCATGATCTTATTGAATGGCGGAGCAGGCTCGAGGGGCTGAATGGCCTACTCCTGTTTCTATTTCTTATGTTTTTATGTTCTTAACCCTAATCAAACCCTTCAGTTAAAATGAGTTGATCTCACTGATGAAGGTGAACCCAACATCTGGGGTATTCAGGGCTCAGAAATCTCAATGTACCTTTCCATTTATCTCACAACCCTGTTCTCTGATGGACTATGCTACCAGTTAAATTTATGAATCTGGAATGTTTGGATCAAGTCAGTTGGATAGCCTTGGATTAAAATGACCTACTCAGCTGGATTCAGCCTCTGATCACTGTTAATTTTGACCTGGATTCTGGTTGTTAGGAGACTATAGGTACACTCTCTCTTTCACATCCATGTGAAGTGGTTTTACCTGAGGCTCCACACTGTGTTCTGGTTGCACAAAGTGAAGTAACTCCATCTTTAAGTTGAGTTGTTTTTGCGACCTGAAAGTTTAGCAGGATGAGAAATGTATCGGACTTTTGTTGTGCTCCGTGTTCTGACTTCCCAGGATCAGTGAAGAGGTACCGCACTTTGCAGAGCTGCAAGAACCCAGAGCTGATCCCCAGCCTGTGCTGACCGATCAATGTCTGCTACAGTGAGGGATCGAGGGGAGGAGTAATCAATGGTTTCTGTTCCTGTCCCGAGTGGGTATGTGAACATCAGAGATTGCCTCTGGACATCCTGACCTGGGCACCACGTTTTAGGGAGGATGTGAGGTTGCAGAGGAAATTTACCTGAATGGTTCCAGCGATGAGGGATCTGAGCTACAAGGTTAGGTTGGTGAAGCTGGGATGGTTCTCCCTGGGGTACTGAGGGGACATTTGATCAGGGTGTAAAAGGTTATGATAGGTTTGCATAACGTAGAACAAGGAAAAACTCTTCCCATTAGCTGGTGGTACTCGTGTAGGGGACACAGATTTAATGTTTTGAGGAGGATATAGAAGGGGGAATGTGAGGAAGAACCTTTTTACTCAGCGAGTGGTAATGACCTGGAACTTGCTGCCCATGAGGGCTGGGTGGAAGCGATTAACGATTTCAGAAGGAAATTGGATGGACATTTGAAGGAGATAAATTTGCAGGACTATGGGGATCTAGTGGGGAATTGCGAGTGAGTGGATTGCTCTACAGGGAGCCAGCGTGGACTCAATGGGCTGAATGGCCTATTTCTGTGCTGTAATGACTCTGATTTACTATGTCTGTATGTGATGGCTTCCCCTCAGGTGAGAAGGTGAGTACATTCTGCAGTAAGTGTTACTCCTGGTTGGAGATTGTGTAGACCCAGTGTAACACTAATGTTATCATCCTGTTAGGGACGGTTAACGTTTGAAGAGCAATCCAAACACCCTGTGATTAAGTAACAGAACTACTCCACAAGATTTCAAATTTTTATCCAAAAACAAACAAGACCTCATGACTGTGGACTCTTCCGCTCCTTGTCCTGGCTTTGGACATACATAGACTGGTGTTCCCAGTCTGCTCTTGCAGCTTCTATACTGCTCTTTTACAAGCTAGCTATTCAAGCGGACTGCTTCCTGCTACAAGGCTCTATGAGGACCACTGTTTATTTCTTCCACCAATTTCAAACTAGGTAATCTTCCAGCTTTTTTCCCCAAACTAAACTTGGAGCCCTTACCCACATTCCACACAGTGGTTAGTATTTTCTCTGCTTAAATGCAGGTCTGACTAACATTCATTTCCATTGGTTCTCCCACTCAATGAGTCGTAGCTTACACAAGATTAAATCTGCAACTGCCTCTGTCTGTTCCCAAACTGAGTTGCATGTTTCTGTTAGCAAACACTCAGGTAAATTAAACAAAAGAACCTTCTAACCAAGGCTTCCCACTGAATCTCTATCTCTATGGCATTGTGACATGCTTTGGAATGGTTCAAACAGAAATGAAAGCAAATTACTTTCAACAAAACGCTTTGATTCTGTAACCTATATAAATAATTTATAGTGCTGATGGAGCTTTATGACCCTTTCTTTAGACTCCCTGACTCCATTGCAAGCTTAGAGATGGACCATTCATTGTTCAAGTTTCTTCACTATCAACTCTGACCCTGTAAGATAAACAAAGGTTAACTTTTAACTATAATTAACTCCAAGTTTGTTTGAATTGCATTTACTTCAGGGTTGCTTATTAATTTCTCATTCGGATGCCCCCATTTATGTACAGTTAAAATCTTAAGTCCTAAAACTGCAAGTTATATTCTATAAACACATAAATTGCAAACTAGATATGACACCGGAGAGATTCCCTGAGTTGGGCATGATTGAACATTGTTACATTGTTTTGTGTGTGTTGCCAAGAGATTGAGACTGGGCTGTAATGAGCCAGGGTCCTTGGATGACCAAGCATGGGTCAATGGTTGTCCAGTGCCATTATCCTTCCCTTTGAATAATGCGAACTCGTGCTAATGTGGAAGGTACCTCACATGACCTCTTGTGGCAGTGTATTGTATTTCACATTTTAGCCAGCATCTCCCAGGAAATAACACTGTTTATCAATCGCTCGACAGGCTGCACATACGCATGATGCGATAACAGAGGCAGCTCAGCTAATGAAGGAGGCAGTGGATGATATCATGGTCACTCTGAACGAAGCCGCCAGTGATATAGGGATGGTGGGAGGTATGGTCGATGCCATCGCTGATGCAATGAACAGAGTAAGTCCTTTTCATGTGGTTTCCTGCACAAATTGCGCCTCTTACTCACTATTTTCAGTTACCAACTTTTAACAATAAGTTACATTTACATAGCACCTTTAATGTAATAAAATGCCCAAGATGCTCCTCAGGAGCATTATCAGACAAAATGTGTCCACTGAGCCACATTTGGAGATCGTCAGAGAGATGACCCAGAAACATGGTCAAAAAGACAAGGAGAGTTTTAAAGGAGAGAGAGTTTGAGGGAAAAGGGATTTAGGGAGGCAATTCCAGAGCTTAGGTCCTGGGCAGCTGAAGAACAATTAAAATTGGGGATGCTCAAGAGGTCAGTGTTGGTGGGGTACAGAGATCTCCAGGGGGCTGGAGGTCTGGAGGAGGTTACAGTGATAGGGAGGGGTGAGGCCATGGAGGGACTTGAAAACAAGGATGAGGATCTTTAAAATTGAGGCATCGCTGGTCTGGGAGCCATTTTGGTCAGTGTGCACAGGGGTGATAGCGGAATGGGACTTGGTGTGAACTAGGAGACCAGCATTAGTTTTGGAGAATGGGGGATGGGAAGACAGGAAGAATAGTGTTGTTAGTCAAATTGTGGAGTGACAGAGGCACTGATAAGAGGCAGAGACAGAGCAGTAGTAGAGCTGAAAGCAAGTGGTCTTGGTGATGGATTTTTTATGACACCGAGTTAGGTGGCTTAGATCGATCTATACAGTGAGGAGCTAGAAACTGGAGAAGCAGGGAGATTTGGGATCCAAATACAGAAATCACAATAAGATCGATTACGTATTTTGATATTCCTTGACATAATGAGGGATGAGGACTCTGAAATTGCAAATGGTCTTTTAATGAGATAATTTATTATAACCCAGCAAGGTCTGGGCAGTAATTGGAATTGTGTTGTAGACAGAGTGTTGGCACCAAGGACTGCAGCAGTGTCCAGCTCCTGTGTAACATTTCTGTCATCCCAACAATACTTTCGGAATTCCAGCCTGTCAATAAGCAGCCAAGTCAGCACATGTCACGTTGCTTCATCAGTGTGCCAAGTGGAATCTATCTGCTATCTGCTATCCTGTTTCGATGCCTCAGTCACTACATCTGTTGTTTGAGATTCCAAATGCACACGGTGTGGAGCTTTTCCATTTCCCGGACCAGTGTGTTGACAATGTAGAAATGGTGGTGATGGTGAGATATCACACTCCATCACCTTCCCAATATAATCCTCTACCTTTAGTGAGCGATACTGATTCATTTCTCCTGTCACATTTCATGTGGGTCGTGGCCATTAGCATCAGATGAACTGTCACCACCTTCAATTCTCTTTTCTGTTGCCTTCATTCTCGATGACCCATGTCAATCTCAATTCATTAAGAGCTACTGACAAAGACCAATCTCACTCCCCACTATTAGCTGAATGTTAGCCAGTGGATGTGTGTTAATAGTTGGATTCCTTGCTGACGCTCCCCTATTTACCCAACACACTGTCCCCTCTCTTCCAGCTGGATGAAGGTACACCCCCTGAACCTGAAGGAAGCTTTGTGGACTATCAAACCACAATGGTAAAATATTCCAAGGCGATTGCAGTCACTGCGCAGGAGATGGTAAGTGAGACCTAGGGAATCTGACATGAATGTCATTGTGGTTTTGTGTACCGCCCTTTGGCCTGCCAGAGAAATGTCAGCTCTGTCATGCACATCACGCTGCAGGCGCATACATAAGGTGTACACAGCCGCACACGTGTGAAAATGCACAAAGCACACACATGTACACAGGCATACATCACGCCGTACACAACTCACTAGCACAGCCCACACCATGCTACACACACACGTACACAGGCACTCTCCGCATGCATGCACAGGCACACAATATGCCACACACGTGCACAGGCACGTACTGCACCACACACACATACGCAGCCACACGCTGCACCACACACACATACGCAGGCACACACTGCACCACACACACATACACAGCCACACACTGCACCATACACACATACACAGGCACACACTACACCACACACACATACGCAGGCACACACTGCACCACACACACATACGCAGGCACACACTGCATCACACACACATACGCAGCCACACACAGCACCACACACACATACGCAGGCACACACTGCACCACACACACATACGCAGGCACACACTGCACCACACACACATACACAGGCACACACTGCACCACACACACATATGCAGGCACACACTGCACCACACACACATACGCAGGCACACACTGCACCACACACATGTACACAGGCACACACTGCACCACACACACATACACAGGCACACACTGCACCACACACACATACACAGGCACACACTGCACCACACACACGTACACAGGTACAGATTAAGCTACACACATATGCAAGCACAAACTGCATGACACGCACATACACCATACCCCCCACATGTGCACAGGTGGACAGCAGACGTGTACACAGACCACACCACACCTCACACATGTATACAGGCACACAGCATGCCACGTGTACTCAGGTGCACACCGCGCCACACGTGTACACAGGCCTGCATGTGCACAGACATGGCCGCACTAATCCTAAGTGACATTGTTGGCATTGCGAACTGGTCAGTTGAAATCAAACTTCTCAAATGTTAAGAAGAGTCTAGTCTGATTAATGTGTGTGTGTGAAAAGGAGCTTCAGTCCAGTGTTTGCCGTGATGCCGCCCCTGTGTAGTTTCAACACTTTTATGGGGTTGGGAAAATTCAGCTTAAATTCCAGTTGGTTTTTGAGCCTCTTTGTGAACAACCTGCTACCCCAGTGAGCTGCCTTCTTTCAAACCTCTTTCTTACAGCTCAGTCTGACCATTAACTTGCCTTGTTCTCCTGTCTCTACAGATGTCTAAATCTGTCACCAGCCCTGAAGAGCTGGGAGGTCTGGCCTCTCAAGTGACCACTGACTATGGCCACCTCGCTCACCAAGGAAGACTTGCTACAACCACAGCTGACAGTGAGGAGGTAGGACCTTCCCTTACTAATGAAGTGAATCTGCCAAATGAGCATCGCTGGTAAGGCTGATATTCTGAAGCGCTGGGTTACAGCTTCAGAGGGAAGTTGAGAGTCAACCATGTTAATTCATCTACTCAATTTCCAGCACCTTCCTGTGACAGGGGGATTTGTTTTATTATTTCATGGGATGTGAGCATCACGAGCTTGGCCAGCATTTATTGCTCATCCTGAATTGCTGTAGAGAAGGTGGTGGCGAGCTGCCTTCTTCAATACACCCGAGTGACTTGCTGGACCATTGCAAAGGGCAGTTCAATGTTAGCCAGATTGCTGTAGGTCTGAACCAGATGGATTTGATGACAATCTGTGTGTAATTTCGTGATCACCATTTTTATTTCAGATTTATTTAATTAACTGAATTTAAATTTCTCTTGCTGCTGTTTTACCAGATCATTAGTCCAGGCCCTGGGTTATGAGTTGAGTATAAGCATCATGTTACTGTCCCCCTCTGGGTTTCAGCTCAAATCAAGTAGCACATTCCCGCAAAGCCTTGGAACAGGAGCACTAGCACCGACCTGTCGGGCCAAATGGCCTGTTTCTGTGTTGTGTTACTTAGTAAAAATCATAGAGAATTTAAAAAGAATGAAAGTTTTCTTCATAGTTTTGGAAGACTTGTTTATCAGTTGTAAACATACTGGAGTTGGGAGGCAACCTGGGATAATCCTGGAGTCACAGATAAGCCCAGACTGGTTAAAGATGGCAGGATTCCTTCCCAAAAGGACATTTGGGAAAAGGTTGGATTTTTGATGACAATCTGACAGTTTCATAGTCATTTTTCCTGACGCTTGGTGGATGATTAATTAGGGCGCAGGACTACTCATCCAAGAACATAACCCTAGTGTACCCATAATCCTAGTGTACCCATAACGCTAGTGTACCCATCTCATCGCAGCTTCCCACTTGTATTTGGTATCCCAGACTAAGTTCATACGTAGCCCAGCGTCTGTCAAATTGCATGTTTTCATTCAGTCGCTCTCTGCTTTTTTGACTACATTACGTTCTTCCTGAGTCTAAACTGTTCCATTCCGGATAGCCAGTTGGTAAAGGATGATACGGGAGCCAATCTTTACTCAGTCTTATATTTGCTTGCAGAGTGAAACATTGCAAACATATGCCTCCTAACTCAACTGCACCCCAGTTTCAATTAGCATCTCTTTATGTGTGCGTAAGTGTAACCCCAGTTAGTGTCCTCCAATAAATCCACTGAGTATACAATTAGCACAAGATACAGGTGCCCTGACTGATTTGTTGGCTATAGCTCTAGCCTCAACCCGCCATTCTTTTAGTTCCCAAGCTAACAATTGTCATCCTCAGCATTCTCGGAGGTGGGCTCGGTGCGAGAGCAGCTGTTAGCTCGGATTTCAGTAAATGATCTGCTGCCATTTCTCTGCAGATTGGATTCCAGATTAAGACACGAGTTCAGGATCTTGGCCACGGCTGCATCTTCCTGGTACAGAAAGCTGGTGCTGTTCAGATCAGTCCCACCGACAGCTTTACAAAGAGAGAGCTCATCGAGTGTGCCCGTGCTGTGACAGAGAAGGTGAGGGAGGAACGGTCTCTCACTCCCTGTTTAACTCTTGTGCTGCTGAAAGGAATAGGTTGTTAGCTGATAGCTATCACCTTCAGGGTAAAGAAAAGCTGGCTGGCAAAACTCATTTCGCAAAGAAATCTTTGACCGAAGCTTTACCCAGTTTGACAGACACGCAGGAAACAAAGTGGGACACGTTGAGCAAGTTTTAAGATGGGTTGGCCTTGACTGACACTGCGACACTTCCCAGTTTTAGCAAATTTCCTTGCTGTCTCCTCTTTGCAATATTTCAGTGACGTTTTATTCATGGACCATAACCCACCTGCTAAGTGGTAAACTGGGATAATACAGGTTCGCCACTAATAATATTGTTGTTAAATATCAATGCCACATAACCCTGAGCCCCTTGAACTGTGAATTACAGCTACACAAACTGGAATGAACTTAGTGTTGGCCAGTTAGACAGGAACAGAGGACAGGAGGAGGACATTTAACCCCTCATGTCTGTTCCAATGAGATCACACCTGATCCCTGACCTAACTCCCTATCACCCCATATCCCTTAATATCTTTGGTTAATCTTGGATGTAAAAGTAACAATGGATTTTCCATCAATTACTATTTTGGGAAGAGAGTTCCAAACTTCTCCCACCTTTTGTGTGTGAAATGTTTCCCAATTTCACTCCTGAAAGGGCTGACACTAATTTTTAGACTCTGCCCCCTTTTCTAAGACTCTCCAGTCAGCGAAAATAGTTCCCCTTTTATCTGTCCCCCTTAATATTACATCATCAGCTTCGATATGACACCAAAACCCATACATGGGCCCACCTCATTCAAACTGGTTACAGGAGCCCCTGAGATTGATTGAGCCAAGAACAATGATTGGTTTAATTTCTGTTATTTGCTTTGTACAAACCCAAATTTTGGCAAACGAATGATGAGAGAAGCAGGAATTTGTAGTTTCTCAGACAGCTCTGATCGGGTGAGACTGTGGGTGCATTATTCTGGATGGATCTTGTTTCCTGCCCAGGTTTCCTTGGTTCTGTCTGCCCTACAAGCAGGGAACAGAGGCACACAGGCTTGTATCACTGCAGCCAGCGCTGTGTCTGGTATCATCGGCGACCTGGATACCACTATCATGTTTGCCACAGCCGGCACACTCAACCCAGAAAACGACGAGTCGTTTGCAGACCACAGGTTAGTTGATTCAGCCGCTCTAACTGGACAGTTTATTGGCAGGAGCTTTGGAGCCTGGTCCAAAAGGTGCATTTGATGAGGCAGGGAACGAGTTTGCAACACAGTAGTGTTTTAGGGGACATGATGGAGAGTGTGGGGTTAAGACAGCCAGGAGAGCCCGCTATGGCAGAGGAGGTTGGCATCAGAGGGACAGTTGCAGGATGCCTTATACACACCTGAGGAAGTAGGGCTGGAGGAGATTCCCTACAGAGTGAGGAAGGGAGGGGTGAAACTCTGGAGCTTTGCTTTGACTTGCCATTGTTTAGGACTCTTAGCTCATGAGCAACTTTCATAATAAACACTGTTTCTCAGCTACAGAAATAAAATGTTTCCATAGACCATCATCAATTCTAACCTCGACTGAGCACTGGATCTGAGAGCTGTTTTCAGCCCTGCTTTATTTAAAGCTCTATTAAAATCCGTGAAGACCCAGATTAAGAGGGAATGCAAGGCAAGTGCTCAACCAGAAACTGCTCATCGGGTTCGGTTGAAACCTGGGCTTCCAGGTTTAGATTTGAGCTGAGGGAGATTGTCCTGGGTATGATATATTCAGGAGGAACGGAAGGTTGGTAGCAGTTTTGATTCAGAAAGGTATTAGAATGCTAGAAAGAATATCCTTGCAGATTCAGACAGAATCTTTTTGGCTGGAGTTAAGAAACGATTAAGGAGCGAATACCCTGCTTGGTGTATTTTCTGGGCGAGGCACAGCTGAAACATCACAGTGCCACAAGTGGTGGGAGAGTGTAATTGCACCGTGACATATTTACATTGGAATTTATAATGGGAATAGTTTTTGAGAGGTGCTTCAGATGTCAGACATTTAACTTAGAATATTCAATAAGGCTCTTTCACATGAACAGCACAGATCTGTAGGCTTTAAAAATGCCAATTCCCTTTTATGGAGTGAACCTTATGACTTTGTTTCACAACATGTGGAAGTGCCTCTGACTGTTTGACTGGCCTTTTCTCAGCCTTATTGTGTTTTCTTCACACAGGGAGAACATCCTGAAAACTGCAAAGGCCCTGGTTGAAGACACCAAGTTCCTGGTGTCTGGAGCTGCGTCGAGCCAAGAGAAGCTAGCCCAGGCAGCCCAGTCCTCCGTCAGTACTATAACCCAGCTGGCTGAGGTGGTGAAACAGGGAGCCGCTAGTCTGGGTTCCAATGATCCAGAAACACAGGTAAGGAAATGGCTTCACGAGTGATAGGCATAGAATTAGTCTGACACTCTTGAGGCACATAGTAATGGAGTGGTGGAGGGTGCTTGCTATTTATATTAGTGTAAGCATGTTCTTCATACTTAGAGGCTTTCCGATGTCTAATGACACATGAGGCAGACCATGGACATGCTTATGTCTGTTCCTGAAGCTAGTTACCTGAAACAAGCCGCTCGCCTGTGGCCAGAAGCTATAGCCCACACGGCTGACCAGGAGACTCTCCCACTCTTATCACCTTGGAATGATTTCCAGGTTGATAAGCCGCCCGTTCAGCTGGAAATAGCAAACCCTGTAAAAGATTCCATGTCACTATTTTGAAGAAGAGCAGGGGAGTTCTCCCTAGAACCCTGACCAATTCCTATCCCTCAACAATCACCAAGAAATCAGATTTTCTGGTACTTTGGGCTGTCCTGAGTTTATGAAAGGCGCTATATAAATGCAAGTCTTTTGAGTTGAGTTGTGTTGTGTCTGGAGAGTCAAGGCGATTGTTGGCAGTCATCTCTTTTAGCCATTAACTCCTGTTCCCTGGGGCGTTGAAGCTGGGGGTCCCCAGAGATGTGCTGGGAAACCCCCACCCCCAGGAAGTTCCCAGGTAAGGATTGCACAGCAATTACCCGGGAAGCGTAACCATCCATTGGGCAATTGCCCTGCAGTGAGAACCATCTGAAAATGAGATTTAGGTCACAAACTTCGGAACGACTGTTTTACAGCAATAATTACCCAGAGAAAGTTAGAAGTATTAAAAGCTTCTGGGTAACGAGAGCACTAACCACCCCCCCCCCCCCCATATCCTACCAGGACTTGCCCCCCCCCGGCGCACCCCCACCCCAACCACACCTCCCCCCACGACTTCCCCCCCCCCCCCACCTCAACTACCCTTAAACCCCCCCCCACAGGACTCCCCCACCCTCCCGGCTACACACTCGCCCTTCCGACTACTCTCCCCACCCCACGACTGCACCCCCACCCCCCGCACTGACTACCTTACCCACCCCCACTGACCAACGCTCCACTGACTGCCTCTACCACTGACCACCCGACCTCTCCCCACTGACCACACCAAATCCTGCCCCCCCCCCCCCCACCACACTGACCACCCAACCCTCCTAACCCCCAATCCTGTGCACTGACCTTATGTGTCTTCTCCCTGGCTCCTCAGAGCGACTGGACCTTTAACCCGACCTGCTTTGTGACCTGATGGGGCTGTAAAATAAAGGGGGTGTGGCTTCCTCACCTTTGACCCAGCTGCCCTCAGCACAAGGCCTGTGGAACTCGCTGGCCCTCAGCACAAGGCCTGGGGAACCCGCTGGCCCTCAGCACAAGGCCTGGGGAACCCGCTGGCCCTCAGCACAAGGCCTGGACAACCCGCTGGCCCTCAGCACAAGGCCTGGGGAACCCGCTGGCCCTCAGCACAAGGCCTGGGGAACCCGCTGGCCCTCAGCACAAGGCCTGGGGAACCCGCTGGCCCTCAGCACAAGGCCTGGGGAACCCGCTGGCCCTCAGCACAAGGCCTGGGGAACCCGCTGGCCCTCAGCACAAGGCCTGGGGAACCCGCTGGCCCTCAGCACAAGGCCTGTGGAACCCGCTGGCCCTCAGCACAAGGCCTGGGGAACCCGCTGGCCCTCAGCACAAGGCCTGGGGAACCCGCTGGCCCTCAGCACAAGGCCTGGGGAACCCGCTGGCCCTCAGCACAAGGCCTGGGGAACCCGCTGGCCCTCAGCACAAGGCCTGGGGAACCCGCTGGCCCTCAGCACAAGGCCTGGGGAACCCGCTGGCCCTCAGCACAAGGCCTGGGGAACCCGCTGCAGTGCACCTTCCTCCATTGGCCGGGCGAGAAAGGAGGGGCTGGATTTTAGGGTAAATGGCGAGGAGCGGAGTGGCAATCCGACTCTGCTTGCCACTCCATGGAAGTTATGGCCCTTTATGCATCAGGTGTAATGTTACTGTCTCTTCCACCTAAACTGGGAGTCCGTGGCTTCCATGATTTTATCTCATTTGAATTGAACCCCAGCTTCCCCATTCCTCCTGGGTTTTTCTCCTTCCTCGTTGGAATTTTCCGACTCCCACCGGAATACGATTTCTTTGGTACCATCAGCACCACCGAGAGGCCAGTTTTCTCGATAACACTAGTCGTGGTCTCAGCAGGTTCTAGTCGTGAGGGGAAACATCCCAGCGGAACTGGTCCTGCCCCCGCTCTGATACTCTTGCCCCAACTCGGGGGCCAGCGTAATGCTGCCAGTCCCTGTGAACTCTGGGCGCAGCAGGAATAGAACTGGGATCTTCCTGATCGGTGAGGTTCAGCCCAGCCAACATGTTTTAACACTTAGCCACCAGGAAACGTTGCTGTATTTGCAGACAGAATTCAGCACTGAGTGACTGAGGGACATTCTTGCTGTTGGCAGGTGGTCCTGATCAACGCAGTTAAAGATGTCGCTAAAGCTCTGACTGACCTCATCAGCGCCACAAAATGTGCGGCTGGAAAACCTGCCGATGATCCATCGATGTACCAGCTGAAGAGTGCAGCCAAGGTACAGGGCACGGGCGGGGGTGGGGGTGGGGGGTACAGGGCACGGGCGGGGGTGGGGAGTGGGGGGTACAGGGCACGGGCGGGGGGTGGGAGTGGGGGGTACAGGGCATGGGAGGGGGGTGGGAGTGGGGGGTACAGGGCATGGGAGGGGGTGGGAGTGGGGGGTACAGGGCACGGGGCGGGGGTGGGAGTGGGGGGTACAGGGCACGGGCGGGGGTGGGAGTGGGGGGTACAGGGCACGGGAGGGGGTGGGAGTGGGGGGTACAGGGCATGGGAGGGGGTGGGAGTGGGGGGTACAGGGCACGGGCGGGGGTGGGAGTGGGGGGGTACAGGGCATGGGAGGGGGTGGGAGTGGGGGGTACAGGGCATGGGAGGGGGTGGGTGTGGGGGGGTACAGGGCATGGGAGGGGGTGGGAGTGGGGGGTACAGGGCATGGGTGGGAGTGGGGGGGGTACAGGGCATGGGAGGGGGTGGGAGTGGGGGGTACAGGGCATGGGTGGGAGTGGGGGGTACAGGGCATGGGAGGGGGTGGGTGTGGGGGGGTACAGGGCATGGGTGGGAGTGGGGGGATACAGAGCATGGGCGGGGCTGGGAGTGGGAGGTACAGGGCATGGGAGGGGGTGGGAATGGGGGGTACAGGGCAAGGGTGGGGGTGGGAGTGGAGGGTACAGGGCAAGGGTAGGGGTGGGAGCGGGGGATACAGGGCATGGGTGGGAGTGGGGGGGTACAGGGCATGGGAGGGGGTGGGAGTGGGGGGTACAGGGCATGGGAGGGGGTGGGTGTGGGGGGGTACAGGGCATGGGAGGGGGTGGGAGTGGGGGGGTACAGGGCATGGGTGGGAGTGGGGGGTACAGGGCATGGGAGGGGGTGGGAGTGGGGGTTACAGGGCATGGGTGGGAGTGGGGGGTACAGGGCATGGGAGGGGGTGGGTGTGGGGGGTACAGGGCATGGGTGGGAGTGGGGGAAACTGGGTACAGAGCAGGGGTGGGAGTGGGGGGTTACAGGGGTTGGGAGTGGGGGGTAATGGTACAGAGCAAGGGCGGAGTTGAGAGTGGGGGGAACAGGGTACTGGGCAAGGGTGGGAGTCGGGGGAACACGGTACAAGGCAGGGAGTGGGGGTACAGGCAAGGGCAGAAGTGGGGGGAAGAGGGCCCGAGGCAAAGGCGGGGAGTGGGAAACAGGGGAACCTGGTACAAGGCACGGGCAGGGGTGGGAGTGGGGGGGGGTACAGGGCACGGGCAGGGTTGGGAGTGGTGGGGTACATGGCATGGGAGGGGGTGGGGAGTGGGGGGTACAGGGCATGGGTGGGAGTGGGGGGGTACAGGGCATGGGAGGGGGTGGGTTTGGGGGCTACAGGGCATGGGTGGGAGTGGGGGAAACTGGGTACAGAGCAGGGGTGGGAGTGGGGGGGTTACAGGGGTTGGGAGTGGGGGGTAATGGTACAGAGCAAGGGCGGAGTTGAGAGTGGGGGGAACAGGGTACTGGGCAAGGGTGGGAGTCGGGGGGAACACGGTACAAGGCAGGGAGTGGGGGTACAGGGCAAGGGCAGAAGTGGGGGGAAGAGGGCCCGAGGCAAAGGCGGGAGTGGGAAACAGGGGAACCTGGTACAAGGCACGGGCAGGGGTGGGAGTGGGGGGGGGTACAAGGCACGGGCAGGGGTGGGAGTGGGGGGGGTACAGGGCACGGGCAGGGTTGGGAGTGGTGGGGTACAAGGCACGGGCAGGAGTGGGAGTGGGGGGGGGTACAGGGCACGGGCAGGGGTGGGAGTGGGGGGGGGGTACAGGGCACGGGCAGGGGTGGGAGTGGGGGGAAGAGCTGTAGTGTGCTAGCCAAGGTTTTGTTGTGGATATTGATGGGGTTTTCAGCCTCTCCTATCTGCAGCACCTAGTTACCCAATTTCTAGCTGGCCCTTGGATCTATGGAGTAACTTTTTTTTGGTATATTTTATACTTAGAGGATTTTCTAAAACAGTTTAAAGGGAATAAATTATTACAGGTTTGTAACCCCCTGTGTGAAGAAGATTAGGGTGTTGAAGATGATTAAAGGACCCGATATTGTCGACTGAGAGAAACTATTTCCTCTGTGAGTCCAGAACAAGGAAGCAGAACCTTCAAACTGGAGCCAGGCTGGACAGGGTGATGTCAGGAAGCCCTTCACACAAAGTGGAGTGGGAATCTGGAACTTTCTCCCCCGGATAAAGCTGTTGGGGTTGGCGGAGGCTCAAGTGAAAATTTCAACATTTGAGATTTTGCTGCCTGAGGGGGTGAAAAGGTCACAGAAGGTGGGAGGTGAAATGAAGTTACAGATCAGCCCTGATCTAATTGGATGTAGAACAGGCTGAATAGCCTCCTCCTTATTACAATATAATAACAAGGTTTTCCTCTGCTCCCCCTCCCCCCTCCCCCTCCCCCATCCCCTCCCCCATCCCCTCCCCCTCCCCCTTAGGTGATGGTTACAAACGTCACGTCTCTTCTGAAAACGGTTAAAGCTGTGGAGGATGAGGCAACGCGTGGTACCAGAGCACTCGAGGGTACGATAGAGAGCATCAAACAGGAGCTGGCGGTAAGTCAGGATTTTTGACTGAATCAATGTCGGCTTCAACTCTACACCGAATCCTCACTGAATTCTGTCCTTCACACGAGGGGTTCCAATCTCCACTCTCCCAAACGGACCTTTTCTCTCAGACGCCTTCCACAAGGGTTCACCTCCAGGATTTCAAACTCTCCTTCTGATGTTCCTCTTCCCTGGGTCACCACATGAACTCAAACTGTCTTCCAGGCGCTCTCCCTCACCACCCCAGCTTTACCAGTACTCCACAGCTTCACATGCCCATAGCAAAGAGTTACACACCTTCAGTTGTCTCTTTGAACCTTCCTGCTTCTCATAAGCTGTTCTCACTTTAAATCTGAAGCTTGGAGCCTTTCTCTCTGCCCCTCGCTCTTAACGTCACTTAACAGGCCCTTTTCCCAGCTTCCTGTCCTTCCTTTAACTAGACGGTCTTCTTTGGACTTTCTCTTCTTCCACTCCCCTGGACTTTTGGGGTTTTTCTGAGCTTGGGACGTGGTACTTGTTCCCTTTTAGGCTGTTTCTGCTTCACAGCTGGCTTCAAACCAACTCAACTCAAACAGCTTCCAAAACAAACTGCTGTCTGTCTTCTTGTGTGTGTGTGTCTGTGGGAGGAACCGGCCTATCTGGCCCCCCTTGTTGCTAAGCAACAGCACTGCTCTTCCCACTCTTGTGTGTTTACTTTCACTTTATAGGGGTTGTAACCATCTCATTAGAAATGCAAGCAGCCTTTTAACGTGAAACTAAAACTCCATTTGACCTTCCTTAACTCACAAATACAGAAATACAAATCAAACTTAAGCTATCTCTCCATCCTGACACCAATACAATACTGATATTATTCCAATAACATAACCACTATACAAATGCCATTAGTACAGTAACATAACAACCACACTCCTGATATTAGTCCAGTAATATAAAGACTACACTACTGATATTAGTCCAATAATATATAACCACTGCATTACTGATATTAGTCCAATAATATATAACCACTGCGTTACTGATATTGGTCCAATGATATAACCTCTGCGTTACTGATATTAGTCCAATACTATTACCACTGCATTACTGATATTAGTCCAATAATATAACCACTGCATTACTGATATTCGTCCAATAATATAACCACTGCATTACTGATATTAGTCCAATAATATCACCACTGCGTTACTGATATTAGTCCAATAATATAACCACTGCATTACTGATATTAGTCCAATAATATAACCACTGCGTTACTGATATTAGTCCAATAATATAACCATTGCATTACTGATATTGGTCCAATACTATAACCACTGGATGACTGATATTAGTCCAATAATATAACCTCTGCGTTACTGATATTAGTCCAATACTATAACCACTGCATTACTGATATTAGTCCAATAATATAACCTCTGCGTTACTGATATTAGTCCAATACTATAACCACTGCATTACTGATATTAGTCCAATAATATAACCACTGCATTACTGATATCAGTCCAATAACATAACCACTGCATTACTGATATTAGTCCAATACTATAACCACTGCATTACTGATATTAGTCCAGTAATATAACCACTGCATTACTGATATTAGTCCAATAATATCACCACTGCGTTACTGATATTAGTCCAATACTATAACCACTGCATTATTGATATTAGTCCAATAATATAACCACTGCATTACTGATATTAGTCCAATAATATAACCATTGCATTACTGATATTAGTCCAATAATATAACCAATGCATCACTGATATTAGTCCAATAAAATAACTAATGCATTACTGATATTAGTCCAATATATAACCATTGGATTACTGATATTAGTCCAATAATATAACCACTGCGTTACCGATATTAGTCCAATAATATAACCATAGCATTACTGATATTAATCCAATAATATAACCATTGCATTACCGATATTGGTCTAATGATATAACCACTGCGTTACTGATGTTAGTCCAATAATATAACCACTGCATTACTGATATTAGTCCAATAATATAACCACTGCGTTACCGATATTAGTCCAATAATATAACCACTGCGTTACCGATATTAGTCCAATAATATAACCATTGCATTACTGATATTAGTCCAATACTATAACCACTGCATTACTGATATTAGTCCAATAATATAACCACTGCATTATTGATATTAGTCCAATAATATCACCACTGCGTTACTGATATTAGTCCAATACTATAACCACTGCATTACTGATATTAGTCCAAGAATATAACCACTGCGTTACTGATATTAGTCCAATAATATAACCATTGCATTACGGATATTGGTCCAATACTATAACCAATGCATCACTGATATTAGTCCAATAATATAACTAATGCATTACTGATATTAGTCCAATATATAACCATTGGATTACTGATATTAGTCCAATAATATAACCACTGCGTTACCGATATTAGTCCAATAATATAACCACAGCATTACTGATATTAATCCAATAATATAACCATTGCATTACCGATATTGGTCTGATAATATAACTACTGCGTTACTGATGTTAGTCCAATAATATAACCACTGCATTACTGATATTAGTCCAATAATATAACCATTGCGTTACCGATATTAGTCCAATAATATAACCACTGCGTTACCGATATTAGTCCAATAATATAACCATTGCATTACTGATATTAGTCCAATAATATAACCACTGCGTTACTGATATTAGTCCAATACTATAACCACTGCATTACTGATATTAGTCCAATAATATAACCTCTGCGTTACTGATATTAGTCCAATACTATAACCACTGCATTACTGATATTAGTCCAATAATATAACCACTGCATTACTGATATTAGTCCAATAACATAACCACTGCGTTACTGATATTAGTCCAATACTATAACCACTGTATTACTGATATTAGTCCAATAATATAACCAATGCGTTACTGATATTAGTCCAATACTATAACCACTGCATTACTGATATTAGTCCAATAATATAACCACTGCATTACTGATATTAGTCCAATAATATAACCACTGCGTTACTGATATTAGTCCAATACTATAACCACTGCATTACTGATATTAGTCCAATAATATAACCACTGCATTACTGATATTAGTCCAATAATATCACCACTGCTTTACTGATATTAGTCCAATACTATAACCACTGCATTACTGATATTAGTCCAATACTATAACCACTGCGTTACTGATATTAATCTGATAATATAAGCACTGCGTTACTGATATTAATCTGATAATATAAGCACTGCGTTACTGATATTAGTCCAATACTATAACGACTGCTTTACTGATATTAGTCCAGTACTATAACCACTACATTACTGATATTAGTCCAGTTATATAACAGCTACACCACTGATATTAGTCTAGTAACATAACCGCGACACAACTGATATTAGTCTAGTTGCACAGCCACTACATTTCTGTTATTAGTCCAGTAATATAACCACTATGCTACTGATATCAGACCAGTTATATAGCCACTACCATGTTGATATTATACCAGTTGCATAACCGCTACACAACTGATAATTCAGTTATATAATCACTACACTACTGTTATCAGATCAGTTGTATAACCACTACACTGATGATATTAGTAATATACCCACCACACTGCTCATATTAATCTTGTAACACGATCACTACACTACTGATATTAGCCCAGCAATCTCACCACTACACAACTGATATTAGTCTAATACCAGAACCATTACACAACTGATATTGGCCCAGTAAAGTAACCACTACACTCCTGATATTAGTCCAAACCTCTAACCACTACACTACTGATATTAGTCCAAACCCCTAACCACTACACTACTGATATTAGTCCAAACCTCTAACCACTACACTACTGATATTAGTCCAATAACATAACCACTACACCAATGATAACATTCCAGTAACATAACCACCACATTACTGACATTACTGCAGTAATATGACCACTACACCATTGACATTAGTCCAGTAATATAAAGACGACACTACTGATATTAGTCCAAACCTCTAACTGACACACTATTGATGTTAGTCCAGTTGCATGAACACTACATTACCGATATTAGTCCAGTAATATAACCACTGCACTACTGATATTAGGCCTAGACTATAATCACTACATCACTGACGTTAGTCCAGTAATATAACCACTACACTACTAATATTAATCCAGGTATGATACCACTACATGACTGATATTAGTACAGTTATATAACCAGTACAGTACTGATCTTAGTCCACTACTATAACCACAACACTACTGATATTGTTCCAGTTGCATAACCACTACATTACCGATAGTAGTCCAGTAATCCTAGCGCTATACTATTGATATTAGACCAGTTAACTAACGATGATACAACTGATATTAGACCAGTTAAATAACGATGATGCATCTAATATTAGACCAGTTATATAACCACTACACTACTGATAATAGTCCAGTACTATAACCACTGCATTACTGATATTAGTCCAATACTATAACCACTGCGTTACTGATATTAGTCCAGTACTATAACCACTGCATTACTGATATTAGTCCAATACTATAACCACTGCATTACTGATATTAGACCAATTATATAACCACTGCATTACTGATAGTACTCCAATAGTGTAAGCACTGCGTTACTGATATTAGTCCAATACTATAACCACTGCTTTACTGATATTAGTCCAATACTATAGCCACTGCGTTACTGATATTAGTCCAATACTATAACCACTGCATTACTGATATTAGTCCAATAGTATAACCACTGCACTACTGATATTAGTCCAATAATATCACCACTGCGTTACTGATATTAGTCCAATACTATAACCACTGCATTACTGATATTAGTCCAATAATATAACCACTGCGTTACTGATATTAGTCCAATAATATAACCATTGCATTACTGATATTGGTCCAATACTATAACCACTGGATTACTGATATTAGTCCAATAATATAACCACTGCATTACTGATATTAGTCAAATACTATAACCATTGGATTACTGATATTAGTCCAATAATATAACCACTGCGTTACCGATATTAGTCCAATAATATAACCACTGCATTACTGATATTAGTCCAATAATATAACCACTGCACTACTGATATTAGTCCAATAATATAACCACTGCATTACTGATATTAGTCCAGTAATATAACCACTGCATTACTGATATTAGTCAAATACTATGACTACTGCATTACTGATATTAGTCCAATAATATAACCACTGCATTACTGATATTAGTCCAATACTATAACCACTGCGTTACTGATATTAATCTAATAATATAACCACTGCGTTACTGATATTAGTCCAATAATATAACCACTGCTTTACTGATATTAGTCCAATACTATAACCACTGTGTTACTGATATTAATCTGATAATATAAGCACTGCGTTACTGATATTAGTCCCATACTATAACCACTGCGTTACTGATATTAGTCCAGTACTATAACCACTACATTACTGATATTAGTCCAGTTATACTACAAGTACACCACTGATATTAGTCCAGTTATATAACAACTACACTACTGATTTTAGTCTAGTAACATAACCGTGACACAACTGATATTAGTCTAGTTGCACAGCCACTACATTTCTGTTATTAGTCCAGTAATATAACCACTACGCTACTGATATCAGACCAGTTATATAGCCACTACCATGTTGATATTATACCAGTTGCATAACCGCTACACAACTGATAATTCAGTTATATAATCACTACACTACTGTTATCAGATCAGTTGTATAACCACTACACTGATGATATTAGTAATATACCCACCACACTGCTCATATTAATCTTGTAACACGATCACTACACTACTGATATTAGTCCAATACCAGAACCATTACACAACTGATATTGGCCCAGTAAAGTAACCACTACACTCCTGATATTAGTCCAAACCCCTAACCACTACACTACTGATATTAGTCCAAACCTCTAACCACTACACTACTGATATTAGTCCAATAACATAACCACTACACCACTGATAACATCCCAGTAACATAACCACCACACTACTGACATTACTGCAGTAATATGACCACTACACCATTGACATTAGTCCAGTAATATAAAGACGACACTACTGATATTAGTCCAAACCTCTAACTGACACACTATTGATGTTAGTCCAGTTGCATGAACACTACATTACCGATATTAGTCCAGTAATATAACCACTGCACTACTGTTATTAGGCCTAGACTATAATCACTACATCACTGACGTTAGTCCAGGTATGATACCACTACATGACTGATATTAGTACAGTTATATAACCAGTACAGTACTGATCTTAGTCCACTACTATAACCACAACACTACTGATATTGTTCCAGTTGCATAACCACTACATTACCGATAGTAGTCCAGTAATCCTAGCGCTATACTATTGATATTAGACCAGTTAACTAACGATGATACAACTGATATTAGACCAGTTAAATAACGATGATGCATCTAATATTAGACCAGTTATATAACCACTACACTACTGATAATAGTCCAGTTGTATAACCACTGCGCACTACTGATATTAGTCCTAGACTATAATCACTACACCACTGACGTTAGTCCAGTAATATAATCACTACACTACTAATATTAATCCAGTTATGATACCATGACACGACTGATATTAGAAGCTATATAACCAGTACACTACTGATATTCATCCAGTTGTATAATCACTACACTAATGATGTTAGTCCAGTAACATAAAAACTAGACCACTGATGTTCAGTAATATAATCCCTACACTACTGATAGTTGTCCAGTAATATAACCGCTATGGTACTGATATTAGTCCAGTAATATAACCACTACACTACAGATATCAATCCAATACCATAACCACTATGCTACTGATACATGGCCAGTAATATATCCACTATACTGCTGATATTATTCCAGTTGCATAACAACTACACTACTGATGTTCGTCCAGTAATATAATCACTACATTACTGATATTATTCCTGTAATATGACCACTACACGACAGATATTAGGCCAGTTGTATAACCACTAAATACTGATATTACGCCAGTTGTATAACCACTACCCTAGTGATATTTGTCCAGTAACATATCCACTTCAGTGCTGATATTAGTCCAGTAATGTAACAACTACATTTCTGATATTAGTCGAATACCAGAACTATAAAACCACTGATCTTAATCTAATAATATAACCACAGCATTACTGATATTAGTCCAATAATATAACCATTGCATTACTGATATTAGTCCAATACTATAACCACTGCGTTACTGATATTAGTCCAATAATATAACCACTGCATTACTGATATTAGTCCAGTAATATAACCACTGCATTACTGATATTAGTCTAATAATATAACCACTGCATTACTGATATTAGTCCAATAATATAACCACTGCATTACTGATATTAGTCCAATAATATAACCACTGCTTTACTGATATTAGTCCAATACTATAACCACTGCTTTACTGATATTACTCCAATAATATAACCATTGCATTACTGATATTAGTCCAATAATATAACCACTGCGTTACTGATATTAGTCCAATAATATAACCACTGCATTACTGATATTAGTCCAGTTATATAATCATTACACTGCTGATATTAGTCCAATACTATAACCAGTGCACTAATGATGTTAGTCCAACGATATAACCACTACAATACTGACAGTAGTCCACTACTATAACCACTACACTACTGATGTTAGTCCAGTACTCAAGCCACTACACTACTGATATTAATCCAGTTTTATAACCACTACACTACTCATATTAGTCCAATACCAGAACTATTACACTATTGATATTGGTTGAATAACATAACCACTAAACCACTGACATTAGTCACGTTATATAACGACTGCACTACTGATATTATTCCTGTAATACAGCCCCTACACTACTGATAATAGCCCAAACTCTAACCATGCACTACTGATGTTAGTTCGGTTGCATAACCACTACACTACTGACATTAGTCCAGTTATATAACCACTACACTGCTGATATTAGTCCACTTATATAACCACTATACTATTGATATTAGGTCACTACTATAACCACTGCACTATTGATATTAGTCCAGTGACATAACATAATAACTACACTACTGATATTAGTCCAATATTATGATCACTACCATACCGATATTAGTCGAATACAATATCCACCACACTACTGATATTAGTCCAGTAATATAACCACTACACCACTCATATTAATCCATTAATGTAGCCATTACACCACTGATATTACTCCAGTAATATAACCATTACAGTACTGATATTAGTCCAGTAATGTAACCACTACACTACCAATATTAGTCCAATACTATAACCACTACACGACTGATTATGAAATCGTTGGGGAGTGGATCTAACCAAATGACTCTAGCAGTTAGCTGGCATTGGCTCAACAGACCAGATGGCCACCTCCTGCACTGTAGCCATTCTCTGTGACTCACTGCACTGATATGCCTATGTATGATCTGTGCACCTTATCCTTGGCTTTGGTACCAATCATAGGTTTTCCAATCGAAGGAGGTACCAGCAAAGACCTACTCCCCAGAAGAATTCATTCGAATGACGAAGGGCATCACAACAGCAACTGCGAAGGCGGTAGCAGCAGGCAACTCCTGTCGCCAGGATGACGTGATTTCAACAGCCAACCTGAGCCGCAAGGCAATCGTTGACATGTTGACTGCTTGTAAGGTGGGTGCAACCTCCCTTTGGTCACCCAGCAGCCATTGGAGTCTTGCCTTGTGGGCGTGCAGCACTGAACCTCAAATCTGTTTGTCTTGGCAGCAAGCGGCCTACCATTCGGAAGTGAGTGAAGATGTGCGAAGCAGGGCCTTGCACTTTGCCACAGAATGCACTGTTGGCTACATGGAGCTGTTGGAGCACGTCCTTGTGGTGAGTGGCTCTTTCTCTTCATACAAACAGCTTTTGGTTTTATGTGGAACTAACCAATATGAGAAGAACAGATGAGGGGCAAGGTCTTTAGAACAATTAAGTTAGGGCCTTAGTTTTCCAACAATTCTTCTGTTACTGCCAGGGCATTTAGGATTTTAGGGAATCAATAACCATTGTAAATCCATGGTGACCCTGTTGGATGTTTGCTAATTTTTCCAACTTTGGGAAGTTTCTGGGAAATGTATGGAGAATTCCCTGTTGCTCTTAGTTGCCTAGGAGCTTGTGTTCATTTTTAATGTTGAACAGTTTTGGAATGTGGGTTTCGTGCTTTTGTTTCCAAACAGATTGTCCAGAAGCCCACAAGTGAGCAGAAGTTGCTGCTATCTGGATACTCCAAGCGTGTCGCAGCGGCTGTGACTGAACTGATTCAGGCAGCGGAAGCCATGAAAGGTCAGCATCAAACTACAGCTTAAGGAAAGACAAGTGTCAGTCTTCGCGGTCCCTCCAGTATTAGAGGAAATTATCCACAATCACCCCACACTCCCAGATTCCTTTTGAAAACTAATAAGGAATCATGTTTTATAGTCCCTCTTGCAGAGGGAAATGTGACACAGGTCTCTGAAATAGATCACCTCAAAAACTGAAATCGCAAAGAACTCCTGGGTTATTAACACAAGAAGAGGCTATTCAGCCCATCTGTTCCAGCTCTCTGTCAGAGTTATCCCTTTCTCTCTCTCCCATCCCCTTTGATTTTTTTCATTTTCAGATAGTTACCCATGTCAATTTAAATGCTATTCTGGAATCTGCTTTCCCTGCAGTTTCTGGTCAGATATTTCAAGTCTCAACGTTTGTTATGTAGGATGATTATTACTCCAACCTCTGCTCTCATTCTTTTAGTGATAACCTTAGATTGATGCCTCTTAGTTAATGACTCACTTAGCAGTGGAAATAAATATTCCTAATTTACCCCGTCAAAACCCCTTATTATTTTGAACCCCTCTCTCAGCTCATGTCTTAATTAACCTCCTTTGTTCTCATGAAAAGAGCTCTAGTTTATGAAATCTTTCCTCATCGCTGAAGCCTCTCACTCTGCACCCTCTCCTTGGCCTTCCTAAATCGGAGTGTCCAAAACTGGACCCAAATATCATAACTGTAGCTTGAGAATTGATTTGTCTTGATTTACTTTACTCAGTACTCTTGGCACTAACTTCTTAAACCCAGGATCCCTATTGATGCAGATTTACCAACTTGACCTTTTGAAGATTGGACATCCTCCATTGTATTGTACACATGAGTCAAATGTAATCTTCAGGTGAAATGAGGATAGAGGGTGGGAAAGAGACCAGGGCTCACAGATATAGTTCAGCATTTGAAACGTCAAAAGCTCCGTCCTTATATTTTAGACATTCAGTAAAAATTTCTGTGTCCACATTTATAATGAAAACTTGGCTATGTAAACTTATCATGCTGCAGTTACACCTTCTGGCCAGTGGAACTGTAGTAACCTCACTGGGGTGGGGGTCAAGTTTACCACAGTATATATTAACACCACAAGTCCTGGGAATAATGGAGCTAATTCTCTTGTCCATCACGCCTGGAGACATTACTCTTTAAGTGACTAGGATTGATTTTACACACATCATTTCTACATAATTAACCTCCACTAACTGTATTTTGTCAGAAGTACTTCTGCTGTAGTCAGGAGATTGTTTGCTGTAGTGATGCACATGAGTTTGGAGAAGCTGTAAATTAAAGCTACAATCTCCCCCTCTCCTCCCCCTTCCGACTCATTCACTGACCCAATATTCACTCCACAAGTTTACACAGACACGTCCCATTACAAACATCGACACAGGAAGTTGTAATGGAAAAGTTGACAGGGAGTAGATGCAGAGGTAAGACAGTCAATATATTCTATATGTATCTGAAGCCCCAAGTCTCTGCTTCTCTATTATATTTAAAAGTTTTACTAGTTAGTGTATACTCTCCTGTTCACATCTTTCTCCCTGTTCACTCACCTTTTCCTCCAATTCAGCTCTATTCTCCTGTTTAGTCTTTGACATGTTTTAAACTGTCTGTGCAATTGAACAGTATTTCCTACAGACAGTCTTGTGTTCCCTCTCATTCTACCTTGAAATAGCTATCCTTTATTCATCCCTTCAAAGCTTGTTCTGCTGACACCCAGATTCTCCATGGTTTTTATTACCCTTCCTTTCCCATTTCAACTTCACAATTAAATGCCTTGATGACCTTTAACTCTACACAGTACTTTGGGAGAAAATCCAATTCTGCCTCCCCTTCTACCCTGAGTTTCCTCACTTACTCTTTAAGGAGAAGTTCTTGTAGTTGCTCAGGAAGGGTATCTGTCAGTCTCTGGTGTATTATAGCGATAGCATTGACAATTCATTTAACTCTTCATTTCTAATCTTACACTCCTAAGGGGAGCACGGACCCAAGAATTCCTATCTCCCCCACACTAGAGGGTTGGAAGGGATCACCAAATGAGTCCTTTTTATTTGAAATGAGCTTTAAGTGTATTAAGTGTAAACTCCACGTCAGCTAAACATCTCCAGGTCAACTTTGAAACAATCTTTCTCGATGTATTTCTCAAGGATGATAACTTGTACAGAACTAAAGGAAAGGCTGAATGCCTAGTCTAAGGGAACTGTTCCTCCTTTGTTGATACAGCTGTGGCATTTCCTAAAACATGTTGGGAATATAGAGTGGGAAACTGGAATCTCAGTGTCACTTACTCCAGGGAGTTGAAAAAAGATTCTAGGTTGATGCCCCAGTGCTGAGGATCAGTGGTGACAGCTTTTGGATGAGATATTAAACCAAGAGCCCGTCTGCCGCCTCAGATGGATGTAAAAGATCCCATGGTCACAACCTCGAAGAAGAACAGTGGGAGTTATCCCCAGTGTCCTGTCCAATATTTATCACTAAAATTGTTTATCTGCTGATTTATCTCGTTGCTCTTTGTGGGAGCTTGCTGTGTACAAATCTGCAGCATGTTTGCATTGGAATCGGAATATTGAGTAGGAATAAACAGGTCATTCTCACATTGGCAGGTTGTGACTAGTGGGGTACCACAGGGTCAGTACTTGGGCCCCAGCTGTTCACAATATATCTCAATGATTTGGATGTGGGAACCAAATGTAATATTTCCCAGTTCGTGGATGATACAAAGCTGGGCGGGAATGTGTGTTGTGAGGAGGATGGAAAGCGGCTTCAAGAGGATTTGGACAGGCTTAGTGAGTGGGCAAGAACATGGCAGATGGAATATACTGTGCAAAAACGTGGGGTTATCTACTTTGGTAGGAATAGATGTGCAGAGTATTTCCTAAATGGTAAGAGATTAGAAAGTGTAGATGTACAAAGGGACCTGGGTGTCCTTGTCCATAAGTCACTGAAAGCTAACATGTAATTAGGAAGCTAATGGAATGTTAGCCTTTATCACAAGAGAATTTGAGTACAGGAGTAATGAACTCTTGCTCCAGTTGTATAGAAGCTTGGTTAGACCGCACCTGGAGTACTGTGAGCAGTTTTGGTCCCCTTACCTCAGGAAGGATATTATTGCCATAGAGTGAGTGCAACGAAGGTTCACCAGACTTGTTCCTGGGATGGTGGGACTGTCTTATGAAGAGAGACTGGGCCTGTATTCTCTAGAGTTGCAAAGAGTGAGAGGTGATCTCATTGAAATCTACAAAATATTTAAAGGAATAGACGGGGTGGATGAATGTAAGATATTTCCCCTGGTTGGGGAGTCTAGAACCAGGGACATAATTTCAGAATAAGAGGGAAGCCACTTAGGACCGAGATGAGGAGAAATCTCTTTACTCAGAAGGTTGTGAATCTTTGGAATTCTCTACCCCAGAGGGCTGTGGAAGCTCAATCATTGAGTGTGTTTAAGTAGAGATTGACAGATTCTGATTAACAATAACATGAAGGGTTATGGGGATAGTGTGGTTAAAAGGCATTGAAGTGTTTGATCAGCCATGATCAAATTGAATGGTAGAGCAGGCTCGATGGCTGAATGGCCTTCTCCTGTTCCTATGTTCCCTTTTTAAAACAGTGACTAGACTTCAGAAGACACTATTGGCTGTAAATTACTTTGGGATGTTCTCAGACTATGAAAGGCGCTATAAAAATTCAAATCTGTCTTTGCTTTCTATTTTCTTCAAATTTATCTTCCAAATTATTTTCTATTTCTTCATCTATTTCTAAACCAGGTTCACAATACTTCAGACACTATTTAATTTTCAAACAAAATACTGCAAACACTGACAGGATCAGACAGTATCTGTGGAGAGAATAGTAGGAGCCAATGTAGAGGTGGAGGCTTGAGTTTTTGTAAGAAAGGGCTCATGCCTTATAGATGCTGCCTGAGGTACTGTTTCCTTTTGGATTAGTTTTGATTTAATTTAGACAGTGACTTCTTCAGTACATGGGCAGAAAGAATGTTGAGCTCCGGGTAAGAGGTTAATAGAGGCTCAGGGAAACCCACTGAGACCTTCATCTCTGCGCTCTCCCCCACCAGGCTTTTTGTGACAACCCATCTAAAGTATGCAGAGTTCAGCCTTGCTACATTGAAGGAATATGTGAAACCAGGAGATGAATCAGGCATCTGTCAATTCCCAGACGCCACACAAGATCTCACAATCAGTCTCTGTCCTCAACAAGCTACAGCTGTCCATTGTCTCTCTTCCATTCTTTTTTTAAAATTTATTTATGGGATGTGGGCTTCGCTGACTAGACCAGCCTTTATAGCCCATCCCTAATTGCCCTTGAGAAGGTGGTGGTGAGCTGCCTTCTTGAACCGCTGCAGTCCATGTGGTGTAGGTACACCCACAGTGCTGTTAGGGAGGGAGTTCCAGGATTTTGACCCAGCGACGGTGAAGGAACGGTGATTTATTTCCAAATCAGGATGGTAGAAAGCTGATGAACTTGCACAGAGTTTTCCCATCTTCGCTTTGGCATTCTACACTCTCCATTCCAGATTGGAAAGCACTCTCATCGCAGGCTTTTCCAATCACCATGCTCTTAGCTTAACTCCCTCTGTTGCCACACACTGAATACTGCTTCAGCAATCATTCCTGTCTCATCTGGTATTCCTGGTACATTAACAACGATGAGGAAGAAATTGCATCAGTCTAATATCTCCCATCTGCTCAACCTCACAGAGTGCTCCACAGACAATGAATTAGTTTTGAAATGGACTCACAGCCATATTGTGGGAAACAGAAAGCAAGTTCCCACAAACGCAGGTTTAAATGACTGGTTATGCTGGTTTTGTGATGTTGGTTAAAGGAAAATATTAGCTGGAACCCCGGAGATAACTCTCCTGCTCTTCTTTGAAATAGTGTCATGGGGTCTTTTACATTCCACTGAGAGAGGGCAGGCAGGACCTCAGCTTAACGTCTCATCCAAAAGACGGCATCTCCAACAAAGCATTAGTCCCTTAGCTCTGCCCTGGAGTGTCAGCCTGGATCATGTGCTCAAGTCTTTGGAGTGGAACATGAACTCACGACCTGTGGCTGAAGGGGGGAGAGTGCAATCACTGAGCCAAACTGATGGCAGCTGTGCTTTAGAAGCCGATGTTTCAGTTTCCCTACCTCCCTGACCCCCCATTGCACAACATTCCACAAACTGATTTTACACTGCTAAGGTCACATCGCTGTTTCCAGAGCAGGATTGTTGGCTGAAGTCAAACATTCTTGTCTCTACATCAGGCTAATACAAAACAAACACTCTGTAAATAATCTTCTTGTAGCTTCCTTCGTTTCACTCATGTAGGTTTAATCTACTTAGTGGGTCTGTGTAGAAACCTGCCACATGCAAGGAAACTGAGACTAATTAATTACAGGCTTTGGGCCTGGTTTTTCCAATTTAACTAATTAATTACAGGCTTTGGGCCTGGTTTTTCCAATTTGACTAAACCTCGAGTTATTTTGGAGTCAGCTTCTTTCATCTGCTGTACTCTACTGAAGGACAATGTCAGATATTACTCATTCCTGCCTTCGGAGTGATAGGAAAATTCTTTGCTGAAATGTGGAACTTGCCAATACAATGCAAATCGCATTGATGTATTTAGGCGGAAGCTAGATAACCCCAACGGAGAAAGGAATCGAGGGTTATGCTGATAGGGTGAGGTGAAAAGGAGTAGGAGGAGGCCTTATGTGGAACATAAACTCTGGCATGGACCAGTTAGGCTGAATGGCCTGTTTCTATGCTGTACCTTCTATGCAATCCCACAGAAAAACATTCCCCTGTGATTGAGCCACAAAGCTTTTGTGAATCATTCTGAAGAAAACTCACTTGTAGTGTCTTTCTCATTGTTTTGGAAGTCCTGAACCATGGAGATTGCAACATGTGGATGTTCATCCTCCATTTGGGCAGTGGTCCCAACCCCACTTGCCTGCTCTGTTCCCACATTCCTTTAATCCCCCATTATCTTCTGCCAGCCAGCCATCTAACTTGTTGACATAGTCTCAGCTAGAATCTGCAGTCCCACAGCCCCAAAAGCTCCTACAAACATAAAAACATTAAAGCCGGAGTAGGCTATTCGGCCCATCGAGCCTGCTGCACCATTCAATAAGATGATGGCTGATCCGGTTGTGGCACCAACTGCACTCTCCTGCCTGCTGCGATAACCCTCGACCCCTCTGTCGATCCAAAATCTGTCTAGCTCGGCCTGGAACATGTTCGATGAGCCAGCCTCCACTGCTCGCTGGGGAAGGGAATTCCATAGACTAACGACTGTCTGAGAGAAGAAATCCGCCTCAGCTGCATCTTAAAAGGGAGACCCCTTATTTTGAAACTGTGCCTCCTAGTTTTAGATTCTCCCACAAGGGGGGACATCCCCTCAGCATCTTCCCTGTCAAACCCCCTCAGGATCTTATATGTTTCATTAAGATCACCTCTCATTCTTCTATATTCCAGTGGGTACAGGCCCAACCTGCTCAACCTTTCCTCATAAGACAGTCCCCTCAGGCCAGGGATCAGCCAAGCAAACCTCCTCTGAATGTAATTATGTCCCTCCGTAAGTAAGGACTATCTCGATGTTGTTCAGGACCGGGAGCCATTATTTATGTGTTATGTGTTCACTCTTTACCTTAGAGACACTGAGGCCAATGTTTATGCTACACACCCCACAACCCTCCCATTACCCCCCCACTCCAATCCCTCCAATCCCGCCTCACCACTCGATCTGAGATTGTCCAATTCTGAGCAGATTGGGGAAGCGAAGCCTGGTGCTTTCTGGCAATTTGGCTGTTTAGGAGCATAGGGGACAGAAAAAGGCCATTCAGCCCCACAAGCCTGTTCTGCCATTCAATTAGACCATCGCTGATCTGTGTCTCAACTTCATTTACCTGCCTCTGCTCCACATCATTTGCTAACTTCAGCTAACAGAAATGGTCAGTCTCAGCCTTCACATTCTTTTTATTGACGCCCAGCATCCACAGCATTTTGTGGGAGAGAGTTTCAGCTTCCCTGACTCTAACCCTAACTGTCCGAGTCCTAGTTTTAACATTGTGCCCCTTGTTCTGAGTTCCCCCACTGGAGGAAACATTTCTCGATATGAAATCCCTCATTTTAAGCATTTCCATTAGATTATCCTTTAATCTCCTATACTCAATACAAGCCAAGATTATTCAACCTGTCCTCATCATTTAACCCTCTAAGTCATTCAGGGGGATCTGTGCTGCCCACGCCCCCTCCAAAAAGGCTAATTGATTCTTCCTGAGGTGCGGTGCCCACAGTGGGACCTAGTGACTCAGGACGGGGTCTGACCAAGACTCTGTACGACTGAGGCATCATTTCCTCCCCTTTGATGTTCCAAATCCTTTAGAAAAAGGAAAACATCTGAGTAACCTCGCTGGTTCCTCTTTCTGTTTAATGACACTAGAGTTTCTACCACTAGTTGTATCAGGATGTTATTCACTTACATTTTGAAGTTGTGATTCTGAGAGATGTAATTAAGCAAAATTTGAAACTGAGTAGTGTCTTTCTGAAAGTTATCCATTGAAGAGTCCTAGAATCTTAATGCACAGCAGGAGGTCGTTCACATTAGTGTGCCTGTGCCAGCTTTTTGAAAAGCTATCTAATTACCATAGATCACAGTATATAAGTTGACCCAACGTAGAAGGTGACCCAATTTTCTTGGTTCTAATAAATGCATGTTTAGGGCTATACTCACATCAGGAGTCAGCCTCAATTTTTCAGCCCAAAGGAAAGTTTAGGGTTAGAATCGCCCTATAAGTTGATACATGGGATCAAGCCGGTGATTTGGGCTGTGTAGCCAAGAAGATATACAGGAGTTTAAGATTTTCCCCCAGAGACAAGAACACACCCAATGTGTGAGTGACAAACAGAAATGGGTCCTCCTGCAAAAAGAATGAAGCACCAAGCTGCTTTCCAGCTGAAGGTTGTAACATTTGCTAACTCATCAAATGACTGTGCTTCATCAAGGGAATTTGGTGTTAGTGAAAAACTGGTTTGAGAGCGGAAAGAGAAGGAATTACTCCTGAAGAAGATGCCCAGGATCAAATGCACCATCAGAACAAGGACCAGTCACTGGCCTGATCTTGAGAAGCATCAATGCAAACAGGTCCTCAAAAAATCATCAGAATGGTTACATCAGCAGAAATGCATCGTGATATATGCACATAATTGGGCCAAACCAAACCCGAGTCCAGCAAAGATTTCAGAGCAACAGCTTGTTGGTGTAACAGCTTCGTGGAGCGAAAATGTCCGGTGTTGTGGTAAAAGACCAAGATCATTCGGTGCTGCCAAAAGATCACAATGTCAAAATTACCAGACATGAGTACCCATAATGTCACACCGGCAACATGGATGGAACGCCCATGAGTTTCGGTTTTTCCAGCAACTGAAGTGTGGAATGGTTGTGAAAACCGGAGGACATGAGGAGGTAGGATTCACAGTGGTTCTAGCCTGCACGGCTGACTGAACAAAATTAAAGCCTATGGTTGTTTTCAAATGTAAAACTGTGCCGAAAATCAAATTCCCTGCAGGGGCTTTTGTGTCTGTCCATCACAACAGTTGGAGAAGGATGGAGTGAAGTTGTGGATCAATAATATGTGGAATTGGCGTCCCAGTGACTGCCTAGTGTGGGGCATGTTCAGATGCCATATAACTGAGATTGAGGCACCTGCGAAGAAATAACACCCAAGTTGTAGTTATACCAACGGGTCTAACATCTGTGGTTCAGCCTTTGTGTCCCTCAACAAGGATCATGTTTGTGCCGAATGGAGTGGGAATATCTATACTGCCCTGCTTGATGTTTTGTGTGGTTTTGTCTTCAAATTATGGGATGCTGTTAGTGCACAAACTGTCATCAGATTGTTCAAAAAATGCAGCATATCCAATTCAGTGGATGGAGAGGAAGATGATTTGTTGTGGAGAGTGAAAGTGCCATACCTGACCCAGAGTAGGATCCTTACAGTGATGGCATAGCCAAAGTGACTTGGGATGAACTCAGTGAACTCCTTGCATCAGATGCCAAAGATAATGAATTTGACTGTTTTTAACACATTATGATTGCAGTTCAAACTAGCCTTATAGAATTAATTAATTTACTAAAGCGTGACCGATTGACTTAATTTGAATTACTAGTGGGTTTTTTTTCACACTTCCAAATGGCAGCCATCCACTCTCATATCCGGGGTTCCCGTTTTATACTGAGTGGACAAGTTGACCCATGTGTTTGGGAAGATGTTTCAAGGCTTCAAAAATAGACTTTTACATTCCGATCTAAGGTAGTCCCACTCTCCGACTCTTTCCCCATCACCCTGTAATTTCTCTTCCCTTTTCAATTCTTTCTCCATTCCAGTTTGAAAGTTACTGAGGGGGCTGTTTCCACCATCTCATCAAGCAGCAAGTTCCAGATTGTAACATTGTCTAACCCCTCTCTGTAACTGAAGTTCCTTATCTCTGACGCCATTCTCCTAAAACATAAGTAAAATGCTGCGGGTGTATGAAACCTGAAATAAAAACAGAAACTGCTGGAAATACCCAGAGAGTCGGGCAGCTTCTTTGGAGAGAAACAGAGTTGACGTTTTGAACTATTCTGATGAAGGGTCATCACCGTTCTGGTAAATCTCCTCTGCACCCTCTCCAAGGCTTTGATATATTTCCAGAACTGAACACCATACTGCAACGGAGGTCCAACCAGTGATTAGGAAGTTCCTTGCTTTTGTATATCTCTATTTATAAAACCCAAATATCAAGGCTCCCATTCCCATATAATTGTTTTCCACTGCTTGTATTTCAGTCACCCATTGCATATGCATCAATTCTGCAGCATAGTCTTGAATCGTTCTTTAGTATTCCCCAAACCGGTGTGAAACTACATTGAGTGAAGCCGGGAGACCTGCCCTTTCCTTGGTTGGGGTCCTTTTCCCCCCCACTCTCCCCCTCCTATAAATCAGTTTAACTATTGGACTGGGGAATTCTGCCGGAGAGCTCACAGGGAATGTTTTGACTTCCTCAGGCACGGAATGGGTGGATCCCGAAGATCCAACAGTCATCGCAGAGGCGGAGCTGCTGGGAGCCGCAGCATCCATCGAGGCTGCCGCCAAGAAACTGGAGCAGCTGAAACCAAGGGCCAAACCCAGGGTGAGTGAGACAGTGAGTTGCCTAGAGACTAGCCCAGTGCTGTGTGCGCAGGCTTCCTCACCCTGATCCATCTAAACCGGCCTAGTTTAGTATGAATCTCCAGACCATCCATGCTTCTAGTCGCCATGGCGATCTCAGCTAGTCGCAACCAATTGCTCTCCTGTTCGTGGTTGGTCTGGGGGATTGGCCAGGAACTATTGTCTCTTTGGAGTGAATCCAAGCTGGATGTTTCCTGCAAGACGCTGTGTGATATGTTTGATATATTAGGTTGTTACTCGAGTCAACTATATATCAAACATATTGCTATAGTGTCCTGCCCTGTCTCCTGGCTACAAAAATTTATCACGGGCTAAAGAGCTATTACGATTGGAGGCAAAACAATGTCGGATTAAAACAGAGTTGATTCTGGAACGGAAGAAAGCTAATGTAATTGGTCTCTGATTCACGCAAACTCACTTTGTACTTTATACTCCCAGGGCTGAGTTTAATTTTACAGCATTTTACATAGGACTAGCGATTTTTCCTGTTTTTTCCAGCTTTTAAGATAGTTGTTCTATACAATAAGCTTTGTGAGGTGCCTGGGGTGCTGTGCATGCGGTGCTGTTCTGTGCTTTCTAAGAGCAATTCCCTTTAACAATGCCTTTACTCTCCCTGTAGCAAGCAGATGAGACCCTTGACTTTGAGGAGCAGATTCTGGAAGCTGCGAAATCGATTGCAGCTGCTACCAGCGCCCTGGTAAAGTCAGCCTCTGCTGCCCAGCGAGAGCTTGTTGCCCAAGGAAAGGTGAGCAAGGAACTTTTTTCTGGTCAGAAAGTAATCACAGTTGCATTTTAGTGACATGTTGCTCTCTCTGCCACTGTTCCAATGGGCGTGTGTTTCTCTATCAACAGGTCGGTGCCATCCTTGCTAATGCGGTGGATGATGGACAGTGGTCTCAGGGCCTTATATCTGCAGTAGGTATTCCTTTTACAAGATAATGGGTCGGGGGTATTTGAGCCTTTGTGTTACTGAACAAGGATCAATTTCGGACCTGTCACCCATGTGTTAAGCTGCTGTCAATCAGTTGATTGTTATAGCAACCACCCGCTTTCCATCAGAAAGTTCTCAGTTCCATTTTAAGGCAGTTAGAAATCTCCACCTCCACCTGCTGTGGTATGCAGAGCAAACCCCATATCTCATTTTGTTACTCTCTAGAGTTAGCTCTGTGTCTCAGTGTGTTACTCTCTAGAGTTAGCTCTGTGTCTCAGTGTGTTACTCTGCAGAGTAAGCTCTGTGTCTCAGTGTGTTACTCTGCAGAGTAAGCTCTGTGTCTCAGTGTGTTACTCTCTAGAGTAAGCTCTGTGTCTCAGTGTGTTACTCTGCAGAGTTAGCTCTGTGTCTCAGTGTGTTACTCTGCAGAGTAAGCTCTGTGTCTCAGTGTGTTACTCTGCAGAGTTAGCTCTGTGTCTCAGTGTGTTACTCTGCAGAGTAAGCTCTGTGTCTCAGTGTGTTACTCTGCAGAGTTAGCTCTGTGTCTCAGTGTGTTACTCTCTAGAGTAAGCTCTGTGTCTCAGTGTGTTACTCTCTAGAGTAAGCTCTGTGTCTCAGTGTGTTACTCTCTAGAGTAAGCTCTGTGTCTCAGTGTGTTACTCTCTAGAGTAAGCTCTGTGTCTCAGTGTGTTACTCTCTAGAGTAAGCTCTGTGTCTCAGTGTGTTACTCTGCAGAGTAAGCTCTGTGTCTCAGTGTGTTACTCTGCAGAGTAAGCTCTGTGTCTCAGTGTGTTACTCTGCAGAGTTAGCTCTGTGTCTCAGTGTGTTAGTCTGCAGAGTAAGCTCTGTGTCTCAGTGTGTTACCCTGCAGAGTAAGCTCTGTGTCTCAGTGTGTTACTCTGCAGAGTAAGCTCTGTGTCTCAGTATGTTACTCTCTAGAGTTAGCTCTGTGTCTCAGTGTGTTACTCTGCAGAGTAAGCTCTGTGTCTCAGTGTGTTACTCTGCAGAGTAAGCTCTGTGTCTCAGTGTGTTACTCTGCAGAGTTAGCTCTGTGTCTCAGTGTGTTACTCTGCAGAGTAAGCTCTGTGTCTCAGTGTGTTACTCTGCAGAGTTAGCTCTGTGTCTCAGTGTGTTACTCTGCAGAGCTAGCTCTGTGTCTCAGTGTGTTACTCTGCAGAGTAAGCTCTGTGTCTCAGTGTGTTACTCTGCAGAGCTAGCTCTGTGTCTCAGTGTGTTACTCTGCAGAGTAAGCTCTGTGTCTCAGTGTGTTACTCTGCAGAGTAAGCTCTGTGTCTCAGTGTGTTACTCTGCAGAGCTAGCTCTGTGTCTCAGTGTGTTACTCTGCAGAGTAAGCTCTGTGTCTCAGTGTGTTACTCTCTAGAGTTAGCTCTGTGTCTCAGTGTGTTACTCTCTAGAGTTAGCTCTGTGTCTCAGTGTGTTACTCTGCAGAGTAAGCTCTGTGTCTCAGTGTGTTACTCTCTAGAGTTAGCTCTGTGTCTCAGTGTGTTACTCTGCAGAGTTAGCTCTGTGTCTCAGTGTGTTACTCTCTAGAGTAAGCTCTGTGTCTCAGTGTGTTACTCTGCAGAGTAAGCTCTGTGTCTCAGTGTGTTACTCTGCAGAGTAAGCTCTGTGTCTCAGTGTGTTACTCTGCAGAGTAAGCTCTGTGTCTCAGTGTGTTACCCTGCAGAGTAAGCTCTGTGTCTCAGTGTGTTACCCTGCAGAGTAAGCTCTGTGTCTCAGTGTGTTACTCTGCAGAGTAAGCTCTGTGTCTCAGTATGTTACTCTCTAGAGTTAGCTCTGTGTCTCAGTGTGTTACTCTCTAGAGTAAGCTCTGTGTCTCAGTGTGTTACTCTCTAGAGTTAGCTCTGTGTCTCAGTGTGTTACTCTCTAGAGTAAGCTCTGTGTCTCAGTGTGTTACTCTGCAGAGCTAGCTCTGTGTCTCAGTGTGTTACTCTCTAGAGTAACCTCTGTGTCTCAGTGTGTTACTCTCTAGAGTTAGCTCTGTGTCTCAGTGTGTTACTCTCTAGAGTAAGCTCTGTGTCTCAGTGTGTTACTCTCTAGAGTTAGCTCTGTGTCTCAGTGTGTTACTCTCTAGAGTAAGCTCCGTGTCTCAGTGTGTTACTCTCTAGAGTTAGCTCTGTGTCTCAGTGTGTTACTCTGCAAAGCTAGCTCTGTGTCTCAGTGTGTTACTCTGCAGAGTAAGCTCCGTGTCTCAGTGTGTTACTCTCTAGAGTTAGCTCTGTGTCTCAGTGTGTTACTCTGCAGAGTAAGCTCCGTGTCTCAGTGTGTTACTCTCTAGAGTTAGCTCTGTGTCTCAGTGTGTTACTCTCTAGAGTAAGCTCTGTGTCTCAGTGTGTTACTCTGCAGAGTAAGCTCTGTGTCTCAGTGTGTTACTCTCTAGAGTAAGCTCTGTGTCTCAGTGTGTTACTCTGCAGAGTAAGCTCTGTGTCTCAGTGTGTTACTCTCTAGAGTAAGCTCTGTGTCTCAGTGTGTTACTCTGCAGAGTAAGATCTGTGTCTCAGTGTGTTACTCTGCAGAGTAAGCTCTGTGTCTCAGTGTGTTACTCTGCAGAGTAAGCTCTGTGTCTCAGTGTGTTACTCTCTAGAGTAAGCTCCGTGTCTCAGTGTGTTACTCCCTAGAGTTAGCTCTGTGTCTCAGTGTGTTACTCTGCAGAGCTAGCTCTGTGTCTCAGTGTGTTACTCTGCAGAGTAAGCTCCGTGTCTCAGTGTGTTACTCTCTAGAGTTAGCTCTGTGTCTCAGTGTGTTACTCTGCAGAGTAAGATCTGTGTCTCAGTGTGTTACTCTGCAGAGCTAGCTCTGTGTCTCAGTGTGTTACTCTCTAGAGTAAGCTCTGTGTCTCAGTGTGTTACTCTGCAGAGTAAGCTCTGTGTCTCAGTGTGTTACTCTCTAAAGTAAGCTCTGTGTCTCAGTGTGTTACTCTCTAGAGTAAGCTCTGTGTCTCAGTGTGTTACTCTGCAGAGTAAGCTCTGTGTCTCAGTGTGTTACTCTCTAAAGTAAGCTCTGTGTCTCAGTGTGTTACTCTGCAGAGTAAGCTCTGTGTCTCAGTGTGTTACTCTCTAGAGTTAGCTCTGTGTCTCAGTGTGTTACTCTCTAAAGTAAGCTCTGTGTCTCAGTGTGTTACTCTGCAAAGTTAGCTCTGTGTCTCAGTGTGTTACTCTCCAGAGTTAGCTCTGTGTCTCAGTGTGTTACTCTGCAGAGTAAGCTCTGTGTCTCAGTGTGTTACTCTCTAGAGTTAGCTCTGTGTCTCAGTGTGTTACTCTGCAGAGTAAGCTCTGTGTCTCAGTGTGTTACTCTGCAGAGTAAGCTCTGTGTCTCAGTGTGTTACTCTCTAGAGTTAGCTCTGTGTCTCAGTGTGTTACTCTGCAGAGTAAGCTCTGTGTCTCAGTGTGTTACTCTCTAAAGTAAGCTCTGTGTCTCAGTGTGTTACTCTGCAGAGTAAGCTCTGTGTCTCAGTGTGTTACTCTGCAGAGTAAGCTCTGTGTCTCAGTGTGTTACTCTGCAGAGTAAGCTCTGTGTCTCAGTGTGTTACTCTCTAGAGTTAGCTCTGTGTCTCAGTGTGTTACTCTGCAGAGTAAGCTCTGTGTCTCAGTGTGTTACTCTGCAGAGTAAGCTCTGTGTCTCAGTGTGTTACTCTCTAGAGTTAGCTCTGTGTCTCAGTGTGTTACTCTGCAGAGTAAGCTCTGTGTCTCAGTGTGTTACTCTCTAAAGTAAGCTCTGTGTCTCAGTGTGTTACTCTGCAGAGTAAGCTCTGTGTCTCAGTGTGTTACTCTGCAGAGTAAGCTCTGTGTCTCAGTGTGTTACACTCTAGAGTTAGCTCTGTGTCTCAGTGTGTTACTCTGCAGAGCTAGCTCTGTGTCTCAGTGTGTTACTCTGCAGAGTAAGCTCTGTGTCTCAGTGTGTTACTCTCTAGAGTTAGCTCTGTGTCTCAGTGTGTTACTCTGCAGAGTAAGCTCTGTGTCTCAGTGTGTTACTCTCTAGAGTTAGCTCTGTGTCTCAGTGTGTTACTCTGCAGAGTAAGCTCTGTGTCTCAGTGTGTTACTCTCTAGAGTTAGCTCTGTGTCTCAGTGTGTTACTCTCTAGAGTAAGCTCTGTGTCTCAGTGTGTTACTCTCTAGAGTTAGCTCTGTGTCTCAGTGTGTTACTCTCTAGAGTTAGCTCTGTGTCTCAGTGTGTTACTCTGCAGAGTAAGCTCTGTGTCTCAGTGTGTTACTCTGCAGAGTAAGCTCTGTGTCTCAGTGTGTTACTCTGCAGAGTAAGCTCTGTGTCTCAGTGTGTTACTCTGCAGAGCTAGCTCTGTGTCTCAGTGTGTTACTCTGCAGAGCTAGCTCTGTGTCTCAGTGTGTTACTCTGCAGAGTTAGCTCTGTGTCTCAGTGTGTTACTCTGCAGAGTAAGCTCTGTGTCTCAGTGTGTTACTCTCTAGAGTAAGCTCTGTGTCTCAGTGTGTTACTCTCTAGAGTTAGCTCTGTGTCTCAGTGTGTTACTCTGCAGAGTAAGCTCTGTGTCTCAGTGTGTTACTCTCTAGAGTAAGCTCTGTGTCTCAGTGTGTTACTCTCTAGAGTTAGCTCTGTGTCTCAGTGTGTTACTCTGCAGAGTAAGCTCTGTGTCTCAGTGTGTTACTCTGCAGAGTAAGCTCTGTGTCTCAGTGTGTTACTCTCTAGAGTAAGCTCTGTGTCTCAGTGTGTTACTCTCTAGAGTTAGCTCTGTGTCTCAGTGTGTTACTCTGCAGAGCTAGCTCTGTGTCTCAGTGTGTTACTCTGCAGAGTAAGCTCTGTGTCTCAGTGTGTTACTCTGCAGAGTAAGCTCTGTGTCTCAGTGTGTTACTCTGCAGAGTAAGCTCTGTGTCTCAGTGTGTTACTCTCTAGAGTTAGCTCTGTGTCTCAGTGTGTTACTCTGCAGAGTAAGCTCTGTGTCTCAGTGTGTTACTCTCTAGAGTAAGCTCTGTGTCTCAGTGTGTTACTCTCTAGAGTAAGCTCTGTGTCTCAGTGTGTTACTCTGCAGAGTTAGCTCTGTGTCTCAGTGTGTTACTCTGCAGAGTAAGCTCTGTGTCTCAGTGTGTTACTCTGCAGAGTTAGCTCTGTGTCTCAGTGTGTTACTCTGCAGAGTAAGCTCTGTGTCTCAGTGTGTTACCCTGCAGAGTAAGCTCTGTGTCTCAGTGTGTTACTCTGCAGAGTAAGCTCTGTGTCTCAGTGTGTTACTCTCTAGAGTTAGCTCTGTGTCTCAGTGTGTTACTCTGCAGAGTAAGCTCTGTGTCTCAGTGTGTTACTCTGCAGAGTAAGCTCTGTGTCTCAGTGTGTTACTCTCTAGAGTAAGCTCTGTGTCTCAGTGTGTTACTCTGCAGAGTTAGCTCTGTGTCTCAGTGTGTTACTCTGCAGAGTAAGCTCTGTGTCTCAGTGTGTTACTCTGCAGAGTTAGCTCTGTGTCTCAGTGTGTTACTCTCTAGAGTTAGCTCTGTGTCTCAGTGTGTTACTCTGCAGAGTAAGCTCTGTGTCTCAGTGTGTTACTCTGCAGAGTAAGCTCTGTGTCTCAGTGTGTTACTCTCTAGAGTTAGCTCTGTGTCTCAGTGTGTTACTCTGCAGAGTAAGCTCTGTGTCTCAGTGTGTTACTCTGCAGAGTAAGCTCTGTGTCTCAGTGTGTTACTCTCTAGAGTTAGCTCTGTGTCTCAGTGTGTTACTCTGCAGAGTAAGCTCTGTGTCTCAGTGTGTTACTCTGCAGAGTAAGCTCTGTGTCTCAGTGTGTTACTCTGCAGAGTTAGCTCTGTGTCTCAGTGTGTTACTCTGCAGAGTTAGCTCTGTGTCTCAGTGTGTTACTCTCTAGAGTTAGCTCTGTGTCTCAGTGTGTTACTCTGCAGAGTAAGCTCTGTGTCTCAGTGTGTTACTCTGCAGAGTAAGCTCTGTGTCTCAGTGTGTTACTCTGCAGAGTAAGCTCTGTGTCTCAGTGTGTTACTCTCTAGAGTTAGCTCTGTGTCTCAGTGTGTTACTCTGCAGAGTAAGCTCTGTGTCTCAGTGTGTTACTCTGCAGAGTAAGCTCTGTGTCTCAGTGTGTTACTCTGCAGAGAAGGCTCGATGTCACTGTGTGTTACACTTCTCTTGCCCCCTGCTTGAAGGCCAGCATGTTCAGAGTGACTGTTACACAGCTCGAAACTGAAAGATGCCCCTTCACCGCAGTAACACACTCATTCCAGGTCTCCAAGATAGAGCTAGACCTGGGCTCAGGAATCTGATTGGCCATCTCTTTGGGATGAGAAAACGAGCCTCTGATGAAATAAATATTTGAAGTCATTTTAACAGACATTAGTCTGGATGCCTCTCATTTGTTTTTTAAATACATGAGCCAAAGATAGCTCTGTTGTTTGATTTTTCTGGATGTTAAATGCCATGATATTAGTGCTAACATCATAAGAGGGAGGAAATGAAGGTAATTTATATCAGCAGAGAAAAAGTACTGGAGAGACCTGAGGAACCAATCTCCAGGGCCTGTCCTTCACCGCACCATTCTAAACGTGATAGTCGCCAGGCGGGCTATGAATTGCAAGGTGACAGATGGAGTGTGAATGTACTGTAGGGAAGTGTGAGGTTACTTACTTTGATAGAATAGAAAAGCAGAATTTTTTTTAAAGGCTCGAAACTTGTAAATATTGATGTTCAGAGGGATTTGGGTGTGTTTGTGTAAGATTAGCACGCAGGTGCAGCAAGCAATTAGGAAGTGTAATGCTTTTATACAAGTGGATTGGAGTACAAGAATAAAGAAGTCTTGCTTCAGTTGTACTGGACTTTGCTGAGACCATACCTGGAGTACTGGGTGCAGTTTTGGTCTCCATATTTAAGAAAGATTTACTTGTATTGGGGTGAAGTTTCACATGCTAATAGCTAACGTACATCGTCAGTGACGTCAGATCAACCGTGTCCGGCCCATCTTCCGCGCATCCGCCCTCACGCCTTCTCATCCCTCCCAGAAACATGATAGGGTCCCCCTTGTCCTCACTTATCACCCCACCAGCCTCCGCATTTAAAGGATCATCCTCCGCCATTTCCGCCAACTCCAGCATGATGCCACCACCAAACACATCTTCCCTTCACCCCCCTCGGCGGCATTTCGTAGGGATCGTTCCCTCCGGGACACCCTGGTCCACTCCTTCATCACCCCCTACTCCTCAACCCCCTCCTATGGCACCACCCCATGCCCACGCAAAAGATACAATACCTGCCCCTTCACTTCCTCTCTCCTCACCGTCCAAGGGCCCAAACACTCCTTTCAAGTGAAGCAGCATTTCACTTGTATTTCCCCAACTTAGTCTACTGCATTCGTTGCTCCCAATGTGGTCTCCTCTACATTGGAGAGACCAAACGTAAACTGGGCGACCGCTTTGCAGAACACCTGCGGTCTGTCCGCAAGAATGACCCAAACCTCCCTGTCGCTTGCCATTTTAACACTCCACCCTGCTCTCTTGCCCACATGTCTGTCCTTGGCTTGCTGCATTGTTCCAGTGAAGCCCAACGCAAACTGGAGGAACAGCACCTCATCTTCCGACTAGGCACCTTACAGCCTTCCGGACTGAATATTGAATTCAACAACTTTAGATCTTGAACTCCCTCCTCCATCCCCAGCCCCTTACTGTTTCTTCCCCCTTCCTTTTGTTTTTTCCAATAATTTATATATATTTTTCTTTTCCCACCTATTTCCATTATTTTTAAATATTTTTAAATCTTTTATGCTCCCCCACCCCCACTAGAGCTGTACCTTGAGTGCCCTACCATCCATTCTTAATTAGCACATTCGTTTAGATAATATCACCAACTTCAACACCTGTGTTCTTTTGTTCTTTTGTCTGTGACATCTTTTGATTATCTGCTCCTATCACTGCTTGCTTGTCCCTACAACCACAACACCACCCCCCCCACTTCTCCCCCCACCCAACAACCCCCCCCCCACCACCTTAAACCAGCTTATATTTCACCCCTCTCCTTGGATTCACCCAGTTCTGTCGAAGGGTCATGAGGACTCGAAACGTCAACTCTTTTCTTCTCCACCGATGTTACCAGACCTGCTGAGTTTTTCCAGGTAATTCTGTTTTTGTTTTGGATTTCCAGCATCCGCAGTTTTTTGTTTTTACGTCAGATCACGTGTCTCTCTCTCTCTCGCGCTCTCTCTCAGACAGCTGCTTCATGCTTATCTATCCCTGTATATAGTTGTATATGGTTAATAAATGTTTGGAAGTTCCTGGATGCCTTGTTTCCAGTTGTCTCTGTTACACACAACATGGGCCCACTTCATGGTGGCAGCAGTAAACTTACTGAATAGCAGGCGTCCCTGAAAATACTGTCAGTGGCAGGAAGATGAAAGCCATTGAAAATAAAGCAGCAAGGGAATGACTGGGAGGAAAAGCAATGCAATTGGATTAAATTAACAGACAGACATGGGAGAAGTCTTTTTAATATATGTTCTTTCATGGAATGTGGGCATCGAAGACTCGTTCCTAATTGCCCTTGAGAAGGTGGTGGTAAGCTGCCTTCTTGAACCGCTGCAGTCCATGTAGTGTAGGTACACCCACAGTGCTGTTAGGGAGGGAGTTCCAGGATTTTGACCCAGTGACAGTGAAGGAACGGTGATATATTTCCAAATCAGGATGGTGAGTGACTTGGAGGAGAACTTCCAGGTGGTGGTGTTCCCATGTACCTGATGCCCTTGCCCTTCTAAGTGGTAGTAGTCGTGGGTTTGGAAGGTGCCTTGGTGAGTTCCTGCAATGCATCTTGTAGATGGTACACATTGCTGCTACTGTGCGCCGGTGGTGGAGGGAGTGAATGTTGAAAGTGGTGGATGGGGTGCCAACTTACAAGAGGATTTGAGCAATGGGAGTAACGAAGTCTTGTTGCGATTATATAGAGCCTTGGTGAGACCTCACCTGAAATATTGTATGCAGTGTTGGTCTCCTTTCCTAAGGAAGGACATACATACCATGGTGGGAGTGCACCAAAGGTTCACCAAACTAATTCTTGGGATGGAGGGATTGTTCTAAGAGGAAAGATTAAATAGACTGGGCCTTTATTCTCTGCAGTTTAGAAGAATGAGAGATTATCTCATTCAAACATACAAAATACTTACAGGGCTCAACAGGGTAGATGCAGGAAGGATGTTTCCCCTGGCTGGTTGTAGTGGGGGGAGGTGTCTAGAATCAGGGGGCACAGTCTCAGAATAAGGAGTAGGCTATTTTGGGCTGGGATGAGGAGGAATGATGGTGAGGGTGATGAATCTTTTGAATTCTCTGCCCCACAGGACTGTGGAGGTTCAGCCATTGAGTATGTTCAGCAGCCATGACCTCAGTGAATAATGGAGTAGGCTCAAAGGGCTGAATGGCCTACTCCTGATCTTGGACCACCAAGCAGCATACTGGCAAAACTGCCATCGCAGATTCAACAGGTATAGGACAGCTTCAGGGTTAGCACAGAAGAATAATAAAGAAGTGGTCAGCACACTCCTGTATTCCATCTGTATCAGCACAAATGACATTTTCGGAAGACAGGGTGTTAATGAGAACACAACAACCTATAAAGAGGCTATTAAGGCCTTTGATTCATATTTCAGTCTTTGGAGGAACATTATTATAGACCAGGTGAGGTTTAACAGGCGCACTCAGGAATCCAGAAGTATTGAGTTTTTCATCAATGACCTATATCACTTGGGTGATAGTTGCATGTAAGAGGCTCTAAAGGAGAAGCTTATCTGAGACCATATAGTGGTGGGCACGCTTGATGATAGTGTATCTGACTTTCTGCAGTCCAGAGAAGAACTAACATTAGCGAAGACAGTTCAGTTATTAGAGAGACAGACTGGGCTACAGAAGCAGAACCGAGTTTCAACCTGGAGTGATAAGCTATGGAGCCAGACTACTGACTCATTCAGTTTGTGAACAATAGAGGTACCAGCGTACCCATTAAAAAGCAGAGCCATAACGAAGAGGGGCAGGCACTGTCATCATCCAGTGCTCCCATTGTGACGTGAGAAAGCCCCATCGGCGGGAAGACTGTCCCACTGTAAACACAGAGTATCATTCCTGCAGGAGACAAGGCTAAATTAAAGTCACATGCCAGCACAGAAAGCCTCCTACTCCAGAATTTAAAGGGAGGCCAGTCAGATCAAACAGTATCCAGCAGATGGAAGATACAGAGGAATCAGAGTGCCTTTCTTGGGTGACATCTCGAAGTCCAAAGGGACCTTCTGGAGTGAGGATATCACAGTCAATAGCCACAAAAACCATTTTTAATTGGACACAGGAGCAGGAATGTCCTTTCTTTCTGATACTGTACAGAGACTGAAGTCTGAGTTTTTGCAGCTGCTGCATTCTCCAGGGGTATCGCACTGAAGGTGCAAGAGCAGGTGACTGCCACACTTCATGTAAGGGAAGTGGAATTACAGAAACTCTTTATGTTGTCCAGAATCAGGAGCTGGAGAGCTCACTCAGATTTAAAACTTGTGAGAAGGTGGAAGAGCCAAACAACCAGGACAAACCGGATCAATCCAAGATTCAATTTCCTAGCCTTAGGAAGCTCCATGTGGCTTACAATCCTACCTTGAATTCACATGCCAAGCCAGTGTGTTTGTTTACCCCAAGAAAGGTCCCTCGTCCTCTCTTGAAAAAGCTGACTCCATTCTACATCAGCCTCTTAATGTTACAGAGCGTCAGTGTTTTACGAGCATGGTTAATCAGCTGGAGAAGTTCCTGCCCAATCTTGCACACATGATGAGCCGCTATGACAACTCCTGATACAAGACCAAGCCTGGTGCTGGATTGTACACCAACAAAGGCTGTTTGACACAACCAAAGACGTGCTCATGTCCACAGAAACACTGGCCCATTACAACCCAGACCTACACACCATCGTTACGGCTGATGCATTGTCCATTGGCCTAGGGAATGTATTGTCCCAAATTCAGCAAGACAGTCCTCGCAGACCAGTACATTACATCCCCAGGGCACTGACAGAAATGGTATTCTCTCATAGAAACATGGAAACTAGGAGCAGGAGTAGGCCATTCAGCCCTTCGAGCCTGCTCCACCATTCATTATAATCATGGCTGATCATCCAAATCAATAGCCTGCTCCCACTTTCTCCCATATCCTTTGATCCCTTTCGCCCCAAGAGCTATATCTAACTCCTTCTTGAAAACATTCGCCTCAACTACTTTGTGATAGCGAATTCCACAGGCTCACCACTCTCTAGGTGAAGAAATTTCTCCTCATCTCTGTCCTAAATGGTCTACCCCATATCCTCAGACTGTGACCCCTGGTTCTGGACTCCCCCCCATCGGGAACATCCTTCCTGCATCTACCCTGTCTAGTCCTGTTAGAATTTTGTAGTTTTCTATGAGATCCCCCTTCATTCTTCTGAACTCCAGCAAAAATAATCCTAACCGACTCAATCTCTCCTCATGTGTCAGTCCCGCCATCCCAGGAATCAGTCTGGTAAACCTTCGCTGCACTCCCTCTATAGCAAGTACATTCTTCCTCAGATAAGGAGACCAAACTGCACACAATATTCCAGGTGTGGTCTCACCAAGGCCCTGTATAATTGCAGCAAGACATCCCTGTTCCTGTACTCGAATCCTCTGGCTATGAAGGCCAACATACCATTTGCCTTCTTTACCGCCTGCTGCACCTGCATGCTTACCTTCAGCGACTGGTGTACAAGGACACCCAAGTCTTGCTGCACATTCCCCTCTCTCAATTTATAGCCATTCAGATAATAATCTGCCTTCCTGTTTTTGCTACCAAAATGGATAACCTCACATTTATCCACATTATACAGCATCTGCCATGCATTTGCCCACTCACTCAGCTTGTCCAAATCACACTGAAGCATCTCTGCATCCTCCTCACAGCTCACCCTCCCACCCAGCTTTGTGTCATCTGCAAATCTGGAGATATGACATTTAGTTCCCTCATCTAAATCATGAATATATATTGTGAATAGCTGGGGTCCCAGCACCGATCCCTGCGGTACCCCACCAGTCACTGCCTGCCATTCGGAAAAAGACCCGTTTATTCCTACTCTTTGTTTCCTGCCTGCCAACCAGTTTTCTATCCATCTCAATACACTACCCCCAATCCCATGGGCTTTAATTTTACACGCTTATGTGGGACTTTGTCAAAAGCCTTCTGAAAGTCCAAATAAACCACATCCACTGGCTCCCCCTCATCAACTCTACTAATTACATCCTTGAAAAATTCCAATAGATTTGTCAAGCACGATTTCCCTTTCGTAAATCCATGCTGATTCTGTCCGATTCTGCCACTGTTTTCCACGTGCTCAGCTGTTAAATCTTCTATTATGGACTCTAGAATTTTCTCCACTACCGACATCAGGCTGACTGGTCTCTAATTCCCTGTTTTCTCTCTACCTCCCTTTTTAAATAGTGGGGCTACATCTGTAGGGACTGGTCCTGAGTATATAGAATCTCGGAAGATGACCACCAATGGATCCACTATTTCTAGGGCCACTTCCTTAAAGTGCTCTGGGATGTAGATTATCAGGTCCTGGGGATTTATCGGCCTTCAATCCCATCAATTTCTCCAACACCATTTCCCTACTAATACTGATTTCTTTCAGTTCCTCCCTCTCACTAAACCCTGTGTTCCCCAACATTTCTGGTATGTTATTAGTGTCCTCTTCATGAAGACAGAGCCAAAGTATGTATTTAGCTGGTCAGCCATTTCTTTGTTCTCCATTATAAATTCCCCTGTTTCTGACTGTAAGGGACCTACATTTGTCTTTACCAACCTTTTTCTCTTCACATACCTATAGAAATTTTTACAGTCAGTTTTTACGTTCCCCGCAAGCTTATTCTCGTACTCTATTTTCTCCTTCTTAACCAATCCCTTGGTCCTCCTTTGCTGAATTCTAAACTGCTCCCAATCCTCAATACTAGTGAGACTATTTTGAGCAACCATGGTTGTTGCCTGAAACTCTTTGATGGAATGTGTTGTGAACATTTATAAATATATATGTATTTTTTTAAATATAGTGACATATGGTAGTAATCCTGCATGCATCTCTAATTTCCTGTTTAATGCCATTCTCAACATCACCACTACAGTTTGGGGGTCTATATACAACCCCCACTAACATTTTTTTCCCTTTAGTGTTTCTCAGCTCTACCCATACAGATTCCACATTGTTGGAGCTAATATCTTTCCTCACCATTGTGTTAATTTCTCTTTAACCAGCAATGCAGCTCCACTGCCTTACATCTATTTGCGCGGTTATTTCATCCACTTTATTGCGAATGCTCCTCGCGTTAAGGCACAAAGCCTTAAGGCTTGTCTTTTTAACATTACTTGTCCCGTTCCCACTATTTTTCACTGAGGCCCTGTTTGATTCTCGCCCTTGATTTCTCTGCCTATCACTTTTCTTATTCCCCTTTCTGTCTTTTGTTCTTGTCTTTGATGCCCCCTCCTCTGACTCTTTGCATAGGTTCCCATCCCCCTGCCATTGTAGTTTAAACCCTCCCCAACCACTCTAGCAAATATTCCCCCCAGGACATCAGTCCCGGTCCTGCCCAGGTGTAACTGTCCAGTTTGTACTGGTCCCACCTTCCCCAGAACCGGTCCCAATGTCCCAGGAATCTGAAATCCTCCCCCTCACACCATCTCCTCAGCCATGTATTCATCCGCTATATCCTGCTGTTTCTACTCAGACTGGCATGTGGCACTGGTAGTAATCCTGAGATCATTTTGAGGTCCTACTTTTCAACTGACTTCCTAACTCCCTATATTCTGCTTTTAGGACCTCATTCCTTTTTTTAACCTATGTTGTTTGTACCAGTGTGTACCACAACCACTGGCTGTTCATCCTCCCCCTTCAGAATGTCCTGTAGCTGCTCTGAGACATCCTTAACCCTAGCACCAGGGAGGCAACATACCATCCTGGAGTCTCGTTTGCAACCACAGAGATGCCTGTCTATTCCCCTTACAATTGAATTCCCGATAACTATTGCATTCCCACACTTTTTACTCCTCCCCTGTGCAGCAGAGCCAACCGTGGTGCAATGAATTTGGCTGTTGCTGCTTTCCCCTGAGAGGCCATTCCCTCCAACAGTATCCAAAGCGGTATATCTGTTTTACAGGGGAATAGCCACAGGAGATTCCTGCACTGCCCGCCTAGTCCTCTTGCTCTGTCTGGTGGTCACCCATTCCCTTCCTACCTGTGGACGCTTAGCCTGCAGTGTGACCACCTCTCTCGACGTGCTGTCCACCATACTGTCCACCTCACGGATGCTCCACAGTGTCCCCATCCGCTGCTCCAGCTCTGAAACCTAGGCTTCCGGGAGCTGCAGCTGGAGACACTTCCGGCACACATGCTGGCCCCGGGCACTGGAAATGTGCCCAGCTTCCCACACAGTGCATGAGGAGCACACCACGGCTTTGAGCTCTCCTGCCATGACTTACCCCTTTAAATTAAATTAAACCTTTTGGAAGATACTTAATATCAATTAAATCAATTACTCTCGGGCCCTTATTCCCTGCTCCTTGTTGTTACAGAATGTAGCCCTTACAAACGATGAACCGCAAAATAAGACCTTAAAAATTATAAGCAATAAAAGTAGTAAAGGCTTACCTGACCATACTCACGGAACTCAAAGGATTACCTCGTTCCCTCCTCACCAAACTCCCTCAGTCACAGCTGCTCCCCCAGCTTCTCCTCAACTCCCGACTCCTCTCACACTCCTCCTCAACTCCCGACTCCTCTCGCGCTTCTCACCAACTCCCGACTCCTCTCGCTCTTCTCTTCAACTCCCGACTCCTCTCAGCTTCTCTTCAACTCCCGACTCCTCTCGCGCTTCTCACCAACTCCCGACTCCTCTCGCACTCCTCTTCAACTCCCGACTCCTCTCGCGTTTCTCTTCAACTCCCGACTCCTCTCGCGCTTCTCACCAACTCCCGACTCCTCTCGCGCTTCTCACCAACTCCCGACTCCTCTCGCGCTTCTCACCAACTCCCGACTCCTCTCGCGCTTCTCACCAACTCCCGACTCCTCTCGCGCTTCTCTTCAACTCCCGACTCCTCTCGCGCTTCTCACCAACTCCCGACTCCTCTCGCGCTTCTCACCAACTCCCGACTCCTCTCACGTTTCTCTTCAACTCCCGACTCCTCTCGCGCTTCTCACCAACTCGCGACTCCTCTCGCTCTCCTCTTCAACTCCCGACTCCCCTCACGCTTCTCTTCAACTCCCGACTCCTCTCGCACTCCTCTTCAACTCCCGACTCCTCTCGCTCTTCTCACCAACTCCCGACTCCTCTCGCTCTTCTCACCAACTCCCGACTCCTCTCGCTCTTCTCACCAACTCCCGACTCCTCTCGCTCTTCTCACCAACTCCCGACTCCTCTCGCGCTTCTCTTCAACTCCCGACTCCTCTCGCGCTCCTCTTCAACTCCCGACTCCTCTCGCGCTTCTCTTCAACTCCCGACTCCTCTCGCTCTTCTCACCAACTCCCGACTCCTCTCGCTCTTCTCACCAACTCCCGACTCCTCTCGCACTCCTCTTCAACTCCCGACTCCTCTCGCTCTTCTCATCAACTCCCGACTCCTCTCGTGCTTCTCACCAACTCCCGACTCCTCTCGCGCTCCTCTTCAACTCCCGACTCCTCTCGCTCTTCTCACCAACTCCCGACTCCTCTCGCACTCCTCTTCAACTCCCGACTCCTCTCGCTCTTCTCACCAACTCCCGACTCCTCTCGCTCTTCTCACCAACTCCCGACTCCTCTCGCGCTTCTCACCAACTCCCGACTCCTCTCGCGCTCCTCTTCAACTCCCGACTCCTCTCGCGCTCCTCTTCAACTCCCGACTCCTCTCGCGCTCCTCTTCAACTCCCGAATCCTCTCGCGCTCCTCTTCAACTCCCGACTCCTCTCGCGCTTCTCTTCAACTCCCGACTCCTCTCGCGCTTCTCTTCAACTCCCGACTCCTCTCGCGCTTCTCTTCAACTCCCGACTCCTCTCGCGCTTGTCATTGACAAGGAGGCTCTGGTGGTCACATGGGGTTGCAGGAGGGTTTCAGATTACACCCCAGGATTTAAATTCACTATCCAGACACATCATAAGCATTAATCACCCTGATTAACAGCAAAGAATCAGCCAAAATGCCACCCCAAATGGAAAGGTTTTGATTGCAGCTGATGATTTTGATGCCAATACAGAGTAAAGACCGAGCCACAGCTGATGCTTGTCCCACAGCCCTGTGGGGAAGCCTGCGCCGAGCGATGTAAACTTTCCTGAGGAACGGGAGTCCTGATGCCTCTTGTCTACCAAGTTCCTCCCAGAAACTGTTCAGGAACTAGAAGATATTTGAGCAGCCCAGAAAACTGATGCTGAGTGTGCACAGATACCGGAGTACTGTGCTACTGAGTGGCCTGGCTATGTTCCTAGCTATTGTATTCTGAAGCAGCACTTCAAACAGCTTCGTCACCTTAGTCTTACAGATGACTTGTTAATCCATAATGACTGAATCGTCATTCCCACGTTCCTTCGACCAGACATTCTCTGATCACCAAGTGCAGGGCTGGAGCTCCTAGTTCAGCCTGGTATCTCCAAAGCTATTGGGGACGGGATTTCCAATGGTACCACCTGTACATTGGCAAGACTGCAAGGAACACTGGTGACCTCCTGCCCATCCCGAGTGTGGAAGGGCCTCGGGATGGATCTATTTGTCTTCAAGGATAAATCCTTTATGGTTGTGGCTTATTACTCGTAGTGGACAGTGACAACGAGCTGCACAGGCCCACCTTACTGGGGGATTGCCATTCTCAAGCAAATGTATGCCACACACGGCATCCCTGATTTGGTTGTCTCCCAGTTCAACAATGACTTCAAATGCTTCAGTGAGATGTCTGACCTCGACCACATCACCAGCTTGCCCAGGCACCCACAGACCAATGGGGAAGCTGAAAGATTATTGTCAAGTCCTTGTTGAAGGAATATAATGACATCGACCTTCCCGGCCTACACCACTGCACAACCACCTGGCTCCATCAGAACTCCTAATGGGTAGCAAGTTACGCACACAGCTCCCTGCACCCATGTCTCAAGGTGACAGAAATTGAAAAGGTGCAGGGGGAGAGAGGAGCACTACCATGTGAAGCAGACTGTGACGTACAACAAAGCACAGGGTCTAGCCGCACTCTCGCCAGGGGAGTCAGTCTGGGTCCAAGACCAGGTCCAGCCCGGCCAGGTTTTGAGTCAGTCCATTCATCCAGGCTCCTAACACACTGCTCACAGCATCCTCAGGCAAATCCGACCTGCACTGGTAAACACTGGTAACCCCCTTTACAGGACTGAGTTCAATACCCGGACCACCACAGAGACAACCTGACCAGCCTGCTGGACTGTTCACAGGCCCCTCCGCAGGAAGTGTGATCCTAGGACTCTCCCAAAGGAATGAAGTTCGGGCAGACTGGTCAAACCCACTTTCCCTCAGACTCAGGGATGGTGACAGTGACTTTGGGGGGCGGCGGTGGGGGAGGGTGTGGGGAAGCAGGGTGTTAAGTAAATATTTAATGAGTGGAATGAAAGACAAGACAAGATCAAGGTTTAAAGCTGTAATGCTAAGAGCTAATGTACATCATTAGTGATGTCAGATTACATGTCACTAGAACTCTGAGAGAGATGCTTCTGGAAGGAGCTTCATGCTCATCTATCCCTGTATATAGTTGCGTATGGTTAATAAACGCCTGGAAGTTCCTGGATGCCTTGTTTCCAGCCGTCTCTGTTACACACACCCTGGGCTTGTTTCAGATGATACTTCAGGGGGAAGGTTCACTAGACTGGTTCCTGAGGTGAGGGGGTTGACTTGATTGGTCCCTGGAGTGAGGGGGTTCACTCGATTGGTCCCTGGGGTGAGAGGGTTCACTCGATTGGTCACTGGGGTGAGGAGGTTCACTCGATTGGTCCCTGGGGTGAGAGGGTGGTCCTATGATAGAGACTGAGTAAATTGAGCCTACACTCTCTAGCATTTAGAAGAATGAGGCGTGATCTATTTATTTAGTGCTCTCACGGCCCCACTTTCCACTCAATGGTGTCTTTTGAACATAGTCACTGTTGTGGTGCAGGAAATGGGCGGCTAATTTGCACACAGCAAGCTCCCACAAACAGCAATGTGATAATAACCAGATCACCAGTTTTTGTCATGTTGGTTGAGGGATAAATATTGAGCGGGGGACCTGTTATATCTCCCCTGCTCTCTTCAAAATAGTCCACAGGATCTTTTAACATCCACCTGAGGGCCCTTCAGTTTTCATCCAAATAGCAGCAGCTCCAACAGTGCAGCACCCCCTCAGTACTGCACTGGAGTGTCAGCCTGGATTTTATGCTCAGGTCTCTGGAGTGGGACTTGAACTCATGACCTTTGGATTGAGAGGGGACAGCGCTATCCACTGATCCACGGCTGTCACGATATACTTGCTGGGTATTCCACAATATTAATCCAGCTGGGTAAACTCCAGCGAGAGTGACCCGGTTTTAATTTGAAGAGTGTTTCTAGCTAAAATAATATCCATTTACCTCATTTTGGGAGACGCACTTTGAGAAAGTGATGGAATAAATTTAAGTAACACTTCGATGATGTGGGTGTGTTGTTACATTCAGCAAGGCAGAATGACTCTTAGAAACTGGGTTTTATGTTCATTGTATGGGTGATGGTGAGATCCAGCCAGCGCTTTGGTGAGAGGCTTTCACTGGCAGTGTGATCCGTATGAAGCCTAAAACTCTGGTCCCGCACACACACGTCATTCTCTCTCTCTCTCTCTCTCTAGGCCCGAATGGTGGCAGCCGCTACGAGCAATTTGTGTGAGGCAGCAAACGCATCTGTCCAAGGACATGCCAGTGAGGAGAAGCTCATTTCCTCAGCGAAGCAGGTGGCAGCTTCCACAGCCCAGCTTCTGGTGGCCTGTAAAGTGAAGGCAGACACTGACTCCGAGGCCATGCGGAGACTCCAGGTACAGGACATTCCTATAACTGCTGAGGCAGCTTTAAACTCGCTCACTATGTGACAGCTGACCTGTCCCATCCTCCTACTTGAAACTCTAAACAACCTGTCGCTCTGAAAGGATCCAAATGACACCTGCTCAAACCCCTTCTGTACAAATATTGCCAATTTTAATTATGTTTTACGGAGAGAAATGAAACATTTGGAGTTAAATTAGGTGATAAAGTGTGTACTAGACTTTCAAAATAATTTAATCTACTGCAATATTCACATCTGCAGGGTTAAGTAACACATGGATGTAAATTAATTTATTGGTAAACTTTTAAATTCCCCAGATCTGTAAAAACACTCAAAGCTTGTGGACTTGACCCGAATAATGAAGGCAAGTGGAACGCTGGCCTTTATCTCAAGGGCAACAAAGGAGTAAAAGTTCAGTCACAGTTTTATAAAGCTCTGGTCTGAGCGGGTTTTAGAGGAACTCCCTTCAGTTCTGGTCACCACACCTCAGGAAGGAGGTGTTAGCCTTGGAGAGGGTGCAGAGCAGCTGCATCACAATCATACCAGGACTTAAAGGGTTAAATGGTGAGAGCAGGTTTGATGAACTAGGCCTGTGTTCCTCGAGGATTGAAGATTACAGGTGACCTTATTAAGGTGTGTAAGATGATTGAAGATTTGATGGGGTCGATAGAAAGAAACTATTTCCTCTGCCGGGGTTGGGGGAGGGGGTAGGCGGGGAGTCCAGAACAAGGGGACAGAACCTTAAAGCGAGAGCCAGGCCGTTCAGTGGTGATGTCAGGAAGCACTTCTTCATCAAAAGGGAGTGGAAATCTGGAACGCTCTCCCACACCCCAAAAAGCTGTTAAGCAATCAGTTGAAATATTTCAAAACCGAGGTTAATGGATTTTTGTTCAGCAAGAGTAATGAGATTGTAGGTATGAAGCTGGGTAAATGGAGTTGAGATGCAGATCAGCTATGGTCTGATAGCATCATGGAACAGGTTTGAAGGGTTAAATATGTACCTGTCTCAATTAACCAGCAGCAACTGATGAGTTAAACTAATCCTCGTAAAAGTTGATTTTTATTTCCTCTAAAGGATGAACAAATTGTTGTGAATAAAATCAGACCTATCGACAGTAGTTTGGTGAGTGCTGTGTGTGTGAAATCCCTCCTTGTTATTTAGCCTTTGCAATCCAGGTATCATTCCAATAAATCTACACTGCAGCCCCTCCAAGTATACATCTCCTTCTGGATGTACAGTGGCCAGAACTGCTGTCGATAACACCGGGTGTGGGAGAAGCAGGATTTTGTATAACTTATAACTTGCATGACTTTGTATTCTGATCCTCTCGATATTCCATTACATTTATGGATTATGTTCTGTACCCTCTTCATGACATTTTAGTGATCTGCGTATTTGGAACCCTCAAGTTTTTTTGTGGTCTCCACTATTTCTAGCTTTTCACCATTTAGAAAGTCCATTGTTCTATCCTTGTTAAGTTCAAAGTGATGTCACATGTTTCTAGTTGGAAATCCACTTGCACAGTTTTGCCAATCACTAAATATAATATCTCATTGTAATTTAGTGCTCTCATCCACACTGTTCACAATGCCACCTACCCTTGTGTCATTAGCAAATTGGATGTGTCACTCTTTACTCCAGTATTAATGTACTGACCCTCGGCACGCTGACCCTCGGCACACTGACCCTCGGCACGCTGACCCTCAGCACACTGACCCTCGGCACGCTGACCCTCGGCACGCTGACCCTCGGCAGGCTGACCCTCGGCAGGCTGACCCTCGACACGCTGACCCTCGGCAGGCTGACCCTCGGCAGGCTGACCCTCGGCACGCTGACCCTCGACACGCTGACCCTCATCACGCTGACCCTCGGCAGGCTGACCCTCAGCACGCTGACCCTCGGCAGGCTGACCCTCGGCACGCTGACCCTCGACACGCTGACCCTCGACACGCTGACCCTCGACACGCTGACCCTCGGCACGCTGACCCACAATACTCTGGACAGTGGAATTCAAAGTGGCTTTTCCCAGCTTCAGTTTCTTTAGACAGCAGCTTAATGCACAAATACTGGAGGCATCTCATACTCCTGTTAGATCTTACAATGCCTTCCCTGACACACAGCCTCTTCTCATTCATACGTGTTTCTCCCTTTTAATGTAAATCCCATTGTTTCCATATGTCTTTGGAACTTTACCTTTCTCATAATATAAATCATTTCATGGTGCTGATATTGTCACTAACCTTTGGGAAAAATAAGCACACTGCTTGGCCTCGCTTCTCTGGCTGGGTATAACATCCTACCATCTCTTTGAAATTCAAGCCACCCTGATTTATCTAAAAATGCAAATTCTCCGCAGCTTAGCATTTCAAACTTAGTTTCTTTTGATGAGGCAAAGCCCCCAGACCACAATAAATCACAAGAATGTTACGAGAATTATTATACTTTCATGACACCCTTGCCATGCTGTCTGATCCCGACTCGCTGACCCTCGACCTGCTTACCCTTGATGCGCTGACCTTCAACTCACTGACCCTCAGCATGCTGAACCTCGACACGCTGACCCCCCCAGACTCGCTAACCCCCCACCCCCGAACACACTGAACCTCAACCTGCTAACCCTCGACTCACTATTACTGCTACCTCGCACAAGCTGGATGATCTGTATCCTTCTATCTGAGTGACTGAGTTGACTATTCACTGTCGAACAGCATTTGTTGCTGAATTTGCACTGATCACTGGTACAATGACTCAGAGACAGGGTGACAATGTTTTGGCCGGTTTGTTTTCCAGACTGCAGGAAATGCTGTGAAACGGGCATCGGACAATCTAGTCAGAGCAGCTCAAAAAGCCGCGTTCAACAAACCGGATGAAGAAAACATTGTGGTGAAAACACGATTTGTTGGAGGAATTGCTCAGGTTTGTACTGCACGTTGTTGGATGGGTTCCTGAGTCATGTTGGCCCTGGGCACCTGTAAAAGCTGACAGTGAGAGGAAAGTGTTGTGTTCACCCATCACCCCTGAGCTCACTGAGACCTACATTGGCTTCCAGTCCGGCAAAGCCTCAGTTTTAAAATTCTCATCCTTGTTTTTGAATCTTTCCACGGGGTCACCCCTTCCCTATCTCTGCAATCTCGGTCAGCTCCATAACCCTCCCAGACTGCGCTCCTCTAACTCTAAAAGTGAGGATGTTCACGAGGTCAATCACTCGACCATCGGCTGTGTCTTCAGCTGCCTGGGCCCTAATCTCTGAAATTCCCTCCCTAAACCACTCTCCCTCTTACCTCTCCTTCCCCCTTTAAGACACTCCTTAAAACCACCACTTTGACCAAGCTTTCGCTCATCTGTCCTAATTGTCATTAAGTAGCTTGGTGTATGTTAAAGGCGCTACATAAATACTAGTTGTTGTTGTCCAGGGTCTTAATGTTGATATGTTTTTGATAGCATTCATGAAACTAGATTTTACTAATTCCATTAATAAATTAATACAGCATAACGGACCCCAAGTGTATGAGATTTGACTTATGCTGCACAAGGAATGTGATCCTTGCCTGTTCCTGGTCTCTCATTGAGCAGTCTCAGCAACTCTGACACTGAGTGACTTGTCCCTGTGTTCGACTCCTTGTGTTTCACTTGAGCTAAGCTGACCTGCAGGATCTGAAGGAATTTTTTTTTTAAATCTTGAAACCCGGCCAGGAATTTCACTCACTTCCAAATTAAGGGAGGATCCGGAATTCCCAATAACATGACTATGGAGCCTCCCTGCATTTTCCCTCGGGTAAAACTGAAAGGACATTCGGTTTCCGGGACAATTTGTGACCACCTGCTTCACTGCGAATAAAGTTTCTTTGGGTCCTGTGGGCATCAGGGCAGGAGGAAGTTTCTGGAATGGGGTGGGCTTTCACGTTGCGATTTCCAGTAAGTCCTTGCAGCGCAACATTGATGCTCGTCTGATAAACTGGTTTCACCGGTTTATCAATTTAATGTCTGTGCAGATATTTAAAGTAATAATTTTAAGATGTAAATTACAACAGATCATCCCAACCCCCATCCTCACAATCATAGAGCAATGTGACACAAAGGGTGGCCATTCGGCCCATCGTACTTTTGCTGGCATTTTCAAAGAACTACCCAATTCGTCCAAACTTCCTGTCCTCTCCTCATAGCCCTTCAAACCCTTTGCAAGTATTTACCTAATTCCCTTTTATAGGGACCTTTCTCCCAGGGATATGGTGAGGAGATTTCCTGTGCTGATCAGTGTAAGAAATACTAGTGCTAATTGGGTTATTTCTCATACTCTGGATCCCACATATGGCTGGTGTCCAGACGTTTCAGTGTTCATTCAATCCTGGAAGATCTCTTAGGAGCAAGTAAACTTCCTTGTTAACTTTCCAAACCAGAGAATGATCCAAGGACAATTCAGCCCATCTCTGCATCGTTGTAGCTGCTGACTTTGTTGATTTCATACGGAGTAATCTAGAGTTTTATCTGGTTAGCCCTGTTTTATATATTCCTAAATGCCTCTTCATTATTCCTGTGGTATTCATTGCCACTTAGCGAACCTGTTCCAGAAATGAGGCAGTGTGACACCAAAATAAACCCAGGCTTGGGGGATTCAATTAGGAGACAGATTGCATGAACTTGGTTTGCATTGTTTTGAGTTGGCAGGGGTGATGGTGATCTAATCACACTGCTGAATCCAATAAAAGGATTCACTTGGGTAAAATACGTGGGTGATCCACAACAAAGGGGGGAACAATCTTAAAGTGAGAGTGAGGCCACTCCAAAATGAAATCAGCAAAGCACTCTTTAACTCGGGCTGAGGGTCAACTGATGTTTTTGAGACTGAGACTTGTGTCAGGTAAAGGGATGTAGAGCAAAACGTGGGAAAATGAATTTGAGATCCAGATGAACTGCGATCTAATGAAATGACAGCGCAGGCTCTTGGTCAGTTTATCTGTTAGGAACAAGCAGCTGTTTTTACTGCAGGCTCCGCAATCTGTCTAAACTACAAACTTTGAGGAGCACCCAGTACAGTAGCTGTTTTTAGATTTGCATCACTGTGTGATAATGAATTTTCTGGATAATAATAACTTCCATCAAACTCTGTGCAGTGACTCAGAATTCAGGTGTGTGAGATCAAGGCAGCTTCAACCACAGGAAGCTGAAAGGCACCAGAGAGATGATTTGCATCTCAACAAACTGGATCCCGGGTCACTGAAGACCCTTTTCCTCTTAATTTTTATATCCTCCTTACTGTACAGATCTGTAAGGGAGGTTAACTTTACATAGATGTAAAATAGTTTTAATTCTCTAAGTAATTGGACGACTTGCCATTGTCAGTGAACTCACTGACCTACATTGACTCCCAGCTAAGCAATGCTTCAATTTAAAAATTCTCACCTTTACTTTCAAATCCCTCCATAGCCTCATTCCTCCAGCGCCACAACCCTCCAAGGTATCTGCCCTCCTGCAATTGTGGGCCTCACGATTTTAATCACTGCACCTGGGGCCCTAAATACTGGAGTTGCCCTCCCTAAATCTCACTGCCTCTGTAACTTTCTTTCCTTGTTGAAGACACTCCTTCAGACTTACCTCTGACCAAGCTTTTGGCCGTCTACCCTCCTCTCTCTTTGTGGTTCTGTAACAAATCCTGTTTGATAAGGTTCCTGTGAAGCGCCTTGGGATGGTTTACCATGGGAAGGGCGCCAGATAAATGCAAGTTGTTGTAAACTCCTTTTGCAGTAGAAGTCAACTGATAGAAAACCACCGCCTTTGCCTCCTGTGCAGATCATTGCAGCCCAAGAGGAGATGTTGAGGAAGGAGAAGGAGCTGGAAGAAGCACGCAAGAAGCTGGCACAGATACGCCAACAACAGTACAAGTTTTTGCCATCGGAACTGCGAGAAGATGAAAGCTAATCCTCAGATGTTTTTAACCAAACGGGTTCTCCATCAAACGGATCGCTCAGTCCTTTCAAAATCTGAGCTACTTCCGATTGGAAAGCTGATCATTTTGGAGGTGGAACATTGCATCAACTTGGATTTTATCCAATTATAGATCATAGTCCAGAATATGTTAGTTTAGAATTGGCTTCCTGTACTCCTAAGGCTTGCATGCACTAAATACACATCAGGGAAGTTTGCAGACAAAGATTAATAGGGCCGGAGCACAAGACATTCTGTGAGCAGGAATTCTGTTCATGGACAGAGTTGTATCAGATACCTGAGTCCGACGTGCTAGGTTGAGGTAGGAAGATGGAGTCTATCGAGTGGATGCATCCAGAATTGATAGAGAGGGGAGGCTGTGGCCTGAGCAGAGGAGTTTTTGATGTATGCAGGATTCATCAATGTTGTCTTTGTGAAGCGTTTGTTCCTGCTCCAACGCTGAGTGCAGGATGTCATTTTGGAATGAGTCAGTTTCCTCCAGGAATGAACACCAACCACCCATCTAAAAGCTGTGTGATTTTACCTGGGATTGTTTTGTCCTGTGGGGTTATGATTATCATTCACTCACTGTTGCCCTATCGCCTGTTTCTAAAGTGAGTTGAATTTGGAAAACAGCTAAAAAAGAAACAGAAATTCTAAAGTAACCAAAAGCCATGTTGTGTTTACAAACCTGAGTGCTCAGTAATGCTAAATATAGACACACACTAAAAGGCTGTATTAAAGGGTGTGAGGACATTTCACAGGGTAACTTGCCTTTAGTTTCCAAGTTCTTGTAATATTTTCAGGTGACGAATGCCCCAGTGTTTCTCATCACAGACCATCTAGATACCGTGCAGTTTGCCATATTAGCTGCACAATTGCTTTCAGCACTTGTTTTTAATTTGCTTTTCTATTGGCTACAATACTCTGCCTTTGTTGGTCACACTTAAACCACTAAACGACACCCAGCTCCAACGCTTGCCTAACATGTCTATTTAAGTAGTGTTCCCAAAGTCTTAATGCCCAAGGGAGTTGCCGACTTAAACAGCAGTTCCCCTGAGTTGCCTTCTATGGTTTTCTTTTAGATTTGTGTCTCCTGTGCTGCTGCAAACAGATTAGATTCCCCTCTTCTTTTGGAAATTGCATTCCACAGGCCTGTGTCAAGATGCATTGTAACTCTCAATAAGACAGATTTGCATCTCCCAGCCAGGCTCGCTGTGATCTGTTAGTCTATAAACTAGTATTGGAAAGATCCTGATGTAGAAACATCCATCTGTTTTGTTAAGCCATTGAGAAATTTGAATTTTTTAAAGAAGTAAAATGAAATTTAATGTACTGAAATTATTCGAGTAATGTTCTAATATTGGCCTTTATGTTTGAATCGTTTTTAAGATGGTATCTTTAAAAAAAAGAGAAAAAATGCACGTGCAAAATAGATTGGTGGTTTTTGCGAGCTCCTGTTAGCTTGCCTCACTTCCTAAGACCCAAATTTAAATGAAGCGTCACATATAACTGCCATGACAGAATGTATTACTGTATGTAACATAAACTGCTAATTTATCGGCCACAAAAACTATTTTTTGTATTCACAAATAAAAGGTTTCAAAGGAAATTGAGTGTCTCACGGGATTTTCTACAAGTTCACATAAATAGGACTTCTCTCCAGGATCAGGACTGCACTCGAACCTGGGCTCATTGTAAACTCTGCTGTGCCAGATCCTGTTCACCCCATCACCCCTGCACTACATTGGCTTCCCCGTCTGCCAATGCCTCGATTTTCAAATTCTCGTCCTTGCCTCCGTCTCTGTGTAATCTCCTCCAGTCCCACATCCCTCCGTCTCTGTGTAATCTCCTCCAGTCCCACATCCCTCCGTCTCTGTGTAATCTCCTCCAGTCCCACATCCCTCCATCTCTGTGTAATCTCCTCCAGCTCTACACACCTCCAAGGTCTCTGCATTCCTCTAATTCTGGCCTCTCGCACAAGCCCAATTTTAACTGCTCCACCATTCGGCAGCTGTGCCGTCAGCTACCTAGGCTCCAGATCGGAAATCCTGTACCTGATTATACAAACCGACGTTGTATTCCCTGGAATATCAGAAGATATTAAGAGGAACAGATAAGGAAGATAAAGGGAAACTATTTCTGCTGGTTCAGGGAGTCTCATACGAGGGGGCATAGTCTTAAAAATTAAAGTGAAATTAGAAAACACTTCCATACACTTCTATACCCTAGGACAGGTACAGTACCTCCAATTTGGCTAACCAAAAAGCGGCGATGTCCGAAAACCAGGCACTATGAAATGGCGCACTGCTTCCAGTTCCAGGGTCTGTTTTAGGTTCAGGGCCTGTGAAGAGTGATTATCCTCCCGCTCAGTTTTCTCATGGCCTTCCTTCACCCCTGCTGTGTCCAGATCGTCTCTCCCCGAAACAGGAACTTCCGCTTCTGGAGCAGGATCGTGCTTCCAGCGCCGCCGCCAACCACCCCCCCCCCCCGCCCCCCCCACCACCTCCCCAGGGGAATCTCTTCCTCAGGCTTACCTTGGTCTCGGGCCTTCTCCATCAGGCACTAACCAAACGTGGGTGAGTAGGTGGCGATGGGGGTGAGAGAAACACACGGCTGCTGGAGAAGGTGACATGGCTGTGTCAGCTGCAGAGTCGCTGCCCAGGGAGGGGCAATTGGGACTCAGCCTTCATTTGCAGGTCCACATTCCTGACAAGGTAAGGTCCTGGGCCCAAACATCTCCTTTCAGCCTAACCTGGGTCCTAATCTCTTTTTAGTATTTGCCTCAGGGACTTTATTGGTTTAAGGCACTGTACAGGTTGGATGTCCAAAATCTGGGAAAATCCAAAATCCAGTCTCAGTTCCGAGGGTGCCGGATTTGGGAACTGTAGAAGTTTGGAACTCTGATCTATAAACTGCAATGATGCTCAAACAATTGTTAATTTAAAATATGAGATTAATAGATTTTTGTTAACCAAAGATATTAAAAATATGAGTCATATGGAGTATATGAAGATTGTTCACAGATCAACCAGAATCTCACTGAATGGTGGAACAGGCTCAAGAGACTAATTTTCTTAAATAAAAACAAAGAGAACTGCGGATGCTGGAAATGCAAAACAAAAACAGAATTACCTGGAAAAACTCAGCAGGTCTGGCAGCATCGGCGGAGAAGAAAAGAGTTGACGTTTCGAGTCTTCATGACCCTTCGACAGAACTTGATTTCGAGTCCAGGAAAGAGTTGAAATATAAGCTGGTTTAAGGTGTGTGGGGGGGGGGGGTGCGGAGAGAGAGAGAGAGACAGAGGTGCTTGTGTAGACAAACAAGCAGTGATAGAAGCAGATCATCAAAAGATGTCAGTGACAATGGTACAAAAGAACACATAGGTGTTAAAGTTAAAGTTGGTGATATTATCTAAACGAATGTGCTAATTAAGAATGGATGGTAGGGCACTCAAGGTACAGCTCTAGTGGGGGTGGGGGGAGCATAAAAGATTTAAAAATATTTAAAAATAAGTGGGAAAAGAAAAATCTGTAAAATTTATAGGGAAAAAAAAAAGGGGGGGAAAAAAAGGGGGGAAACAGAAAGGGGGTGGGGATGGGGGAGGGAGCTCACGACCTAAAGTTATTGAATTCAATATTCAGACCGGAAGGCTGTAAGGTGCCTAGTCGGAAGATGAGGTGTTGTTCCTCCAGTTTGCGTTGGGCTTCACTGGAACAATGCAGCAAGCCAAGGACAGACATGTGGGCAAGAGAGCAGGGTGGAGTGTTAAAATGGCAAGCGACAGGGAGGTTTGGGTCATTCTTGCGGACAGACCGCAGGTGTTCTGCAAAGCGGTCGCCCAGTTTACGTTTGGTCTCTCCAATGTAGAGGAGACCGCATTGGGTGCAACGAATGCAGTAGACTAAGTTGGGGGAAATGCAAGTGAAATGCTGCTTCACTTGAAAGGAGTGTTTGGGCCCTTGGACGGTGAGGAGAGAGGAAGTGAAGGGGCAGGTGTTACATCTTTTGCGTGGGCATGGGGTGGTGCCATAGGAGGGGGTTGAGGAGTAGGGGGTGATGGAGGAGTGGACCAGGGTGTCCCGGAGGGAGCGATCCCTACGGAATGCCGATAAGGGGGGTGAAGGGAAGATGTGTTTGGTGGTGGCATCATGCTGGAGTTGGCGGAAATGGCGGAGGATGATCCTTTGAATGCGGAGGCTGGTGGGGTGATAAGTGAGGACAAGGGGGACCCTATCATGTTTCTGGGAGGGAGGAGAAGGCGTGAGGGCGGATGCGCGGGAGATGGGCCGGACACGGGTGAGGGCCCTGTCAACGACCGTGGGTGGAAAACCTCGGTTAAGGAAGAAGGAGGACATGTCAGAGGAACCGTTTTTGAAGGTAGCATCATCGGAACAGATGCGACGAAGGCGAAGGAACTGGGAGAATGGGATGGAGTCCTTACAGGAAGCGGGGTGTGAGGAGCTGTAGTCGAGGTAGCTGTGGGAGTCGGTGGGTTTGTAATGGATATTAGTGGACAGTCTATCACCAGAGATTGAGACAGAGAGGTCAAGGAAGGGAAGGGAAGTGTCAGAGATGGACCACGTGAAAATGATGGAGGGGTGGAGATTGGAAGCAAAATTAATAAATTTTTCCAAGTCTCGACGAGAGCATGAAGCGGCACCGAAGTAATCATCGATGTACCGGAGAAAAAGTTGTGGAAGGGGGCCGGGGTAGGACTGCAACAAGGAATGTTCCACATATCCCATAAAGAGACAGGCATAGCTGGGGCCCATGCGGGTACCCATAGCCACACCTTTTATTTGGAGGAAGTGAGAGGAGTTGAAGGAGAAATTGTTCAACGTGAGAACAAGTTCAGCCAGACGGAGGAGAGTAGTGGTGGATGGGGATTGTTCGGGCCTCTGTTCGAGGAAGAAGCTAAGGGCCCTCAGACCATCCTGGTGGGGGATGGAGGTGTAGAGGGATTGGACGTCCATGGTGAAGAGGAAGCGGTTGGAGCCAGGGAACTGGAAATTGTTGATGTGACGTAAGGTGTCAGAGGAATCACGGATGTAGGTGGGAAGGGACTGGACAAGGGGAGAGAGAAGGGAGTCAAGATAACGAGAAATGAGTTCTGGGGGCAGGAGCAAGCTGAGACGATCGGTCTACCGGGGCAGTTCTGTTTGTGGATTTTAGGTAGGAGATAGAAGCGGGCCGTCCGAGGTTGGGCGACTATCAGGTTGGAAGCTGTGGGAGGGAGATCCCCAGAGGAGATGAGGTCAGTGTCAGTCCTGGAAACAATGGCTTGATGTTCAGTGGTGGGGTCATGGTCCAGGGAGAGGTAGGAGGAAGTGTCTGTGAGTTGACGCTCAGCCTCCGCGAGGTAGAGGTCAGTGCGCCAGACGACAACAGCACCACCCTTGTCAGCGGGTTTTCTAATTCATTCTAATTTTCTTATTCATTCACAGGATGTGGGTGTCGCTAGCTGGGCCAGCATTTATTGCCCATCCCTAATTGCCCTTGAGAAGGTGGTGGTGAGCTGCCTTCTTGAACCGCTGCCGTCCATGTGGTGTAGGTACATCCACAGTGCTGTTAGGGAGGGAGTTCCAGGATTTTGACCCAGTGACAGTGAAGGAATGGCCGATATATTTCCAAGTCAGGATGGTGAGTGGCTTGGAGGGGAACTTCCAGGTGGTGGTGTTCCCATGTGTCTGCTGCCCTCATCCTCCTGGATAGTAGTGCTCATGTGTTTGGAAGGGGCTGTCTAAAGAGCCTTGGTTAATTTCTTCAGTGCATCTTGTAGATGGTACACACTGCTGCTACTGTTCATCGGTGGTGGAGGCAGTGAATGTTTGTGGATGGGGTGCAAGTCAAGTGGGCTGCTTTGTCCTAGATGGTGTTGAGCTTCTTGAGTGTTGTGGGAGCTGCACTCATCCAGGAAAGTGGAGAGTATTCCATCACACTCCTGACTTGTGCCTTGTAGTTGGTGGACAGGCTTTGGGGAGTCAGGAGATGAGTTACTCGACCCAGGATTCCCAGCCTCTGACCTGCTTTTGTAGCCACAGTATTTACATGGCTAGTCCAGTTCAGTTTCTGGTCAGTGGTAACTCCCAGGGTGTTGATGGTTAGATGGCTTATTCCTGTTCCTATATTCCCTGAAGTTCTTCACCTCTCTACATCTTTCCTGCTTTAAGATGTTCCTTAATGTGTATCTTTTTGACCAAGTTTCTGGTCACCACATCTTACATGTTTGATAAAAACATCCTGTGAAACACCTTGGGTCACTTCACTATATTAAAGCCATTATAAGTGCAAGTTGTTGAATTCCAGCCATTGGTCTCTCTTTGTTAACCTTGTCTTCAGGGTCTGTATATTGTCATTTATTGTTCCCCCCTCCATGCTATTGTCTTGGATGTGGGGCAATTGGTCAACAAATTTGGTCTTCAATCTGAGCGCAAGCTCCCACCCACATTTTGCATGGTGAACAATAGAATTTGCACTCTCTCTACTTAAGGTGCAGACCTGGCTGACTGTATTTCTTGCTCTCTCTACTTCTCAGATGGCTGCAGGCCACACAAGACCAAACTGCAACACCTTCTGTCTGTGATATGCTTGGGTTTATAGGGAAGCCTGTAACCTGATCTCAAAATGGCTTCCTCACCCTCTCCCCCATGGCAAGAAGAACACATTAGCTTTGCATTTAAGTAGAAATGTTAAATAGTTATCTTTGATCCCAACTTTCCATCTTAGAAGTAAAGGGATAGTTTACATAATCACTTTTTACACACCTTTGTAGGACTTTGGGAGATTTATGATATACTCAATATCTCTTGGTATTGTCTCCAAGCTTAAATACCTTGCACCTCCTCTGAATAAAACAATCTGATTCTTCCTTTGATCTCTAACAATCAAACCACCCAGGATTACTCAGGCAGACTCTAGCACAAGTCACATGATCCCTTTCATCTACCCTATATTTAAAGTTATACAGTCCCAAAATATAATAATCTGATAAACCAAAAGATACAATCTTAAAATATCAGGTTATAAACTGTAACATGAGGCTTATACTCCACTGCAGTACAGTGCACTTTTGGAGGTGCCATCTTTTGCCTAACATTAAACCAAGCTTGCATCTGCTTACATGCTCTTAAGGTGGATATAAAAGATCCCATTTTGAAGAGAAGTTATCTCCAGAATACTGGACAATATTTATCCCTGAACCAATATCACTAAAACAGATAATCTGACCATTATCATGTCATTCTTTGTGGGATCTTTCTGTGTACAAACTGTCTGCTGTGTTTCCAATATCACAAATGTCCTTTAGGGTAGGAAATTGGCTGCCCTTACCTGGTCTGGCCTACATGTAACTCCAGACCCACAACAATGTGGTTGACTCTTAAATGCCCCCTGAACAAGGGTAATTAGGGACGGACAATAAATGCTGGCCTAGCCAGCGACGCTCACATCCCATGAATGAAAAAAAAGACACATCATTGTATTTCATTGGCTGTAAAATGCTTTGAGGTGTCTGCTGGATATGAAAGGTGATATAGAAATGCAAGTCTTTATTTACTTTGTGTGACAAGAGAGACACTTTAAGACTGTTCACCCTGACCCAGACACAAATTTGTTCTGTGACCTGTTTTTGCATCCCCACCCCCACCCCCACCCTCACCCCCACTTTGTTCATCCCATCAACCTTCATGTAGTGTCAGGTGAGGTTCAGTGAATCACACTCTTGCCTCAGAGTCCAGATTCTCAGGCTCAAATCCCATAGCCACTTCAAGGGTGACAAATGCTCACTTTGCCAGTGACACTCCTAATCCCATAAAAGATAAGAGAAAAGCTTCAAGAATATAATCTCTGAGAAATTCCTGATTCATGTCCAACTCAGGAAGAGTTCATGGAAGGCCAACATTTATTGCCCATCCCTAATTGCCCTCAAGAAGGTGGTGGTGAGCTGCCTTCTTGAACCAGTCCATGTGGGGTAGGTACACCCACAGTGCTGTTAGGGAGGGGGTTCCAGGATATTGACCCAGTGATGATGCCACACCTATAGGTTGGCCCAATCCCTGATCTCACAGGGACCTAGCTGGACTCCCAGTGCAGTAATGAGGGAGTGCTGCACTGTCAGAGGTGCCATCCTTAAAAAGATGCCCCTTCTGGCCCCTCAGGCAGATGAGAAAGATCCCATGGCACTATTTTGAAGATGAGCAGGGGGGTTCTCCTGATGTCCTGGTCAATATTTGTCCCTCAGTGAACAGCACAAAGGACAGTCCAGCAGCATCGACCCCCACAGCTGAGGGGGCAACAGGGCAATGATAGGAGAGCTGGAAGCTGCTCTACACTGGGGGTGTGGCCACTGCATCACCCAATCACAGAACTGGGGCAGAGCCAGTCAGGTTAGACTTTGGCTGGTGGATGTGGTGACTCCATGGACTCAGCCAGGGCCCTTCACAATTCTTCAGAATGTTCCAGATTAATTTCCATATCCTAGCAACCGCCTTATTGACATCCCTCCCACCCTAACGACAGCCCTCCCACCCTAACGACAACCCTCCCAACGTAACAACAACCCTCGCACCCTAACAACAACCCTCCCACCCTAACGACATCCCTCCCACCCTAACGACAGCCCTCCCACCCTAACGACATCCCTCCCACCCTAAGGACATCCCTCCCACCCTAACGACACCCCTCCGACCCTAACGACACCCCTCCGACCCTAACGACATCCCTCCCACCCTAACGACACCCCTCCCACGCTAACGACACCCCCCCCCCACCCTAACGACATCCCCCCCACCCTAACGAAATCCTTCCCACCCTAACGACATCCCTCCCACCCCCCCCACCCTAACGACATCCCTCCCACCCTAACTGCAGCCCCCCCAACCTGACGAAAGCCCACCCACCCTAACGACATTACTCCCACCCTAACGACTGCCCTCCCAACCTAACGACATCCCTCCCACCCTAATGACAGCCCCCCCCACCCCAGCAACAGCCCACCCACCCGAACGACTGCCCTCCCCCCTAACAACAACCCCCCACCCTAAAGACTGCCCTCCCCCCCCTAACGACATCCCCCCCACCTGACTGACCTCCCACCCTAACGACATCCCTCCCACCCTAACGACTGCCCTCCCCCTCTATGACGACTGTCACCCGCACACTAACGACATCCCTCCCACCACCCACCCTAATGACTGCCCTCCCTCTATAACGACAGCCCACCCACCCTAATGACATACCCCCGCCTTAAAGACATCCCCCCCACCCTAAAGACATCCCTCCCACCCTAATGACAGCGCCCCCCACACTAACGAAAGCCCCCCAACCTAACAACAGCCCCCCCACCCTAACAACATCCCTCCCACCCTAACGACTTCCCTCCCACCCTAACAAAAGCCCCCCACCCTAAAGACATACCCCCACCCAAATGACATCCACCCCACCCTAACGAAAGCCCCCGAACCTAACGACATCCCTCCCACGCCCCAACCTGACGACAGCACCCCCACCCTAGCGAAAGCCCACCCACCCTAACGACATCCCCCCACCCCAGCGACAGCCCACCCACCCGAACGACTGCCCTCCCACCCTAACGACATCCCCCCCACCTGGCGACTGCCCTCCCACCCTAACGACTGCCCTCCCACCCTAACGACTGCCCTCCCACCCTAACGACTGCCCTCCCACCCTAACGACATCCCTCCCACCCTAACAACAGCCCCCCCGCCCTAACGACTTCCCTCCCACCCTAACGACAACCCTCCAACACTAACGCCATCCCCCCCACCCTAGAGACATCCCCCCCACCCTAATGACATCCATCCTGCCCTAACGACAGCCCCCCCACCCAAACGACAGCCCCCCCCACCTTAACGACATTCCTCCCACACTAACGACATCCCCCCCCACCCTAACTACATCCCCCCCACCCAAACGACTTCCCTCCAACCCTAATGACTTCCCTCCCATCCTAACGACAGCCCCCCACCCTAACAACATCCCTCCCCCCTAACTACATCCCTCCCTCTATAACGACAGCCACCCCACCCTAACAACAGCCCCCCCACCATAATGACTTCCCTCCCACCCTAGCGACATCCCTCCAACCCTAATGACAGGCCCCCAACCCTAACGACATCCCCCACACCCTAACGGCTTCCCTCCCCACCTAACGAATTCCCTCCCACCCTAACGACTTCCCTCCCCACCTAACGACTTCCCTCGCACCCTAACGACATCCCTCCCACCCTAACGACTTCCCTCGCACCCTAACGACATCCCTCCCACCCTAACGACAGCCCCCCCACACTAATGACATCCCTCCCAACCTAAAGACTTCCCTCCCGCCCTATTACCCTCCGCCCTAACGACATCCCTCCCTCTATAACGACAGTCACCCGCACACTAACGACATCCCTCCCACCCTAACGACTGCCCTCCCACCCTAACGACTGCCCTCCCCCTCTAACGACACCCCTCCCTCTATAACGACAGTCACCCGCACACTAACGACATCCCTCCCACCACCCACCCTAATGACTGCCCTCCCTCTATAACGACAGCCCCCCCACCCTAACGAAAGCCCCCCAACCTAACGACAGCCACCCCACCCTAACGACTTCCCTCCCATTCTAACGACTTCCCTCCCACCCTAACGACAGACCTGCTGCCTAACGACATCACTGCAACCCTAATGATAGGCCCCCAACCCTAACGACATCCATCCCACCCTAACGACATCCCTCCCACCCTAACGACATCCCTCCCACCTCCCACCCTAACGACTGCCCCCCCACCCTAACGACATCCCTCCCACCCTAACGACAACCATCCCACCCTAACGACTGCCGCCCCACCCTAACAACATCCCTCCTACCCTAATGACAGCCCCCCACCCTAAGGACATCCCTCCCACCCTAACAACAGCCCCCCCACCCTAACAATATCGCTCCCACCCTAACGACTGGCCCCCCACCCTAACGACATACCTCCCATCCTAACGACAGCCCCCCCCACCCTAACGATATCCCTCCCACCCTAACGACTTCCCTCCCAACCTAACGACAGCCCCTGCACCCTAACGAATTCCCTCCCACCCTAACGAATTCCCTCCCACCCTAACGACTTCCCTCGCACCCTAACAACTTCCCTCCCACCCTAACTTCTTCCCTCCAACCCTAACGACATCACTCCCACCCTAACGACTGCCCTCCCCCTAACGAGATCCCTCCCACCCCCACCCTAATGTACAGACACCCACCCTAACGACAGCCCCCCCGCCGAATAGACATCCCTCCCCCCCCAATGACTACACTCCGACCTAACGAAAGCCACCTTACCCTAACGACATCCCTCCCACCCCCCCTCCCTAACGACATCCCCCACCCTAACGACATCCCTCCCACCCTAACGACATCCCTCCCTCCCTAACGACATCCCTCCCACCCTAACGACATCCCTCCCACCCTAACAACATCACCCCCACCCTAATGACATCCCTCCCACCCTAACAACATCACCCCCACCCTAATGACATCCCTCCCACCCTAACGACATCCCTCCCACCCTAACCAAAGCTCCCCACCCTAACAACATCCCCCCAACCAAATGACAGCCCCCCCACCCTAACGACATCACTCCCACCCTAACAACATCCCTCCCACCCTAACGAATTCCCTCCCACCCTAACGACTTCTCTCCCACCCTAACGACATCCCTCCCACCCTAACGACAGTCTCTCCCACCCTAACGACATCCCTCCCACCCTAACGACAGTCTCTCCCACCCTAACGACTGCTCTTCCCCTAACGACATCCCTCCCACCCACATCCTAACGTACAGACCCCCACCCTAACGACAGCCCCCCGCCGAATAGACATCCCTCCCCCCCTAATGACTCCATACCGACCTAACAAAAGCCGCCTCACCCTAACGACAGGCCCCCCAGCCTAACGACATCCCTCCCACCCTAACGATAGCCCGCCAGCCTAACAAAAGCCCCCCACCCAAATGACAGCCCCCCCACCCTAACGAAAGCCCCCTACCCTAACGACATCCCTCCCACCCCCCACCCTAACGACAGCACAACCACCCTAACGACTGCCCCCCCACCCTAACGAAATCCCTCCCACCCTAACGACATCCCACCCACCCTAACGACATCCCTCCCACCCTAACAACAACCCTCCCACCCTAACGACATCCCTCCCACCCTAACAAAAGCCCCCCACCCTAACGACATCCCCCCAACCAAATGACAGCCCCCCCACCCTAACGAAAGCCCCCTAACCGAATGACATCCCTCCCACCGCCCACCCTAACGACAGCCCAACCACCCTAACGACTGCCCCCCCACCCTAATGACATCCCCCCACCCTAACGGCAGACCCCCCAACCTGACGACAGCCCCCACACCCTAGCGAAAGCCCACCCACCCTAACGACATCCCTCCCACCCTAATGACAACCCCCCACCCTAACGACTGCCCTCCCAACCTAACGACATCCCTCCCACCCTAACGACATGCCCCCCACCCTAACGATATCCCTCCCACTTTAACGAGAACCCCGCACCCTAACAACATCCCTCCCGCCCTAACGACATCCCTCCCACTCTAACGACTGCCCTCCCACCCTAACGACATCACTCCCACCCTAAGGACATCACCCCCACCCTAACAACATCCCCCCACCCTAACAACATCCCCCCATCCTAACGACTTCCCTCCCTTTATAACGACAGTCACCCGCACACTAACGACATCCCTCCCACCACCCACCCTAATGACTGCCCTTCCTCTATAACGACAGCCCACCCACCCTAACGACGTCTCTCCCACACTAATGACATCCCTCCCACGCTAACGGCCTCACTGCCACCCTAACGACATCGTTCCCACCCTAACGACATCGTTGCCTCCCTAACGAGATCCCTCCCACCCCCCACCATAACGACAGCCCACCCACCCTAAAGACAACCCACCCACCCTAACAACTTCCCTCCCACCCTAACAACAGCCCCCCCACCCTAACAACAGCCCCCCCACCCTAACGACAGCCCCCCCACCCTAACAACTGCCCTCCCACCCTAACGACAGCCCTCCCACCTAATGACTTCCCTCCCACCCTAATGACTTCCCTCCCACCCTAACGACTGCCCTCCCCCTCTAACGACACCCCTCCCTCTATAACGACTGTCACCCGCACACTAACGACATCCTCCCCACCCTAATGACATCCATCCCGCCCTAACGACAGCCCCCCCACCCAAACGACAGCCCCCCCCACCTTAACGACATTCCTCCCACACTAACGACATCCCCCCCCCACCCTAACTACATCCCCCCCATCCAAACGACTTCTCTCCCACCCAAACGACTTCCCTCCAACCCTAATGACTGCCCTCCCATCCTAACGACAGCCCCCCACCCTAACAACATCCCTCCCCCCTAACTACATCCCTCCCTCTATAACGACAGTAACCCGCACACTAACGACATCCCTCCCACCACCCACCCTAATGACTGCCCTCCCTCTATAACGACAGCCACCCCACCCTAACAACAGCCCCCCCACCATAATGACTTCCCTCCCACCCTAGCGACATCCCTCCAACCCTAATGACAGGCCCCCAACCCTAACGACATCCCCCACACCCTAGCAACATCCCTCCCACCCTAACGACATCCCCCCCACCCTAACGACTTCCCTCCCACCCTAACGACATCCCCCCCACCCTAACGACTTCCCTCCCCACCTAACGACTTCCCTCCCACCCTAACGACAGCCCCCCCACCCTAACAACATCCCTCCCAACCTAAAGACTTCCCTCCCGCCCTAACTATTACCCTCCGCCCTAACGACATCCCTCCCTCTATAACGACAGTCACCCGCACAGTAACGACATCCCTCCCACCCTAACGACATCACTCCCACCCTAATGACTGCCCTCCCTCTATAACGACAGCCCCCCCACCCTAACGAAAACCCCCCCAACCTAACGACAGCCACCCCACCCTAACGACTTCCCTCCCATTCTAACGACTTCCCTCCCACCCTAACGACAGACCTGCTGCCTAACGACATCACTGCAACCCTAATGATAGGCCCCCAACCCTAACGACATCCATCCCACCCTAACGACATCCCTCCCACCCTAACGACATCCCTCCCACCTCCCACCCTAACGACTGCCCCCCCCACCCTAACGACATCCCTCCTACCCTAATGACAGCCCCCCACCCTAACGACATCCCTCCCACCCTAACAACGGCCCCACCACCCTAACAATATCGCTCCCACCCTAACAACTGGCCCCCCACCCTAACGACATACCTCCCATCCTAACGACAGCCCCCCCCCACCCTAACGATATCCCTCCCACCCTAACGACTGGCTCCCCAACCTAACGACTTCCCTCCCAACCTAACGACAGCCCCCACACCCTAACGAATTCCCTCCCACCCTAACGACTTCCCTCGCACCCTAACGACTTCCCTCGCACCCTAACAACTTCCCTCCCACCCTAACGACATCCCTCCCACCCTAACTTCTTCCCTCCAACCCTAACGACATCACTCCCACCCTAACGACTGCCCTCCCCCTAACGAGATCCCTCCCACCCCCACCCTAATGTACAGACACCCACCCTAACGACAGCCCCCCGCCGAATAGACATCCCTCCCCCCCAATGACTACACTCCGACCTAACGAAAGCCACCTTACCCTAACGACATCCCTCCCACCCCCCTCCCTAACGACATCCCCCACCCTAACGACATCCCTCCCACCCTAACGACATCCCTCCCTCCCTAACGACATCCCTCCCACCCTAACGACATCCCTCCCACCCTAATGACATCCCTCCCACCCTAACAACATCCCTCCCACCCTAACCAAAGCTCCCCACCCTAACGACATCCCCCCAACCAAATGACAGCCCCCCCACCCTAACGAAAGCCCACCTACCCTAACGACATCACTCCCACCCTAACAACATCCCTCCCACCCTAACAACAGCCCCCCCACCCTAACGAATTCCCTCCCACCCTAACGACTTCTCTCCCACCCTAACGACATCTCTCCCACCCTAACGACATCACTCCCACCCTAACGACTGCTCTTCCCCTAACGAGATCCCTCCCACCCACATCCTAACGTACAGACCCCCACCCTAACGACAGCCCCCCGCCGAATAGACATCCCTCCCCCCCTAATGACTACACACCGACCTAACGAAAGCCGCCTCACCCTAACGACAGGCCCCCCAGCCTAACGACATCCCTCCCACCCTAACGATAGCCCGCCAGCCTAACAAAAGCCCCCCACCCAAATGACAGCCCCCCCACCCTAACGAAAGCCCCCTACCCTAACGACATCCCTCCCACCCCCACCCTAACGACTGCCCCCCCACCCTAACGAAATCCCTCGCACACTAACGACATCCCTCCCACCCTAACGACATCCCACCCACCCTAACGACATCCCACCCACCCTAACGACATCCCTCCCACCCTAACGACAACCCTCCCTCCCTAACAACAGCCCCCCCACCCTAACGACATCCCTCCCACCCTAACGACATCCCTCCCACCCTAACGACAGCCCCCCCACCCTAACAACATCCCTCCCAACCTAAAGACTTCCCTCCCGCCCTAACTATTACCCTCCGCCCTAACGACATCCCTCCCTCTATAACGACAGTCACCCGCACAGTAACGACATCCCTCCCACCCTAACGACATCACTCCCACCCTAATGACTGCCCTCCCTCTATAACGACAGCCCCCCCACCCTAACGAAAACCCCCCCAACCTAACGACAGCCACCCCACCCTAACGACTTCCCTCCCATTCTAACGACTTCCCTCCCACCCTAACGACAGACCTGCTGCCTAACGACATCACTGCAACCCTAATGATAGGCCCCCAACCCTAACGACATCCATCCCACCCTAACGACATCCCTCCCACCCTAACGACATCCCTCCCACCTCCCACCCTAACGACTGCCCCCCCACCCTAACGACATCCCTCCTACCCTAATGACAGCCCCCCACCCTAACGACATCCCTCCCACCCTAACAACGGCCCCCCCACCCTAACAATATCGCTCCCACCCTAACAACTGGCCCCCCACCCTAACGACATACCTCCCATCCTAACGACAGCCCCCCCCCACCCTAACGATATCCCTCCCACCCTAACGACTGGCTCCCCAACCTAACGACTTCCCTCCCAACCTAACGACAGCCCCCACACCCTAACGAATTCCCTCCCACCCTAACGAATTCCCTCCCACCCTAACGACTTCCCTCGCACCCTAACAACTTCCCTCCCACCCTAACGACATCCCTCCCACCCTAACTTCTTCCCTCCAACCCTAACGACATCACTCCCACCCTAACGACTGCCCTCCCCCTAACGAGATCCCTCCCACCCCCACCCTAATGTACAGACACCCACCCTAACGACAGCCCCCCGCCGAATAGACATCCCTCCCCCCCAATGACTACACTCCGACCTAACGAAAGCCACCTTACCCTAACGACATCCCTCCCACCCCCCTCCCTAACGACATCCCCCACCCTAACGACATCCCTCCCACCCTAACGACATCCCTCCCTCCCTAACGACATCCCTCCCACCCTAACGACATCACCCCAACCCTAACGACAGCCCACCCACCCTAATGACATCCCTCCCACCCTAACGACATCCCTCCCTCCCTAACGACATCCCTCCCACCCTAACGACAGCCCACCCACCCTAATGACATCCCTCCCACCCTAACAACATCCCTCCCACCCTAACCAAAGCTCCCCACCCTAACGACATCCCCCCAACCAAATGACAGCCCCCCCACCCTAACGAAAGCCCAGCTACCCTAACGACATCACTCCCACCCTAACAACATCCCTCCCACCCTAACAACAGCCCCCCCACCCTAACGAATTCCCTCCCACCCTAACGACTTCTCTCCCACCCTAACGACATCTCTCCCACCCTAACGACATCACTCCCACCCTAACGACTGCTCTTCCCCTAACGAGATCCCTCCCACCCACATCCTAACGTACAGACCCCCACCCTAACGACAGCCCCCCGCCGAATAGACATCCCTCCCCCCCTAATGACTACACACCGACCTAACGAAAGCCGCCTCACCCTAACGACAGGCCCCCCAGCCTAACGACATCCCTCCCACCCTAACGATAGCCCGCCAGCCTAACAAAAGCCCCCCACCCAAATGACAGCCCCCCCACCCTAACGAAAGCCCCCTACCCTAACGACATCCCTCCCACCCCCACCCTAACGACTGCCCCCCCACCCTAACGAAATCCCTCGCACACTAACGACATCCCTCCCACCCTAACGACATCCCACCCACCCTAACGACATCCCACCCACCCTAACGACATCCCTCCCACCCTAACGACAACCCTCCCTCCCTAACAACAGCCACCCCACCCTAACGACATCCCTCCCACCCTAACGACATCCCTCCCACCCTAACAACAACCCTCCCACCCTAACGACATCCCTCCCACCCTAACAAAAGCCCCCCACCCTAACGACATCCCCCCCAACCAAATGACAGCCCCCCCCACCCTAACGAAAGCCCCCTAACCGAACGACATCCCTCCCACCCCCCACCCTAATGACAGCCCAACCACCCTAACGACTGCCCCCCCACCCTAATGACATCCCCCCACCCTAACGGCAGACCCCCCCAACCTGACGAAAGCCCCCACACCCTAGCGAAAGCCCACCCACCCTAACGACATCCCTCCCACCCTAATGACAACCCCCCACCCTAACGACTGCCCTCCCAACCTAACGACATCCCTCCCACCCTAACGACATGCCCCCCACCCTAACGATATCCCTCCCACTTTAATGAGAACCCCGCACCCTAACAACATCCCTCCCGCCCTAACGACATCCCTCCCACTCTAACGACTGCCCTCCCACCCTAACGACATCACTCCCACCCTAAGGACATCACCCCCACCCTAACAACATCCCCCCACCCTAACAACATCCCCCCACCCTAACGACTTCCCTCCCTTTATAACGACAGTCACCCGCACACTAACGACATCCCTCCCACCACCCACCCTAATGACTGCCCTTCCTCTATAACGACAGCCCACCCACCCTAACGACGTCTCTCCCACCTTAAAGACGTTCCCCCCATCCTAACGATATCCCTCCCACCCTAACGACAGCCCCTCCCACCCTAACGAAAGTGCCCCCAACCTAACGACAGCCCCCCCACCCTAACAACAGCCCCCCCGCCCTAACGACTTCCCTCCCACCCTAACGACTTCCCTCCCAACTAAAACGACAACCCTCCCACGCTAAAGATATCCCTCCCACCCTAACAAAAGCCCCCCACCCTAACGAAAGCTCTCCCAACCTAACGACAGCCCCCCGACCCTAACAACAGCCCCCTGACCCTAACGACTTCTCTCCCAACTAAAACGACAACCCTCCCACACTAACGACATCCTCCCCAACCCTAACGAAATCCCTCGCGACCCAACGACAGCACCCCAACCCTAACGACTGCCATCCCCCCAACGACATCCCTCCCTTTATAACGACAGCACCCCCACCCTAAATGACTTCTCTCCCACCCTAACGACAGCCCTCCCACCCTAACGACAGCCCTCCCACCCTAACGACTTCTCTCCCACACTAATGACATCCCTCCCACGCTAACGGCCTCACTGCCACCCTAACGACATCGTTCCCACCCTAACGACATCGTTCCCACCCTAACGACATCGTTGCCTCCCTAACGAGATCCCTCCCACCCCCCACCATAACGACAGCCCACCCACCCTAAAGACAACCCACCCACCTTAACAACATCCCTCCCCACCTAATGAAAGCCGCCCCCACCCTAACGACATCCCCCCCCACCCTAATGACTTCCCTCCCACACTAACGACAGCCCACCCGCTTAACGACATCCCACCAACACTAACGACATCCCCCCTACCCTAACAACAGCCCCCCCACCCTAACGACAGCCCCCCCACCCTAACAACTTCCCTCCCACCCTAACAACAGCCCCCCCACCCTAACAACAGCACCCCCACCCTAACGACAGCCCCCCCACCCTAACGACTGCCCTCCCACCCTAACGACTTCTCTCCCAACCTAACGACAGCCCTCCCACCCTAACGACTTCTCTCCCACTATAACGACAGCCCACCCACCCTAACGACTGCCCTCCCCCTCTAACGACATCCCTCCCTCTATAACGACAGTAACCCGCACACTAACGACATCCCTCCCACCACCCACCCTAATGACTGCCCTCCCTCTATAACGACAACCCACCCACCCTAACGACATCGTTGCCTCCCTAACAACATCCCTCCCCACCTAATGAAAGCCGCCCCCACCCTAATGACATCACCCCCACCCTAACGATATCCCTCCCACCCTAACGACAGCCCCTCCCTCCCTAACGACATCACCCCCACCCTAACGACATCCCCCCCACCCTAACGACAGTCACTCCCACCCTAACGACAGCACCCCGAACCTAACGAAAGCCCCCCCACACTAACAACAGCCCCCCCACCCTAACGACTTCCCTCCCACCCTAACGACATCCCTCCCACCCTAACGACTGCCCTGTTCCCCCTAACAACAAGCCCCCCACACTAACGACATCCCTCCCACCCCCCACCCTAACGACTGCACTCACTCTATAACGACTTCCCTCCCATCCTAACGACATCTCCCCCACCCTAACAACATCCCTCCCCACATAATGAAAGCCGCCCCCACCCTAACGACATCACTCCCACCCTAACGACAGCCCCCCTCCCTAACTACTTCCCTCCCACCTTACATCCCTCCTACCCCCCACCCTAACGACATCCCTCCAACCCCACGCTAACAACAGACCCTCCTACCATAAAGACATCCCTCCCCCCCTAACGACAGCCCCCCCTCCCTAACGACAGCCCCACGACTCTAAAGAAAGCCCCCCCACCCTAATGACATCCCCCACCATAACAACATCCCTCCCACCCTAACAACATCCCTCCCACCATAACGACATCACTCCCACCCTAACGACAGCCCACCCACCCTAACGATAGACCCCCACCCTGACGACAGCATCCCCCATAGCGACAGCCCCCCCAACCCCAGCGGCAGCCCACCCACCCCAACGACTGCCCACCCACCCTAACGACAACCCCCCACCCTAACGACTGCCCTCCCCCCTAATGACATCCCAGCCCCCCCAACGACATCCCTCCCACCCAAACGACAGTCCCTCCCACCCTAACGACAGCACCCCCAACCCTAACGTAAGCCCCCCCAACCTAACGACAGCCACCCCACCCTAACGACTGCCCTCCCACCTTAACGAAAACCCTCCCACCCTAACGACAGCCCCACCACCCTAACGAAAGCCCACCCACCCTAATGACATCCCCCACCATAACGACATCCCCCCCCACCCTAACGACATTCCCCACACCCTAACGACATCCCTCCCACCCTAACGACATCCCTCCCATCCTAACAACATCCCTCCCACCGTGATGAAAGGCCCCCCACCCTAACGACACTCCGCCCTCCCTAATGACAGAACCCCACCCTAACGAATGCCCCCCACCCTAACGAGATCCCTCCCACCCCCACTCTAATGTACAGATGCCCGCCTTAAAGACATCCCACCCCCCCCAATGACTACAGTCCTACCTAACGAAAGCTGCCTCACCATAACGACAGCCCCCCACCCTAACGACATCCCTTCCACCACCCACCCTAACGAGATCCCTCCCGCCCCCACCCTAACGTACAGACCCCCACCCTAACGACAGCCCCTGCCTTAAAGACATCCCTCCCCCCCAATGACTACACCCCTACCTGACGAAAGCCGCCTCACCCTAATGACAGGCCCCCCACCCTAACGACATCCCTCCCAACCTAACGACATCCCTCCCACCCTAACCAAAGCCCCCCCACCCTAACGACATCCCTCCCACCCTAATGACATCCCCCCCACCCTAACCAAAGCCCCCCCACCCTAACGACATCCCCCCAACCAAATGACAGCCCCCCCACCCTAACGAAAGCCCCCTAACCTAACAACATCCCTCCCACCCCCCGCCCTAACGACAGCCCCCCCACCCTAACGACATCCCCCCACCCTAATGACAGCCCCCCCACCCTAAAGACATTCCCCCCACCCTAACGACATCCCTCCCACCCTAACGACATCCCTCCCACCATAACGACATCCCTCCCACCGTAACGACATCCCTCCCACCGTAACAACATCCCTCCCACCGTGATGAAAGGCCCCCCACCCTAACGACACTCCGCCCTCCCTAACGACAGAACCCCACCCTAACGAATGCCCCCCCCACCCTAACGAGATCCCTCCCACCCCCACTCTAATGTACGGACGCCCGCCTTAAAGAATCCCACCCCCCCTAATGACTACAGCCCTACCTAACAAAAGCTGCCTCACCATAAAGACAGCCCCCCACCCTAACGAGATCCCTCCCACCACCCACCCTAACGTACAGACCCCCACCCTAACGACAGCCCCTGCCTTAAAGACATCCCTCCCCCCCAATGACTACACCCCTACCTGACGAAAGCCGCCTCACCCTAACGACAGGCCCCCCACCCTTACATCACTCCTACCCCCCACACTAACGACATACCTCCCACTCCCCATGCTAACAACAGACCCTCCTACCATGAAGACATCCCTCGCCCCCTAACGACAGCCCCACGACTCTAAAGAAAGCCCCCCCACCCTAATGACTTCCCCCACCATAACGACATCCACCCCACCCTAACGACATCCCCCCCACCCTAACAACATCCCCCCCCACCCTAACGACATCCCCCCCACCCTCATGACATCCCTCCCACCCTAACGACATCCCCCCCACCCTAACAACATCCCTCCCACCCTAACGACATCCCTCCCACCCTAACAACATCCCTCCCACCCTAACGACATCCCTCCCACCCTAACCAAAACCCCCCACCCTAACGACATCCCCGCAACCAAATGACAGCCCCCCCACCCTAATGAAAGCCCCCTAAGCTAACGACATCCCTCCCACCCCCCGCCCTAACGACAGCCCAACCACCCTAACGACTGCCCCCCCATGCTAACAACATCCCCCCACCCTAACGGCAGACCCCCCAACCTAACTACTGCCCCCCCCACCCTAGCGAAAGCCCACCTACCCTAACGACATCCCTCCCACCATAACGGCAGCCCCCCACCATGACAACAGCCCCCCCCACCCTAGCAAAAGCCCACCCACCCTAACGACATCACTCCCACCCTAACAACATCCCTCCCACCCTAACAACATCCCTCCCATCCTAACGACATCCCTCCCACCCTAACGATAGCCCCCCCCACCCTGACGACAGCATCCCCCATAGCGACAGCCCCCCCAACCCCAGCGGCAGCCCACCCACCCCAACGACTGCCCTCCCAACCTAACGACATCCCTCCCACCCTAACGACTGCCCTCCCACCCTAACGACATCCCTCCCACCCTAACGTCATCCTCCCCAACATAACGAAATCCCTTGCGACCTAATGACAGCACCCCCACCCTAACGACTGCCATCCCCCCAAAGACATCCCTCCCACCCTACCATCTGCCCTCCCACCCTAATGACTGCCCTCCCCCCAACGACATCCCTCCCTTTATAACGACAGTCACCCGCACACTAACGACATCCCTCCCACCCTAACGACATCCCTCCCACCCTAACGACAGCCCCCCTCCCTAACTACATCCCTCCCACCCTAACGACAGTCCCTCCCACCCTAACGACAGTCCCTCCCACCCTAACGACAGTCCCTCCCACCCTAACGACAGCCCTCCCACCCTAACGACAGTCCCTCCCACCCTAACGACAGCCCTCCCACCCTAACGACAGCACCCCCAACCCTAACGACTTCCCTCCCTCCCTAACGACATCACTCCAAAACTAATGACAGACCCCCAAACCTAAAAACATCCCCCCCACCCTAGCGACATCCCCCCCCACCCTAGCGACATCCCCCCCACCCTAGTGACATCCCTCCCACCCTAACGACTGCCCTCCCACCCTAACGACATCCCTCCCACCCTAACGACTGCCCTCCCACCCTAACGACATCCCTCCCACCCTAACGTCATCCTCCCCAACCCTAACGAAATCCCTCGCGACCTAACGACAGCCCCCCCACCCTAACGACTGCCCTCCCCCTCTAACGATATCCCTCCCTCTATAACGACAGTCACCCGCAGACTAACGACATCCTTCCCACCACCCACCGTAATTACTGCCCTCCCTCTATAATGACAGACCACCCACCCTAACGACATCACCCCCCCTTAAAGACGTCCCCCCCACCCTAACGATATCCCTCCGACCCAAACGACAGCCCCTCCCTCCCTAACGACAGCGAACCCCCACCCTAACGATAGCCCCCCGAACCTAACGAAAGCCCCCCCACCCTAACAACAGCCCCCCCACCCTAACAACAGCCCCCCCACCCTAACGACTTCCCTCCCACCCTAACGAAATCCCTCCCACCCTAACGACTGCCCTCCCCCCACTAAGGACTGCCCTTTCCCCCTAACGACTGCCCACCCCCTAATGACAAGCCCCCACGCTAACGACTGCCCACCCCCCTAACGACAACCCCCCCACACTAACGACATCCCTCCCACCCCCCACCCTAACGACTGCGCTCCCTCTATAACGACTTCCCTCCCATCCTAACAACATCCCTCCCCACATAATGAAAGCCACCCCCTCCCTAACTACATCCCTCCCACACTAACGACAGCCCCCCCACCCTATCCACATCCCTCCCACCCTAACAACAGCCCCACCACCCTAATGACAGCCCCCACACCCTAACGACAGCCCCCCACCCTAACGACATTCCTCACACCCTAACGACAGACCCCCCACCCTTACGACATCCCTCCCCCCCTAACAACTTCCCTCCCAACCTTACGACAGAGCCCCCACCCTAATGACATCCCTCCCACCCTAACGACTGCCCTCCCCCCAACGACATCCCTCCCACCACCCACCCTAATGACTGCCCTCCCTCTAAAATGACAGCCCACCCACCCTAACGACGTCTCCCCCGCCTTAAAGACATCCCCCCCACCCTAACGACCTCCCTCCCACCCTAGCGAAAGCCCCCCCAACCTAACGACAGCCACCCCACCCTAACGACTGCCCTCCCACCTTAACGACTTCCCTCCCACCCTAAGGAAAACCCTCCCACCCTAACGACAGCCCCCCCAACCTAACAACAGCCACCCCACCCTAACTACAGCCCCCCACCCTAACGAAAGCCCACCCACCCTAATGACATCCGAAACCATAACGACATTCACCCCACCCTAACGACATCCCTCCCACCCTAACAACATCCCTCCCACCGTGATGAAAGGCCCCCCACCCTAATGACACTCCGCCCTCCCTAACGACAGAACCCACCCTAACGAATGCACCCCCACCCTAACGAGATCCCTCCCACCCCCACTCTAATGTACGGACGCCCGCCTTAAAGACATCCCACCCCCCCTAATGACTACAGCCCTACCTAACGAAAGCCGCCTCACCATAAAGACAGCCCCCCACCCTAACGAGATCCCTCCCACCCCCACCCTAACGTACAGACCCCCACCCTAACGACAGCCCCTGCCTTAAAGACATCCCTCCCCCCCAATGACTACACCCCTACCTGACGAAAGCCGCCTCACCCTAATGACATCCCTCCCACCTTAACGACTTCCCTCCCACCATAACGACAGCCCACCTACCCTAACGACATCCCTTCCACCCTAACAACTTCCCTCCCACCCTTACATCCCTCCCACCCTAACGACAGCACCCCCTCCGTAACGACAGCACCACCACCCTAAAGAAAACCCCCCCACCCTAATGACATCCCCCTCCATAACGACATCCACCCCACCCTAACAACATCCCCCTAACCTAACGACATCCCTCCCACCCCCCGCCCTAACGACAGTCCAACCACCCTAACGACTGCCCCCCCACGCTAACAACATCCCCCCACCCTAACGGCAGACACCCCACCCTAACGACTGCCCCCCCACGCTAACAACATTCCCCCACCCTAACGGCAGACACCCCACCCAAACGACTGCCATCCCCCCAACGACATCCCTCCCACCCTACCATCTGCCCTTCCACCCTAACGACATCCCTCCCACCCTAACGACAGTCCCTCCCTCCCTAACTACATCCCTCCCATCCTAGCGACTTCCCCCCCACCCTAGTGACATCCCTCCCACCCTAACGACAGCCCCCCCACCCTAACAACATCCCTCCCACCCTAACAACAGCCCTCCCACCCTAACAACATCCCCCCCACCCTAACGACAGACCTCCCACCCTAACGACAGCCCTCCCACCCTAACAACATCCCCCCCACCCTAACGACAGCCCTCCCACCCTAACAACATCCCCCCCACCCTAACGACAACCCTCCCCCCCCTAACGACTGCCCTCCCCCCAACTTTATAACGACAGTCACCCGCACACTAACGACATCCTTCCCACCACCCACCCTAATGACTGCCCTCCCTCTATAACGACAGCCCACCCACCCTAACGACATTACCCCCCCTTAAAGACATCCCCCCACCCTAACGATATCCCTCCCACCCTAACGACAGCCCCTCCCTCCCTAACGACAGCGAACCCCCACCCTAACGATAGCCCTCCAACCCTAACGAAAGCCCCCCCACCCTAACAACAGCCCCCCCACCCTAACAACAGCCCCCCCACCCTAACAACAGCCCCCCCACCCTAACGACTTCCCTCCCACCCTAACGAAATCCCTCCCACCCTAATGACTGCCCTCCCCCCACTAAGGACTGCCCTTTCCCCCTAACGACTGCCCACCCCCTAATGACAACCCCACACTAATGACATTCCTCCCACCCCCCACCCTAACGACTGCACTCCCTCTATAACGACTTCCCTCCCAGCCTAACGACATCTCCCCCACCCTAGCGACAGACCCACCACCCTAACGACAACCCCCCGACACTAACGACAGCCCCCCACCCTAACGACATCTCCCCCACCCTAACGACAGACCCACCACCCTAACGACAGACCCCCCACCCTAACGACAGACCCCCCACCCAAACGACAGCCCCCCACCCTAATGACATCCCTCCCACCCTAACGACTGCCCTCCCCCCCAACGACATCCCACCCACCACCCACCCTAATGACTGCCCTCCCTCTAAAACGACAGCCCACCCACCCTAACGACGTCTCCCCCGCCATAAAGACATCCCCCCACCCTAACGACATCCCTCCCACCCTAACGACATCCCTCCCACACTAACGACATCCCTCCCACCACCCACCCTAATGACTGCCTTCCCTCTAAAACGACAGCCCACCCACCCTAACGACGTCTCCCCCGCCTTAAAGACATCCCCCCCCACCCTAACGACATCCCTCCCACCCTAACGCCATCCCTCCCACCCTAACGACATCCCTCCCACCCTAACAACATCCCTCCCACCCTAACGACAGTCCCTCCCACCCTAACATAAGCCCCCCCAACCTAACGACAGCCACCCCACCCTAACGACATCCCTCCCACCCTAACGAAAGCCCACCCACCCTAATGACATCCGAAACCATAACGACATCCACCCCACCCTAACGACATTCCCCCCACCCTAACGACATCCCTCCCACCCTAACAACATCCCTCCCACAGTGATGAAAGGCCCCCCACCCTAACAACACTCCGCCCTCCCTAACGACAGAACCCCACCCTAACAACTTCCCTCCCACCCTTACATCCCTCCCACCCTAACGACAGCCCCCCCTCCGTAACGACAGCACCACCACCCTAAAGAAAACCCCCCACCCTAATGACATCCCCCTCCATAACGACATCCACCCCACCCTAACAACATCCCCCTAACCTAATGACATCCCTCCCACCCCCCGCCCTAACGACAGTCCAACCACCCTAACGACTGCCCCCCCACGCTAACAACATCCCCCCACCCTAACGGCAGACACCCCAATCTAACGACTGCCCCCCCAACCTAACAACATCCCCCCACCCTAACGGCTGACCCCCCACCCTAACAAAAGCCCACCCACCCTAACAACATCCATCCCACCCTAACAACATCCCTCCCACCCTAACAACATCCCCCCCCACCCTAACAACATCCCTCCCACCCTAACAACATCCCTCCCACCCTAACGACATCCCACCCACCCTAACAACATCCCTCCCACCCTAACAACATCCCTCCCACCCTAACGACATCCCACCCACCCTGACGACAGCATCCCCCATAGCGACAGCCCCCCCCACCCTAGCGGAAGCCCACGCACCCCAACGACTGCCCCCCCACCTAACGACATCCCTCCCACCCTAACGACATCCCTCCCACCCTAACGACTGCCCTCCCCCCTAACGACATCCCCTCCCCCCTAACGACATCCCTCCCACCCTAACGACAGCCCACCCTCCCTAACGACATCCCTTCCACCCTAACAACTTCCCTCCCACCCTTACATCCCTCCCACCCTAACGACAGCCCCCCCTCCGTAACGACAGCACCACCACCCTAAAGAAAACCCCCCACCCTAATGACATCCCCCTCCATAACGACATCCACCCCACCCTAACAACATCCCCCTAACCTAACGACGTCCCTCCCACCCCCCGCCCTAACGACAGTCCAACCACCCTAACGACTGCCCCCCCACGCTAACAACATCCCCCCACCCTAAGGGCAGACACCCCAACCTAACGACTGCCCCCCCAACCTAACAACATCCCCCCACCCTAACGGCTGACCCCCCACCCTAACAAAAGCCCACCCACCCTAACGACATCACTCCCACCCTAACAACATCCCTCCCACCCTAACAACATCCATCCCACCCGAACGACATCCCTCCCACCCTGACGACAGCCCTCCCACCCTAACAACATCCATCCCACCCTAACAACATCCCTCCCACCCTAACAACATCCCTCCCACCCTAACAACATCCCTCCCACCCTAACAACATCCCTCCCACCCTAACAACATCCCTCCCACCCTAACAACATCCATCCCACCCTAACAACATCCCTCCCACCCTAACAACATCCATCCCACCCGAACGACTGCCCTCCCACCCTAACGACAACCCCCCACCTTATGACTGCCCTCCCCCCTAACGACATCCCAGCCCACCCTAACGACATCCCCCCCACCTAACGACTGCCCTCCCACCCTAACGACATCTCTCCCACCCTAACGACTTCCCTCCCACACTAACGACAGCCCCCCCACCCTAACGACATCCTCCCCAACCCTAACGACATCCCCCCCACCTAACGACATCCTCCCCAACCCTAACGACAGCCCTCCCACCCTAACGACAGCCCCCCCACCCTAACGACTTCCCTCCCACCCTAACGACAGCCCCCCCACCCTAACGACTTCCCTCCCACCCTAACGACAGCCCCCCCACCCTAACGACTTCCCTCCCACCCTACCATCTGCCCTCCCATCCTAACGACTGCCCTCCCCCTCTAACGACACCCCTCCCTATATAACGACAGTCACCCGCACACTAACGACATCCCTCCCAACACCCACCCTAATGACTGCCCTCCCTCTAAAACGACAGCCCACCCACCCTAACGACGTCTTTTCCGCCTTAAAGACATCCCCCGCCACCCTAACAACATCCCTCCCACCCTAACGACATCCCTCCCACCCTAACGACAGTCCCTCCCAACCTAACGACAGCCCCCCCACCCTAACGACATCCCCCCCACCCTAATGACATCCCTCCCACCATAACGACATCCCTCCCACCCTAACAACATCCCTCCCACCGTGATGAAAGGCCCCCCACCCTAACGACACTCCGCCCTCCCTAACGACAGAACCCCACCCTAACGAATGCACCCCCACCCTAACGAGATCCCTCCCACCCCCACTCTAATGTACGGACGCCCGCCTTAAAGACATCCCACCCCCCCTAATGACTACAGCCCTACCTAACGAAAGCTGCCTCACCATAAAGACAGCCCCCCACCCTAACGAGATCCCTCCCACCCCCACCCTAACGTACAGACCCCCACCCTAACGACAGCCCCTGCCTTAAAGACATCCCTCCCCCCCAATGACTACACCCCTACCTGACGAAAGCCGCCTCACCCTAATGACATCCCTCCCACCTTAACGACTTCCCTCCCACCATAACGACAGCCCACCCACCCTAACGACATCCCTTCCACCCTAACAACTTCCCTCCCACCCTTACATCCCTCCCACCCTAACGACAGCCCCCCCTCCGTAACGACAGCACCACCACCCTAAAGAAAACCCCCCACCCTAATGACATCCCCCTCCATAACGACATCCACCCCACCCTAACAACATCCCCCTAACCTAACGACATCCCTCCCACCCCCCGCCCTAACGACAGTCCAACCACCCTAACGACTGCCCCCCCACGCTAACAACATCCCCCCACCCTAACGGCAGACACCCCAACCTAACAACTGCCCCCCCACGCTAACAACATCCCCCCACCCTAACGGCAGACACCCCAACCTAACGACTGCCCCCCCAACCTAACAACATCCCCCCACCCTAACGGCTGACCCCCCACCCTAACAAAAGCCCACCCACCCTAACAACATCCCTCCCACCCGAACGACATCCCCTCCCACCCGATCGACATCCCTCCCACCCTAACAACATCCCCCCCACCCTAACAACATCCCTCCCACCCTAACGACATCCCTCCCACCCTAACGACATCCCTCCCACCCTAACGACTTCCCTCCCACCCTAACAACATCCCTCCCATCCTAGCGACATCCCCCCCACCCTAGTGACATCCCTCCCACCCTAACGACAGCCCCCCCACCCTAACAACATCCCTCCCATCCTAACGACAGCCCTCCCACCCTAACAACATCCCCCCCACCCTAACGACAGCCCTCCCACCCTAACGACAGCCCTCCCACCCTAACGACACCCCCCCACACTAACGACAACCCTCCCACCCTAACGACTGCCCTCCCACCCTAACGACATCCCTCCCACCCTAACGACATCCTCCCCAACCCTAACGAAATCCCTCGCGACCTAACGACAGCCCCCCACCCTAATGACAGCCCTCCCACCCTAACGACAGCCCCCCCACCCTAACGACTTCCCTCCCACCCTAACGACAGCCCCCCCACCCTAACGACTTCCCTCCCACCCTAACGACAGCCCCCCCACCCTAACGACTTCCCTCCCACCCTACCATCTGCCCTCCCATCCTAACGACTGCCCTCCCCCTCTAACGACACCCCTCCCTATATAACGACAGTCACCCGCACACTAACGACATCCCTCCCAACACCCACCCTAATGACTGCCCTCCCTCTAAAACGACAGCCCACCCACCCTCACGACGTCTTTTCCGCCTTAAAGACATCCCCCGCCACCCTAACGACATCCCTCCCACCCTAACGACATCCCTCCCACCCTAACGACAGTCCCTCCCAACCTAACGACAGCCCCCCCACCCTAACGACATCCCCCCCACCCTAATGACATCCCTCCCACCATAACGACATCCCTCCCACCCTAACAACATCCCTCCCACCGTGATGAAAGGCCCCCCACCCTAACGACACTCCGCCCTCCCTAACGACAGAACCCCACCCTAACGAATGCACCCCCACCCTAACGAGATCCCTCCCACCCCCACTCTAATGTACGGACGCCCGCCTTAAAGACATCCCACCCCCCCTAATGACTACAGCCCTACCTAACGAAAGCTGCCTCACCATAAAGACAGCCCCCCACCCTAACGAGATCCCTCCCACCCCCACCCTAACGTACAGACCCCCACCCTAACGACAGCCCCTGCCTTAAAGACATCCCTCCCCCCCAATGACTACACCCCTACCTGACGAAAGCCGCCTCACCCTAATGACATCCCTCCCACCTTAACGACTTCCCTCCCACCATAACGACAGCCCACCCACCCTAACGACATCCCTTCCACCCTAACAACTTCCCTCCCACCCTTACATCCCTCCCACCCTAACGACAGCCCCCCCTCCGTAACGACAGCACCACCACCCTAAAGAAAACCCCCCACCCTAATGACATCCCCCTCCATAACGACATCCACCCCACCCTAACAACATCCCCCTAACCTAACGACATCCCTCCCACCCCCCGCCCTAACGACAGTCCAACCACCCTAACGACTGCCCCCCCACGCTAACAACATCCCCCCACCCTAACGGCAGACATCCCAACCTAACGACTGCCCCCCCACGCTAACAACATCCCCCCACCCTAACGGCAGACACCCCAACCTAACGACTGCCCCCCCAACCTAACAACATCCCCCCACCCTAACGGCTGACCCCCCACCCTAACAAAAGCCCACCCACCCTAACAACATCCCTCCCACCCGAACGACATCCCTCCCACCCGATCGACATCCCTCCCACCCTAACAACATCCCCCCCACCCTAACAACATCCCTCCCACCCTAACGACATCCCTCCCACCCTAACGACATCCCTCCCACCCTAACGACTTCCCTCCCACCCTAACAACATCCCTCCCATCCTAGCGACATCCCCCCCACCCTAGTGACATCCCTCCCACCCTAACGACAGCCCCCCCACCCTAACAACATCCCTCCCATCCTAACGACAGCCCTCCCACCCTAACAAAATCCCCCCCACCCTAACGACAGCCCTCCCACCCTAACGACAGCCCTCCCACCCTAACGACACCCCCCCACACTAACGACAACCCTCCCACCCTAACGACTGCCCTCCCACCCTAACGACATCCCTCCCACCCTAACGACATCCTCCCCAACCCTAACGAAATCCCTCGCGACCTAACGACAGCCCCCCACCCTAACGACAGCCTCCCACCCTAACGACTGCCCTCCCCCCAACTTTATAACGACAGTCACCCGCACACTAACGACATCCTTCCCACCACCCACCCTAATGACTGCCCTCCCTCTATAATGACAGCCCACCCACCCTAACAACATCACCCCCCCTTAAAGACATCCCCCCCACCCTAACGATATCCCTCCCACCTGAACGACAGCCCCTCCCACCCTAACGACAGCCCCTCCCTCCCTAACGACAGCGAACCCCCACCCTAACGATAGCCCCCCAACCCTAACGAAAGCCCCCCCACCCTAACAACAGCCCCCCCACCCTAACAACAGCACCCCCACCCTAACGACTTCCCTCCCACCCTAACGAAATCCCTCCCACCCTAATGACTGCCCTCCCCCCACTAAGGACTGCCCTTTCCCCCTAACGACTGCCCACCCCCTAATGACAAGCCCCCACGCTAACGACTGCCCACCCCCCTAACGACAACCCCCCCACACTAATGACATCCCTCCCACCACCCACCCTAACGACTGCACTCCCACTATAACGACTTCCCTCCCATCCTAACGACATCTCCCCCACCCTAACGACAGACCCACCACCCTAACGACAACCCCCCGACACTAACGACAGCCCCCCATCCTAACGACATCTCCCCCACCCTAACGACAGACCCACCACCCTAACGACAACCCCCCGACACTAACGACTGCCCTCCCACCCTAACGACATCCCTCCCACCCTAACGACTTCCCTCCCACCCTAACGACAGCCCCCCCACCCTAACGACTTCCCTCCCACCCTACCATCTGCCCTCCCATCCTAACGACATCCCTCCCTATATAACGACAGTCACCCGCACACTAACGACATCCCTCCCACCACCCACCCTAATGACTGCCCTCCCTCTAAAACGACAACCCACCCACCCTAACGACGTCTCTCCCGCCTTAAAGACATCCCCCCACCCTAACGACATCCCTCCCACCCTAACGACTGTCCCTCCCAACCTAACGACAGCCACCCCACCCTAACGAGAGCTCCCCACCCTAATGACAGCCCCACAACCCTAACGAAAGCCCTCCCACCCTAATGACATCCCCCACCATAACGACATCCACCCCACCCTAACGACATCCCTCACACCCTAACAACATCCCTCCCACCCTAACAACATCCCTCCCACCGTGATGAAAGGCCCCCCACCCTAACGACACTCCGCCCTCCCTAACGACAGAACCTACCCTAACGAATGCACCCCCACCCTAACGAGATCCCTCCCACCCCCACTCTAATGTACGGACGCCCGCCTTAAAGACATCCCACCCCCCCCTAATGACTGCAGCCCTACCTAACGAAAGCCGCCTCACCATAACCTAGCCCCCCACCCTAACGACTTCTCTCCCACCCTAACGACAGCCCCCCCACCCTAACAACATCAATCCCACCCTCACGACAGCACCCCCCACCTTAACGACATCCCACCCACACTAACAACAGCCCCCCCACCCTAACGATTTCCCTCCCAATCTAACGACTTCTCTCCCACGCTAACGACAGCCCCCCCACCTTAACAACATCCCTCCCTCCCTAACAACTGCCCTCCCCCTCCAACGACATCCCTCCCTCTATATCGACTGTCACCCGCACATCACCTAACAACATCCCTCCCACCACCCACCGTAATGACTGCCCTCCCTCTATAACGACAGCCCTCCCACCCTAACGACATACCCCCCTGCCTTAAAGACAGCCCCCCAACCTAACGACAGACCCATCCACCCTAACGACAGCCCCCCGAACCCTAACGAAAGCCCCCCCAACCTAACGACAGCCACCTCACCCTAACAACAGCCCCCCCCACCCTAACGACTTCCCTCCCACCCTAACGACAGACCCCCTCCCTAACGACATCACTCCAAAACTAATGACAGTCCCCCAACCCTAAAAACATCCCCCCCACCCTAGCGACATCCCCCCCACCCTAGCGACATCCCTCCCACCCTAACGACAGCCCCCCCACCCTAATGACATCCCTCCCTCCCTAACGTCATCCTACCCAACCCTAACGAAATCCCTCGCGACCTAACGACAGCCCCCCCACCCTAACGACTGCCCTCCCCCCAACGACATCCCTCCCACCCTACCATCTGCCCTCCCACCCTAACGACATCCCTCCCACCCTAATGACAGACCCCCTCCCTAACGACATCACTCCAAAACTAATGACAGTCCCCCAAACCTAAAAACATCCCCCCCACCCTAGTGACATCCCCCCCACCCTAGCGACATCCCCCCCACCCTAGTGACATCCCTCCTACCCTAATGACAGCCCCCCACCCTAACAACATCCCTCCCACCCTAACGACAGCCCTCCCACCCTAACGACATCACTCCCACCCTAACAAAATCCCTCCCACCCTAACGACATCCCTCCCTCTATAACGACTTCACCCGCACACTAACGACATCCCTCCCACCACCCACCCTAATGACTGCCCTCCCACTATAATGACAGCCCACCCACCCTAACGACATCACCCCCCCTTAAAGACATCCCCCCCACCCTAACGATATCCCTCCCACCCTAACGACAGCCCCTCCCTCCCTAACGACAGCGAACCCCCACCCTAACGATAGCCCCCCAACCCTAACGAAAGCCCCCCCACCCTAACAACAGCCACCCCACCCTAACAACAGCCCCCCCACCCTAACGACTTCCCTCCCACCCTAACGAAATCCCTCCCACCCTAATGACTGCCCTCCCCCCACTAAGGACTGCCCTTTCCCCCTAACGACTGCCCACCCCCTAATGACAAGCCCCCACGCTAACGACTGCCCTCCCCCCTAACGACTGCCCTCCCCTCCTAACGACTGCCCTCCCCCCTAACGACTGCCCTCCCCTCCTAACGACTGCCCACCCCCCTAACGACAACCCCCCACACTAATGACATTCCTCCCACCCCCCACCCTAATGACAGCACTCCCTCTATAACGACTTCCCTCCCACCCTAACGACATCTCCCCCACCCTAACGACAGACCCCCCACCCTAACGACATCCCTCGAACCACCCACCCTAACGACAGACCCCCCACCCTAACGACATCCCTCCCACCACCCACCCTAATGACTGCCCTCCCTCTAAAACGACAGCTCACCCACCCTAACGACGTCTCCCCCGCCTTAAAGACATCCCCCCCCCACCCTAACGACAGTCCCTCCCACCCTAACGTAAGCCCCCCCAACCTAACGACATCCCTCCCACCCGAACGACTGCCCTCCCACCCTAAGGAAAACCTTCCCACCCTAACGACAGCCCCCCCAACCTAACAACAGCCACCCCACCCTAACTACAGCCCCCCACCCTAACGACATCCCTCCCACCCTAACGAAAGCCCACCCACCCTAATGACATCCGAAACCATAATGACATCCACCCCACCCTAACGACATTCCCCCCACCCTAACGACATCCCTCCCACCGTGATGAAAGGCCCCCCACCCTAATGACACTCCGCCCTCCCTAATGACAGAACCCCACCCTAACAACATCCCTCCCACTCTAATGACATCCCCCACCCTAACGACATCCCTCCCACCCTAACAACATCCCCCTAACCTAACAACATCCCTCCCACCCCCCGCCCTAACGACAGTCCAACCACCCTAACGACTGCCCCCCCACGCTAACAACATCCCCCCACCCTAACGCCAGACCCCCCAACCTAACGACTGCCCCCCCAACCTAACGGCTGACCCCCCACCCTAACAAAAGCCCGCCCACCCTAACAACATCCCACCCACCCTGACGACAGCATCCCCCATAGCGACAGCCCCCCCCACCCTAGCGGAAGCCCACGCACCCCAACGACTGCGCTCCCACCCTAACAACATCCCTCCCACCCTAACGACTGCCATCCCCCCAACGACAGCACCCCCACCCTACCATCGGCCCTCCAATCCTAACGACATCCCTCCCTCTATAACGACAGTCACCCGCACACTAACGACATCCCTCCCACCACCCACCCTAATGACTGCCCTCCCTCTAAAACGACAGCCCACCCACCCTAACGACGTCTCTCCCGCCTTAAAGACATCCCCCCCCACCCTAACGACTGCCCTCCCTCCTTAACGACTTCCCTCCCACCCTAACGAAAACCCTCCCACCCTAAAGACAGCCACCCCACCCTAACGAGAGCTCCCCACCCTAATGACAGCCCCACAACCCTAACGAAAGCCCTCCCACCCTCATGACATCCCCCACCATAACGACATCCACCCCACCATAACGACATCCCTCCCACCCTAACGACATCCCTCCCACCCTAACGACATCCCCCCCACCATAACGACATCCCTCCCACCCTAACAACATCCCTCCCACCGTGATGAAAGGCCCCCCACCCTAACGACACTCCGCCCTCCCTAACGACAGAACCCCACCCTAACGAATGCACCCCCACCCTAACGAGATCCCTCCCACCCCCACTCTAATGTACGGACGTCCGCCTTAAAGACATCCCACCCCCCCTAATGACTACAGCCCTACCTAACGAAAGCCGCCTCACCATAATGACAGCCCCCCACCCTAACGAGATCCCTCCCACCCCCACCCTAACGTACAGACCCCCACCCTAACGACATCCCTTCCACCACCCACCCTAACGAGATCCCTCCCACCCCCACCCTAACGTACAGACCCCCACCCTAATGACAGCCCCTGCCTTAAAGACATCCCTCCCCGCCAATGACTACACCCCTACCTGACGAAAGCCGCCTCACCCTAACAACAGCCCACCCACCCTAACGATATCCCTCCCACCCTAATGACATCCCTCCCACACTAACGGCCTCACTCCCACCCTAACGACATCGTTGCCTCCCTAACGAGATCCCTCCCACCCCCCACCATAACGACAGCCCACCCACCCTAAAGACAACCCACCCACCCTAACAACATCCCTCCCCACCTAATGAAAGCCGCCCCAACCCTAACGACATCACCCCTACCCTAACGACATCCCCCCCACCCTAACAACAGCCCCCCCACCCTAACGACTTCACTCCCACCCTAATGACTGCCCTCCCCCTCTAACGACATCCCTCCCTCTATAACGACAGTCACCCGCACCCTAACGACATCCCTCCCACCACCCACCCTAATGACTGCCCTCCCTCTATAACGACAGCCCACCCACCCTAACGACGTCTCCCCCGCCTTAAGGACATCCCCCCCCACCCTACTCCATCCCTCCCACACTAACGTCATCCCTCCCACCCTAACGCCATCCCTCCCACACTAACGACATCCCTCCCACCCTAACGACAGTCCCTCCCACCCTAACGACATCCCTCCCACCCTAACGACATCCCTCCCACCCTAACGACATCCCTCCCACCCTACCATCTGCCCTCCCATCCTAATGACTGCCCTCCCCCTCTAACGACATCCCTCCCTCTATAACAACAGTCAACCGCACACTAACGACATCCCTCCCACCACCCCACCCTAACGACTGCCCTCCCACGTTAACGACTTCCCTCCCACCCTAACGAAAACCCTCCCACCCTAACGACAGTCCCTCCCACCCTAACGACAGCACCCCCAACCCTAACGAAAGCCCCCCCAACCTAATGACAGCCACCCCACCCTAACGACTGCCCTCCCACATTAACGACTTCCCTCCCACCCTAACGTAAGCCCCCCCAACCTAACGACAGCCACCCCACCCTAACGAGAGCCCCCCACCCTAATGAGATCCCTCCCATCCCAACGAAAACCCTCGCACCCTAACGACAGCCCCACCACCCTAACGAAAGCCCACCCACCCTAATGACATCCCCCACCATAACGACATCCCCCCCACCCTAACGACATCCCCCCCACCCTAACGACATCCCTCCCATCCTAACAACATCCCTCCCACCGTGATGAAAGGCCCCCCACCCTAACGACACTCCGCCCTCCCTAATGACAGAACCCCACCCTAACGAATGCACCCCCACCCTAACGAGATCCCTCCCACCCCCACTCTAATGTACAGACGCCAGCCTTAAAGACATCCCACCCCCCCTAATGACTAGAGCCCTACCTAACAAAAGCCGCCTCACCATAATGACAGCCCCCCACCCTAACGACGTCCCTTCCACCACCCACTCTAACGAGATCCCTCCCACCCCCACCCTAACGTACAGACCCCCACCCTAACGACAGCCCCTGCCTTAAAGACATCCCTCCCCCCCAATGACTACACCCCTACCTGACGAAAGCCGCCTCACCCTAATGACAGGCCCCCCACCCTAACGATATCCCTCCCACCCTAATGACATCCCTCCCACGCTAACGACATCCCTCCCACCCCCTCACCATAACGACAGCCCACCGACTTCCCTCCCACCCTAACAACTTTCCTCCCACCCTAACGACTTCCCTCCCCCCAACGACATCCCTCCCACCCTAACATCTGCCCTCCCATCCTAACGACTGCCCTCCCACACTAACAACTTCCCTCCCACCCTAATGACTTCCCTCCCACCCTAACGACTTCTCTCCCAATATAACGACAGCCCACCCACCCTAAAGACAACCCTCCCACCCTAATGACATCGCCCCCACCCTAACGAGTGCCCCCCCACCCTAACGACTGCCCCGCCACCCTAAAATCATCCCTCCCACCCTAACGACTGCCCTCCCTCCAACGACATCCCTCCCTTTATAACGACAGTCACCCGCACACTAACGACATCCTTCCCACCACCCACCCTAATGACTGCCCTCCCTCTAAAACGACAGCCCACCCACCCTAACGATGTCTCCCCCGCCTTAAAGACATCCCCCCCCCACCCTAACGACATCCCTCCCACCCTAACGACAATCCCTCCCACCCTAACGACAGCCCCCCCAACCCTAACGAAAGCCCCCCCAACCTAACGACAGCCCCCCACCCTAACGACTGCCCTCCCACCTTAACGACTTCCCTCCCACCCTAACGTAAGCCCCCCCAACCTAACAACAGCCACCCCACCCTAACGAGAGCCCCCCACCCTAATGACATCCCTCCCATCCTAACGAAAACCCTCGCACCCTAACGACAGCCCCACCACCCTAACGAAAGCCCACCCACCCTAATGACATCCCCCACCATAACGACATCCACCCCACCATAACGACATCCCTCCCACCCGAACGACATCCCTCCTACACTAACAACATCCCTCCCACCGTGATGAAAGGCCCCCCACCCTAACGACACTCTGCCCTTCCTAACGACAGAACCCACCCTAACGAATGCACCCCCACCCTAACGAGATCCCTCCCACCCCCACTCTAATGTACGGACGCCCGCCTTAAAGACATCCCACCCCCCCTAATGACTACAGCCCTACCTAACGAAAGCCGCCTCACCATAACGACAGCCCCCCACCCTAACGACATCCCTTCCACCACCCACCCTAATGAGATCCCTCCCAACCCCACCCTAACGTACAGACCCCCACCCTAATGACAGCCCCTGCCTTAAAGACATCCCTCCCCCCCAATGACTACACCCCTACCTGACGAAAGCCGCCTCACCCTAATGACAGGTCCCCCACCCTAATGATATCCCTCCCACCCTAATGACATCCCTCCCACGCTAACGGCCTCACTCCCACCCTAACGACATCGTTGCCTCCCTAACGAGATCCCTCCCACCCCCCACCATAACAACAGCCCACCCACCCTAAAGACAACCCACCCACCCTAACAACATCCCTCCCCACCTAATGAAAGCCGCCCCCACCCTAACGACATCCCCCCACCCTAACGACAGCCCCCCCACCCTAACGACTTCACTCCCACCCTAACAACTTCCCTCCCACCCTAACACCTTCTCTCCCACACTAACGACATCCCTCCCACCCCACCGACTTCCCTCCCACCCTAACAACTTCCCTTGCATCCGAACGACAGCCCCCCTACCCTAACAATTTTCCTCCCACCCTAACAACTGCCCTCCCCCCAACGACATCCCTCCCACCCTAATGACTGCCCTCCCTCTAAAACGACAGCCCACCCACCCTAACGACGTCTCCCCCGCCTTAAAGACATCCCCCCCCACCCTAACGACAGTCCCTCCCACCCTAACGACAGCACCCCCAACACTAACGAAAGCCCCCCCAACCTAACGACAGCCACCCCACCCTAACGACTGCCTTCCCACCTTAATGACTTCCCTCCCACCCTAACGAAAACCCTCCCACCCTAACGAAAGCCCCCCCACCCTAACGACAGCCCTTCCACGCTAACGGCCTCACTGCCACCCTAACGACATCGTTCCCACCCTAACAAGATCCCTCCCACCCCCCACCATAACGACAGCCCACCCACCCTAAAGACCACCCACCCACCCTAACAACATCCCTCCCCACCTAATGAAAGCCGCCCCCACCCTAACGACAGCCCCCCCACCCTAACGACAGCCCCCCCACCCTAACGACTTCACTCCCACCCTAACAACAGCCCTCACACCCCACCGACTTCCCTCCCACACTAACAACTTCCCTCCCACCACCCACCCTAATGACTGCCCTCCCTCTATAACGACAGCCCACCCACCCTAACGACGTCTCCCCCGCCTTAAAGACATCCCCCCCACCCTAACGACATCCCTCCCACCCTAACGACTTCCCTCCCACCCTAACGACTTCCCTTGCATCCGAACGACAGCCCCCCTACCCTAACAACTTTCCTCCCACCCTAATGACTGCCCTCCCCACAACGAAATCCCTCCCACCCTAACATCTGCCCTCCCATCCTAACGACTGCCCTCCCCCTCTAACGACATCCCCCCCACCCTAACGACAGCCCCCCCACCCTAACGACTTCACTCCCACCCTAACAACTTCCCTCCCAACCTAACGACATCCCCCCCACCCTAACATCTGCCCTCCCATCCTAACGACTGCCCTCCCCCTCTAACGACATCCCCCCCACCCTAACGACAGCCCCCCCACCCTAACGACTTCACTCCCACCCTAACAACTTCCCTCCCACCCTAACGACATCCCCCCCACCCTAACGACATCCCCCCCACCCTAACAACATCCCCCCCACCCTAACATCTGCCCTCCCACCCTAACGACTGCCCTCCCCCTCTAATGACATCCCTCCCTCTATAACGACTTCACCCGCACACTAACGACATCCCTCCCACCACCCACCCTAATGACTGCCCTCCCTCTATAACGACAGCCCACCCACCCTAACGACGTCTACCCCGCCTAAAAGTCATCCCCCCCACCCTAACGCCATCCCCCCCACCCTAACGCCATCCCTCCCACCCTAACGACATCCTTCCCACCCTAACGACATCCCTCCGACCCTAACGACATCCCTCCCACCCTAACGACATCCCTCCGACCCTAACGACAGTCCCTCCCACCCTAACGACATCCCTCCGACCCTAACAACATCCCTCCCACCCTAACGACAGTCCCTCCCAACCTTAACGACAGCCCCCGCAACCTAACGACAGCCACCCCACCCTAACAACAGGCCCCCCTCCCTAACAACAGCCCCCCCACCCTAATGACTTCCCTCCCACCCTAACGACTTCCATCGCACGCTAGCGACAGACCCCCACCCTAACAACTTCCCTCCCACCCTAACAACATCCCTCCCACACTAACGACAGCCCACCCGCTTAACAACATCCCACCAACACTAACGACATCCCCCCACCCTAACAACAGCCCCCCCACCCTAACAACTTCCCTCCCACCCTAATGACATCCCTCCCACCCTAACGACTTCTCTCCCACCCTAACGACAGCCCCCCCACCCTAATGACTTCCCTCCCACCCTAATGACTTCTCTCCCACTATAACGACAGCCCACCCACCCTAAAGACAACCCTCCCACCCTAACGACATCGCCCCCACCCTAACGAGTGCCCCCCTACCCTAACGACTGCCCCGCCACCCTAAAAACATCCCTCCCACCCTAACGACAGCCCCCCCACCATAACAACTTCCCTCCCACCCTAACGAATTCCCTCCCACCCTAACGACTTCCCTCCAACCCTAACGAAATCCCTCACGACCTAATGACAGCACCTCCACCCTAACGACTGCCCTCCCCCCAACGACATCCCTCCCACCCTACCATCTGCCCTCCCACCGTAACGACATCCCTCCCACCCTAACGACATCCCTCCCACCCTACCATCTGCCCTCCCATCCTAACGACTGCCCTCCCCCTCTAACGACATCCCTCCCTCTATAACAACAGTCACCCGCACACTAACGACATCCCTCCCACCACCCACCCTAATGACTGCCCTCCCACTAAAACGACAGCCCACCCACCCTAACGATGTCTCCCCCGCCTTAAAGACATCCCCCCACCCTAACGACATCCCTCCCACCCTAACGACAGCACCCCCAATCCTAACGAAAACCCTCCCAACCTAATGACAGCCCCACCACCCTAACAAAAGCCCACCCACCCAATGACATCCCAAACCATAACGACATTCCCCCCACCCTAACGACATCTCTCCCACCCTAACGACAGTCCCTCCCACCCTAACGACAGCACACCCAACCCTAACGAAAGCACCCCCAACCTAACGACAGCCACCCCACCCTAACGACAGCCCCCCCCCACCCTAACGACTGCCCTCCCACCTTAACGACTTCCCTCTCACCCTAACGTAAGCCCCCCCAACCTAACGACAGCCACCCCACCCTAACGAGAGCCCCCCACCCTAATGACATCCCTCCCACCCTAACGAAAACCCTCGCACCCTAACAAAAGCCCACCCACCCTAATGACATCCCCCACCATAACGACATCCACCCCACCATAACGACATCCCCCCCACCCTAACGACATCCCTCCCACCCTAACGACATCCCCCCCCACCATAACGACATCCCTCCCACCCTAACAACATCCCTCACACCGTGATGAAAGGCCCCCCACCCTAACGACACTCCGCCCTCCCTAACGACAGAACCCACCCTAACGAATGCCACCCCACCCTAACGAGATCCCTCCCACCCCCACTCTAATGTACGGATGCCCGCCTTAAAGACATCCCACCCCCCCTAATGACTACAGTCCTACCTAACGAAAGCCGCCTCACCATAACGACAGCCCACCCACCCTAAAGACCACCCACCCACCCTAACAACATCCCTCCCCACCTAATGAAAGCCGACCCCACCCTAACGACATCACCCCCACCCTAACGACAGCCCCCCCACCCTAACGACATCCCCCCCACCCTAACGACAGCCCCCCCACCCCACCGACTTCCCTCCCACCCTAACGACTTCCCTCCCCCCAACGACATCCCTCCCACCCTAACATCGGCCCTCCCATCCTAACGACTGCCCTCCCCCTCTAACGACATCCCTCCCTCTATAACGACAGTCACCCGCACACTAACGACATCCCTCCCACCACCCACCCTAATGACTGCCCTCCCTCTATAACGACAGCCCACCCACCCTAACGACAACCCACCCACCCTAACAACATCCCTCCCCACCTAATGAAAGCCGCCCCCACTCTAACGACACCACCCCCGCCCTAACGACATCCCCCCCACCCTAACGACAGCCCCCCCACCCTAACAACTTCCCTTCCACCCTAATGACTTCCCTCCCACCCTAACGACATCCCTCCCACCCTAACGACAGCCCCCCCACCCTAACGACTTCCCTCCCACCCTAACAACAGACCCCCACCCTAACGACAGCCCCCCCACCCTACCGACTTCCCTCCCACCCTAACGACTTCCCTCCCACCCTAACGACTTCCCTCCCACCCTAACGACAGCCCCCCCACCCTAACGACTTCCCTCCCACCCTAACGACTTCCCTCCCACCCTAACGACTTCCCTCCCACCCTAACAACAGACCCCCACCCTAACGACAGCCCCCCCACCCTACCGACTTCCCTCCCACCCTAACGACTTCCCTCCCACCCTAACGACAGCCCCCCCACCCTAACGACTTCCCTCCCACCCTAACGACTTCCCTCCCACCCTAATGGCTTCCCTCCCACCCTAACGACTGCCCTCACCCTCTAACGACACCCCTCCCTCTATAACGACTGTCACCCGCACACTAACGACATCCCTCCCACCACCCACCCTAATGACTGCCCTCCCTCTATAACGACAGTCCACCCACCCTAACGACATCCCCCCGCCTTAAAGACATCCCCCCACCCTAACGACAGACCCTCCCACCCGAACGAGAGCCCCCCGAACCCTAACGAAAGCCCCCCCAACCTAACGACAGCCACCTCATACTAACAACAGCCCCCCCTACCCTAACGACTTCCCTCCCACCCTAACGACTTCCCTCCCACCCTAACGACAGACCCCCTCCCTAACGACATCACTCCAAAACTAATGACAGTCCCCCAACCCTAAAAACATCCCTCCAACCCTAGGGACATCCCTCCCACCCTTGCGACATCCCTCCCACCCTAACGACAGCCCCCCCACCCTAATGACATCCATCTCACCCTAACGACATTCGCCCCCACCTTAACGACTTCCCACCCACACTAACAACATCCTCCCCACACTAACGACAGCCTCTCTACCCTAACAACATCCATCCCACCCTAACGACAGCCCACCCGCTTAACGACATCCCACCAACACTAACAACATCCCCCCCACCCTAACGACTTCCCTCCCACCCTAACAACAGCCCCCCAAACCTAAGGACTTCCCTCCCACCCTAACAACTTCCCTCCCACACTAACGACTTCTCTCCCACCCTAACAACTTCCCTCCCACACTAACGACTTCTCTCCCACCCTAACGACTTCTCTCCCACCCTAACGACAGCCCTCCCACCCTAATGACATCCCTCCCACCCTAACCACATCCCTCCCACCCTAAAGACAACCCCCCTACCCTAACAACATCGCTCCCACCCTAACGACTTCTCTCCCAACCTAACGACAGCCCCCCCACCCTAATGACTTCCCTCCCACCCTAACGACTTCTCTCCCACTATAACGACAGCCCACCCAACCTAAAGACAACCCTCCCACCCTAACGACATCGCCCCCACCCTAACGAGTGCCCCCCTACCCTAACGACTGCCCCGCCACCCTAAAAACATCCCTCTCACCCTAATGACAGACACCCCACCCTAACGACTGCCCTCCCCCTCTAACGAAACCCCTCCCTCTATAACGACATTCACCCGCACACTAACGACATCCCTCCCACCAGCCACCCAAATGACTGCCCTCCCTCTAAAACGACCGCCCACCCACCCTAATGACTTCTCCCCCGCCTTAAAGACATCTACCCCACCCTAACGACATCCCCCCCACCCTAACGACATCCCTCCCACCCTAACGACATCCACCCCACCCTAACGACATCCCTACCACCCTAATGACAACCCTCCCACCATAACGACAACCCCCCACCCTAACAACATCCCTCCCACCCTAACGACATCCCCCCCACCCTAACGACAACCCCCAGACCCTAACGACATCCCTCCCACCCTAACAACAGCCCTTCCACCCTATGGACATCCCTCCCACCCTAACCAAAGACCCCACACTAACGACATACACCCAACCAAATGACAGCCCCCCCACCCTAACGAAAACCCCCTAACCTAATGACATCCCTCCCACCCCCCGCCCTAACGACAGCCCAACCACCCTAACGACTGCCCCCCCACCCTAACGACATCCTCCCACCCTAACGGCAGACCCCACAACCTAACGACTGACCCCCCACCATAGCAAAAGCCCACCCACCCTAACGACATCCCTCCCACCATAACTGCAGCCCCCCCACCCTGACGACAGCCCACCCACCCTAGCAAAAGCCCATCCACCCTAACGACATCACTCCCACCCTAACAACATCCCTCCCACCCTAACGACATCCCTCCCATCCTAACGACATCCCTCCCACCCTAACGACAGCCCACCCACCCTAACGATAGCCCCCCCACCCTAACGACATCCCTCCCACCCTAACGACATCGTTCCCACCCTAACGAGATCCCTCCCACCCCCCACCATAACGACAGCCCACCCACCCTAACAACATCCCTCCCCACCTAATGAAAGCCGCCCCCACCCTAACAACATCCCCCCCACCCTAATGACTTCCCTCCCACCCTAACGACAGCCCCCCCACCCTAACGACATCCCTCCCACCCTAACAATTTCCCTCCCACCCTAACGACCGCCCTCCCACCCTACCATCTGCCCTCCCATCCTAACGACTGCCGTCCCCCTCTAACGACACCCCACCCTCTATAACGACTTCACCCGCACACTAACGACATCCCTCCCACCACCCACCCTAATGACAGCCCTCCCTCTATAACGACAGCCCTCCCACCCTAACGATTTCCCTCCCACCCTAAAGACTTCCCTCCCACCCTAACATCTGCCCTCCCACCCTAACGACTGCCCTCCCCCTCCAACGACATCCCTCCCTCTATAACGACGGTCACCCGCACACTAACGACATCCTTCCCACCACCCACCGTAATGACTGCCCTCCCTCTATAACAACATCCCTCCCACCCTAACGACAGACCCCCTCCCTAACGACATCACTCCAAAATTAATGACAGGCCCCCAACCCTAACAACATCCCCCCAACCCTAGCGATATCCCTCCCACCCTAACGACAGCCCCCCCACCCTAATGACATCCATCTCACCCTAATGACATTCCCCCCCACCTTAACAACTTCCCTCCCACCCTAACAACTTCCCTCCCACACTAACGACAGCCCCCCCGCTTAACGACATCCCACCAACACTAACGACATCCCCCCACCCTAAAGACAGCACTCCAACCCTAACAACATCCCTCCCACCCTAACGACAGCACCCCAACCCTAACAACATCCCTCCCACTCTAACGACTTCCCTCCCACCCTAATGACTTCCCTCCCACACTAAAGACAGCCCCACCACCCTAACGAAAGCCCACCCACCCTAATGACATCCCCCACCATAACGACATCCCTCCCACCCTAACGACAGCACCCCCAACCCTAACGACATCCCTCCCACCCTAACGACAGCACCCCCAACCCTAACGAAAGCCCCTCCAACCTAACGACAGCCACCCCACCCTAACAACGGCCCCCCCACCCTAACGACATCCCCCCCACTTTAACGACAACCCCGCACCCTAACAACATCCCTCGCGACATAACGACAGCACCCCCACCCTAACGACTTCTCTCCCACCCTAGTGACAGCACCCCCACCCTAATGACATCCCTCCCACCTTAACGACTTCCCTCCCACCATAACGACAGCCCAACCACCCTAAAGACCACCCACCCACCCTAACAACATCCCTCCCCACCTAATGAAAGCCGCACCCACCCTAACGACATCAACCCCACCCAAACGATATCCTCCCTACCCTAACGACAGCCACCCCACCCTAACGACTTCCCTCCCACCCTAACGACATCCCTCCCACCCTAACGTCATCCCTCCCACCGTGATGAAAGGCCCCCCACCCTAACGATATCCCCCCGACCCTAACGACATCCCTCCCACCCTAACGACATCCCCCCCACCCTAACGACATCCCCCCACCCTAACGACATCACCCCCCCACCCTAACGACTGCTCTTCCACCCTAATGACTGCCCACCCCCTCTAACGACATCCCTCCCTTTATAACGACAGTCACCCGCACACTAACGACATCCCTCCCATCACCCACCCTAATGACTGCCCTCCCTCTATAATGACAGCCCATCCACCCTAACGACATCCCCCACCCTTAAAGACATCCCCCCACCCTAACGATATCCCTCCCACCTGAACAACAGCCCCTCCCACCCTAACGACAGTGAACCCCCACCCTAACGATAGCCCCCCGAACCTAACGACAGCCCCCCCCACCCTAACGACTTCCCTCCCACCCTAACGACTTCCCTCCCACCCTAACAACATCCCTCCCAACCTAACGACTTCCCTCCACCCTAACGACATCCCACCCACACTAACGACAGCCCCCCCACCCTAACTATTTCCCCCCCACCCTAACGACATCCATCCCACCCTAACGACAGCCCCTTCCACCTTAACGACATCCCACCCACACTAACGACATCACCCCCACCCTAACGACAACCCCCTGACACTAACGACAGCCCCCCCACTCTAACAACAGCCACCACTCTAACAACATCCCTCCCACCCTAACGACTGCCTCCCCCACACTAACGACTGCCCCCCCCACTCTAACGACTTCCCTCCCACCCTAACGACTTCCCTCCCACCCTAACGACAGCCCCAACACCCTAACGACAGCCCTCCCACCCTAACGACATCCCTCCCACCCTAACATCTGCCCTCCCACCCTAATGACTGCCCTCCCCCTTAACGACATACCTCCCTCTATAACGACAGTCACCCGCACACTAACGACATCCCTCCCAACACCCACCCTAACGACTGCCCCCCCCACTCTAACGACTGCCCTCCCACCCTAACGACTTCCCTCCCACCCTAACGAAATCCCTCCCCCACTAACGACTGCCCTCCTCCCTAACGACAACTCCGCAACACTAACGACATCCCTCCCATCCTAACATCTGCCCTCCCACCCTAATGACTGCCCTCCCTCTATAACGACAGCCCACCCACCCTAACGACGTCTCCCCCACCTTAAAGACATCCCCCCCCACCCTAAAGCCATTCCTCCCACCCTAATGCCATCCCTCCCACCCTAACAACATCCCTCCCAACCGAAAGACTTCCCTCCCACCCAAACGACTTCCCTCTCACCCTAACAACAGCCCCCCTACCCTAAAAACTTCCCTCTCACCCTAACAACAGCCCCCCTACCCTAAAAACTTCCCTCACACCCAAACGACTGCCCTCCCCCTTAACGACATCCCACCCACACTAACGACTGCCCTCCCACCCTAACGACTTCCCTCCCATCCTAACGACAGACCCCCTCTCTAACGACATCACTCCAACCCTAATGACAGGCCCCAAACCCAGTGACATCCCCCCCACCCTAGCGACATCACTCCCAGCCTAACAACATCCCCCCCACCCTAATGACATCCATCCCACCCTAACGACATCCCACCCACACTAACGACAGTCCCTCCCACCCTAATGACAGCACCCCCAACACTAACGAAAGCCCCTCCAACCAAACGACAGCCACCCCACCCTAACAACAGCCCCCCAACCCTAACGACTTCCCTCCCATCCTAACGACAGACCCCCTCTATAACGACAGCCCACCCACCCTAACGACGTCTCCCCCACCTTAAAGACATCCCCCCCCCACCCTAAAGCCATTCCTCCCACCCTAATGCCATCCCTCCCACCCTAACAACATCCCTCCCAACCGAAAGACTTCCCTCCCACCCAAACGACTTCCCTCTCACCCTAACAACAGCCCCCCTACCCTAAAAACTTCCCTCTCACCCTAACAACAGCCCCCCTACCCTAAAAACTTCCCTCACACCCAAACGACTGCCCTCCCCCTTAACGACATCCCACCCACACTAACGACTGCCCTCCCACCCTAACGACTTCCCTCCCATCCTAACGACAGACCCCCTCTCTAACGACATCACTCCAACCCTAATGACAGGCCCCAAACCCAGTGACATCCCCCCCACCCTAGCGACATCACTCCCAGCCTAACAACATCCCCCCCACCCTAATGACATCCATCCCACCCTAACGACATCCCACCCACACTAACGACAGTCCCTCCCACCCTAATGACAGCACCCCCAACACTAACGAAAGCCCCTCCAACCAAACGACAGCCACCCCACCCTAACAACAGCCCCCCAACCCTAACGACTTCCCTCCCATCCTAACGACAGACCCCCTCTCTAATGACATCCCTCCCACCCTAACGACATCCCCCCCCACCCTAACGACATCCATCCCACCTTAGCGACATCCCACTTACACTAACGAAATCCCCCTCACCCGAACGACTGCCCCCCACCCTAACGACATCCCTCCCACACTAACAACTTCCCTCCCACCCTAACGACTGCCCTCCCACCCTAACGACATCACTCCCTCTATAATGACAGTCACCCGCACACTAACGACATCCCTCCCACCATCCACCCTAATGACTGCCCTCCCTCTATGACAGCCCAACCACCCTAACGACATCACCCCCTGCCTTAAAGACATCCCCCCAACCTAACGACAGCCCCCCGCAACCTAACAACAGCCCCCCACCCAAAAAATTCCCTCCCACCCAAACGACATCCCACCCACACTAACGACAGCCCCCCCACCCTAACTATTTCCCCCCCACCCTAACGACATCCATCCCACCCTAACGACAGCCCCTTCCACCTTAACGACATCCCACCCACACTAACGACATCACCCCCACCCTAACGACAACCCCCTGACACTAACGACAGCCACCCCACTCTAACGACAGCCCCCCCACTCTAACGACAGCCAACACTCTAACAACATGCCTCCCACCCTAACGACTGCCTCCCCCACCCTAACGACTTCCCTCCCACCCTAACGACTTCCCTCCCACCCTAACGACAGCCCCAACACCCTAACGACAGCCCTCCCACCCTAACGACATCCCTCCCACCCTAACATCTGCCCTCCCACCCTAATGACTGCCCTCCCCCTATAACGACATCCCTCCCTCTATAACACAGCCCACCCACCATAACGACAGTCACTCCCACCCTAACGACAGCACTCCCAACCCTAACGAAAGCCCCTCCAAACTAACGAAAGCCACCCCACCCTAACAACAGCCCCCCATCCTAACGACTTCCCTCCCACCCTAACAACATCCCCCCCACCCTAGCGACATCCCTCCCACCCTAACAACATCCCCCCAACCCTAACGACATCCATCCCACCCTAACGACAGACCCCCCCACCCTAACGACTTCCCTCCCACCCTAATGACTTCCCTCCCACACTAAAGACAGCCGCCCCACCCTAACGACAGCCCTCCAACCCTAACGACTTCCCTCAAATCCCTAACGACATGCCCCCCCACCCTAACGACATCCATCCCACCCTAACGACAGCCACCCCACCTTAGCGACATCTCATCCACACTAACGACATCCCCCCCCACCCTAACGACAGCCCCCCAGCCTAACGACAGCCCCCCACCCCAACGACTTCCCTCCCACCCTAACGACTTCCCTCCCACCCTAATGAATTCCCTCCCACACTAAGAACAGCCCTCACACCCCAAGGACTTTCCTCCCACCCCAACAACTTCCCTCCCATCCTAACTACAGCCCCCCCACCCTAACAACATCCCTCCCACCCTAACGACTTCCCTCCCACCCTAACGACTTCCCTCCCACCCTAACGTCTTCCCTCCCACCCTAACATCTGCCCTTCCACCCTAACGACTGCCCTCCCCCTCTAACGACATCCCTCCCTCTATAACGACAGCCCCCCCACACTAACAACATCCCTCCCGCCCTAACGACTTCCCTCCCACCCTAACGACATCCCCCCACCCTAACGACAGCCCCCCCACCCTAACATCTGCCCTACCACCCTAATGACTGCCCTCCCTCTAAAACGACAGCCCTCCCACCCTAACGACATCCCTCCCACCCTAACGACAGCACCCCCAACCCTAACGAAAGCCCCTCCAACCTAACGACAGCCACCCCACCCTAACAACATCCCTCCCACCATAACGACTTCCCTCCCACCCTAACGACTTCCCTCCCACCCTAACGACAGACCCCCTCCCTAACGACATCACTCCAACCCTAATGACAGGCCCCCAAACCAGCAACATCCCCTCCACCCTAGCGAAATCCCTCCCACCCTAACGACATCCATCCCACCCTAACGACAGCCACCCCACCTTAGCGACATCCCACCCGCACTAACGACATCCCCCCACCCTAACGAATTCTCTCCCACCCTAACGATAGACCCCGACCCTAACGACTTCTCTCCCACCCTAACGACAGACACCCGCCCTAACGACATCCCTCCCACACTAACAACTTCCCTCCCACCCTAACGACTTCCCTCTCACACCAACCACTGCCTTCCCTTTATAACGACAGTCACCCGCACACTAACGACATCCCACCCACACTAAAGACATCCCCCCCACACTAACGACTGCCCTCCCACCCTAACGACTGCCCTCCCCCTCCAACGACATCCCTGTCTCTATAACGACAGTCACCCGCACACTAACGACATCCCTCCCACCACCCACCCTAATGACTGCCCTCCCTCTATAACGACAGCCCACCCACCCTAACGACGTCTCCCCCCACCTTAAAGACATCACCCCCACCCTAACGACATCCCTCCCACCCTAACGCCATCCCTCCCACCCTAACGCCATCCCTCCCACCCTAACGACAGTCACTCCCACCCTAACAACAGCCACCCCACCCTAACAAAAGCCCCCCCCACCCTAACGACTTCACTCCCACCCTAACGACTTCCCTCCCACCCAAACGACAGGCCCCCAACCCTAACGACATCCCCCCCACCATCGTGACATCCCTCCCACACTCACGACATCCCCCCCACCCTAACGACAGCCCCCCCACCTTAACGACTTCCCTCCCACCCTAACGACTTCCCTCCCACCCTAACGACACCCCCCCACCCTAACGACATCCATCCCACCCTAACGACAGCCCCCCCACCCTAACGGCCTCCTCCCACCCTAACGACTTCTCTCCCACTATAACGACATCCCTCCCCACCAAATGAAAGCTGCACCCACCCTAACGACATCACTCCCACCCTAACGACAGCCCCCATCCCTAACGACATCCCCCCCACCCTAACGACAACCCCCCATCCTAACGACAGCCCCCCCACTCTAATGACAGCCCCCCCATCCTAACGACAGCCCCCCCACTCTAACGACAGCCCCCCCATCCTAACGACAGCCCCCCCACTCTAACGATTCCCCCCCGCCCTAACGACAGCCTCCCCCACCTTAGCGACATCCCAACCACACTAACGACATCCCCCCCACCCTAACAACTTCCCTCCCCCCTAATGACATCCCACCCACATTAACGACATCCCCCCCACCCTAACGACTACCCCCCCACCCTAACGACAACCCCCCCACCCTAACGACTGCCGCCCCACCCTAACCACAGCCCCCACACCCTAACGACTGCCCCCCCCACCCTAACGACTGCCGCCCCACCCTAACCACAGCCCCCACACCCTAATGACTGCCCCCCACCCTAACGACTGCCGCCCCACCCTAACAACATCCCTCCCACCCTAACAACATGCCCCCCACCCAAACGACAGCCCCCCACCCTAACGACAGACCCCCACCCTAACGACAGGCCCCCACCCTAACGACTTCTCTCCCACACTAACGACATCCCCCCACCCTAACGACAGACCCCCACTCTAACAACATCCCTCCCACCCTAATGACATCCCTCCCACCCTAACGACTGCCCTCCCACCCTAACGACATCCCACCCAACCTAACGACTGCCCCCCCACCCTAACGACATCCCCCCCACCCTAACGACAGCCCTCCCACCCAAACGACTTCCCTCCCACCCTAACAACAGCCCCCCACCCTAACGACATCCCTCCCACCCCAACGACATCCCTCCCACCCTAACGACATCCACCCCCACCCTAACGACATCCCTCCCACCCTAACGACATCCCTCCCACCCTAACGACACCCCCTCCCGCCCTAACGACATCCCTCCCACCCTAACGACAGACCCCCCCACCCTAACGACAGCACCACACAGGAACAACATCCCTCCCTATCTAACGACATCCCCCCACCCTAACGACATCCCTCCCACCCTAACGACACCCCTCCCGCCCTAACGACATCCCCCCCACCCTAACGACACCCCTCCCGCCCTAACGACATCCCTCCCACCCTAACGACACCCCCCCACCCTAACGACATCCCTCCCACCCTAACGACATCCCTCCCACCCTAACGACACCCCCCACCCTAACGACATCCCTCCCACCCTAACAACATCCCCCCCACCCTAATGACATCCCTCCCACCCTAACGACACCCCTCCCGCCCTAACGACACCCCTCCCGCCCTAACGACATCCCTCCCACCCTAACGACACCCCTCCCGCCCTAACGACACCCCTCCCGCCCTAACGACACCCCTCCCGCCCTAACGACATCCCTCCCACCCTAACGACAGACCCCCCCACCCTAACGACAGCACCACACTGGAACAACATCCCTCCCTATCTAACGACATCCCCCCCACCCTAACGACATCCCTCCCACCCTAACGACTGCCCTCCCCCTCTACAACGACAGTACCCTGCACCCTAACGACATCCTTCCCACCACCCACACTAATGACTGCCCTCCCTCTATAATGACAGCCCACCCACCCTAACGACATCCCCCCCCACCCTAACGATTTCCCTCCCACCCCAACGACTGCCCTCCCCTCCTAACGACAGACCTTCCTCTATAACGACTTCTCTCCCACCTGAACAACATCCTTCCCACCTAATGAAAGCTGCACACACCCTAACGACATCCCTCCCACCCTAACGACATCACTCCCACCCTAACGACAGCCCCCCCACCCTAACGACATCACTCCCACCCTAACGACAGCCCCCCCACTCTAACGACATCCCTCCCACCCTAACAACAGCCCTCACACCCCACCGACTTCCCTCCCACTCTAACGACTGCCCTCCCTTCCTAACGACAGTCCTTCCTCTATAACGAATTCCCTCCCACCCTAACGACAGACCCCCCACACTAACGACTGCCCCCCACACCCTAAGAACATCCCTCCCACCCTCAAGACAGACCCCCCACCCTAACGACAGACCCCCCACCTTAACGACAGACCCCCCACCTTAACGAGTTCCCTGCCACCCTAATGACTTCCCTCCCACCCTAACAACTTCCCTCCCCCTCTAACGACATCCCTCCCTCTATAACGACATCCCTCCCACCACCCACCCTAGTGATTGCCCTCCCTCTATAATGACAGCCCACCCACCCTAACGACATCCCCACCTTAAAGACATCCCCCCCACCCTAACGACAGCCCCCCGAACCCTAACGACAGCCCCCCAACCTAACGACAGCCACCTCACCCTAACAACAGCCCCCCCCACCCTAACGACTTCCCTCCCTCCCTAACGACATCACTCCAAAACTAATGACGGGCCCCCAACCCTAACAACATCCCCCCAATCCTAGCGACATCCCCCCCACCCTAACGACAGCCCCCCCACCCTAATGACATCCATCTCACCCTAACGACAGGCCCCCCCCACCTTAACGACTTCCCACCCACACTAACAACATCCCCCCCACCCTAACAACAGCCCCCCCACCCTAACGACAGCCCCCCCACCCTAACGACAGCCCCCCCACCCTCACGACAGCAACCCCACCTTAACGACATCCCAACCACACTAACGACAGCCCCCCCACCCTAACAACATCCCTCCCAACCTAACAACTTCTCTCCCACACTAACGACTTCCCTCCCACCCTAACGACTGCCCTCCCCCTCTAACGACACCCCTCCCTCTATAACGACAGTCACCCACACACTAACAACATCCCTCCCACCACCCACCCTAATGACTGCCCTCCCTCTATAACGACATCCCCCCCACCCTAACGACAGACCCTCCCTCCCTATCAACAGCCCCCCGAACCCTAACGGAAGCCCCCCCAGCCTAACGACAGCCACCTCACACTAACAACAGCCCCCCCCACCCTAATGACATCCCTCCCACCCTAATGACATCCACCCCACCCTAACGACAGCCCCCCCACCCTAATGACATCCCTCCCACCCTAACGACATCCACCCCACCCTAACGACAGCCCCCCCCACCCTAATGACTGTCCCCCCACCCTAACAACATCCCTCCTACCCTAACGACTGCACCTCCACCCTAACAACATACCCCCCACACTAACGACAGACCCACACACCCTAACGACTGCCCCCACACCCTAAGAACATCCCTCCCACCCTAACGACAGACCCCCCACCCTAACAACAGACCCCCCACCTTAACGAGTTCCCTGCCACCCTAATGACTTCCATCCCACCCTAACGGCCTCCTCCCACCCTAACGACACCCCCCCACCCTAACGACATCAATCCCACCCTAACGACAGCCCCCCCACCCTAACGGCCTCCTCCCACCCTAACGACTTCTCTCCCACTATAACGACATCCCTCCCCACCAAATGAAAGCTGCACCCACCCTAACGACATCACTCCCACCCTAACGACAGCCCCCATCCCTAACGACATCCCCCCCACCCTAACGACAACCCCCCATCCTAACGACAGCCCCCCCACTCTAACGACAGCCCCCCCATCCTAACGACAGCCCCCCCCACTCTAACGACAGCCCCCCCATCCTAACAACAGCCCCCCCACTCTAACGATTCCCCCCCCACCCTAACGACAGCCTCCCCCACCTTAGCGACATCCCAACCACACTAACGACATCCCCCACACCCTAACAACTTCCCTCCCCCCTAATGACATCCCACCCACACTAACGACATCCCCCCCCACCCTAATGACAACCCCCCCACCCTAACGACAACCCCCCCACCCTAACGACAACCCCTCCACCCTAACGACTGCCGCCCCAACCTAACCACAGCCCCCACACCCTAACGACTGCCCCCCCACCCTAACGACTGCCGCCCCACCCTAACCACAGCCCCCACACCCTAATGACTGCCCCCCCACCCTAACGACTGCCGCCCCACCCTAACAACATCCCTCCCACCCTAACAACATGCCCCCCACCCAAACGACAGCCCCCCACCCTAACGACAGACCCCCACCCTAACGACAGACCCCCACTCTAACGACTTCTCTCCCACACTAACGACATCCCCCCACCCTAACGACAGACCCCCACTCTAACAACATCCCTCCCACCCTAATGACATCCCTCCCACCCTAACGAGATCCCCCCCACCCTAACGACAGCCCTCCCACCCAAACGACTTCCCTCCCACCCTAACGACAGCCCCCCCACCCTAACGACATCCCTCCCACCCTAACGACATCCACCCCACCCTAACGACATCCCTCCCACCCTAACGACACCCCTCCCGCCCTAACGACATCCCTCCCACCCTAACGACAGACCCCCCCACCCTAACGACAGCACCACACTGGAACAACATCCCTCCCTATCTAACGACATCCCCCCCACCCTAACGACATCCCTCCCACCCTAACGACATCCCTCCCACCCTAACGACATCACTCCCACCCTAACGACAGCCCCCCCACCCTAACGACATCACTCCCACCCTAACGACAGCCCCCCCACTCTAATGACATCCCTCCCACCCTAACAACAGCCCTCACACCCCACCGACTTCCCTCCCACTCTAACGACTGCCCTCCCTTCCTAACGACAGTCCTTCCTCTATAACGAATTCCCTCCCACCCTAACGAATTCCTTGCCACTCTAACGACCTCACTCCCACCCTAACGACAGACCCCCCACACTAACGACTGCCCCCACACCCTAAGAACATCCCTCCCACCCTCAAGACAGACCCCCCACCCTAACGACAGACCCCCCACCTTAACGAGTTCCCTGCCACCCTAATGACTTCCCTCCCACCCTAACAACTTCCCTCCCCCTCTAATGACATCCTTCCCTCTATAACGACATCCCTCCCACCACCCACCCTAGTGATTGCCCTCCCTCTATAATGACAGCCCACCCACCCTAACGACATCCCCACCTTAAAGACAACCCCCCCACCCTAACGACAGCCCCCCGAACCCTAACGACAGCCCCCCAACCTAACGACAGCCACCTCACCCTAACAACAGCCCCCCCACCCTAACGACTTCCCTCCCACCCTAACGACAGACCCCCTCCCTAACGACATCACTCCAAAACTAATGACAGGCCCCCAACCCTAACAACATCCCCCACACCCTAGCGACATCCCCCCCACCCTAGCGACATCCCCCCCACCCTAGTGACATCCATCTCACCTTAACGACAGGCCCCCCCACCTTAACGACATCCCACCCACACTAACAACATCCCCCCCACCCTAACAACAGCCCCCCCACCCTAACGACAGCCCCCCCACCCTCACGACAGCAACCCCACCTTAACGACATCCCAACCACACTAACGACAGCCCCCCCACCCTAACAACATCCCTCCCAACCTAACAACTTCTCTCCTACACTAACGACTTCCCTCCCACCCTAACATCTGCCCTCCCCCTCCAATGACATCCCTCCCTTTATAACGACAGTCACCCGCACACTAACAACATCCCTCCCACCACCCACCCTAATGACTGCCCTCCCTCTATAACTATAGCCCACCCACCCTAACGAGAGCCCCCCGAACCCTAACGAAGCCCCCCCAACCTAACGACATCCCCCCCCCTTAAAGACATCCCCCCCACCCTAACGATATCCCTCCCACACTAACGACAGGCCCTCCCTCCCTAACGACAGCGAACCCCCACCCTAACGACAGACCCCCACTCTAACGACTTCTCTCCCACACTAACGACATCCCCCCACCCTAACGACAGACCCCCACTCTAACAACATCCCTCCCACCCTAATGACATCCCTCCCACCCTAACGAGATCCCCCCCACCCTAACGACAGCCCTCCCACCCAAACGACTTCCCTCCCACCCTAACGACAGCCCCCCCACCCTAACGACATCCCTCCCACCCTAACGACATCCACCCCACCCTAACGACATCCCTCCCACCCTAACGACATCCCTCCCACCCTAACGACACCCCTCCCGCCCTAACGACATCCCTCCCACCCTAACGACAGACCCCCCCCACCCTAACGACAGCACCACACTGGAACAACATCCCTCCCTATCTAACGACATCCCCCCCACCCTAACGACATCCCTCCCACCCTAACGACATCCCTCCCACCCTAACGACATCACTCCCACCCTAACGACAGCCCCCCCACCCTAACGACATCACTCCCACCCTAACGACAGCCCCCCCACTCTAACGACATCCCTCCCACCCTAACAACAGCCCTCACACCCCACCGACTTCCCTCCCACTCTAACGACTGCCCTCCCTTCCTAACGACAGTCCTTCCTCTATAACGAATTCCCTCCCACCCTAACGACAGACCCCCCACACTAACGACTGCCCCCACACCCTAAGAACATCCCTCCCACCCTCAAGACAGACCCCCCACCCTAACGACAGACCCCCCACCTTAACGACAGACCCCCCACCTTAACGAGTTCCCTGCCACCCTAATGACTTCCCTCCCACCCTAACAACTTCCCTCCCCCTCTAACGACATCCCTCCCTCTATAACGACATCCCTCCCACCACCCACCCTAGTGATTGCCCTCCCTCTATAATGACAGCCCACCCACCCTAACGACATCCCCACCTTAAAGACATCCCCCCCACCCTAACGACAGCCCCCCGAACCCTAACGACAGCCCCCCAACCTAACGACAGCCACCTCACCCTAACAACAGCCCCCCCACCCTAACGACTTCCCTCCCTCCCTAACGACATCACTCCAAAACTAATGACGGGCCCCCAACCCTAACAACATCCCCCCAATCCTAGCGACATCCCCCCCACCCTAACGACAGCCCCCCCACCCTAATGACATCCATCTCACCCTAACGACAGGCCCCCCCACCTTAACGACTTCCCACCCACACTAACAACATCCCCCCCACCCTAACAACAGCCCCCCCACCCTAACGACAGCCCCCCCACCCTAACGACAGCCCCCCCACCCCAACGACTTCCCTCCCACCCTAACGAAATCCCTCCCCCACTAACGACTGCCCTCCTCCCTAACGACAACTCCGCAACACTAACGACATCCCTCCTATCCTAACATCTGCCCTCCCACCCTAATGACTGCCCTCCCTCTATAACGACAGCCCACCCACCCTAACGACGTCTACCCCCACCTTAAAGACATCACCCCCACCCTAACGACATCCCTCCCACCCTAACGCCATCCCTCCCACCCTAACGACAGTCCCTCCCACCCTAACGAAAGCCCCCCCAACCTAACGACAGCCACCCCACCCTAACGACTTCTCTCCCACCCTAACGACAGCCCCCCGACCCTAACGACTTCCCTCCCACCCTAACGACAGCCCCCCGACCCTAACGACTTCCCTCCCACCCTAACGACAGCGAACCCCCACCCTAACGATAGCCCCCCGAACGCTAACGAAAGCCCCCCCAACCTAACGACATCCCTCCCTCTATAACGACAGCCCACCCACCCTAACGATATCCCTCCCACCCTAACGACAGCCCCTCCCACCGTAACGACAGCGAACCCCCACCCTAATGATAGCCCCCTGAACCTAACGACAGCCCCCCCACCCTAACAACAGCCCCCTCACCCTAACGACTGCTCTCCCACCCTAACGACTTCCCTCCCACCCTAACAACTTCCCTCCCACCCTAACGACTTCCCCCCCTCCTAACGACTGCCCTCCCCCCTAACGACTGCCCTCCCCTCCTAACGACTGCCCTCCCCCCTAACGACTGCCCTCCCCCCTAACGACTGCCCACCCCCCTAACGACTGCCCACCCCTCCTAACGACTTCCCCCCCTCCTTACGACTGCCCACCCCCCTAACGACTGCCCACCCCCCTAACGACTGCCCACCCCTCCTAACGACTGCCCACCCCCCTAACGACAACCCCCCCACACTAACGACATCCCTCCCACCCCCCCACCCTAACGACTGCACTCACTCTATAACGACTTCCCTCCCATCCTAACGACATCTCCCCCACCCTAACAACATCCCTCCCCACATAATGAAAGCCGCCCCCACCCTAACGACATCCCTCCCTCCCTAATGACATCACTCCCACCCTAACAACATCCCCCCTCCCTAACTACTTCCCTCCCACCCTAACGAGATCCCTCCCACCGTAACTACAACCCCCCTACCCTAACGATCGCCCCCCACCCTAACGACTTCCTGCCCACCCTAACAACATCCCTCCCACCCTAACAACAACCCACCCATCCTAACGACATCCCCCCCAACCTAACAACAACCCACCCGACCCTAACGACAGCCCCCCCTCCCTAACCACACCCCCCCAACCTAACGACATCTCTCCCATCCTATCGACGGCCACCCCCACCCTTCCGACAGCTCCCCCACCCTAACGACTGCCCACCCACCCTAACGAGTGCCCTCCCACCCTAACGACAGCCCCCCCACCCAAGCGACAACCCACCCACCCTAACGACAAGCCCCCACCCTAACGATAGCCCCCCCCTCCCAAACGACAGCCCCCCCACCCTAACAACAACCCACCCACTCTAATGACAACACCACACGCTACCGACATCACCCCCACCCTAATGACATCCCCCCACCCTAACGACAACACACATACCAACAGCCCCCCACCATACCATCAGCCCTCCCTAACGACTTCCCTCCCACACTAACGACATCCCTTGCACCCTAACGACAGCCCCCCACCCTAATGACTGCCCCCCACCCTAACAACAACACACCCACCCTAACGACAACATCCCACGCTAACGACGGCCCCACCCTAGCGAAAGCCCACCCACCCTAATGACATCCGTCCCACCCTAACGACTGCCCTTCCACACTAACAACAACCCTTCCACCCTGACGACAGCCCCCCCACCCTAACGACAACCCTCCCACCCTTCCGACAATCCCCCACCCTAACGACGGCCCCCCCACCCTAACAACAACACCCCACCCTAACGACAGCCCCCCCACCCTAATGACAGCCCCCCCACCCTAATGACAGCCCCCCCACCCTAACGACAGCCCCCCCACCCTAACGACAGCCCCCCCACCCTAATGACTGCCCCCCACCCTAACAACAACCGACCCACCCTAACGACAACACCCCACGCTAACGACGGCCCCCCCTTCCGACAGCCTCCCACCCTAGCAAAAGCCCACCCACCCTAACGACATCCCTCCCACCCTAACGACTTCCCTCCCACCCTAACGACATCCCTCCCAACCTAACGACATCCCCCCCACCCCCATCCTAACGACATCCCTCCCAGCCCCTCCCTAACGACAGCCCCCCCACCCTAACGACATCCCCCCCAACCTAACGACAACCCCCCTCCCTAACAACACCCCTCCCACCCTAACGACATCTCTCCCATCCTATCGACAGCTCCCCCACCCTAACCACTGCCCACCCACCCTAACGACAATCCTTCGCACCCTAACGACTGCCCTCCCACCCTAACGACTGCCCTCCCACCCTAACGACAACCCCCCACTCTAACGACAGCCCCCCCACCTTCCGACAGCCCCCCACCCGAGTGAAAGGCCCCCCTCCCTAACGACATCACTCCCAACCTAACAACATCCCTCCCACCCTAACGACAACATCCCACGCTAACGACGGCCCCACCCTAGCGAAAGCCCACCCACCCTAATGACATCCGTCCCACCCTAACGACTGCCCCCCCACCCTAACGACAACCCTCCCACCCTTCCGACAATCCCCCACCCTAACGACGGCCCCCCCCACCCTAACAACAACACCCCACCCTAACGACAGCCCCCCCACCCTAATGACAGCCCCCCCACCCTAATGACTGCCCCCCACCCTAACAACAACCCTCCCACCCTTCCGACAACCCCCCACCCTAACGACGGCCCCCCACCCTAACGACAACACCCCACCCTAACGACAGCCCCCCCACCCTAATGACAGCCCCCCCACCCTAACGACAGCCCCCCCACCCTAACAACAGCCCCCCCACCCTAACGACAGCCCCCCCACCCTAATGACTGCCCCCCACCCTAACAACAACCGACCCACCCTAACGACAACACCCCACGCTCACGACGGCCCCCCCACCTTCCGACAGCCCCCCACCCGAGTGAAAGGCCCCCCTCCCTAACGACATCACTCCCAACCTAACAACATCCCTCCCACCCTAACGACAACCCACCCACCCTAACGACAGCCCACCCACCCTAACGACAGCGCCCCCACCCTAACAACAACCCACCCACACTAACGACAACCCCCGTCCCTAACGACACCCCTCCCAACCTAACGACATCTCTCCCACCCTATCGCCGGCCCCCCCCACCCTTCCGACAGCTCCCCCACCCTAACAACTGCCCACCCACCCTAACGACTGCCCACCCACCCTAACGACAGCCCCCCCACCCTAACGACTGCCCACCCACCCTAACGCCTGCCCACCCACCCTAACGACAACCCCCCACACTAACGACGGCCCCACCACCTTCCGACAGCCCCCCACCCTAGCGAAAGCCCCCCCTCCCTAATGACATCCCTCCCAACCTAACAACATCCCTCCCACCTTAACGACAGCCGCCCCCACCCTAACGACTTCTCTCCCACCCTAACGACACACCCCACACTAACAACAACCCACCCACCCTAACGACAACCCCCCCACCCTAACGACTGCCCACCCACCCTAACGACAGCCCCCCACCCTAGTGACAACCCACCCACCCTAACGACAAGCCCCCACCCTAACGATAGCCCCCCACCCTAACAACAGCCCCCTCACCCTAACTACATCCCCCCACCCTAACAACTGCCCCCCACCCTAACAACAGCCCCCTCACCCTAACTACATCCCCCCACCCTAACAACTGCCCCCCACCCTAACAACAACCCCCCACCCTAACTACATCCCCCCACCCTAACAACTGCCCCCCACCCTAACAACAACCCCCCACCCTAACTACATCCCCCCACCCTAACAACTGCCCCCCACCCTAACAACTGCCCCACACCCTAACAACAACCCTCCCACCCTTCCGACAACCCCCCACCCTAACAACTGCCCTCTCCCCCTAACGACATCCCTCCCAACCTAACAACAGCCCCCCCACCCTAACAACTTTCCTCCCAACCTAACAACTTCCCTCCCACCCTAACGACATCCCTCCCACTCTAACAACAACCCTCCCGTTGTAACGACAGCCCCCCCACCCTAACAACATCACTCCCACCCCCACCCTAACGACATTCCCCCACCCGAACAACAACGTACCCACTCTAACGACATTCCCCCACTTTAACGACAACCCACCCACTCTAACCACAACCCCCCACTCTAACGACTGCCCCCCCACCCTAACGACATCACCCCACACGAACGGCTGCCCCGCACCCTAATGACATCCCCCCACCCTTACAATAACCCACTCACTCTAACGACAAACCCCCACCCTAACGACAGCCCCCCCAACCTGACGACAGCCCCCCCACCCTAACAACTGCCCCCCACACTAACGACAACCCCCGTCCCTAACGACACCCCTCCCAACCTAACGACATCTCTCCCACCCTATCGCCGGCCCCCCCCCACCCTAACGACTGCCCACCCACCCTAATGACTGCCCCCCACCCTAACAACAACCCCCCACGCTAACGACGGCGCCCCCTTCCAACAGCCTCCCACCCTAGCAAGAGCCCCCCCACCCTAACGACATCCCTCCCACCCTAATGACATCCCCACCACACTAACGACAGCCCCCCCACCCTAACGACATCCCTCCCACCCTAGCAAAAGCCCCCCACCCTAACGACATCCCTCCCACCCTAATGACATCCCCACCACACTAACGACAGCCCCCCCACCCTAACGACATCCCTCCCACCCTAGCAAAAGCCCCCCCACCCTAACGACATCCCTCCCACCCTAATGACATCCCCACCACACTAACGACAGCCCCCCCTCCCTAACGACATCCCTCCCACCCTAACGACAGCCCCCCCACCTTTACGACAACCCCCCACACTAACGACGGCCCCGCCACCTTCCGACAGCCCCCAACCCTAGCGAAAGCCCCCCCTCCCTAACGACATCCCTCCCAACCTAACAACATCCCTCCCACCTTAACGACAGCCGCCTCCACCCTAATGACATCCCTCCCACCCTGACGACAGGCCCCCACCCTAACGACAACCCTCCTGTTGTAATGACAGCCCCTCCCACCCCCACCCTAACGACATCCCCCCCACCCTAACGACTTCCCTCCCACCCTAACGACAACCCCCCACCCTAACGACGGCCCCCCCACCCTAATGACAACCCCCCACCCTGACGACAGACCCCCACCCGAACGACATCCCTCCCACACTAACGACAGCCCCCCACCCTAATGACTGCCCCCCACCCTAACAACAACACACCCACCCTAACGACAACACCCCACCCTAATGACGGCCCCACCCTAACAACATCCCCCCCTCCCTAACAACAGCCCCCCCCACCCTAACGACAGCCCCACCCTAACAACATCCCCCCCTCCCTAACGACAACCCCCCATCCTAACGAGATTCCTCCCACCCTAACAACATCCCTCCCACCCCCACCCTAACACAGCCCCCCCACCCTAACGACATCACCCCGCAGTAACAACAACCCACCGACCCTAACGACATCCCTCCCACCCCCATCCTAACGACATCCCTCCCACCCCCACCCTAACGACAGCCCCCCCTCCCTAACCACACCCCTCCCAACCTAACGACATCTCTCCCATCCTATCGACGGCCACCCCCACCCTTCCGACAGCTCCCCCACCCTAACGACAGCCCCCCACCCTGACAACAGCCCCCCCACCCTAATGACTGTCCCCCACCCTAACAACAACGTACCCACTCTAACGACGGCCCCCCCACCTTCCGACTGCCGCCCACCTGAGCAAAAGGCCCCTCTCCCTAACGACATCACTCCCAACCTAACGACAACCCACCCACCCTAACGACAGCGCCCCCACTCTAACGACATCCCCCCCACCCTAACAACTTCCCTCCCACCCTAACGACATCCCTCCCACCCCCATCCTAACGACATCCCTCCCACACTAACGACAGCCCCCCCACCCTAACGACAACACCCCACCCTAACGACGGACCCCCACTCTAACGACAGCCCCCCCCACCCTAATGACATCCCACCCTCCATAACGACAACCCTCCCATTGTAACGACAGCCCCCCCAACCCTAACAACAACCCACCCACCCTAACGACAGCCCCCACACCCTCCCGACATCCACCCAACCCTAACCACACCCCTCCCAACCTAACGACATCTCTCCCATCCTATCGACGGCCACCCCCACCCTAACGACATCCCCCCCACCCTAACAACTTCCCTCCCACTCCAACGACATCACTCCCACCCCCAACCTAACGACATCCCTCCCAAACCCATCCTAACGACATCCCTCCCACCCCCATCCTAACGACATCCCTCCCACACTAACGACTGCCCACCCACCCTAACGACAGCCTCCCCACCCTAGTGACAACCCACCCACCCTAACGACAAGCCCCCACCCTAACGATAGCCCGCCACCCTAACAACAGCCCCCTCACCCTAACTACATCCCCCCACCCTAACAACTGCCCCCCACCCTAACAACAGCCCCCTCACCCTAACTACATCCCCCCACCCTAACAACTGCCCCCCACCCTAACAACAACCCCCCACCCTAACTACATCCCCCCACCCTAACAACTGCCCCCCACCCTAACAACAACCCTCCCACCCTTCCGACAACCCCCCACCCTAACAACTGCCCTCTCCCCCTAACGACAGCCCTCCCAACCTAACAACAGCCCCCCCACCCTAACAACTTTCCTCCCAACCTAACAACTTCCCTCCCACCCTAACGACATCCCTCCCACTCTAACAACAACCCTCCCGTTGTAACGACAGCCCCCCCGCCCTAACAACATCACTCCCACCCCCACCCTAACGACATTCCCCCACCCGAACAACAACCCACCCACTCTAACGACATTCCCCCACATTAACGACAACCCACCCACTCTAACCACAACCCCCCACTCTAACGATTGCCCCCCACCCTAACGACCTCCTTCCTACCCTAACGACATCCCTCCCACACAAACACAGCCCCCCCACCCTAACGACATCACCCCACACGAACGGCTGCCCCGCACCCTAATGACATCCCCCCACCCTTACAATAACCCACTCACTCTAACGACAAACCCCCACCCTAACGACAGCCCCCCCAACCTGACGACAGCCCCCCACCCTAACAACTGCCCCCCACACTAACGACAACCCCCGTCCCTAACGACACCCCTCCCAACCTAACGACATCTCTCCCACCCTATCGCCGGCCCCCCCCACCCTAACGACTGCCCACCCACCCTAATGACTGCCCCCCACCCTAACAACAACCCCCCACGCTAACGACGGCGCCCCCTTCCAACAGCCTCCCACCCTAGCAAAAGCCCCCCCACCCTAATGACATCCCTCCCACCCTAATGACATCCCCACCACACTAACGACAGCCCCCCCCTCCCTAACGACATCCCTCCCAACCTAACAACATCCCTCCCACCCTAACTACATCCCTCCCACCTTAACGACAGCCGCCCCCACCCTAACGACATCCCCCCACTCTAATGACAGCCCCCTCGACCCTAACGACTGCCCCCCACCCTAACAACAACCCACCCACCCTAACGTCATCCCCCCCACTCTAACGACATCCCTCCGCCACCCTAACAACAACCCACCCACCCTAACGACAGCCCCCCCACCTTTACGACAACCCCCCACACTAACGACGGCCCCGCCACCTTCCGACAGCCCCCAACCCTAGCGAAAGCCCCCCCTCCCTAACGACATCCCTCCCAACCTAACAACATCCCTCCCACCTTAACGACAGCCGCCCCCACCCTAATGACATCCCTCCCACCCTGACGACAGGCCCCCACCCTAACGACAACCCTCCTGTTGTAATGACAGCCCCTCCCACCCTAAAGACATCCCTCCCACCCCCACCCTAACGACATCCCCCCCACCCTAACGACTTCCCTCCCACCCTAACGACAACCCCCCACCCTAACGACGGCCCCCCCACCCTAACAACAACCCCCCACCCTGACGACAGACCCCCACCCGAACGACATCCCTCCCACACTAACGACAGCCCCCCACCCTAATGACTGCCCCCCACCCTAACAACAACACACCCACCCTAACGACAACACCCCACCCTAATGACGGCCCCACCCTAACGACATCCCCCCACCCTAACAACATCCCCCCCTCCCTAACAACATCCCCCCCTCCCTAACAACAGCCCCCCCCACCCTAACGACAGCCCCACCCTAACAACATCCCCCCCTCCCTAACGACAACCCCCCATCCTAACGAGATTCCTCCCACCCTAACAACATCCCTCCCACCCCCACCCTAACACAGCCCCCCCACCCTAACGACATCACCCCGCAGTAACAACAACCCACCGACCCTAACGACATCCCTCCCACCCCCACCCTAACGACAGCCCCCCCTCCCTAACCACACCCCTCCCAACCTAACGACATCTCTCCCATCCTATCGACGGCCACCCCCACCCTTCCGACAGCTCCCCCACCCTAACGACAGCCCCCCCACCCTGACAACAGCCCCCCCACCCTAATGACTGTCCCCCACCCTAACAACAACATACCCACTCTAACGACGGCCCCCCCACCTTCCGACAGCCGCCCACCCGAGCAAAAGGCCCCCCTCCCTAACGACATCACTCCCAACCTAACGACAACCCACCCACCCTAACGACAGCGCCCCCACTCTAACGACATCCCCCCCACCCTAACAACTTCCCTCCCACCCTAACGACATCCCTCCCACCCCCATCCTAACGACATCCCTCCCACACTAACGACAGCCCCCCCACCCTAACGACAACACCCCACACTAACGATAGCCCCCACACCCTCCCGACATCCACCCAACCCTAACCACACCCCTCCCAACCTAACGACATCTCTCCCATCCTATCGACGGCCACCCCCACCCTAACGACTGCCCACCCACCCTAACGACAGCCTCCCCACCCAAGTGACAACCCACCCACCCTAACGACAAGCCCCCACCCTAACGATAGCCCCCCACCCTAACAACAGCCCCCTCACCCTAACTACATCCCCCCACCCTAACAACTGCCCCCCACCCTAACAACAGCCCCCTCACCCTAACTACATCCCCCCACCCTAACAACTGCCCCCCACCCTAACAACAACCCCCTCACCCTAACTGCATCCCCCCACCCTAACAACAACCCTCCCACCCTAACGACAGCCCTCCCAACCTAACAACTGCCCCCCACCCTAACAACAGCCCCCTCACCCTAACTACATCCCCCCACCCTAACAACTGCCCCCCACCCTAACAACAACCCTCCCACCCTAACGACAGCCCTCCCAACCTAACAACTGCCCCCCACCCTAACAACAGCCCCCTCACCCTAACTACATCCCCCCACCCTAACAACTGCCCCCCACCCTAACAACAACCCCCCACCCTAACTACATCCCCCCACCCTAACAACTTTCCTCCCAACCTAACAACTGCCCTCTCCCCCTAACGACAGCCCTCCCAACCTAACAACATCCCCCCCACCCTAACAACATCACTCCCACCCCAACCCTAACGACATTCCCCCACGCGAACAACAACCCACCCACTCTAACCACAACCCCCCACCCTAACGACAGCCCTCCCACCCTAGCGAAAGCCCTCCAACCCTAACGACATCCCCCCCACCCTAACGACTGCCCTCCCACCCTAATGACTGCCCCCCCACCCTAACGACAGCCCCCCCACCCTAGTGACAACCCCCCACCCTAACGACAAGCCCCCACCCTAACGATAGCCCCCCCCACCCTAACGACAGCCCCCCCACCCTAGTGACAACCCCCCACCCTAACGACAAGCCCCCACCCTAACGATAGCCCCCCCACCCTAACAACAGCCCCCTCACCCTAACTACATCCCCCCACCCTAACAACTGCCCCCCACCCTAACAACAACCCCCCACCCTAACTACATCCCCCCACCCTAACAACTGCCCCCCACCCTAACAACAACCCACCCACCCTTCCGACAACCCCCCACCCTAACGACTGCCCTCTCCCCCTAACGACAGCCCTCCCACTCTAACGACAACCCTCCCGTTGTAACGACAGCCCCCCCCACCCTAACAACATCACTCCCACCCCCACCCTAACGACATTCCCCCACCCGAACAACAACCCACCCACTCTAACCACAACCCCACACCCTAACGACGGCCCCCCCACCCTAACAACAACCCACCCACCCTAACGACAACACCCCACGCTAACGACGGCCCCCCACCCTACCGAAAGCCCTCCAACCCTAACGACATCCCCCCCACCCAAACGACATCCCCCCCACCCTTACAATAACCCACTCACTCTAACGACAAACCCCCACCCTAACGACAGCCCCCCCACCCTGACGACAGCACCCCCACCCTAACAACTGCCCTCCCACCCTAACAAAATCCCTCCCACCCTAACGACATCCCCACCACACTAACGACGGCCCACTTTGTCTGTCAAAATCTACATGCGCCTCCTATTCCACAGTTTGGCCACCCCTGCTGTCGTTGTATATTCACCACAGACCTTGGGCACTTCAGGTGCTTTTGATGTGCAGGGTAAAGCAGGAGGATGTGTAATGAACAAACCCAGGGCCTCACAAAATGCTGTGTAGCACAGTCACTGCTGTCAAGTGGAAGCTGTTGCATCTTTGTCAAACTGCAATGTGATAATGATCCCATCGTGTCTTTTACATCCACCTGAGTGGCAAACAGGGCTTCAGTTTAAAGACAGCACCTCCGACAGAGCAGCACTCCCACGGTACTACACCAATAATGATCAGATAATCTGTGTTTTTGCTGCTTATTGAGGGACATGCATTGGTCTGGACACCAGGGTTAAGACCCCTGCTCTTCTTCAAAACACTGCTGCAGGATCTTCACCATCCAGCTAGTTTAACATGTCACCCAAAAGATGGCATCTCAGACAGTGCAGCCCTCCCTCAGTGCTGCACTGCAGTGTTAGCCCAGATTCCTGTGCTCAAGTCTCTGAAGTGAAACATGAACCTACAGCGTTCAACTCAGAGGTGAGAGTGCTTACCCACCAAGCCAGGGGTGGGGAGCTCCTCTATCTGGCTCTTGCTGAACCAAAACTGGGATGTGTGAACGCCTACTGGGCCAGTGATCAGGGTGCAGGTGCAGGAACAGGATGGGAATATAATGTACAGGTGTCCCTGTGAGATCAGGGTTCGGGCCAACCTTATAGGAGTGGCACCATCACTGGGTCAATATCCTGGAACTCCCTAACAGCACTGTGGGTGTACCTACACCACATGGGCTGCAGCGGTTCAAGAAGGCAGCTCACCACCACCTTCTCAAGGGCAATTAGGGATGGGCAATAAATGTTGGCCTTCCATGAACTCTTCCTGAGTTGGACATGAATCAGGAATTTCTCAGAGATTATATTCTTGAGGCTTTTCTCTTTCATGGGATTAGGAGTGTCACTGGCAAGGTGAGCATTTGTCACCCTGGAACTGACTGGCCATTTCAGAGGGACAGTTAGGAGTCACATGTAGGCCAGACCATGTAAGGACAGCAGATTTCCTTCCCTAAAAGGACATGAGTGTACCAGAGGGGTTTTTACAACAATCGATGATAGTTTCATGGTCACCATTACTGAGGCTAGCTTTCAATTCCGGATTTAACAGCTGCTATGGTGGGATTTGAACCCTTGGCCCCAGAGCATTAGCCTGGCCCTCTGAGTTACTAGTCTAGTGACGTTACCATTACCACCATCTCACCCTGTCTTGAAGTTCCAAATATACTCAGTTCCAGGATAACCTTTGGAATTCAGATGAATGGCCAAGTATTAAAAAAATGGTTAAAGAAAGCTTTGCATTTCTAAGTACCTTTCACAACCTCCAGTAGTATTAAAGCTCTTTACAGCCCATTGACATCGCTAGAGTGTTGAATGAATACTTCACGTCCGTCTTCACCCAAGAGAATGAGGATGAAGGTATGGAACTTGGGGAGAGAGACTGCGAGGTTCTTGAACAAATTGATATAGGGAGTGACAAGGTATTGGAGGTGTTGGCAGATTTAAAATGGACAAATCTCCAGGTCAGGATGATTTATGTCCCAGACTGCTGAGGGAGGCAAGGGAGGAGATTGCAGGAGCTCTGACCCAAATTTTTAATTCCTCTCTGGCCACGGGGGAGGGGCCAGAGGACTGGAGAACAGCTAATGTGGTTCCGCTATTTAAGAAGGGTTGTAGAGATAAGCAAGGGAACTACAGGCCAGTGAGTCTCACGTCAGTGGTAGGGAAACTATTGGAGAAATTTCTGAAGGAGAGTATTTATCTCCACTTGGAGAAGCAAGGTTTGATCAGGGATAGTCAGCATGGCTTTGTCAGAGGGAGGTCATGCCTAACAAGTTTGATTGAATTTTTTGAGGAGGTGACCAGGTGTGTAGATGAGGGTAGTGCAGTTGATGTAGTTTATATGGATTTCAGCAAAGCCTTTGACAAAGTCCCACATGGGAGACTTATAAAGAAGGCAAATGTACATGGGATACAGGGTCATTTGATAAGGTGGATTCAAAATTGGCTTAGTTGTAGGAGACCGAGGGCGATGACAGAAGCCAATGTCCAGTGGCGTACCACAGGGATCTGTGCTGGGTCCCCTATTATTTATCATTTATATAAACGACATTGATGACAATGTGGGGGGTAGGATTAGTAAGTTTGCGGATGACACAAAGATTGGCCGGGTGGTTAACAGTGAGGTTGAGTGTCTTGGGCTACAGGAAGATATAGACGGGATGGTCAAATGGGCAGATAAGTGGCAGATGGAATTTAACCCTGAAAAGTGTTAGGTGATACACTTTGGAAGGAGTAATTTGACAAGGAAGTATTTAATGAACGGCATGGCACTAGGAAGTTCTTAGGAACAAAGGGACCTTGGTGCGTGTGTCCATAGATCTCTGAAGGTGGAGGGGCATGTTCGTGGGGTGGTGAAAAAGACATATGGGACACTTGCATTTATCAATCGAGGCATAGATTACAAAAGTAGGGAGGTCATGTTGGAGTTGTATAGAACCTTGGTGAGGCCACAGCTGGAGTACTGTGTGCAGTTCTGGTCGCCGCATTATAGGAAGGATGTGATTGCACTGGAGGGGGTGCAGAGCAGATTCACCAGGATGTTGCCTGGGATGAAGAGTTATGAAGAGAGGTTGGATAGACTTGGGTTGTTTTGGTTGGAGCAGAGAAGACTGAGGGGCGACCTGATCGAGGTGTACAAGATTATGAGGGACATGGACAGGGTGGATAGGGAGCAGCTGTTCCCCTTCATTGAAGGGTCAGTCACAAGGGGACATAAGTTCAAGGTGAGGATCAGGAGGTTTAGGGGGATGTAAGGAAAAACTTTTTTACCCAGAGGGTGGTGAGGGTCTGGAATGCGCTGCCTGGGAGGGTGGGGGAGGTGGGTTGCCTCACATCTTTAAAAAGTACCTGGATGAGCACTTGGCACGTCATAACATTCAAGGCTATAGGCCAAGTGCTGGTTAATGGGATTAGGTAGGTAGTTCAGGTATTTCTCATGTGTCAGTGCAGACTCGATGGGCCGAAGGGCCTCTTCTGCACTTTGTGATTCTGTGAAATCATTTTTGAAGCGTAGTCACTGTTGCAATTTAAGAAATGTGACAGCCAATTTGTGCATAGCAAGCTCCCACAAACAGCCATGTGATAAAGACTAGATAATCTCATTGTAATGTTGAAGGATAACTATTGGCCAAGGTGGAGAACTCCCCTGCTCTTTTTTGAACTGTGCCTTTTATTGGATCTTTCACGTTCATTTGAAAGGGAAGTCAGGGCATGTGCCTGACAGCGCAATCTGAAAGTCAGTACCTCTGACAGTGCAGCACTCCCTCAGCACTGCATTGGAGCATCAGCATGCATAATGTGATTGAACCTGTAATGTAGGGTTTGAACCCATCAACTTCTGATTCATACAAATTAGGAGCAGGAGTAGGTCATTCGGCCCCTCGAGTCTGCTCCACCATTTGGTGAGATCACCTTTGAAACTCCTGTCTTTGTGTCATCGGCAAATTTAGCAACAATTGGTCCCCTCATCCAAGTCATTGATACAGATTGTAAATAGTTGAGGTCCTAGCACTGATCTCTATGGCATTCCACTGGTTACAGCTTGCCAACTCAAACATGACCCATTTATCCTTGCTCTCTGCTCCCTGTTAGCTAACCAATCATCTATCCATGATAGTATGTTACCCTCTACACCAGAAGCTCTTAATTTGTATAGTAACCTTTGATGTGGGAACTTATCAAAAACCTTTTGGAAATCCAAGTATGCCACATCTACAGGTTCCCCATTATCCACCTTGTTTGTTACTTCCTCAAAGAATTCTAATAAATTAAATACGATTTCCCTTTCACAAAACCATGTTGACTCTACCTGACTGCATTGGGATTTTCAAAGTGCCCTGCTATAACCTCCTTAATAATAGATTCTAGCATTTTGCTGCAAGACAGATGTTGTACCTGTCGTTTCCTGTTTTCTGTCTCCCTCCTTTCTTGAATGGAGGAGCCACATTCACTATTTTCCAATCTGCTGGAGCCTTTCCAGAATCTAGGGAATTTTTGAAAATTAAAACTAATGCATCCACTATCTGAGCAGCTCCTTCTTTTAAGACCCTAGGATGCAGGCCATCAGATCCTGATGACTTATAAGCTTTTAGTTTTAATAATTTCCTCAGTACTATTTCCCCGATGATTGTAATTGTTTTAAGTTCTTCCCTCCCTTTCACCTCTTGATTTACACGTGTTTCTGGGATGATATTTGCATCTCCTACAGTGAAGACAGACACAAAATATCTGACCACCATTTCCTTATGTCCCATTATTAGTTTGGAGGTGAGAGCAGAAGTGCTTGAGACTGTGACACTTTTGCACATAATTCTCCACAATCTTTGTTGGTCCTAACTGCTGGAGGAAGCAACAAATAGAATAAGCCCATCGACAATTTCAGGATAACCCCTGCAAAATCCCTTCTCAACTGCCTATACTGGTCAAATAATCTCTGGGATGCCACAGTTACCAGTGATACGTTGCTAGACTTCATTCTTTCCAAGTTATTATTCGCCTGTCTGAATTTTGTCTTATCTCAACAAATGCAAATTTTTTTGCTTCATTTATTAATATCTAATAGGGTCAAAATCCTGGAACTCCCTCCCTAACAGCACAGTGGGTGTACCTACACCACATGGACTGCAGCGGTTCAAGAAGGCAGCTCACTGTCACCTTCTCAAGGGCAACTAGGGATGGGCAATAAATGCTGGTCCAGCCAGTGACACCCACATCCCGTGAATGAATAAAAATAAATCTGTTATCAAAGTCCAGCAAGTTCAGATACTGTACTTAAGGTTGTTGAACGTGACCATCTCTCTTCCTGGTCAGTCTTGTATCTTGCAGACAAAGCAGGTTAATGTTAGCTGTAAGAGTTAAAGTGTAGATTCCAAGAATGTTGGCTGAAGATTAAAGTTGTTTGAGCTTCAGTGCAAGGGGCAGAACCGAGTTGGTGGGTGCAAGTCCCTCGTTGTAATTTCTCCTTTCATCTCTATTGCCCTACACCATCTCTTACAGAGGGTTTGGATCGGATGTTCCTGCTAATTAGTAATTATCGTAAAATCACAGGCCTGGGCTCAAACTTTAATCCTGTAAAACTCATGGAATGATAGAGCACTGAGCCCCATGGTGACAGTGCCAGTTCTTTGAAGGAGCTCCCACTCCCCTGGCTTTTCCCCAGAACCCTGCATTTTACATCATTGCAAACATTTATCCCATTCCCTTTTGAAGAAAAGGTGCGCCAAAATAAAAAGAAAACTTGTATTTATATAGCGCCTTTCTCAACCATAGAACCCCTCGAAGCACCTTGCAATTTTGAAGTGTAGTCACTATTGTAATGTAGGAAACACAGCAACCAATTGGTGCACAGCAAGCTCCCACAGACAGTGACGTGATAATGACTAGGTCATCTTTTTCTGTGATATTGATTGAGGGATAGATATGGGTCAGGACACCAGGGAGAACTCTCTTACTCCTCGCATAGTGCCATAGCATCTTTCACACTGACCTGAGGGGCCAGATAGGGCCTTTGTTAACATATTACCCAAAAGAGAGCACCTCCAACAGTGCGACATCAGTACTGCAATGCAATGTCAGCCTACATTTTGTGTTCAAGCCTCTGGTGTGGGACTTGAATCTTTTTGATTCAGAGATGAGAGTGTTTATCAATGGAATCATGGGCGACAATTCCTAAAGCTGTCTCGTTTTTAGAAAGAAAGCTTTTTCTGCATGGGGAAGATGTATTGTTTAAGGAACTTTAATAATAAGCATGAGTGGCCAGTATTGTGGTAATCTTGGTCACAGACACATCCTGAAGTTCATTCAATTGTGTTAACTTCTTTCACTCCCACACCCGTCCACTAGATGGGGCCACGCCACAACCAGAAAAGGCTAAATCCTCTGGTTGAAATTCTTTGAATGAAACTTGGGCTAATCTGGGATTGAAGAACATTGTTAGGATTGGAAAGTCTGATTGGAAAGTCTGGTGAAAGCTGGTGCCTGGCTGGATGAGACTCCACATAACTACAAAGGGCAGCAGAAAACTCCTGAACTGTATTCAAATGAGGAACTTACACAGCAGCGCAGTGATTTTGGCTATAATCTGGAAACGCTTCTTTGGGATGTTTGTGATGGGCTCGGAGCCTGGGGGTCCCAGAGTGCGGGGTGTCTCGGAGTGTGGGGGTCCCGGGAGTGTGGGTGTCTCAGAGTGTCAGTGTCCCAGAGTGTGGGGATCTCGGAGTGTGGGAGTCTCGGAGTGTGGGAGTCTCGGAGTGTGGGAGTCTCGGAGTGTGGGGGTCTCGGAGTGTGGGAGTCTCGGAGTGTGGGGGTCTCGGAGTGTGGGGGTCTCGGAGTGTGGGTATCTCGGAGTGTGGGGGTCTCGGAGTGTGGGAGTCTCAGAGTGTGGGGGTCTCGGAGTGTGGGGGTCTTGGAGTGTGGGTATCTCGGAGTGTGGGTGTCTTGGAGTGTGGGTGTCTCGGAGTGCGGGGGTCTCGGAGTGCGGGGGTCTCGGAGTGTGGGGGTCTCGGAGTGTGGGTGTCTCGGAGTGTGGGGGTCTTGGAGTGTGGGTGTCTTGGAGTGCGGGGGTCTCGGAGCGGGGGGGTCTCAGAGTGCGGGAGTCTTGGAGTGTGGGTGTCTCGGAGTGTGGGTGTCTCGGAGCGTGGGTGTCTCGGAGTGTGGGGGTCCCAGGAGTGTGGGTGTCTCGGAGTGTCGGTGTCCCAGAGTGCAGGGGTCTCGGAGTGTGGGTGTCTCGGAGTGTGGGTGTCTCGGAGTGTGGGTGTCTCGGAGTGTGGGGGTCCCGGGAGTGTGGGTGTCTCGGAGTGTCGGTGTCCCAGATTGTGGGTGTCTCGGAGTGTGGGGGTCTCGGAGTGTCGGTGTCCCGGAGCGGGGGCGTCTCGGAGTGTCGGGGTCTCGGACTGTCGGTGTCCCAGAGTGCAGGGGTCTTGGAGTGTGGGGATCTCGGAGTGTGGGGGTCTCGGAGTGTGGGGGTCTCAGAGTGTCGGTGTCCCAGAGTGCAGGGGTCTCAGAGTGTGGGGGTCTCGGAGCTGGGGGGGTCTTGGAGCGGGGGGGTCTCGGAGCATGGGGGTCTCGGAGCCTGGGTGTCCCGGAGCCTGGGTGTCCCGGATCCTGGGTGTTTCGGAGCGTGGGGGTCTCGGAGCGTGGGGGTCTCGGAGTGCAGGGGTCTCGGAGTGTGGGGGTCTCGGAGCGTGGGTGCAAGGAGCACAGTCCAACTCAACACCTTTAAGCTTAACATTCTCACTCTTGTTTGCAAGCCCTCCATGCCCTTTCCCCTCAGTAATCTCTTCCATCCCTCAGCATTCCTTCAATTCTGGCCTCTTATGCATCCCCACTTTTAACCATCGGTAGCTGAGCCTTCAGCTGTCAAGGCCTTAAGCTCTGGAATGTTTACCCTAACCCGCTCTGCCACTGCTTTTCTCTCCTTTTAAGGCCCTGCTTAATGTTACCTCTTTGACCAAGTTTATGGTAAAATGGCCTAATGTGGCTCAGTGTCAAAAAAGGTTTTAGTTGTTATTGCTCTTGCTAGTTGCCTTGGGACTTTTGATTTTGTTAACTGCTTTGTATAAATCTAAGTGTGCATTGTCCACTGAAGGGCAGACCGAGCTGTGTTGATAGGTACTCGCTGGCTTCCTGAAGACCTTTGCCATTGACCACTGCGGTAACATGTAGGAGTTCAGCACAGACAGTGTCCACAGCTTCTGACTACCATCGGTTAACTGGCACTGTCGACATTGAACTGGTTCTTTATGGCATGTGGCATTTGATAACTTGAAACTCACCACAGCTCCTTCGCCAGCACCTTCCAAACCCAAGACCACTACCATCTACAAGGACAAGGGCAGCAGACACATGGGAACACCACCACCTGGAAGTTCCCCTCCAAGCCACTCACCATCCTGACTTGGAAATATCTTGCTGTTCCTTCACTGTCGCTGGATCAAAATCCTGGAACTCCCTCCCTAACAGCACTGTGGGTGTACCTACACCACATGGACTGCAGCGGTTCAAGAAGGCAGCTCACCACCACCTTCTCAAGGGCAATTAGGGATGGGCAATAAATGCTGGGCCTAGCCAGTGACACCCACATCCTGTGAATGAATTAAAAAAACACACTGAGCCCACCAGAACCTCCCCCAACAAATCTCCGAAACCCCCTTTCAATCATGGGGGGCAGGGGGGATAGGCTAAGGAAGGAGCAACTGCTTCCAGTGACAGGAAGATCAGTAACCAGAGGACACAGATTGAAGAGAATTGACAAAAAGGACCAGGAGAGAAGATGAGGAATGATTTTTTACACAGCGAGTTGTTGTGACCTGGAATGAGCTGCCTGAAAGAGGGTGGAATCAGATTCAAAAGGAACTTTCAAAAGGGAATTGGATAAATATTTGCAGGTCTATGGGGAAAGAATAGGGAGAGCGGAACTAATTCAATAGCTCATTCAAAAAGTAGGCCCAGGTACGATGGGCTGAACAATCTCCTCCTGTGCTGGAAGATTCCAGGAATTTGCAATCACTATACCTGCCAGGTAAGACACTAGCTCAGAATAACATCTGCTCCAGGGCAATGATTCCTCTAAATTTTCCTCCATGCACATGGTCTGTTTATTTCAATACAATTTTAAAGATACCTTAGAGAGAGCTTGTGAACAGCCCACCTGCTACTTTCACAATTACTGCACAGCCACACACACACCCACATTGTTACCAAACAATAGCTGCACCACAGCAAGGCACCAATTCACTGCATCTCTGAATCAATGCGCAAAGGGTTTTCAGTTTCTCTTCTCCCTTTCCATCAGTGATTTCCCCAGGCTGGAGGCCAAGGCCCTTCACTAGAGCCAAGGTATTTGCAGATGTATCTTGTAACAGGCTGGTTACAAGATACATCTGCAAATACCTTGGCTCCAGTGAAGGGCCTTGGCCACCATTGAAGGGCCTTGGCCTCCATTGAAGGGCCTTGGCCACCATTGAAGGGCCTAGGCCTCCATTGAAGGGCCTTGGCCACCATTGAAGGGCCTTGGCCTCCAGTGAAGGGCCTAGGCCTCCAGTGAAGGGCCTTGGCCTCCAGTGAAGGGCCTTGGCCACCATTGAAGGGTCTAGGGCTCCAGTGAAGGGCTTTGGCCTCCAGTGAAGGGCCTTGGCCACCATTGAAGGGCCTAGGGCTCCAGTGAAGGGCTTTGGCCTCCAGTGAAGGGCCTTGGCTGCCATTGAAGGGCCTTGGCCTCCAGTGAAGGGCCTTGGCCTCCAGTGAAGGGCTTTGGCCTCCAGTGAAGGGCCTAGGCCTCCAGTGAAGGGCTTTGGTCTCCAGTGAAGGGCCTTGGCCGCCATTGAAGGGCCTTGGCCGCCATTGAAGGGCCTTGTTGCCATTGAAGGGCCTTGTTGCCATTGAAGGGCCTTGGCCTCCATTGAAGGGCCTTGGCCACCATTGAAGGGCCTTGGCCTCCATTGAAGGGCCTTGGCCACCATTGAAGGGCCTTGGCCTCCATTGAAGGGCCTTGGCCACCATTGAAGGGCTTTGGTCTCCAGTGAAGGGCCTTGGCCGCCATTGAAGGGCCTTGGCCGCCATTAAAGGGCCTTGTTGCCATTGAAGGGCCTTGGCCTCCATTGAAGGGCCTTGGCCACCATTGAAGGGCCTTGGCCTCCATTGAAGGGCCTTGGCCTCCATTGAAGGGCCTTGGCCACCATTGAAGGGCCTTGGCCTCCAGTGAAGGGCCTTGGCCTCCAGTGAAGGGCCTAGGCCTCCAGTGAAGGGCCTTGGCCACCATTGAAGGGTCTAGGGCTCCAGTGAAGGGCTTTGGCCTCCAGTGAAGGGCCTTGGCCACCATTGAAGGGCCTAGGGCTCCAGTGAAGGGCTTTGGCCTCCAGTGAAGGGCCTTGGCTGCCATTGAAGGTCCTTGGCCTCCAGTGAAGGGCCTTGGCCTCCAGTGAAGGGCTTTGGCCTCCAGTGAAGGGCCTAGGCCTCCAGTGAAGGGCTTTGGTCTCCAGTGAAGGGCCTTGGCCGCCATTGAAGGGCCTTGGCTGCCATTGAAGGGCCTTGTTGCCATTGAAGGGCCTTGGCCTCCAGTGAAGGGCCAATGTGGGAGATTCCTGACAAAACCCTGATCTGCATGCTTTTAGATGGTTAAATTCCCAACACTTGAGAGCCTCTAGGCCGTGCCTATCCAGAGTGGCATCAATATCAGAACAGTGACAACCTGTCCATCGAGATGCATCATGTTTCACTGCTGATATCTTAATGAGGGGGCAGGGCAATGGGGTAGAAGGAAAGAAAAGGAAATAAATCCTGCACTCTGGATCCCAATACCTCGTGGGATGTCCTGTGTCATGCTCAAAGATCGGTAGGTCAAGAATTGGCCTGTTCAGCCACATGGAGACCCTTGGCAGACACTCATGACCCTGAGTAGATGTTATCCTCGAATCCGGGACAAGGATAAATATCCCCACAGTGAGGGATTGTACAATCGGTATCAGGAGTAGGAAATTTCTAAATGTGCAGATATCTCAGTTATTTAGTCTAAGACACTTAACGCTGGCAATGGAACACCACATCACTATGAAAAAGATGAATTTTATTTTGTTTTCAGGGTGGGATTGACAGTCAAATTATTGCCCATCCCTGAACCCCTGAAGGTTAACCACGTAGAGTGGGACTGGAGTCACATGTAGAGCAGTGTGGGGAAGGACCACAGATTGCTTTCCTTCAAGGATGTTAGAGTAGTTAGGATTTTAGGAAAATCTGGTAACTCCCAAGGTTATTTTGTATAAATCCAGCCCAAAAATTGACCAGATTTGTTGAATCTAATTTCCAGACTTGCCATGGTGACATCTGAACTTTCAACCTTTGGTTTTGAACTTTCAACCTTTGGATTTCTGGCCCAGCAGCATCATCAGGTACCACCATACACCTCTCGGACCATGAGATACCTTCCCCTCGCCCTCCAATGGGTCAGTTTCTAACCATGACTACATCACAATGAATCTCATGGGAAAGACATTCCCACAGTGACAAAGGTCTCTGCTGAGGTCTGAGATTGACAATGACCCTGAAACAGATAGCTGCCTGTTCCCCCGGCTGGAAGTAGAGTATTTATTTTCCTCTTTAACCACTCTGCCGTCGGTGGCTGTGCCTTCAGCTGCCTGGAGCCCAAGTTCTGCAATTCCCTTTCTAAATCTCTCCTCCTTCCTACATCTCTCTCGCTTCCTTTATGACGTTTCTTAAAACCTACCTCTCTGACTCTATTTGATCACCTCTCCTAATATCTCCCTACGTGGATTGGGGCCAAACATTGTTTAAAATTGATCCTGTGGAGAAGTTTGATGTTGTATAAATTAAGTTGTTGTTGTGTTTCTCAATTCTTTTCTTCCTGCTTTGTCTCCTGTTCTATTCTATCGCCGTTCCTTCACTGTCGCTGGGTCCAAATCCTGGAACTCCCTCCCTAACAGAAATATATCGCCGTTCCTTCACTGTCGCTGGGTCCAAATCCTGGAACTCCCTCCCTAACAGAAATATATCGCCGTTCCTTCACTGTCGCTGGGTCAAAATCCTGGAACTCCCTCCCTAACAGCACTGTGGGTGTACCTACACCACATGGACTGCAGCGGTTCAAGAAGGCAGCTCACCACCACCTTCTCAAGGGCATTTAGGGATGGGCAGTAAGTGCTGCCCTGGTCAGCGATGCCCACACCCAGTGGAATAATTTTAAAAATGCTCATGTTAAATATTTTTTGCCTTGTGTTGCTTCCTGTACAACGTCCCGAGTAACCTGACCAGGACAGAAGTAAAACCACATCAGTGTAACAGGCGAGACCTCAGAACAGGAGAGGCACAGGAGTGAGGCGTATAAAATGATCAGGGGCCTAGTTAGATAAATAGGGCTGACGTATTAGCAGAGGGGTCAAACACCAGGGGGCATTGATTTAAAGTGAAGGAAGGTTTTTCACCCAGGGTGTGATGGAGACCTGGATCTCACTGTCTGACAGGGGGGTGGAGGCAGAAACTCTCCCCTCTCTAAAGTCAGTGCATGTCTATTTGAAGAGTGGTGTTCTGCAGGAAGGTGGAAGCAGACTGGGTAGCCCTTTGTCACCCAGCACAGAGCCAATGGGCCGAATAGCCTCCTTCTGTATAATAAGCTTTATATGATCCTGTGAAATTTATTTCGAGGTAACAATGAAGCTTGAATTCTGACCGTCCTCCTCCTCCTCCTCTCACTGTAGCCACTTTTTCCCATCCTCTATCCTGTGGTTTCTCCCACTCCCCTCTCCTTGTCCCAGCTGCTGCCTCTCGTCCTCCCTCATAGTGGCAGCTCCCCACTCGAAACCACCCCCTCCCCCCGCACCACCCCCCATTACCACCCTCTGCCTTTCCAGGTTCCTCACACACCAGCATCCTCCTCCCTCCCTCCCTCACTCCCTACCTACCTCCCTCCCTCACTCCCTCACTCCCTACCTACCTCCCTCCCTCCCTCCTTACCTCCCTCCCTCCCTACCTCCCTCCCTCTCTCACTCCCTACCTACCTCCCTCCCTCCTTACCTCCCTCCCTCCCTACCTCCCTCCCTACCTCCATCCCTCCCCCTCCCTCCCTACCATCCTCCCTCCCTCCCTACCTCCCTCCCCCTCCCTCCCTACCACCCTCCCACCCTCCCTACCTCCCTCCCTACCTCCCTCCCTCCATCCCTCCCCCTCCCTCCCTACCACCCTCCCACCCTCCCTACCTCCCTCCCTCCCTCCCTCCCTCCCTCCCTTGCTGACATGTTGAAATGAATGCTTGGCCCAAGCACACTGAGTATCTGAGTTTCTCTCAGCCTCTTGTTTAATTAATACCATATTTGGCTTCTTTCTGTGCTGACTGACTGGCTGGGGTCCACGCTGACTGTGTGGAGCTGTGCTCAGGCCGCTGTTTCTATGTTGCTATGTTCCAGCTTCTCAAAGGAAATATATATAAATACAGAGAGAGATGTTCGGAGCGTTTTTAGAGGCTGAGGCTGGATTACCTGGAATAAAAATTAACCCTTTGCCTGTAAAGTGGCCTGAACAGTGCCAAACAGTTGAAATTTCTGCATTCGGATGCAAGGAAAAGAAACCAGGCCGGGATTTACCGGCGGCATCATAACAGAACCCAGCAGGGGGGAAGTGACGGCCCAGCCATAAACCCAGGGTGAGCGGGGTGGAGGATCCCGGCGGTGATGGGGGTGGACGATCCCGGCAGTAATGGGGGTGGACGATCCCGGCGGTGATGGGGGTGGAGGATCCCGGCGGTGATGGGGGTGGACGATCCCGGCGGTGATGGGGGTGGAGGATCCCGGCGGTGATGGGGGTGGAGGATCCCGGCGGTGATGGGGGTGGACGATCCCGGCGGTGATGGGGGTGGACGATCCTGGCGGTGAGCGGGGTGGAGGATCCCGGCGGTGAGCGGGGTGGAGGATCCCAGCAGTGATGGGGGTGGACGATCCCGGCGGTGATGGGGGTGGACGATCCCGGCGGTGATGGGGGTGGACGATCCTGGCGGTGATGGGGGTGGACGATCCTGGCCGTGATGGTGGAGGATGATCTCGGCGGTGAGCGGGGTGGAAGATCCCGGCGGTGAGCGGGGTGTAAGATCTCGGTGGTGAGCGGGGTGGAGGATCCCGGCGGTGAGCAGGGTGGACTATCCCGGAGGTGAGCAGGGTGGAGGATCCCGGCGGTGATGGGGGTGGAGGATCCCGGCGGTGATGGGGGTGGACGATCCCGGCGGTGAGCGGGGTGGACGATCCCGGCGGTGATGGTGGAGGATGATCTCGGCGGTGAGCGGGGTGGAAGATCCCGGCGGTGAGCGGGGTGTAAGATCTCGGTGGTGAGCGGGGTGGAGGATCCCGGCGGTGAGCAGGGTGGACTATCCCAGAGGTGAGCAGGGTGGAGGATCCCGGCGGTGATGGGGGTGGAGGATCCCGGCGGTGATGGGGGTGGACGATCCCGGCGGTGATGGGGGTGGACGATCCCGGCGGTGATGGGGGTGGAGGATCCCGGCGGTGATGGGGGTGGACGATCCCGGCGGTGAGCGGGGTGGACGATCCCGGCGGTGATGGGGGTGGACGGTCCCGGCGGTGATGGGGGTAGACGATCCCGGCAGTGATGGGGGTGGAGGATCCCGGCGGTGATGGGGGTGGAGGATCCCGGCGGTGATGGGGGTGGAGGATCCCGGCGGTGATGGGGGTGGACGATCCCGGCGGTGATGGGGGTGGACGATCCCGGCGGTGAGCGGGGTGGAGGATCCCGGCGGTGATGGGGGTGGACGGTCCCGGCGGTGAATGGGGTGGACGATCCCGGCGGTGATGGGGGTGGACGATCCCGGCGGTGATGGGGGTGGACGATCCCGGCGGTGATGGGGGTGGAGGATCCCGGCAGTGATGGGGGTGGACTATCCCGGCGGTGAGCGGGGTGGACGATCTCGGCGGTGTTGGGGGTGGAGTATCCTGGCGGTGATGGGGGTGGACGATCCCGGCGGTGATGGGGGTGGAGGATCCTGGCGGTGATGGGGGTGGAGTATCCCGGCGGTGATGGGGGTGGACGATCCCGGCAGTGATGGGGGTGGACGATCCCGGCAGTGATGGGGGTGGAGGATCCCGGCGGTGATGGGGGTGGATGGTCCTGGCGGTGAGCGGGGTGGACAATCTCGGCGGTGATGGGGGTGGAGGATCCCGGCGGTGATGGGGGTGGAGGATCCCGGCAGTGATGGGGGTGGAGGATCCCGGCGGTGATGGGGGTGGAGGATCCTGGCGGTGATGGGGGTGGTGGATGATCCCGGCGGTGAGTAGACTGGACGATCTCGGCGGTGAGCGGGGCCATAAAGCCGGATGCTCTCCCATTGACAATGAAAGCTCCAATCGGCCGGGATGTTTAGAGACCCGGTGCTAGTTTACACTTGGCACACGAGCTAATCGGCCATGTGGCCTTCACATTTTTGCATCATTTTCGATCCAGGGTGGGATAAAATGCCCGGGAGATCTTTGAAGTTTGATGAGCTATGAGTATTGCTGTCGGAGATAGTTTGTGGCATTTTCTGTGCGCAATGATCCTTTGAACAATACTGCAACTCCCTGAGGCAGCTCCACAGCAGCTGTCAGCCTTCAGAGAGCTCGCTGTAAACCTTGCGCCCAAACCCTCACTCAGCTCGCTGCTCCCCCTCTTCCCACTCCCTGGGAGTGCTGAGCCTCTCTCAGCGCGTGTTTAACACTGGCCGCCAGTTAATTGGCCAGCCATGGTGGAATCCTGTTTCCTCCTTGAGGTCCCCTGGCAGTGGATTCCGCATCTGTCTCCAGACCCACTAATCATGTATGTCCAACAGGCGTAAAATTCAGGCCGTGGGGCTATCAGCTCTCCAGGATTGACCTGGAGTCCCCAGGAATGGAGATTAACCTCCAGGACACTGCAGTAACTCGTGAGAAAAATCATAGGAATGTGAAACCAAATTGTGCTTTTGAACCATTTTCTTTGAACACTTTAATTTATAAGCTATAAAAAGATTGGAGATGTGGGAAAGCTGTTTCACTAATAGTCCAGATCAATCCAATGGGAAAACAAAGGAATAGCTATTCCCTTTCCAACTGGCCTGTGGGAGGGCTGGGCCTCTGGAGGATGGACCAATGAAGCAAGTGAGGGGGGTGGAGCAGCGCGAGATGGGAGGTCATAGGGTGAAACCTCCAGGAATACGCCCAATCAGAGTTGACAACCCTAGCGTTTCAGTCCTAACAACCCCCTGAGCAATGAAACAATTCTCTCAATCACTCCGCCTGTTCTCAGTCGGCAGTGTCGATTCTGTCACATCAACGTATTTTTACCTCAGGACCATTGGGAGTTTTCCTGAGCATGTGCAGTGCCAGAATTTCCCAGCATGCATAGAGGGGAAGGATTGTAAACTCCACCCCCCTGCCCTGTGTTGACCTGAGAACTCCTTTGCTTCCTTGAAAAGGTCCTAAAAAAGGATGAGGAGTAACTTATTCACACAGCAAGTGGTTGGGACCTGGAATGCTCTACCTGGGAATATGGAGCAGGCAGATTCAATTGGTGTATTCTGGAGGCAATTGGATTATTATCTGAAAAGAAAGAAGGTGCAGGGTTACGGGGAGAAGGTGGATGAATGGAACGAGGTGAATTGCTCATTCGGAGAGCTGGTGGAGATATGATGGGCTGAATGGTCTCCTTTGGTGCTGTAACCATTGTGTGAAAAGGAATTGGACATTGAATTCCCAAAGGTTACATTTCAGGGACCAGTTGCTTGTATTCTCTTGAGTTTAGAAGTTTAAGGGAGGTCTAATTGAAATGTTTCAGATGATTAAAAGAGTTGACAGTTTCTCTCTATCTGCCCTATTTATCTTTTGGGGGCTGAGGTGGATGGGTGTGGGGTGGGGGGCTGGGGTCAAAGTCCAGGACAAGTGGGCAGAACTTTAATTTTGGAGCTGGGCCATTCAGGGGTGATGTCAGGAAGCACAAAGAGTAGAGGAAGTTTGGAACTCTCCTCCAAAATGCTGTTGAAGTGAGCGTGGTCAGTTGAAAATTTCCAAATAGAGAAGATAATGTTTTATGGTTAAGGGTATTAAGGGTTATAGAACAAAGGGAGGATTAGACGGAATTAAATCAAATCAGCCTTGATCTAATTGAATGGCAGAACAAGCTTGAGGGGCTGAATGGCCTCCTCCTGTTTCTGTATTATTAACAAATTCTGTTTTCAATTATGAACTGTTGACACAACAAGCAACTGCGATTAGCAGGATCTTCAGTCAGCAATATTTGCAATTGTCAGTTAGCAAAGAGATCAGATTCTACTTAACGAGAACATGTATTTTAGTCACTTGCCTCTTCATTAGGGTTGTCTAATTAATGTGAAAATCTTTTGCAAAAGAACATAGAAACTAGGAGCAGGAGGAGGCCATTCAGCCCTTCAAGCCTGCTCCACCATTCATTATGATCATGGCTGATCATCCAACTCAATAGCCTGCTCCCACTTTCTCCCCATACCCTTTGATCCCTTTCACCCCAAGAGCTATATCTAACTCCTTCTTGAAAACATACAATGTTTTGGCCTCAACTACTTTCTGTGGTAGCGAATTCCACAGGCTCACCACTCTCTGGGTGAAGAAATTTCTCCTCATCTCAGTCCTAAATGGTCTACCCCATATCCTCAGACTGTGACCCCCGGTTCTGGATTCCCCACCACTACAGAAACCGAGATTGTTAAGGTTAAGACACATTTGTGCATCACTAGAAGGAACCTGAACTTCCCTGACTGCAATGGGCAGAAACCCTTTAGCAGGCGGCTGCACTCCCTGATCATCACCAGCAGAACCACAAGTGAAGAAAGCCAGGCACTACAACCCCCAGGAACTGCCTTCAGAGAAAATGGATTCCCAACTACCACAAGAGAAACTCCGCACTCATTCAGGAAGACTGGTGAAACCACCAAGGAGACTAGGATGCCCTGATGCTTTGTAACCATGTATAGCGTTAGTGATATAAATAGAAGTATTTTGAACAAAAGACCATTATCTGCAGCAGTATCTTTTGAATAAGAAACCAAGGGATCCCTAGACAAACCCATAATAATTCTATCTCCCTATCTCTCCTCCTCTCTCCCTCTTTCACTGACTCCTGTTTTCACTCTCTCTCTCTTCAGTTTCTTTTCCTCTCTACTTTTGTCAGCAACCTGGGTCTCCCTCAGTCATCCTTTCTCTCTCTCACTCTCTCTCTTGTCACCCCCACCCCAACTTAATACAGCTTTTTTAAGTCAATGAAACCAAAAGCTATAACAGATCTGTGGTAAAAACCCTATCACTGTTCTCCCAAAGCTCTTCCTTTTAAAATAGACTCACATGGAGTTTTACATCAATAAAACTTCCAAAATTATTTGAAGAAAATGTACTACTCTAGGTAGAAGGTAAAGAAAATATCCCATCATTACAGCTGATTGGGGAGGTTAAAAGTCTCAGGTAAAAACTTTAATAAAGAATAAATTGGATAGATACATGGATGGGAGAGGTCTGGAGGGTTATGGACTAGGTGCAGGTCAATGGGATTAGTGGAATAATATTTCGGCACAGACTAGAAGGGCCAAATGGCCTGTTTTCTGTGCTGTAGTGTTCTATGGTTCTATGGTTCTAAAGATATTAAAAAACACAAAAACAGTGGATAATTGTAATCACCTTATTGTTGAATATGTTTTTTTTAACTTTAAATTAACACATCAATTAAATAAAATTTCCCTTACCAATAAAATAGCAAGTGGAAAATATTTCAGGATGCATTTTCAGAAGTTTGTGAGAAACTACTTCAAATTATCCATCTGTGAGTGAATGCAGTCTTAATGCCAAGCAGTGAAAGTGTGTCACGTTTCATTCTGAAGATAACATTCACAGCCCCATCTTCAGCACTCACAGACACTGCAGGAATTTAAACTAAAGTAGAATATCGTGGATGCTGAAATTCTGAAGTAAAAACAGAAAATGCTAAGCAGGTCTGGCAGCATCTGTGGAGAGAGAGAAACAGAGTCAATGGTAGAATTTTAACTGTGGCACACTGTTCCTGAAGGTGGAACAGGAAGTGGGCGTCACTTCCACTCCTGCTGCTTCTCGCTTCCCACATGATTCTATTTAAAATTGAAAGTGTCAGGCGTGTGTGGGAGACAGGTGTGATCACGCGGCGGTGAAGCTTTTCAGTGGTGAAAGCTGCTGTAAGCTGATGGTGCAGCAGGTATGGGCGGGTTAGAGAAGATCTTCCCAGACAAACAGGGAGGCTCTGTATCCCGGCCACAGCTTTCCTGTTCAACTCCATTCATAGAAACATATGAGTTGGGAACACAACGGGTGCTTTTCAAATTAAAATTCCACTTGTAAGTATTTCACATTACGGTGGTTTCACTTTATTCATGTGTATCTCCATTGTTATTGGTAACGTAATGAGAGAGCTGAATGTACTGGAACACCTCATGGTTGACACGTGTTGGTGGTTCCAGCGGAGATAGAGACATTTCTTTATTGTGGAAAAAACAATGTTGTGTGTAATAGCCTGGATCATGTTGAGATCAAAACAGAGAAGATGTTAGGTATCTTGAAGAATATTAAGGTGGATAAGTCGCCAGGGCCAGATGGGATCTACCCCAGAGTACTGAGGGAGGCAAGGGAGGAGATTGCTGGGGCCTTGACAGAACTCTTTGTATCCTCACTGGCTATGGGTGAGGTCCCAGAGGACTGGAGAATGGCCAATGTTGTTCCATTGTTTAAGAAGGGTAGCAGGGATAATCCAGGAAATTACAGGCTGGTGAGCCTTACGTCAGTGGTAGGGAAATTATTGGAGAAGATTCTTCGTGACAGGATTTACTACCATTTGGAAGCAAGTGGGTGTATTAGTGAGAGGCAGCATGGTTTTGTGAAGGGGAGGTCATGTCTCACTGACTTGATCGAGTTTTTCGAGGAAATGACAAAGATGATCGACGATGGAAGGGCAGTGGATGTTATATACATGGATTTCAGTAAGGCCTTTGACAAGGTCCCTCATGGCAGACTGGTACAGAAGGTAAAGTCGCACGGGGTCAGAGGTGAGCTGGCAAGATGGATACAGAATTGGCTTGGTCATAGAAGACAGAGGGTAGCAGTGGAAGGGTGCTTTTCTGAATGGAGAGCTGTGACTAGTGGAGTTCCGCAGGGATCAGTGCTGGGACCTTTGCTGTTTGTAGTATACATAAATGATTTGGAGGAAAATGTAACTGGGCTAATTAGTAAGTTTGCAGACGACACTAACGTTGGAGGAGTTGCAGATAGTGAAGAGGATTGTCAAAGGATACAACGGGATATAGATCGGTTGGAGACTTGGGCGGAGAAATGGCAGATGAAGTTTAATCCTGACAAATGCAAGGTAATACATTTTGGAAGGTCTAATACAGGCAGGAATTATACAGTAAATGGCAGAACCCTTAAGTGCATCGACGGGCAGAGGGATCTGGGTGTACAGGTCCACAGGTCACTGAAAGTGGCAACGCAGGTGGATAAGGTAGTCAGGAAGGCATATGGCATGCTTGTCTTCATTGGCAGGGGTATTGAGTATAAAAGCTGGGATGTCATGCTGCAGCTGTATAGAACCTTGGTTAGGCCACACTTGGAATATTGCGTGCAATTCTGGTCGCCACATTACCAGAAGGATATGGAGGTGTTGGAGAGCATGCAGAGGAGGTTTACCAGGATGCTGCCTGGTCTGGAGGTTATTAGCTATGAGGAGAGGTTGAAGAAACTCAGATTGTTCTCACTAGAGTGACGGGGATTGAGGGGCGACTTGATAGAAGTTTACAAAATTATGAGTGGCATGGACAGAGTAGATAGTCAGAAGCTTTTTCCCAGGGTGGAAGAGACAATTACTAGGGGACATAGATTTAAGGTGAGAGGAGAAAACTTTAGAGGAGGTGTGTGGGGCAAGTTTTTTACGCAGAGGGTAGTGAGTGTCTGGAATTCGCTGCCAGAAGAGGTGGTGGAAGCAGGTACGATAGTGGTGTTTAAGAGGCAGCTTGACAAATACATGAATAGGATGGGAATAGAGGGATACGGACCCCGGAAGTGCAAAATGTTTTATTTGAGGGGCAATATGATTGGCGCAGGCTTGGAGGGCCGAAGGGCCTGTTCCTGTGCTGTACTTTTCTTTGTTCTTTGTTCTTTTTGATGTCTCTTTCAGTTCAGTACTTGCCACTCTGTGGGGCTTGGCTGTACCTGCAGGCTCAGCTGACCCTCCCTTCTACACATTGTAAAGGACATTATCCAAGATCACTCTCAGTGGCAGTAATTGAAATGTTGTTAATGAACTCAAAGATCTGTCAGGACTCTGCCAGTCAACACCCTGAGATAGAGCCACATGTGGACAGTACTGGTCTGCGTTCTGACTATTGACACTTGACACTCTGCTTTTAGGGTTGGCGGGTCTTACCCTATCCCACACCGCCTCAAGGAGCAAGGACTGCAACATTCTACCAAAGTGGATCCTGCGAGTTTGGAATTTTCCTGATCCGAGCTACCCTCCTCGGTAGCAAAAACCTGACCCTAAGTCTTCAAATTCCCAGAAAGATATTGTAGCTATCAAGTTTTAAACAGTTAGGCTGGAACTTATTGCTTTGTTGCTAAGATGAAAGGTGGTTATGATCAGAGATAGATAAAAAGCCAATCAGCTAAGTAGAAACGCTAATGTGTTTCTCATTGTCATGGAGAGGAGGCCATTTTGAGATTAGGTTACAGGTTTCCCTATAAACCCAGAAATATCACAGAGTTGAGTTGCAGTTTGGGCTTGTGAGGTTTGCAGCCAACTGAGAGGAGGGGAGAAAAAGAAATAGAATCATCCAGGCCTGCACCTAAAGCAGGGATAATACTGACCCTATCATTCAGCACGTGAATGCAGGTGGGAGCTTGCACTCAGTTTGAAGATTGAGTTTGTGAGGGGTTAAAAATGGGTGGAGGGCTCACCTAAGGTGGAGCTAGAGAGTATCTTGAGGAAAACTCTCATTGTGGAAGGTAGTATTGGTAAAGGAAGAGAACAGGAGGTGTGAACCATTTTTGACTGGTTCCAGGAGAATTGGATGTCTACTTAAGAGACTGAGTAACATACTAAAGTTGGGGATTTCGGTAAAAGGGCACATTCTGTTCTGTTGTTTGAAGTATAAGTCACCTACGAAATGAAAATAGTGTTTAGTTAATGGTGTTCTTTTTGCTTTTATCTGGGTAAACATTATAAAATGTGAAATTTGGATGTGTATCTTTTTTTTAGCTAATAACTGGAAGTTTGAGTTTCTCTTTGAAGGTTATAGGTCTCTGCAGAGATTGTAACAACACCCCTGCACCACACTCTGTATAAGTAGTGTGTTCATCTGGGCTGGGAAAATTTCCCTCTTTCTCCTCTTGGGAACATCAAAGTGTGGAATAACAACACTCCTGTTTACAATTCTAATACACGGGTATCAATCCATAATAGCTGGCATGATCCCAGACTCAACCCCTGCTTAATTAGCTGACTACAGGCTGCAAGGCCTCAGCATCTTTAGGTAAGTCATGGGAAGTGTCAGCCAGAGATGTCCCCTTCACTGACCAGGTTTCACTGTGAGATTGCCCATCTTAAATAGCATGCCAGCACTATTACCCAGACAGCCACATAAAGAATGGTTCATTGACAGAGGTAGCAGAGGCTGCGGCTCTCAGTGGAGCCAGGTTTGAACTTGCAGGAGAGGACTGCAATGGCAAATCAAATATAGTTAGACTGTTCAATCAATCATTGGGCGTTAATGTTCAAATTTCTGCTGGCCATTTCCATTAGACTCTACTGGGCAGAGTAACTGGCACACGTACAGATTCGGGTTGCTCTCCTGGCTGGTGCAGTTATGGCATCATACAGGAAATGGGAGCCACAGCCAGAAGGAGTGACAAAGTGCACAGGTGTTATGGAAACAAGAGGCAAGAGGTGGGAGCTCTGTCTGGTCTGTGAAGAGCTGGGAGCTCTGTCTGGTCTGTGAAGAGCTGGGAGCTCTGTCTGGTCTGTGAAGAGCTGGGAGCTCTGTGAACGCCAATGTCTTACTGTTGGCAAAAGAAACCAGTTTTGCAAGTCTGACCCTTGACCTCCAACCCAGAGGTTGAAGGGTAAAGCTCCTCTCCTTTTCATCCAGATGCCTTGTCTCTTCTTAAAGGAGGACTTTATCCTGAAAACCCAAACAAAACCATGAAATCATGAACGGAATTCCATGACATTTTCAATGCTGTTAATAACCTCTCTAGAACATAGGACTTAGGAGCAGGAACAGGCTATTCATCCCTCTGAGCCCACTGATCAGGGCTGATCTGGTTGTGGTCTCGATTCCACGTTGCTGACTTCCCCCCCGTAACCCTTGACTCCCTTGTCTATCAAAAATCTGTCTAGCTCAGCCTTGAATAAATTCAATGAGCCAGTCTCTACTGCTCTCTGAGGAAGAGAATTCCACAGATTAATGACCCTCTGAGAGAGAAAAAAAGTCTCCTCTTCTCCACCTTAAATGGTAGACCTCTTTATTCTTAAACTATGTCCTCCAGTTCTAGTGTCTCTCACAAGGAAACATCCTCCTGGAATCTACCCTATCAAATCCCCTCAGGATCTCATATCTTTCAATAAAATTACCTCTCTTTCTGCTAAACTCCAATGGGTATAGGTCCAACCTGTTCAACCTCTCTTCATAAGATATGCCCCTCATCCAATGAGCCAAGTGAACCTTCTCTGAACTGCTTCTAAAGCAATTATATCTTTTGTTTCAAATAAGGAGACCAAAACAGTACACAATACTCCAGATGTGGTCTCACCAAGGCCCTGTACAGCTGCAGTAAAACTTCCCTTTTTATATTCCATTCCTCTTGCAATAAATGCCAACATTCCATTTGCCTTTCTAATCCCTTGCTGTACCTGCACACTAACATTGTGATTCCTGTACCATGTCTCCCAGATCCCTCTGTAACGCCAAGTTCTGCAACCTGGAAATAGCAAACTGGAGAAACGATTCCCTGTTAACACCCAAAAGGACTCAGCTCATTTTGAGCATTACCAGCTAAAACCCACACCCCACCAACTCTATCACGTTGTGTCATAATGTCAATGCTCAACTGTTAGGTCATTGTAGTCATCGTGTTAGGAGGGAAAAAAATAATTCTCAGGACATGAGTGGTGTTGGCAAGGCTTTATTACGCACTCCAAGTGTCCTGAGAAGGTGGTAGTAGGCCCTCCCCTTGCAGCATTGCAGTCCTTCTGATGGCAGGCGGGCCCACAATAGTGTTAGGGATATTGATCCAGTCATGATGAAGCAGCAATATGTGTCCCAGCCCAGGCAGTGTGTGACAGTGGAGCTAAATGGTATTCCCACCACAATGCTGTTCCTGTCCATCTTAGAATCATAGAATGGATACCATAGAATGGAGGCCATTCAGCCCATCGTGTCTGTGCCAGATCTCAGCAATTGCACCTCAGCTACTCCCACTGCCCCGCCCCTGACCTGTAGCCCTGCAACTTTTCTCTCTTCAGATAATTATCCAATTCCCTTTTGAAAGCCACGATTGAATCCTCCTGCAGCACATTCTCAGGCAGTTCATCCCTGATCCTACCCACACACTGCGTAAATATATTTTCCTCTGGGTTTTAGGGTAGGGAATGCTTTAACAATGACCTTAGTGAGTTACTGCAATGCAACCTGTATATCATATTGGCACAGCCACAACGGGCAGTGGTGGAGAGGGTAGATGCTGAGTTGTGCCATGGAGTGATAGAATCTGGGATCTCTAGCATAAGACCAGAAGTAATATGAATGGCTGCTGGTGAACTCGTTCACCAGATGAAGCAGGAAAACCAGGGGACAAGTTACGCTGGACCATTCTCATTCACCATATCATGCTCACTTGAATGATAATGGTTCAGAGTCAGAAGTAGATCGCCTCACTAGTATCAAAGGTAGATTTTACTAGATCATTTCACTGGTATCAAAGGTAGATCTTACTAGATCACCTCACTAGTATCAGAAGTAGATCTTACTAGATCGCCTCACTAGTATCAAAGGTAGATTTTACTAGATCACCTCACTAGTATCAAAGGTAGATCTTACTAGATCGCCTCACTAATATCAAAGGTAGATCTTACTAGATCACCTCACTAGTATCAAAGCCAACTGCTGAAAATGCTAGAAACCTGAAATCAAAGCAGAAAAAGCAGGAAATACTCCACAGGTCAGGAAGCATCTGTAGGAAAGAAGCAGAGTTAACGATCAGTTATGATGAAGGCCATCGACCTGAAATTTTAACTCTGTTTCTCTCTCCCACAAGCGCTGTTTGACCTGCTGAGTATTTCCAGCACTTTCTGTTTTTATTTCAGCTTAATAGCGGTTGTAGAGAGGAGGATAAATACAGGAAAGTAACAAGGGTAACCTCACCTTTTAACATGCTGTACACACCATGGAATCATAGAATCAAGCAGACCATTCAGCCCATCATACCTGGACTGGCTCTTTGAAAGAGTTATCCAATTAGTCCCATTCTCCTCCACAACAAAAACAAAAATACCTGGAAAAACTCAGCAGGTCTGACAGCATCTGCGGAGAGGAACACAGTTAACATCGAGTCTGTATGACTCTTCAACAGAACTAAGGAATTGATGAAGAGTCATGCGGACTCGAAACGTTAACTGTGTTCCTCTCCGCAGATACTGTCAGATCTGCTGAGTTTTTCCAGCTATTTTTGTTTTTGTTTTGGATTTCCAGCCTCCGCAGTTTTTTGCTATTATCTTAGTCCCATTCCCCTGCTCTTTCCCTCTAGCTGTCACTATAGAAATCAAGTTGTTTAGCAGTGTTTACTGAATAATTCTTTGGGAATTTAGTTGAAGGTTTCAGCCCTTTGTGTTTTTAATCAGAGAGAGAGAGAAGGAAGGGGGAAAGAGAGAAGGAAACAGGAAAAGAGAGAAATGGGAGATAGAGAGAAGAGGACAGTGAAAGAGAGAAAGGAGAGCTGGTATTTGAGAACACTCGATGCTTGAGTCAGCACAGAGGAACCTTTCTAAATCTGTCTTCCAGTTGCAGCTCTGGCTAATTTAGGGAACATAATTTATCACAAAGGAGAAAATTTCTACAAGTTACAGCCCCATGAAAAACAAGACCCTGACTGTGGCCAGCAGAGCATCGGACTGGCCCAAAGACAGTCTTTAGAAATATGATCCCTTTTATCTGAATGGGTGTTAAAAAAAGCCATGTGAAATGGAATGCAATTTCCTCCCCCATTTAACCTCTATCATTCCTCACTCCTTAAAGTGTGGGAGTTGCGGGTCTGAAATATGCTGATGTGTCCAGATCAGTCCCAATCTTAGTGAGCTGAGCTCATTTACTGTAACATGATGCGACTTCACTCAATTATCCATTCTGAGCTTCAGAGTCTAAGCCATCTGGAGCGTTCCGGAGAGTACAAATCAGTGCAAGCTTTCAGGCTGAGGGTGGGAGCTTTGATTTTATTTCTGAATATTAGCCTCACTCTGATTTCAGAGATCTCCAACATTGTTTAAAAAAAAAGCATCTGGCAGATTAGTGCCTCTTGTCCCCACATCACTGAAATCTAAGGCAATTTACTGTCTATTCTAAACTATATCCAATTCATTTTTAAAATTTTTCTGAGCATCATTTGTTGCCCTTGAGAAGGTGGTGGTGAGCTGCCTTCTTGAACCGCTGCAGTCCATGTGGTGTAGGTACACCCACAGTGCTGTTAGGGAGGGAGTTCCTGGATCTTGACCCGGCGACAGTGATAGATGTAAAAGACCCCATGGCACACTTCCTGCTCTTCTTCGGAATGGTGCCAGGGGGTATTTTACATCTATCTGAGGGAACAGACAGTACCTTACTTTAACATCTCATCTGAAAGACAGCACCTCTAATAGTGTAGCACTCCATCAGTACAGCACTGGAGCGTCAGTCTAGATTTTGTGCTCAAGTCTCTGGAGTGGGACAATGAACACATGACCTTCCGATGCAGATGAGAGAGAGAGAATTACCCATGACAGGCACTCACAGTCCTGGTTCAGTTGGCCTTTCTGATGGGTAGCCATTTTCTTCATTAATCAGAAGGTGAAGATTGAAAAGTTCAGTTGATTGAGATCTTGGGGTATGCAAAGTTTGTAAAGCTTAGATTTATTTTCAAATTACAAATAAACAGTGTGGCTGGATCTGATTATGAATATTAGAATATATTGTTCACCAGTCCATTAATTAGTTGGCACTAACAACTCAACTCAGTTGTTTCTCCATCACTCTGTTAAATCATAGCCAATGATCAGGAACCCTTTTCATAATCCAATCTGTGAATAGTGATTTGGTACTACGGAGCTTGAGTATGGCTGAAAAAAAGAGACATTTCAAATCTTTTCATCTTGCACTCATCAGGACACTTTGCAAGAATACCAAAATAAGGGGAAAACAAAAAATTATACCGTATGAGAAGAGAGTATTGATTGGTTGGCAAGTGGACTCTGGTAGAGGAGTTACCATGGAGAATGCTCCAATTGATGGTGACTAACAGCTAACTGCCAAGCATTGTTTGACATTTAAAGCAGGCACCTTATTGGTCAAGATATTTTTCCTGTCTCATTCCTCAGGGCATAAATTGTTGTTTTCCACTTATGTTGATATTCTTGTGAAGTATCCTGATCAGTGCAAGACAAAAAGATCAGACATGTCTATTTTTTTTAGCAATAACCCAGTCTATGTTGATAGAGTAGTGAAGAAGTAAAGATCCAATCATGAGGTTCTTTTTTTCTCCTCAGTTAAGTGGTTAAACATGAATGTGACATTTTCCACTTTTTTCAGTGAGAATTCCTGGCTCCTTGTTGCTAACTTTCAGCAGACAGTGCGAGCAGTGGAATCCCTATTGGTCATCCCAGAGATCCCAACTCCTCATTACATTAATAACGACTTTGATGAAGTGTCTACGATTTGTGTGATAGAGCAGGATGTTCTGAGAATCATGTTATTCAGAGTGAACTCCACTATGTGGCTCAATGATGAGTGAGCTTTAACACTGATTACACTTCTATCAAACCTCCTCTCAACCTCCTTTACTCCAAGGAGAACAAACTAATCTTATAGCTAAAATCCCTCATCCCTGAACCATTTTGGATAAGGTGGACAAAGAAAAGCTGTTCCTGTTAGCTGATGGTACAAAGACAGGAGGGGTGCAAATTAAGATGTTGAGACAGAGATACAGGGGGAATGTGAGGAAGAATGTCTTTTTTAATGCAGCAAGTGGTAATGACCTGGAACCATTGAAGGCATTGGATATTGCAAAGGTTATTGGGCCTGTCAACATTCTGGCAGGAGTACTGAAGACTTGTGCTCCAGAACTAGCCACAACCCTAGCCAGTACAGCTATAACACTGACATCTCCCCGACCATATGGAAAGCTACCCAGGTATGTCCTGTCCACACAAGGCAGGACAAATCCAACCTGGCCAATTACCACCCCATCAGTCCACTCGCAATCATCAGCAAAGTGATGGAAGGTGTCATCAACTGTGCTATCAAATGGCACTTAGTCAGCAATAACCTGCTCACTGACACTCAGTTTGGGTTCTGCCAGGACCACTCAGCTCCTGAGCTCATTACAGCCTTGAACCAAACATGGACAAAAGAGCAGAACTCAAGAGGTGAGGTGAGAGTGACTGATATCAAGACAGCATTTGACCAAATGTTGCATCAAGGAGCCCGAGCAAACTCTCTGCTGGTTGGACTCACACCGAGCACAGAGGAAGGTGGTTGTTGGAGGTCAGTCCCAGGACATCACTGCAGGAGTTCCTCAGGGTAGTGTCCTAGGCCCAACCATCTTCAGCTGCTTCACCAAAGACCTTCCTTCCATCATAAGGTCAGAAGTGGGGATGTGCAATCATCAGTGAACAATGTTCAGTGCTATTTGTGACTCCTCAGTTATTGAAACAACCCATGTCCATATGCAGCAAAACATGGACTACGTTCAGACTTGTACTGATAGGTGCCAAGTAAGATTCACACCACACAAGTGCTAGGCAATAGCCATCTCCAACAAGAGAGAGAGTCTAACTCTGTTATTGTTGGGTTAGCTCATGAGACATTGGTTTTCTTACACTAGAGGCGATCTTGCTGGAGGCAATGGTTCCCTGCAAAACTCTTTTATTTACAACACTAACTCCCTCTACATGGTCAGTACATCAGGACGGAGCTAAATGTTCTCTTTAAGTGCTTCTCACTCATCTTCTCCCAGTGAGTGACAACCCAATTACATAGCTCCTTACACACATGCTCAGTAACTATTATTAGATTTAACCCTTTACACTACATCTCCCCCAAGTCTTTATCCCTATTATTAGATACACACTTTCCTACAGCTCCCCCCCAAATCTCTGCTTTTAAAGGGATCGTTTCCTTGGTGGTTTCAATCTCTAAGAACGAGTGTGGAGTTCCTTTTGAGTTAATTGAGGATCTGTTTCTCTGAACTCATTCCCTGAGGTTTGTCGCTCCTTGTTTTGCCCATTTGTGGTTCTGTATGTGTGACATTCTCCTGAGGATTGGAGTATGCAGCCCACCCCTGCTAATAGTTTCCGGTCCAATTGAAATCAAGGCACTCCTGTTCTTTCGAATGATGTCAGTATGTGTCTGGACCAGATACAATCTTGGTTGTTGTTTTCTATTACATTACCTTCTCGCTGCTAGTCTCCAATCCACACCATTGCTCCCTTTTGAGAGCAGGAAGGTCATGAGCCCTGTGACATTGGTTGAAAGTATGGGTTTGACTTGCTCTGTAATTTTTTCCTTTTCTCTGGCCTGACCATGGTCTTTTACCATAACGTTTGGTATCAATGTGTGGGCAAGCTCGGGGGGCTTGCTCACGAGGATTCCTGAAGATGTTAACATTGTTTTGATTTGTTGCTGATGCTTCATCAGCCCACACCTCATCTTGCTGGCAAAAGCTGTCTGAGAGGTTCATTTACTTCAGCTAAGTGAGGTAGGAACTTTCCCAGTTGGCTTATAATACCCATAAAACATTATAGTTTTGTGATATTCCTTGGTGATGGGGATGTTTTTAAGGTTTTTGTCTTCTGTAGCTCTGCAGTGCCTCCTGTTGCCTGTGTAATATGGTCTAGGAATCTTACTGTGGCCCTGGAAAACTCACATTTGTCAGTGTCAAGCCAGCATTTTGCAGCATTTATAATACTTCTCTGATTCTCTTGTCATCTTCTTCCTTTGTTAAGCCATGGATCAAAACATGGCAAAGGGTGTCTTCCATGCCCTTCAGTACATTGGACATCATCCATTGGAAAATTCCTGGCATGGATGTCATGCCAAAAGGCAGACAGTTGAAACGGTGATGTCCAAAGGGTGTTATGAAAGTGGTTAGAAGTTTTGATCCAGTGGCAACTGCCAGAATCTGCTGTTTGTATTGACCTTGGTAAAGATTGTATTCTCTGCGTGTTTGGCTAAGTTCTGATATACCAATGCCATTGAATGTATTTCTCACTCCACTGTCTTATTCAGTTATGTGTGGTTAACGCAGATTCTGATGGAGCCATTTGGTTTTGGAACTGATGCCAGACCAGAGCACCAGCTGGTTGGTTTGGTGACTGGTGAAATAACCCCTTGTTGAAGCATCGTCTCAATCTCACTCCTGACCCTTTTCAGAAATGGGTTTGGGACCTTCCTGGGTGTAAATAGACAAATGGACTTTGCATCTGTCAGGAGTGTGATGTGATATACAGGCTTCCATTTTCCAAAGCCTCTGAAGAGTTTTAGAATTTCTCTCCTTAATCTGTTGCCTTGTTCTTGTCCATTGACTTCACCAACTTTAAGCATTATGTTCAGAGTTATGCAGCATTTCCCACTCAACAAACAGCATTCCTGATTCTGGGTGACATACAGTGCCTCAGAAATTGTCCTGTCTTTGGCTGCAACTAGCTGACCTTTGACATTTAGCTTGATTCCTGCTGAACTTTGGGAGTTGGATTGATAAAAGTTGCAGAGTAGTTGCGTTCAGCCATGAAACTCCGTCAGATAAAACTAAGACTCCAACTTCTGTATCCAATTTAAGTTCTGTATGATGTCCATTGACTTCAATGTTAGTGCTCCAGACTGGCTTTTATTTTAATTCTCCCAGGAAAGTGATTTCCTGGTTGTCTGATTCCTGTGTCCCTTGGATAGAGCTACCTTTAGCGGAGATCTCCCTCTGTTTTGTAAACATAGGCTTCCTTGGATGACAAACTGCTTTAAAATGGCCCTTCTCGACACTGTGCAATTTGGACAGGGTATTCACCGTGCCTGTGGACCTCCTGCCCCTCAGGGTGAGGACATTGGAAAATAGCAGTTATTATCCTTGCAGGCCATTTTCCTGGCTGCCCTTGCTATACTTTTGGTTTTATAACCCACAAACTTAATTGGGTTGTTCTTGCAGGATTCCCCTCGCAGCTCTTACAAAATCATCGTTTTGCCTCCTGCTCTTTGACCTGCCTGGCCAGTTGTTATGGCTTTATTTACTGTTACATCTTCCCGAGATTGTAAAAAGTCCGGGATTTTCATCCAAAACTCTGATCAAGTCATCTTTTACTGTTCTGTACTCACAATTGTCAGCCAAACAATAGAGATCATTGATGAATGAATCAATTCCTTCAATCTGTTTTTGACTGCTTTGATTAAATTTTGCACTATCCATTTCAGCATTTTGACAGAGGCTAAAATATGAGCCAAAGGTTCTAATAACATCCTCATAGTGGGGTGTCTCTTTGTTCACCCCTTCTCTGGCCAGCGCGTCATCTGCAATGCTGCTGACAGCATATAACAAAGTGCTAACCTGGTCTTTGTTACTCTTACTGCCTTAATACCTTATGTATTGCAGTACTGGGTGAACCGCCTTTTCCAGTTTTTCCATTGCTCAGCCTGTCTGGGGTCCTCAACATTTTGGAACAATTTTGAGAGAGGTAGAGGATTGCTCACCTGGAGTTGAGGTTGCTTACTAGTTGTTGGACTGCCCTTGTGATTTCCTTATCTGGGGTGGTTGCTGGGTTGGTCTTGAAGTTTTTTCACCCGCTGCTCTCTGGTGCTGCGGGGCTTCTCTTTGGGCAGTTTTCTGTCATTTCTTCCTGTTTTTCTGTGGGTGAAGTCGCTGCTACCACCATCTGTTGGGTTTATCTTGTGAGACATTGGTTTTCTTACTCTAGAAGAGATCTCGCTGGGAGAAATGGTCTTTCCTTCAAAACTCATTTATTTTCATAACTAACTCTATACACAGTTACAGAACATCAGGAGATAGCTATAGTTTCTCTCTTAGGTGTTTTTCACTCATCTACTCCCAGTGAATGACATTTCTATGACCTAGCACCTTACACACATGCTTAGTAGCTACTATTAAAGTTAACCCCTTACTCTATACTAATTATCTTCCCAATTGATAGTTAATGCCATTACCCTCGCTGAAAGCCCCACTATCAACATCCTGGGGGTTACCATTGAACAGAAACTGAACCAGACTAGCCATATAAATACTGTGGCTACAAGAGCAGGTCAGAGGCTGGGAATCCTGCAGTGAGTAACTCATTTCCTGACTCCCCAGTGCATGTCCGCAATCTACAAGACATAAATCAGGAGTGTGATGGAATACTCCTCAATTGCCTGGATGAGTGCAGCTCCAAAAACACTCAAAGCTTGACACTAGCCAGGACAAAGCAGCCTGTTTAATTGGCACCCCTTCCGCCACCTTAAACATTCACTCCTTCCATCGCCGACGCACAGTAGCAGCAGTGTGTCCCATCTACAAGATGCACTGCAGGAATTCGCCAAGGCTCCTTCAATGCACCTTCCAAGCCTGTGACTTCTACCATCTTGAACGAAAAGGGCAACAGACACATAGGAACACCACCACCTGGAAGTTCCCCTCCAAGCCACTCACCATCCTGACTTAGAAATATGTCACCGTTCCTTCACTGTCGCTGGGACAAAATCCTGGAACTCCCTCCCTAACAGCACTGTGGGTGTACCTACACCACATGGGTTGCAGCGGTTCAAGAAGGCAGCTCACCACCACCTTCTCAAGGGTAATTAGGGATGGGCAATAAATGCTGGCCTAGCCAGTGATGCCCAGGTCCTATGAAAGTTTGAAGAAAAGCTATGTGGATAGAGCAATGATCAAAACCAGACAGTAAAGTTGGCTGAAAAGTAGATACGGGTGTGTCCCAGGGATTTATATTTGGACTTCTTACTTTCAATTGCATAAATGGTTTGGCCACACACTGAGGAAATGATATTGAAGTTTACTGATATCAAGTTACGAGGTATTGCAAACTATATGTGAATAATGTAGTGGGCTAGCAGAGTGAGCAAGTAGATGGAATCTGCAGTTCAGTGCAGAGAATGAAAAGTATAATTTTGGGGAGAGGAGTAGTGAAGAGAAGTATACCCCGGACAGAGAAGTATACCCCGGACAGAGAAGTATACCCCGGACAGAGAAGTATACCCCGGACAGAGAAGTATACCCCGGACAGAGAAGTATACCCCGGACAGCAAAATCCAAAAGGATAAATGGAATGAGAGACCTGGGGATACACAGATCTTTAACGTTGGGGGACGGTCAGATGTGACTCAGTCAGATTAGAGAGATGGACCTGACAACAAAGCAATGAGCCTCAGCAAGCTCTTTATAAAGACATAACCGACAAGTCAACAACACAAAATTGCTACTTCTCGCTAGCACAATCTTATAGCATCAAACTGTTCTAGACCCTTCTGTTGCACAATGTGGATATTTAACACTTGTGAGATCTTTTACATCCACCTGGAAAGGAGGTGGAGCCTCAGATTAACATCTCATCTGAAAGGCAGCACCCCTGGCAGTGTAGCACTCTCTCTGTATTGCGTGGGAGCTTTAGCCTAGGTTCTTGGGCTCAAGCCTCTGAGATTATCCTTGATCCCATCATCTTCTGATTCGGAAGCAGGCGTGCTACTCACTGAACCACCATCTGCCTGCACAGGTGGATGTAAAAGATTTCACTGAGCCACTCAGGGAAGGGCAGGGGCTTTTTCTCCAGTGTCATGACTAGTATTTATCTCTCAACCAGACTATCTGGCCGGTATCTCATTGAGCCAGGTCTTCCTATGCACAACTTGGCTGACACTGTTCTGACATCACAGCTAATGACATAATCCACTGTTGTAAAGTGTTCGAGAACATCCTGAGGTCATGAAAAGTACCACAGAACCATGCAGTAACTAATGATTTTTAAAGTTAGCCCCCAAGCCCATAATAAAGTTTATCATATTTAAGCCTTCCCCTTGAATAATGTAAAGGAAATTGATTAACGTTTCCCTGAGTGTAAAAAGGCAAGATTTTTTTATTTGTTCACAGGATGTGGGTGTCACTGGCTAGGCCAGCATTTATTGCCCATGCTCAGAGGGCATTTAAGTGTCAATCACATTGCTGTGGGTCTGGAGTCACATATAGGCCAGGCCAGGTAAGGACAGCAGATTTCCTTCCCTAAAGGACATTAATGAACCAGGCAGGGTCTTGTAACAATTGTTTCATGGTCATCTTCAGATTGTTAATTCCAGATTTTTAATTGGTGGGATTTGAACCTGGGTCCTCAGAGTATTACCCTGGGTCTTTGGATTACTAGTCCAGTGACAGTACCACTACACCACCACGTCCCCTGCAAGTGCAGTGAATTCAAGAAAAGATCTCCAAAGCTGATTTGGTGTACATCAAATGTCAAATACTTTGTCCAGCTTGATGCATGAGGCTTTGATCTGCTTTAATTACATATGTAGATCAAATTCCTGCTCCCTTTAGTCCCCAATCAGAAACTGTCCTTTCGAATTAGCCTGGGAGGGTGAGTGATGTCGCTTCCCTCAGAGGGGTTGGATGTGAAAGGAAAGGCATATCAAAACCACATGCTGCACTTCAGGGAATTCTGTGTCATCCTCAAGGAATGTGGAGGTATGACATTTATATCATATTAGCAGAATGACAGAATATTGCCTCTAAATCCAAACATATGACAAAGCCCAACAACATTTCCATGTTAATATAAATGCAATGATTCCATAACATGTTTACATATATACAAAGCGTGGCGACTCTGGGTCTCAATCCTTAAAAAGTCTTTGCCTGGGTCTCTTCAGATACGAAAGGAAACTATAGGAGAGTCAGGGAGATGTCATGTAAATATAGCTCTCTGGCTGGGTAAACATATCCCTGCTTATTCACTTTATGAAGTCACCACAAATCTCTGTCTTAGATCATCACCGTCGCAAAAGGTGTTTTTAAAACAAGCTCGAACTGATGTCATTATCAAAACTTTGCATCCGAACTGTTGTTTTAATTAGTTTCAAAGCTATTCAGAAAGAATATTTCCTGACAGGAGCATTGTTGAGGACATTAAGGAGATCTGATGCCTAAAAGCAGTGTCTGGGAGAGAGAGATTTCACTACCTAGCAGTCTCAAATGTGCTGTGATATTTCCAGCCCTGATTCATGTTCATTTTACTGTAATAGAACCTTTATCACAATGGGGACAGTGGGACACAAAATGGTTCAAACCTTGTTACCTGTGGGTAGCAGGTATAAAACTCATCATGGAGACTACAGAGAATATTAAGAATACGAGGAGACCATTCAGCCCCTCGAGTCAGTTCCACCATTCAATTAGACCACGTTAACTGGTCTTAGCTCCACGTCCCTTGATATCCTGAACAAAATTCAAGTGATCTGTCCTAAAAATTTCAGTTGACCCCCAGTATTGACAGTGTATTATTGGGGAGGGGGTGGGGGGTTGGGGAAGTGAGGGAGTGTGTTCAAGGTTTACGCTGAACTTTTGAGACAAGGATGGAATTTTCCGTGCCGGCTGGCTTTGAGTGTCATGGTGGGTGTCAGGAAACAATACGGCGGAAAGGCCAAACGTCGTTTTCACCCTGTCCCGAAGCCGGTTTTCCCGCCACGCTCAAGCCGGTTTTCACCCTGTCCTGAAGCCGGTTTTCACCCTGTTTTCCCGCCGTGGTGATGCCGGTTTACAAACGTTCACTCAGCCAGTCAATGGGAGGCTGCGTTCCCCACTGCTGCACATCAGGAATTTCATTTTAATACCTCTGCATCTTATTATAAGCCCAGCTGGCCAGAATCACCCCCCAAGCTGGACAATCTGGGCATGGCGATGCGATTTCACACTGACCTGTTTCACAACAGCGTTTATAAGGCAGGCACGTGGTGAGCTGCTCTCCGAGGGGAACTCGGCAGTGAGTGCTCACCAACATTGTGCAACCCTTGTGATAGTCGCCTATTGGAGCTGGGGGTTGAGGCGCTGCACGCTCAGGCGAGGGCACAGGCAAGTCGCTTTTTCCTGCCTGTCTGACAGTGCGGGGCAGGAGCAAGGGCTGCACTGCACTTGGGGCAAGTTGGGGGGTGAGGGGGAAAGGCCTGCACAGTGGTTGATAGTAGTGCACAAACACATGCGGAGAGTAGGGGGAGGGGGAAGCAGGCACACATCAGGGAAATCTTGTATAAAGTGATCATTCCTCTGCAGCTGAGGCAGTTCAGGCAGAGCCATCCAAGTGGTGGTCAGCACTCTCCGGGAAGGGTTAAGGGGTCTTCAGACTTAACCAAGAGAGGTTCTTAGTACACCCATACTAACCACGTGTCTTTCTCTTTCATCCTGCAGGAGGAGTACGTCAGGATCCTGGGGCCTGGTGAACTAGCTGTATGCCTCGTAGCCTACAGAGAATGGAGATGAAGGAGAAGGGAGATGTGGAGGTGACTCGTTGGGCAGAGGGAGGAGCAGGACCCTCACGAAGATGGGGCAGCTGGAGCTCCCGTGCACGATGTTGAAGAGCCACAGCGAGCTGTCACTGGTCAGCGGTGAGTTAGACCCAGAGTCTATAAATGACACTTATCATTCCTGCAGATGTCTGAGAACCAGTGTCCCCAGTGCGCATGTCCAGGGAACTGGTGGGTCACATCTGCCAGCTGCGGTGGGATTTGGCGCCACGGGGACATGGAGGGCATCCACTGTCAGCGGCTGAGAAAGTGACCCCGGCATTCAATCTTTACGCCTATGGCACCTTTCAGGGCTCCACAGATGACCTCTGTGGGATATCACAAGCCTCCAGCCACAAATGCATTCAGGTCACAACTTTGTGCATTTCACCCGGGACCAAGAAAGCCAGGAAGCGAGAGACCATAAGACATGGGAGCAGAAATGAGGCCATTCGGCCCATTGGGTCTGCTCCGCTATTCAATCATGGCTGATAAGTTTCTCAACCCCATTCTCCTGCCTTCTCCTTTGATCCCCTTACCAATCAAGAACCTATCTATCTTGCTCTTAAATACACTCAATGACCTGGCCTCCACAGCCTTCTGTGGCAATGCATTCCATAGATTCACCACTCTGGCTAAAGAAGTTTCTCCTCATCTCTGTTCTAAAAGGTCTTCCCTTTACTCTGAGGCTGTGCCCTCGGGTCCTAGTCTCTCCTACTAATGGAAACATCTTCCCCACGTCCACTCTATCCAGGCCTTTCAGTATTCTGTAAGTTTCAATCAGATCCCCCCTCATCCTTCTAAACTCCATCGAGTATAGACCCAGAGTCCTCAAACGTTCCTCATATGTTAAGCCTTTCATTCCTGGGATCATTCTCGTGAACCTCCTCTGGACCCTCTCCAGAGCCAGCACATCCTTCCTGAGATACGGGGCCCAAAATTGCTCACAATATTCTAAATGTGGTCTGACCAGAGCCTTATAAAGCCTCAGCAGCACATCCCTGCTTTTATATTCTAGTCCTCTCGAAATGAATGCCAACATTGCATTTGCCTTCCTAATTACTGACTCAACCTGCAAGTTAACCTTAAGAGAATCCTGGACTAGGACTCCCAAGTCCCTTTGCACTCCAGATTTCTGAATTCTCTCCCCATTTAGAAAATAGTCCATGCCTCTATTCTTCCTACCAAAGTGCATGACCTCACACTTCCCCATGTTGTATTCCATCTGTCACTTCTTTGCCCATTCTCCTAACCTGTCCAAATCCTTCTGCAGCCTCCCCGTCTCCTCAATACTACCTGTCTCTCCACCTATCTTTGTATCATCTGCAAACTTAGCCAGGATGCCCTCAGTTCCTTCATCTAGATCATTAATGTATAAAGTGAAAAGTTGTGGTCCCAACACTGACCCCTGCGGAACTCCAATAGTCACCGGCCGCCATCCTGAGAAGGACCCCCTTATCCCCACTCTCTGCCTCCTGCCAGACAGCTAATCTTCTATCCATGCTAGTACCTTGTCTCTAACACCATGGGCTCTTATCTTACTGAGCATCCTCCTGTGCGGCACCTTGTCAAAGGCCTTCTGGAAGTCCAAGTAGATAACATCCATTGGCTCTCCTTTGTCTAACCTACTCATTACCTCCTCAAAGAATTCTAACAGATTTGTCAAGCATGGCCTCCCCTTGATGAAACCATGCTGACTTTGCCCGATTTTACCATGCACTTCCAAGTATTCTGAAATCTCATCCTTAATAATGGACTCCAAAATCTTATCAACGACCGAGGTCAGGCTAATCAGCCTGTAATTTCCCATCTTTTGCCTCACTCCCTTCTTAAACAGGGGGGTTACATTAGCAATTTTCCAGTCCTCTGGGACCCTCCCTGACTCCAGTGATTCCTGAAAGATCACCACTAACGCCTCCACTATCTCTTCAGCTATCTCCTTCAGAACTCTGGGGTGTAATCCATCTGGTCCAGGTGATTTATCCACCTTCAGACCTTTCAGTTTTCCTAGCACCTTCTCCTTGGTAATGGCCACCATACTCACCTCTGCCCCCCAACTCTCTTGAACTTTGGGGATATTACTCGTGTCTTCCACTGTGAAGACTGATGCACAGTACCTATTCAGTTTCTCCACCATTTCTTTGTTCCCCACTACTATTTCTCCAGCGGCCCAATGTCCACTTTTGCCTCTCTCTTACCCTTTATATATCTAAAAAAAAACTCTTGCAATCTTCTTTTATATTACTGGCTAGTTTACCCTCACAGTTAATCTTCTCCCTCCTTATTTCTTTTTTAGTTGTCCTCTGTTGGTCTTTGTAGACTTCCCAATCCCCTGGTTTCCCACTGCTCTTCGTCGCATTGTATGCTTTCTCTTTAGCTTTTATGCTGTCCCTGACTTCCCTTGTCAGCCATGGTTGCCTCGTCCTCCCTTTAGTATGCTTCTTCTTCCTAGGGATGAATTTTTGCTGTCTCCCCCAAACTACTCCCAGAAACTCCTGCCATTGCTGTTCCACTGTCTTTCCTGCTAGGCTCATCTCCCAGTCAATTCTGGCCAGCTCCTCCCTCATGCCTCTGTAGCTGCCTTTATTCAACTGTAATACCGTTACATCTGATTCCAGCTTTTTCCTCTCAAATTGCAGCGTAAATTCTGTCATACAATGGTCACTTCCTCCTAAGGGTTCCTTCACCTTAAGCTCCCTTATCAAATCTGCCTCATTACACATCACTAAATCTAGAATTGCCTGTTCCCTAGTGGGCTCCACCACAAGCTGCTCCAAAAAGTCATCTCGTAGACATTCCACAAATTCCTTTTCTTGGGATCCATTACCAACCTGATTTTCCCTGTCTATCTGCATATTGAAATCCCCCATGATCACTGTAACCTTGCCTTTCTTACATATCTTTTCTATCTCCTGGTGTATCTTGTGCCCCACATCCTGACTACTGTTCAGAGGCCTGTACATAACTCCCATTATGATTTTTCTACCTTTGCGGATCCTCAACTCTACCCACACAGATTCTACATCATCTGACCCTACGTCATTTCTTGCTATCGATTTAATTTCATTTCTTACTAACAAAGCAACCCCACCCCCTCTGCCAACCTGCCTATCTTTTCGATAGGATGTATATCCCTGGATATTTAGCTCCCAGTCCTGATCCCCTTGCAGCCATGTCTCCGTGATGCCCACCACATCATACCTGCTAATTTCAATCTGCGCCACAAGCTCATTTACCTTATTTCATATACTGCGTGCATTTCCTGTCCCCTTTCTCATTGTTGTCCCTTTGATGTGATGTGCTTGAAGTTAGATTCCTAGCCCTTTCCAAACTCTGAGAGCGCTGGGATTTGCCTTAGATCTCGGGTTTCCCACATGTGCAGGATGCCATTGACTGCACTCGTGTGGCACTCAGATCTCCATGGCAACACATGATAGACTACATCAACTGTAAGGGGTTCTATTCACTGACTGTGCAGCTGGTGTGCGACCACCAGAAACACATGCTGCAGGTCAGCACACGGTTTCCAGGGAGTGTGCACAACGCCTACATCCTCAGTAGGTTTCAGATCCCTGATGTCTTCCAGGGTCCACAGAAGCTGCAGGTTTGGCTCCTCGGGGACAAGGGCTTCCTGCAGGGGACGTGGCTGATGACACCCATGAGGCAGCCTCAGACTGCAGCAGAGCAACGTGATAATGCAGCTCATGCAGCAGCTCACAACTTGGTGGAGCAGAGCATTGGGATGCTGAAGGTGAGGTTCTGGTGCCTGGTGGACCCCTACAATACAGTCCACAGAGGCTGTCACACATCGTCGTCTGCTGCACCCTTTACAACCTGACGCTGCAACAGGGTGAGGAACTGGCTGAGGAGGAGATGGAAGAGCTGCTCATCTCCTGTGATGAGGAGGACGCTGATGGGGATGAGGGTGAGGAGGTTCTCAAAGGTGAGGATGATGGCGATGGGGCTATGGCTCTGCCTGGATGAGGCAGGTGCGCTCAGGAGGCCCTCATAGCTGTGAGATTCATGGAGGATGAAGACAACATACAGTGAGGAGACTCCATAGATCCTCCTGTCTGGCTGATACCAGCACACATACCCTCTGTCATAAGGCTCCTGTCATGGAGATGCAGCAGATGCCTCTAGTCCCTACATTCCAGGAGGATGATGATGATATGCACTGTGGACACTCCATAGATCCTCACACAGCTTATGTGAGTGTCTGACTCCTGTCTGGCTGATAGCACCTTGCTTGTGCTCTGTGAACAGGGTCATACCACGGAGATGTAGCAGGGAAACTTTACCTTCTACTGCTCCATTGGCTTCCTTTGTGAGCTGAACCCTTCAGGACCGCATTGTCACCAGACACAGATACTGATGAGATCGGGGGTCAGCCCCACCTCAAAGGTGCTGAGAGCACACGGAGAGAACGATGAACTCTGAGCCACTGGCCCAGGACATTCTGGCAGTGATGATAAGCCCCACTGAGGTGCAGGCATGACTGATGTGTCCATGTGAAGGTGCAACATCGATGTACTGGGAAGGTCACACAGAGCACGGGGAATGGGCTCTGGACTGAGACACCTGCCTTTATTTTGTGTAAGGTCCAAGGTCCAGTGACACAAACACTGCTCATCAGAACAAGGAGCCACAGGCAGGGAGACATTCTTGGGAGTTTATTAACAATTCTGAACGTTATGTACAAGTGATTAACACCCATGCCCAGGCTGTGGAACTACATCTTCTTAACTTTCCTAACCCTTGGTGCTCCCCGGCCATCCACAGCGGAGGTGGAGACAGCCTGCTGACTGCTACACGCTGTCTGTGATCACCTTGGCGGGCATCCTCTGGAGGGCTGAGACCTGGAGGGCCCTGGCCTGCTGTGTGGCAGTGACACCCTCCTTGCCCTGTGGAGCTGGAGCTGCTGGGGTCACAGGAAGAGGAGATTCGAATGGGCCGGACACTCCCAGAGTCACCTGGATGGATGACCCTGGGTGGGGGTTGGGGGGTGTGGGGGGGGGGTGGGGGCGGGGTGGCGGGTATGGGGTACACCTGCTGACCATGTCTCTGTGCTGGTGGGGGGGCGGGGTGGGTGAACACTGTGACAGGACTTCAATGAAGGTTTCGGCAGTTTTCTCTTCTGAGGTGTTTTCAGGGTTTAAGTCAAGGACCTGGGTCATGAACTCCCTTGGATGTTTCCCAGATGTGCCACAGCATGGTTGTCTGATGGATGTTCCACTGCTGGATCCTCACTTGGTAGAGCAGCGCCGATCTCACCGTTAGCACAGGACTGGTCCCAGTCATCGCCAACCAGCTGGATGGCTCTGTTTTCAAACACTGTGAGGACCTTGATCTCAGGTATTCCTCCACTGATCTGCAACCCCTCCCTGTTGTTGTGAGCCAGCTTGTCCTGCATGAAGACAGATAGATAGAGCGTAAGCAGGATGCCTGCCAGGCCGGATAATAAGCATGTGTGGGTGGTGAGTGGTGCCATGGACAGGATGAGGACAATGACGGTGAGTGTGAGAGAGTGAATGGTGATGTCCCTTGAACCGACAGTGAGTGAGATCCCTGTGGGTGTGTGATGGATTTCTGAGTGTGTGAGTTGAGAGTGATGAGAAGAGTGACTTACCCTGGGGGAACAAAGGAGATCATTCATCCTCTTGCAGCACTGGATGGTTGTCGTTTTTTGCAGGGTATTGGCGCTGACCATCACTGCCACTGCCTCCCAAGCCGGGTTGGTGCTGTTGTGAATCAGAGATGTCCACCAGTGAATTGGCGTGTTTCCCGGGACTGAATGATTACTGAGGCTGGATTGGGATGATACGATGTGAAAATCTGCCAGTCTCACAGAGTGAAACGCAGACGCTCGGTTTTCATCACTGTCACTGTTTTGCTCTTTCATTTGACTTGTTACAGTTTCCTTAGTTGGGCGAATTGTTATAACCAGTTTTAATACACAGTGAAGAACCTCTACACGTTTGTGAAGACCATACAGGACTTGAGTATCAATAGCAATGCTGTGTCCATATGCTCATTTGACATTGCTAGCATATTCATCAATGTTCCACTTAAGGAAGCCATAGATATTTGCACTGCAGCACTATACCATGGTGATTGAGACCTACCACCAGTGTGTGAATCAGTATTTATTGAGCTTATGAACTCAGCAATCAGGGCAGTTCAGTGCAGTTTTAATGACGCCATGTATCCCCAAATAGATGGTGTTGCCATGGGATCCCCTCTAGGCCCAGCTCTCGCAAACATCTTTGTTGGGTTCCATGAGGAACACGGCTTTGATGGAATGACACCTAACCTCCTACCCCTTGCATATTTCTATATGGATGATGCGTTTGCTATATTTAAATCTGCAGCTGCATGTAACAATTTCACTTTATGTCTTAATGGGCTCCATCTTGTGCTCAAACCCACATTTGCAATGGAGCAGTCAAATAAACTCTCCTTCCTTGATGTACCAGTCAATAAATCTGCCAGGAGGTTCTCTACCAGGGTCTACCACAAGCCGACCTTCACTGGTCAGTATACACGTTAGGATTCTTACAGCTCCACACACTATAACATTGGTTTTATTGGCAACCTTATATTTAGGTCCTTCTCCTCCCTCCCAGAAACATGATAGGGTCCCCCTTGTCCACACTTATCACCCCACCAGCCTCCGCATTCAAAGGATCATCCTCCGCCATTTCCGCCAACTCCAGCATGATGCCACCACCAAACACATCTTCCCTTCACCCCCCCTGTCAGCATTCCGTAGGGATCGTTCCCTCCGGGACACCCTGGTCCACTCCTCCATCACCCCTTACTCCTCAACCCCCACCTATGGCACCACCCCATGCCCACGCAAAAGATGCAACACCTGCCCTTTCACTTCCTCTCTCCTCACCGTCCAAGGGCCCAAACGCTCCTTTGAAGTGAAGCAGCATTTCACTTGCATTTCCCTCAACTTAGACTACTGCATTCGTTGCTCCCAATGCGGTCTCCTCTACATTAGAGAGACCAAACATAAACTGGGCGACTGCTTTGCAGAACACCTGCGGTCTGTCTGCAAGAATGACCCAAACCTCCCTGTCGCTTTCCATTTTAACACTCCACCCTGCTCTCTTGCCCACATGTCTGTCCTTGGCCTGCTGCATTGTTCCAGTGAAGCCCAACGCAAACTGGAGGAACAACACCTCATCTTCCGACTAGGCACCTTACAGCCTTCCGGTCTGAATATTGAATTCAACAACTTTAGGTCTTGAACTCCCTCCTCCATCCCCACCCCCTTTCTGTTTCTTTCCCCTTCCTTTTTTCCCCAATAATTTATAAAGATTTTTCTTTTCCCACCTATTTCCATTATTTTTAAATCTATACCTTTTATGTCCTTTTAATCTTATTTCACCCCACCCCCACTAGAGCTGTACCTTGAGTGCCCTGCCATCCATTCTTAATTAGCACATTCGTTTAGATAATATCACCACCTTCAACACCTCTGTGTTCTTTTGTCTGTGACATCTTTTGGTTATCTGCTCCTATCACTGCTTGCTTGTCCCTACAACCACACCCCCCCCCACTTCTTCCCCCACCTTCCCCCCCCACCTTAAACCAGCTTATCTTTCACCCCTCTCCTATTTTTACTTAGTTCTGTTGAAGGATCACGAGGACTCGAAACGTCAACTTTGTTCTTCTCCGCCGATGCTGCCAGACCTGCTGAGTTTCTCCAGGTAATTCTGTTTTTGTTTTGGATTTCCAGCATCCGCAGTTTTTTGGTTTTATACTCACCATGCAAACTTGATGCTGAAATAGAGGGGATAATGGCTATCCTGATCAGATCATTTCACATGTATATCACACAAACTCATAAACAGGTCTTTTTGTGTCCAGTTTTTAAAATATAAAGTTAGTTTGATGTTTGGAATATGGCGTGCTGGTGTAGGGCATGACCATATAGAAGAGGTCCATGCAAATAACCTACATGGCTAAGGCGAGGTGAGCTGCTCAGGGTTTTAAAGAGTGACTGAACAATACAGATGTTAGAATGGACTCTCCCACAGCAGGAAGAGTCATCCTGAAAGCCTTCAATCGCTCTTTAGGCCACACGTTTGTGGGAGTTTAGATCAATTGATATGAAAGATGTGTTTCTGTGGGTTGAAAGATTTCAGGCGTATTTCTGAAGTGACCTAAGAAGACAGAAGGTAAAATATGGAAACGAAACAAATGTGCTTATGGACTGAATGATGCCTCAAGGATGTTGTATTTTTTGGTAAGACTTGTTTTGCTGAAAGTAGGCTGTGTTCAACTAAAAACCGATCCCACAATGTTTCAGAAAGGGAAACTTCCAGGCATCTTTATGATGCATGTTGCTGGTAACAGGAAATAAAAAAGGCAAGCAAAATTAGAGACAGGTGAAATGAAAGCAAGCATCAGCTAGGCTTAAGATGTGGAATAATTTTCAAAAGACCAAGTTAAGAGTACTCCACCTGATTTCACACAGCATTTGCAACAAGGTGGATGATTTAAAAGCACAAACAGAGGCAAATGGGTAGGATCTAATTGCCCTTGTGGATAAGTGGCTGCAGGTTGACCAAGACTGAATATTCGAGGATAATCAACATTTAGGAAGGACAGGCAGGAAGGAAGAGGAGGTGGTGTTGTACTGATAATAAGGGATGAGATCAGAATATTAGTAAGGGAGAAGCTCTTGAGTGCAACTTACATAGAGTGCCAGAGTTGAGCACTTCAAGGAATTGAGCCGAGGAAGGGAAAGAGGTGTTTGGTTGCTTTTGCCTAAACTTTCTTAGCCTCTAGGAACTGATTCTTGTTCTGTTACAGGAGAAGAAGCTGGTTAATTTGTGAGTGCCTGGTAAATGATGAAGGTTATTCTATTCCTAAGGATTGAAATAGTATATTTTGAGCAGGAGGTGCGCAGGAGAGGATAAAAGGCGTGGATCCAGAGGCCGACCTGCAGTAAGACCAGCGGCAGAGTGAGGTCACGCACCACAACGTGACGTGAGTGCAGGGAAAGCAGCTGATTGGTAAGTAGGATTGGTGCATATTCCTGGTCTTTAAAGTAAAAGTAAGGTCTTTAGTTTGTGTTTAGGTCCCTAGTCTTTTTTTCTCTATTTTCCTTAAAAATATCTTGTTAAGTATAAGATCGATACTGGAGTGAAAAAAATTGATTACAATAAAGTGTAAAGAGCTGAGGATTCTTCAAGTGTAAAGAGCAGGGATACTAGAGCAATTAATTAAGAAATTAAACAAAATATGCAATGGCAAGATGGGTGATGTGTTGATGCTGCAGCATGTGGGAACTGCTGGACACCAAGGTGATCCAGAGTGAACACATCTGTACTAAATGTTTGCAGCTCCAGGAACTTTGGATCTGAGTTAAGGAGCTGGAGTCCGAGCTGCAGATATTGCGCCACATCAGGGAGGGGGAAAGCTGCCTGGACACACTGCTCCAGGAGACGCTCACATCCCTCAGATTAGGTCATTTAAATTTGGTCTGTGATCAGGGACACGAGGGTGTGACTGCAGGTGGGGACCCAGGGGTAGCATTCGAGGAGCCTCGGTCCCTGCAACTATCCAACAGTTACAAGGTTCTTGCAAGCTGTGTGGATGAGAGTGCAGAATGCAGGGAGGATGAGCAAACTGACCACAGCACCGTGGTACAGGGAGGCATTCAAGTGGGGGGAGGAAATGCGACCGTGGTAGTGGTAGGGGACAGTATAATCAGAGGGATAGATACTGTTCTCTGCAGCCATGAGTGTGAGTCCCAAAAGCTGTGTTGCCTGCTCGGTGCCAGGGTTAAGGACATCTCCTCAGAGTTGGAGAGGAACTTGGAGTGGGAAGGGAGGGATCCAGTTGTCGTCGTCCACATTGGTGCCAATGACGTTGATAAGACTGGAACAGAGGTTCTGCTAAAAGAATTTGAACATTTAGCAGCTAAATTAAAAAGCAAAACCTCCAAGGTAATAATCTCGGGATTGCTACCTGAGCCACAGGCAAACTGGCATAGGGTAAATAAAGTCAAGGAGTTAAATGAGTTAAGGATTATCAGATCAGCCATGACCTCATTGAATAGAGCAGCAGACTTGATGGGCCGAATGGCCTACTTCTGTTCCTCAGAAGTACTTCTTATCTCAGGTTGGAAGAACAAAATGTGGAATTTGTTTGGGTGGAGCTAAGAAATAGCGTGGGGCAGTTTGGTAGGAGTTGTTTGTAGGTCACCAAACAGTAGTGGTAGCCTGAGACACGGTATTAATCAGGGAATAACAGAAGTAACATGCGTGATACAGTAATCATGAGTGACTTCAGTCTGCATACAGACTGGGTAAACCTAATAAGCACTAATGCTGTGGAGGAGAGTTTCTGAATTGTGTTAGGGATGGTTTTATGGAGCAATATATGTTGAGGAACTGAACAGAGAACATGCTGTTTTAGATCTTGTATTATATAAAAGAACCTTTAGGGATGAGTGATCATAATATGATAACATTTTATCTTATATTTGAAAGTAAGGTATTTCAATCTGAAGCCAGGTTGTTAAATTTGAGCAGAGAAAATTATCAAGGTATGAGCGGAAAATTGATGAGGTGGATTGGGAAAATACAGTAAAAGGTATGATGGTACAGAGACAATGGATATTCTTCAAAGGATTATTGCATAGTTTACAGCATTTATACATTCTTTCAAGGCACAAAAACCCAAAAAGAAAAGTCAGCCAACTGTGGCTAACAAAGGGAGTTAAGATTGTATAAGATTAAAAGAAAAGGCCTATAAAGTTGTCTGAGATAGTAGTAAACCTGAGGATTTTAGAATACAGCAAAGGAGGACCAAGAAACTGACAAAGAAAGGGAGAATAGAATATGAATGTAAATAGTAAAAAACATAAAAATGGACTGTCGAAGCTTCTATAGGTGTGTGAAAACGGGGTGTTTGGCTAAGACAAATGTGGGTCTATTGTAGGCAGAGTCAGGAGAATTCATAATGGGGAATAGTGAAATGGCACAAATGATTACTTTGTGTCTGTTTTCACTGAGGAAAATGCAAGAAATCTCCCAGATTTATAGATCCAAGGGACTAGGGCGAATGAGGAGTTGAAGGAAGTTAGTAAGAAGGATGTACTGGGGAAATTAATGGGACTGAAGGTTGATAAGTCCCCGGGACCTGATATTCTACACCCCAGAGTGTTGAAAGAGGTTGCTATGGAGATAGTGGATGCATTGGTGATCATCTTCCAATATTCTATAGATTCTGGAATGGTTGCTGCAGATTGGAAGGTAGCAAATGTCACCCCACTATTTAAGAAGGGAGGGAAAGAGAAAACAGGGAACTACAGACGTGTTAGCCTTACATCAATGTAGAGAAAATGCGAGAATCTATTATAAAGGATGTGATAAATGGACACTTGGATAATGATGATCTGATTGGGCACAGTCAGCATGGAAATGCGAATGGGAAATCATGTTTGATGAACTTGGAGTTTTTTTAGGATGTTACTAACAGAATCGTAAAGAGGAGTTGATGGATGTAGTATACTTGGATTTTCAGAAGGTTTTTGATCCCCACAGGAGATTGGTTAGCAAAATAAAAGCACGTGGGATAGGAGACAATATACTGACATGGATTAAGGATTGATTAACAGGCAGAAAATACAGAGAGTAGGAATAAACGGGTCATTCTCACATTGGCAGGTTGTGACTAGTGGGGTACCACAGGGTCAGTACTTGGGCCCCAGCTGTTCACAATATATCTCAATGATTTGGCTGTGGGAACCAAATGTAATATTTCCCAGTTCGTGGATGATACAAAGCTGGGCGGGAATGTGTGTTGTGAGGAGGATGGAAAGCGGCTTCAAGAGGATTTGGACAGGCTTAGTGAGTGGGCAAGAACATGGCAGATGGAATATACTGTGCAAAAACGTGGGGTTATCTACTTTGGTAGGAATAGATGGGCAGAATATTTCCTAAATGGTAAGAGATTAGAAAGTGTAGATGTACAAAGGGACCTGGGTGTCCTTGTCCATAAGTCACTGAAAGCTAACATGTAATTAGGAAGCTAATGGAATGTTAGCCTTTATCACAAGAGAATTTGAGTACAGGAGTAGTGAAGTCTTGCTCCAGTTGTATAGAAGCTTGGTTAGACCGCACCTGGAGTACTGTGAGCAGTTTTGGTCCCCTTACCTCAGGAAGGATATTATTGCCATAGAGCGAGTGCTACAAAGGTTCACCAGACTTGTTCCTGGGATGGTGGGACTGTCTTATGAAGAGAGACTGGGCCTGTATTCTCTAGAGTTGCAAAGAATGAGAGGTGATCTCATTGAAACCTACAAAATATTTAAAGGAATAGACGGGGTGGATGAATGTAAGATATTTCCCCTGGTTGGGGAGTCTAGAACCAGGGACACAATTTCAGAATAAGAGGGAAGCCACTTAGGACCGAGATGAGGAGAAATCTCTTTACTCAGAAGGTTGTGAATCTTTGGAATTCTCTACCCCAGAGGGCTGTGGAAGGTCAATCATTGAGTGTGTTTAAGGCAGAGATTGAAACAGGTCTAAAAACCAAAAATATAAAGGGATTTGGGGATATTGTGGGAAAAAGACATTGAAGTAGATGATTAGCCATGATCATACTGATAGGCAGAGCAGGCTCGATGGGCTGAATGGCCTTCTCCTACTTCTATGTTCCTATATTGATGATTTCTTAGGGCATGTTATGAATATGTAAGTTCATGGTTCAGGTGTTTTAGCAATATAAGTTTTGGTTAGGGGATTCATATTTATACGTGTAAGGTAAATGAAAACACCTGGTGAGAAGCAGGTAAACAACCCTAAAGTAACTGCAGTTCCAGGGGTGGCCTACCTTTATTTAGTCAGATCAGAGTTGGAGATGCTGAAACACTAAACAATGTATGACCCTTTTCTGAATTTCTTAGTGGAGACAAGATGTCTACAGTTGTCTCTATGAAGCGTTTAAATTATTCATATGATTTCCAAGAACAAAGAGTAACTTTGTGAATTTGAGATAATTGGGATAAATCTCTATTTTGGACATCCCGGGGATCCTTTTTGCTGTGGGGATAGGTTGCTGGGAAGTTTTATTTTGTTTTGGGTTTATCTGTGTGATTTTTCACAGAAACAGGCCGTTGAAGACTGGGAGCAGCTCTGAGACCAGCAAATGAAGAATCTGTAGAGTGGTAGCAGAGAGCTATCAGAAACCAATGGTGTTTTCAGTTTTGGAGTCACTGAGCAAGAAAGCAGTGAGGCCCATGCTTGAGCTGAGATGTCAACAATTGTGAGTTGGAGGGTCACCTAGCTGGATGTAGTGGAAGACCCCAAGAAATCTGATACTTTGAAGAATAGTGGGAACACTGAGGAGAACAAAAGTGAATTCCTGAAAGCTGTGGCACACCTTGGTTTTGTCCCAGAAAAAGTGAAGGTAGCCCTAAGATCCTGTAAAGTGTAGGGGAACACTTGAGCGGAAATAAAATGTAGAGCAGGAAGCCGCCTGTTGAGATTTTCAGGTTTAAAAGATGAATATTTACTAAATATTTAGTTTCAAGTTAGTAGTACTCACTTTCTTTAACTCTTGTATTGTAAAATCTTTGGTTAAAATATGAAATTTTCTGGTGTAATTCATCAGTTAATTACTGGGAGTTTTAATTTCTTTTTAAAAGTTGCTGGACTCTACCAAGATCATAACAAACTTGGGCCTCGTACAGGATTTTGAATGCACAGACTGAGAGGGTTACATTGGGATTTGCTAAAGTTTAATTGAGTAATATTTCATAGTACGTTTTACTGTATTTGTTGAAAAGTCTTTACATCAATTGCTGAAGCTTTTGTGGAGAGGGAAGATTTATCCCTAAGTGCATTACAACAATTAGCAAAGGTTAATTTACAGCATTGGCAGAAAAGCTGAGAATAGTTTTAGAAGCACCTGCTGCAAAAGCAGAAATAGTTGAGGTATTGACTTAACAGTTGAACCTTAAAGAAGAGAAAGATGATCCAGATAATGCTCCAGTTCAGTTGGCGATGATTCAGTTGCAAATGAACCAACTCGAATCGGAAAGAGGAGAGGAAAGGAAAAGAGAGATGAAAAATGTTGAGGAAAAAGGGAAAAAAGAGAAACGTGAAAACTTAGATTAGAGTTTCAAAGGGAGAAGGAATGAAGGAACTTTGAACTGTGTAGAGAAAGGCTTCGTTTGTGTGGACAGGGAATAACTGGCAGATTGGACAATAATTTAAATCCAGTCTCTGGGTTTTGATTTGGCTGCTGCCCAAATTCAGTGAGGAAGGAATTGAAAGGTATTTTGTCTCCTTTGAGAAATTGTTACAAAGCTAGCTTGGCCACAAGAAACATGGACCATTCTTTTACAAAGTGTGCTGGTAGTTTGCAAATACAGCATGCTATTTTATTTCCCTCCCTCACTCCCTCAAAAAAACCCTCGGTAGGTTTATCGTGTATATCTAGGTTTCAGGTTGAGTGTGGTGCTCCTTCAGGGGAAGGAGTCAGCGACTGCCCTTTGGCCAACACACCTCATGGTTCCTGAGTGCCAGCTTGTAAATTCTTTCTCCAATTCAAGTACCACAGCAAACACTTAGCTCTTCACAAGCTCTTTTGCAGTAGTAATTGGGCCTCAGTCCATTAGGCCATTCCCACCAACAAAAAAAAATGCAAGGATTTAAAGGGGCCGTACAGCTATCAGAAATTAATCCGAACTCCACAGCAGCCATTGCTGCCTTGAAGCTTGTAACATGAAAAACATGTCCCATGACTCCACTGGGGGTCACAGCCCATGGTTTAGGAAGGCCTGGAATAAACTAAGTAAGGATATTGAGGTATCTACCCCATTAATGGACATTGCAGAGGCAGCAACCATGCCTGCAGACTTTCAAATTTAAAGTTCTGTCCAGGAAGAACTGGAACTGCAAGCTCACCCGAAAGGACCCTGAAGGATTCCTGACACCTGACACCAAACTGCGCCTGCCAGTGTTGTGACACAGGATAGAGCAGCAGGAATTCAGGCAAATGGACAAATTCAAAAGGGCATTATAAAACCCCATCATGATTGGGATGATGTTATTCCTGAGTTGTGTGGAAGACTTAGGTTTGGAATGTAAAATGAAAGTTCAAATTTAAGAAATTGTCAATATTGTTCATTTCCGAATGGGATCAAGAAAAATTCAAGGACTACAAATTGTTAAAAGATCAGATCAAACAGAAGCATCAAGCCTTGCTATTCAAATATAAAAAGCATCAAAATTATATTCTTAAAGTAGCTAAGGAAGATTTTAACCAATGAAGGAATGAATCTTTTCTCAAAAAGAAGCCATTTGGAACTTGTTATCTTAAAAAGAGAATCCACAGAGTTTAAGTTTGGAACATGTCTTTAAGATAAACATATACCTGCAGTTAAGCAAGAGGAAGATAGTTTAACTGTGAAATTAACTGGGGAATTCTTTTTGAACTTAAACAATGAAGAAACTACAATTATGGATGAGAGTGAAGTTCAGGAAGCAAAATCTCAAGAGATTCATTCACAGCAAGTGCTTGAAACATGACATGCAGACAACCATGAGGAGTTTTCTCTTATTCGCAGCAAAATGGACTTTTGTATACATCAGAGGAACAAAGGAAGACATCGCATGAAGAAAAATTGTAAATTTTAATTGGATCGTGGTTCCTCACTACAGAGTCACCAATGTAATGTTGTTTGTGGACCATGGGGAGATTGATATGTGTATTGCGTGTGATAAGATAGCTGTTAAACATGTCGAGCATTGTTAGATTTTAGATGGTAGGAATAAAAACAGATGATGACGGTTATGTTTTTTCCCATGGTGGGTGGGGGAAGTGTTACATTAAGTAATTTACTGATTCATATATTTTAGGATTATAGCTTTTAGTTTGGGCTTGAATTTTTAAAATGTGAGATAAATGAAAACACCTGGTGAGAAGCCGGTAAACAAAGCAAAAATAATTGTCATGGGTGACCCCTTTCTGAGACGAGCTGTCTACAGCTGTCACAATATGGGGTTTAACTTATTCACATGGTTCTCCAGAACAAAGGGTAAGTGTGGAAATTGGAGATTATTAACTTCAATCTCTATCTGGGACATCCCAAGACTCTGCCACATTACTGTGGGGAATGAATGCAGCAAGGTTTTATTTTTGTTTTGGGTTTATCAGTGTCGTTTCTCACAGTAACAAGTAGTTGAAACCTAGGAATCTCCCTGTGACAAAAGCAGAGGAAGAATTGGCCAGGAGCTGTCGACCAGTAGCACAGAGCTTTCAGAAACCAAGGGCTTTTTCAGTTTTGGAGTCACTCAGCGAGAAAGCAGTGTGGCCAGTGCTTGAGCTGGGTGTCCACAATTGTGAGAAGCATCTAGCCGGATGCTAATGGAAAGACTCCAAGAAATCTCATGCCTCAGAGAATAGTGGGAACATTGAGGAGAATCAAAGTGAATTCCTGAGAGCTATAGCTCACCTTGGTTTGCCCTCAGCAGAACTGAACAAACATTCAAGATTCTATAAAATATAGGGGAACTATTGGATGGAAATAAAAATAGAACAGGGAGTGTCCTGTTGAGATTTTCAGGTTTAAAATATTTAAAAATATTTAAATGTATTCATAAAATATATGGTGTTAAGTTAGTAGTACTTGCTTTGTTTAACTCTTGTACAGTAAACATTTTTTAAAAATATGAACTCTTGTGTGTGTAATTCTTTCAGTTAATTACTGGGAGTTTGAATTTCTTTTTAAAAGTTACTGGTCTCCATCAAGATCATGGCAGGGGTTACTGTGGAATTTGAGGAATGTATAATCAGTAAGATTAAAGTGGAGTTTAAGATTGTAAGGGGCTCCAAGGGCTTTTAAATTATTAGTTTAGACATTAAGTAGAATAGGTCTTGATTTAAATTTGAACTGCAAACCTCTTTAGAGGGTGTTATTCCCATCCTGGTTACTCCTGCTAGGTCATCACAGAAAGATGATGTGACATCTAAAGAAGAAACAGAGCAGTTGCAAAGTCTGCTGGTCAGTTAAATTGGTTATGCACTCAGACAAAACCAGATGCTTGTTTTGATGTATTGGAACTAAGTAACATGATGAAGTTCCCTAATGTTGAGGATCTTTTGCTGTTGGTAGCTTCCAGGACAAAGGGAAAATCCTGTGGTCATATGACTTGTAGCAGCCATCTTTTTTGGTTCAGCAGAAAGTATTTTAAAGATAGCAAAAAGAATGAAGTTTGATATTACAGTGTTGGATTTCTTTCATGTCATTGAAACTCAACGCTTGAGGTAATGCTTCAGAGAGAATATAGGAAATATCTTTTCCTTCTATTTATTTTGAAATTTTGTTTGTGAATATCATTTGTTAAGTTGTGGTTCAAGAAAGAAAAAAGGAATCTGTTAATTGTGTGAGTTAAGGTTATATGTTGACAAGTGGGAAACATTCATTGGATAATTACTTATGAAGTTATAGGGACGCATTGACACTGGTGGGTTGTGGACTTTGGAGCTATACATTTGTAATGTCTCACTTTGTGAATAAATCTAAAACTAAGTAAGAATTGACTTCTGATCCTCATCCTTTGCTAACTCACTGCCAGAAGTTTATCAAATACAATATAATATTCAAATCTCCAACAGGCAGCTAATTCTTTGGTAGATCATATGCCTTGGGCTACAAAATAATCAGATTTAATAAGCAGCAAAATTAAACAGAGCAAGAGTTGCTTATTAGATCTCATATCTTAGGGTATGGAATGTTGATCAAAGTTGATATTGGACATGTGTTGGCTTTTAACTGCACTTCAACTTTTTAACAATCAAAATCAAATTAAACTACTAGTGTACTCTGTATATTAAATATTCTGATTGTACAGACTTTGCTCAGTAATCAAGCGATTTAATATTCTGTATAACAGAGTTTATAAAGGAGCAGGCACTCTCTTATAACTTGACCTCGCTGATCTTCATGTGAATCGCATCTACAATAAGCAAGGCATGTTAGGCAACCTGCCATAGGGGTAAAAGGCATGGAGCTCTCTGAGGCTGGTTGAGTTTAAGTTAAATCTGCTTAAGTTTTGTTACAATCCCAGCTTATAATACTGATCAAGTCAGATTCCAGAGTGAAACTTGGTTTGATGGATCTTAACTTTGCTTATTTTTTTCGAAACCATGGAGGTCAGTTACTGAACAAAGTCACAGGAGTCTGCTGTTCATGATTCCTTCACCCCAGATATGTCTTACAGACACATACAAATTCAAAAAGTTACAATTTTACCACACCTATCTTTTATTCTAATATTCAGGGTAAAGTATTGAGGTACATGTGAATTAATTGGTGAACTGTGGTCAGATACACCACATTCTAAAGTAAATGACAGATGCGACTAAAGCAGATTCTATGGATTTCTCAACAACCCACCCAGACACTTGTCACACCGTGAACCAACCGGTCTCACTGAAACCCTGTCTTTCTCATGAGGGTTTCCAATCTTCATCTTTGAAGAACTTGCCTTGGATACAACAGGATATAGTTCGGTTGGAGTCTTGGGCGGAGAAATGGCAGATGGAGTTTAATCCTGACAAATGCGATTTAATGCATTTTGGAAGGTCTAATACAGGCAGGAATTATACAATAAATGGCAGAACCCTTAAGTGCATCGATGGGCAGAGGGATCTGGGTGTACAGGTCCACAGGTCACTGAAAGTGGCAACACAGTTGGATAATGTAGTCAGGAAGGCATATGGCATGCTTGCCTTCATTGGCAGGGGTATTGAGTATAAAAGCTGGGAAGTCATGCTGCAGCTGTATAGAACCACACTTGGAATATTGCGTGCAATTCTGGTCACCACATTACCAGAAGGATATGGAGGCATTGGAGAGGGTGCAGAGGAGGTTTACCAGGATGCTGCCTGGTCTGGAGGTTATTAGCTATGAGGAGAGGTTGGAGAAACTCGGATTGTTCTCACTAGAGTGACGGAGATTGAGGGGTGACTTGACAGACGTTTACAAAATTACGAGCAGGTACGATAGTGGTGTTTAAGAGACAGATTGACAAATACGTGAATAGGATGGGAATAGAGGGATATGGACCCCGGAAGTGCAAAATGTTTTAGTTGACGGGCAATATGATTGGTGCAGGCTTGGACGGCTGAAGGGCCTGTTCCTGTGCTGTACTTTGTTCTTTGTTCAAATGTCACTCCCACTTGGACAGCTTCAATAAGAATCCACCTCTAAGATTCCAATCTCGCTTTCTGAGATTGCTTCCTCCTGGATCTCTGAGTACACGCAAGCTTCATCTTCCAAGCACAATTTCAGATCTTTGGCCGTGCCAAGCAGAACACAACTGCTCCAAAGGATATCTTTGCCTTTATGGCCATAGCATTGAGTCATCAACCTTCACCTGCCCTCTTGGATCTTTAGGGCTTCTGTCAAGCCCACTTTGCTTCAAGTCTGCTCCCTGCAGCTCTCTCTCATTAACTTGGATCCCATTGTTCTGCTCCTTTCTCTCAACTTTACTTAACAGGATCTGTTTCTTATCTCTGTCCTTGCCCCTGCCTGGAACTGTCTTCCTGAGATCTCTTTCTGTCCCATTCCCTGGTTTGGGATCTCTCCCTAGCCCCCTCCCCTTGTCCTGCCCCCTGGAACAGCTTCTCTGCAATGCCACTCCTCTTCAGGTCACCTGATCTCCTGTTTCATGCCTTTTCACTTTTTTCTTTTTCTTCTAAGCATTTACGCAAAGAGACACAGAAACTAGGAGCAGGGGGTCATTCAGCCCTTCGAGCATGCTCCGCCATTCAATATGATCCTGGCTGATCCTCAATCTCAACACCATTCTCTCACTCTCTCCCCATACCCTTTGATGTCTTTAGATTCCAAAAATCTTTCGATTTCTTTCTTAAATATATTCAGTGACTTGGCCTCCCCAGCCTCTGTGGTAGAGAATTCCACAGGTTCACCACCCCCTGACTGAAGAAGTTTCTCCTCATCTCAATCGTAAATCGTCTGCCCCGTATCCTGAGACTGTGACCCCTTGTTCTAGACCACCCCCCTCCAACCCAACCCCCAGCTGGAGGAATTATCATCCCTGCATCCAGTCTGTCCATCCCTGACAGGATTTTATACATTTCAATGAGATCTCCTCTCATTCTTCTAAACTCCAGTGAATACAGGCCTAGACAGTCCAATCTCTCCTCATACGACAATCCTGCCATCCCATGAATCAATCTGGTGAACCTTCACTGCACTCCCTCTATGGCAAGTATATCACTCCTTAGGTAAGGAAACCAAAACTGCACACACTACTCCAGGTGTGGTCTCACCAAGGCCCTGTACAGCTGCAGTAAGACATCCTTGCTCCTGTACTCAAGTCGTCTCACAATGAAGGCCAACATACCATTTGCCTTCCTAACTGCTTGCTGCACCTGCATGCTTGCTTTCAGTGACTGGTGTACAAGGGCACCCAGGTCCCTTTGTACATCAACATTTCCCAATCTATCACCATTTAAATAATACTCTGCCATTCTGTTTTCCCTGCCAAACTGAATAACTTGACACCTATCCACGTTATACTGCATTTGCCATGTATTTGCCCACTCACTGTCTAAATCACCTTGAAGCCTCTTAACCCTCCTCACCACTCACATTCCCACCAAGTTTAGTGTCGTCAGCAAACACAAATTGTAGTGGAGTTCCCCAGGGATCGATATTGGGAGCCTTGCTTTTCCTGATATATATAAACGATCTAGATCTTGGTGTACAGGTGGCAATTTCAAGGTTTGTGGCCAACACAAAACTTGGGAGAATTATAAACTGTGAGTAGGACAGTGAAGAACTTCAAGAGGACATTGACACATTAGTGGAGTGGGCAGATAGGTGACAGATGTAGTTCAATGCAGAGAAGTGAGGTGATACACTTTGGTACAAAGAACATGGAGAGACAGTATAAAATAAAGGATACTATTCTAAAGGATGTTAGGAGCAGAAAGACCTCGGTGTATATGTACATAAGTCATTAAAGGTGGCAGGACAGGTAGAGAGAGAGCAGTGTTCTAGGCTTCATTAATAGGGACATAGAGTACAGAAGCAGGGAGGTTATGATGAACTTATATAGGACACTGATTAGACCTCAGCTGGAATATTGTGTACAGTTCTGGGTGCTACACTATAGGAAGGATGTGAACCGATCGGGGGCAGTGCAGAAAAGGTTTATGAGAATGGTTCCAGGGATGAGACACTTCAGTTATGATGAAAGATTGGAGATATTGGGACTGTTTTCCTCACAGAGAAGGCTAAGAGGAGACTTGATAGAAGTTTTCAAAATCATGAGGGGTCTGGACAGAGTAGATAGGGAGAAACTGTTCCAGCTCATAAAAGGATCAAGAATGAGAGGGCACAGACTTAAAATGTTTTGCAAAAGAAGCAAATGTGAGGTGAGAAGAAGCTTTTTCACACAGCGAGTAGTTTGAGTCTGGAATGCACTGTCTGGAAGTGTGGAGGAGGCAGGTTCAATTGAGGCATTCAAGAGGCATTGGACGATCATTTAAATAGAAAAAGTGTGCAGGGTTACAGGAAAAAGGCAAGGAGATTGGCACGAAGTTAAAATGCTTAGAGAGCCAGTGCAGACACAATGGGCCGAATGGCCTCCTTCTACATCATAACAATTCTGTGATTCTGTGAAACTTGGAAATATTACATTTGATTCCCTCATCCAATCATTGATGGGTATTGTGAATAGCTGGGGTCCAAGCACTGATCCCTGCGGTACCCCACTAGCCTGCCACTCTGAAAAAGATCCATTTATTCCTATTCTCTGTTTCCTGTCTGCTAACCAATTCTCAATCCATGCCAATATATTACCCCCAATCTTGTTTTAATTTTGCACAACAAACTCCTTACCAAAAGCTTTCTGAAAATCCAAATACACCACATCCCAACCTGAAAACGTGAAAATGGGTGAACTGTGCAAAACGCCTGAGGCCCATTGGGAACTGTGGTTCCTGAGCTCTGAACTCCTGATCTAAACTCAAGATAAGTATCGGAGTTTGTTACAGTTCCCATCTGATGCAGTGAACCATTCCTCACTGTGAGCTTCTCCTTGGGCTTATCTGAGTGTGAGACAATTCTGAGGAGGCTTGACAGGTTAGATGCTGAGAGGGTATTTCTCCTCAGTGGGGCATCAAGAACTGGATGACTTGGTTTAAGAATAAGGGGTCACCCATTTAACCTGGGTGTGAGGAGGAATTTCTTCTCTCAGGAGCTTTGGAATTCTCTGGAGAGCTGTGGAGGCTGGGTCATCCAGCCTGAGTTGGACAGATTTTTCATTGACGGAGAGTTTAAGGTTATGGGGAACAGGCAGGAAAGTATATTTGAGACCACAATCAGGTCAGCCATAATCTTTTTGAATGGCAGAGGAGGCTTGATGGGTTGAATGGCCTCCTCCTGTTCCTATGTCTTATGCTCTTAGAGCAACCTTAGAACAGGATTGATTTGCCCTTCAATCTTTGGCCTTCCCATGTAATGGGAAGTTTTCTCTTCAGCTCCCACACTCAATGTTGTGGTTGCTTTTGGAACTCGGCATGTGAGGTGATTAGGATTTCCTGAAAGCTTCTAGCCTCATGAGGTGAAATTCAGTACAAGCAAGTAGCAGCTGACAGTGTTTTTCTCAAAGATTCAATCTCCCAGCCCAAGAAAACATTGACAACTTGCATTTATATGGTACCTTTACCATAGTGAAACCTTCAAAGGCAGGCTCACAATCACAGTGAAGGAACTGCAGCATGCAAATCACATCACTGCCCAGCTCCCTAATCATTTTGAGACACATCTCACATTCTCTTAGCTCCAGACTTAGGAATTTGCTTAAGCTCTATTCAACTGGGACCAAAATGTGGAAATCTACACTGATTATTCAAAAGATCTTGTTTTTACAGGTGAAATTAAAGATCAAGATAATTTTCTACAGGAGAAATGGAAAACAGATGCTAGTAATGACAGAGCTGCACTGGTATGTGACACCATTGTCTAATCTCCCCATCTTCAGTGATAGATCACTATCTTCCCTTTTAACATTACAGCCCATTACACAGTGGGAAGGGATATCTTCACATTCAAATCTCTTTGCTCCTCATTCCTTCAAGATCCCAGCAATTGAAATCTGTCATTGGGATCGAATGGATACAGGGGGTGTCATGTTTCTGATGGTGTTCTGATCACAAAGGACCCTGGGAATGTTCCCAAGCTCAGTCGAAACTGCCCCAAACTCACTTGCAGCGTTTCACTAACCCTCGGATGACTCCAGTGCTGCTTATCCTGAGTTTACAGGGATTAATAGGGATTCCGAATTCCGGGGGATTTTAATAGTGTAACTGGGGATTAGTTGTTTCCAGTGGCAGGCAGGTCAGTGCCCAAGGGAAGCAGGTTGAAGGTAATTGGAAAAAGAACAATGGCGGAGATGAGGGGAAGTGGTTTTACACGGCAAGTTATGATCTGGAACACGCTGTCTGAAAGGAAGCAGATTCAATAGTAACTTTCAAAAGGGAATTAGATCGATAATTGAAAAGGATAAATCAATGTAGATATGGTGGAAGAGCAGGAGAAAATTGGATCGTTCCTTCAGAGAGCCAACACTGGCATGAAGGGCCATAGCTGGCATAAAGGGCTATTGCTGGCAAGGCCAGCATTTGTTGCCCATCCCTAATTGCCCTTGGACTGAATGGCTTGCTAGGGCATTTCAGGGGGCAGATAAAAGTGAACCATATTGCTGTGGACCTGGAGTCACATGTAGGCAGAGCTGAAGGGCAGTTGTGAACCAGATGGGTTTTTAACAATAAATACTATGATAGTTGTCATGGTCACCTTGACTGAGACTAGCTTTCTATTCCAGATTTATCAATAGAAATCAATTTCCACCAGCTGCCGTGGTAGGATTTGAACCCATGTCCCCAGAGCCTAAACCTGGGCTTCTTAATTATTAGCCCAGTGACATTACTGCTGCACCAACATCTCCCATTGTAAGGGCTGGAGGAGGTTACAGAGATAGGGAGAGATGTAGGGGCTGGTTGAGGTTACAGAGGTAGGGAGAGATGTAGGGGCTGGATGAGGTTACAGAGGTAGGGACAGCGACTGGGGGCTGGAGGGGGCTATAGAGAGAGGGAAGGTTTTAGGGTTTGGGGGATGTTACAGGGATAGGGAGATTTTAGGGGATGGAGGAGGTTACAGAGTTAGGGAGGGTTGTAGTGGATGGAGGAGGTTACAGGGATAGGGAGGGTTGTAGTGGATGGAGGAGGTTACAGGGATAAGGAAGTTTGTAGAGGATGGAGGAGGTTACAGAGATAGGAAGGGTTGTAGTGGATGGAGGAGGTTACAGGGATAGGGAGGTTGTAGGGGATGGAGGAGGTTACAGGGATAGGGAGGTTTGTAGGGCATGGAGGAGATTACAGAGATAGGGAGGGTTGAGGTGGATGGAGGAGGTTACAGAGATAGGGAGGTTTGTAGGGGATGGAGGAGGTTACAGGGATAGGGAGGTTTGTAGGGGATGGAGGAGGTTACAGGGATAGGGAGGTTTGTAGGGCATGGAGGAGGTTACAGAGATAGGGAGGGTTGAGGTAGATGGAGGAGGTTACAGAGATAGGGAGGTTTGTAGGGGCTGGAGGAGGTTACAGAGATAGGGAGGGTTGTAGTGGATGGAGGAGGTTACAGGGATAGGGAGGTTTGTAGGGCATGGAGGAGGTTACATGGATAGAGAGGTTTGTAGGGGATGGAGGAGGTTACAGAGATAGGGAGGTTTGTAGAGGATGGAGGCGGTTACAGAGATATGGAGGTTTGTAGGGGATGGAGGAGATTACAGAGATGGAGAAGGTTGTAGTGGATGGAGGAGGTTACAGAGATAGGGAGGTTTGTAGGGGATGGAGGAGGTTACAGAGAAAGGGAGGGTTGTAGGGGATGGAGGAGATTACAGAGATGGAGAGGGTTGTAGTGGATGGAGGAGGGTTACAAAGATAGGGAGGTTTGTAGGGGCTGGAGCAGGTTATAGAGATAGGGAGGGTGGAAGTGAATGGAGGAAGTTATGGAGATAAGGAGGTTTGTAGGGGATGAAGAAGGTTATAGAGATAGGGAGGGTTGTAGTGGATGGAGGAGGTTATAGAGATAGGGAGGGTTAAAGTGGATGGAGGAGGTTACGGAGATAAGAGATTTGTAGGAGATGGAGGAGGTTACAGAGATAGGGAGGGTTGTAGGGGATGGAGGAGGTTACAGAGATAGGGAGGGTTGTAGGGGATGGAGGAGGTTACAGGGATAGGGAGGGTTGTAGGGGATGGAGGAGGTTACAGAGATAGAGTGGGTTGTAGGGGTTGGAGGAGGTTACAGAGATAGGGAGGGTTGTAGTGGATGGAGGAGGTTATAGAGATAGGGAGGGTTGTAGTGGATGGAGGAGGTTATAGAGATAGGGAGGGTTGTAGTGGATGGAGGAGGTTATAGAGATAGGGAGGGTTGTAGTGGATGGAGGAGGTTACAGAGATAGGGAGGGTTGTAGGGGATGGAGGAGGTTACAGGGATAGGGAGGGTTGTAGGGGATGGAGGAGGTTACAGAGATAGAGAGGGTTGTAGGGGTTGGAGGAGGTTACAGAGATAGGGAGGGTTGTAGGGGTTGGAGGAGGTTATAGAGATAGGGAGGGTTGTAGTGGATGGAGGAGGTTATAGAGATAGGGAGGGTTGTAGTGGATGGAGGAGGTTAGGGAGATAAGAGGTTTGTAGGGGCTGGAGGAGGTTACAGAGATAGGGAGGGTTGTAGTGGATGGAGGAGGTTACAGGGATAGGGAGGGTTGTAGAGGATGGAGGAGGTTATAGAGATAGGGAGTGTTGTAGTGGATGGAGGAGGTTATAGAGATAGGGAGGGTTGTAGTGGATGGAGGAGGTTACAGGGATAGAGAGGGTTGTAGTGGATGGAGGAGGTTTTAGAGATAGGGAGGGTTGTAGTGGATGGAGGAGGTTACAGAGATAGGGAGGGTTGTAGTGGATGGAGGAGGTTACAGGGATAGAGAGGGTTGTAGTGGATGGAGGAGGTTACAGAGATAGGGAGGGTTGTAGGGGATGGAGGAGGTTATAGAGATAGGGAGGGTTGTAGAGGATGGAGGAGGTTATAGAGATAGGGAGGGTTGTAGTGGATGGAGGAGGTTATAGAGATAGGGAGGGTTACAGTGGATGGAAGAGGTTATAGAGATAGGGAGGGTTGTAGTGGATGGAGGAGGTTATAGAGATAGGGAGGGTTGTAGGGATGGAGGAGGTTACGGAGATAGGGAGGGTTGTAGTGGATGGAGGAGGTTATAGAGATAGGGAGGGTTGTAGGGATGGAGGAGGTTATAGAGATAGGGAGGGTTGTAGTGGATGGAGGAGGTTATAGAGATAGGGAGGGTTGTAGTGGATGGAGGAGGTTATAGGGATAGGGAGGGTTGTAGTGGATGGATGAGGTTATAGGGATAGGGAGGGTTGTAGGGATGGATGAGGTTATAGGGATAGGGAGGACCGTAGGGATGAAGGTGTTTTACAGATTTTGGGGGTGAAACTTTCTCTGTGGCATTTTAACTCATTTGAACCCTCATTATATGGTTGGACCTGTGCAATGCGCAGCATCTTATTTTTTCAGCAGTTGAGATGTGAACCATATAATTGGAATGAGCTCCTTCGCCCTGGCTGCTCTCCTGTTCTCCGGTATCTGAGTTCACTGTTACTTTGAGGATTGTGTTAGCTGCATCTGCCAAGTCAGTTAAATGGACTGAGAACAGCACCCTGTTTCTGACAGTGACTGAGACCTGGGTCTGCATTGTCCCTCCAGGAGCCTTTGGTTCCATGGTTGCATTCATCCCTGTGATTCCATTGGTGTAGGATTCAAATCCCAGTCCAGGCAGCCCCAGTGTGCGGAGACTGGGGCTTGGATCTGAATTCTGGGTTGACATACCCGCACCAAGTGGGTTTGGGTGATACCTCAGCCCCCCTCATTGTACGTGTTGTGGGAGCTCATCAAACCCTTTCACTGCCTCAGACTAACCAGCCATGTCCCATTAGAGAGGGGTGTTTACAGCTATGAAAGGAGTATTCATGTTGTGGCCTGTCACGTTGTTAATCAGCTTACAAATCCATCCAATGCTTCATACCATTCTCCAAGGGCAGAGTGTAAAGATACAGCCGTTTATTCATTTCCTTTAGTGAGGTAGAGGCCTAATGTGAGCGTTTTTCAGGAGTGCTATTTTGAGGTTGGACAGATTCCCAGTGGGATTTTTCTGTTCAGGATTGTAGGGAAGGCTTAAGGAAACCATCTATACTCAATGTGAAATGAGATCTTTTGGTTTGTCAGGGTCAGCTGATCTCCTGACCCTCTTCCCACCCAACCCCAGCAATGAATGACTGTGACAAGAGAGATGACATTAGAGTCTCTGTCTGCTGGATGTCAACTGCTACTTTAGGGCTGCCCCTGCAATCCTCCCTATCACTGTAATTTTCCTACTTTAGCTCCATGTCCTACCCAACTAAAACCATCAGTCTCAGTCTTAGAAGCTCCAATTAACTCCCAGCATCTACAGAGAGAATTCAGAGAGAGAATTCTAGATTTCCATGACCATATGGAAAGCTCTTTCCTGATTTCCCTCCAGAATAGAAACATGGAAAATAGGAGCAGGAGTAGGCCATTCGGCCCTTCGAGCCTGCTCCACCATTCATTATGATCATGGCTGATCCTCTATCTCAACGCCATACTCCCGCTCTCTCCCCACACCCCTTGATGCCTTTAGAGTCAGGGAGTCTATCTGTTTCCTTTATAAATATATTCAGTGACTTGGCCTCCACAGCCTCTGTGGTAGAGAATTCCACGGGTTCACCACCCTCTGAGTGAAGACGTTTCTCCTCATCTCAGTCCTAAAAGGCCTACCCCATATCCTGAGACTGTGACCCCTTGTTCTAGATCCACTCCCCCCACCACCCCCCTCCCCCCGCCAGGCCAGAGGAAATATCTCTGCAAAAACAAAAATACCTGGAAAAACTCAGCAGGTCTGGCAGCATCTGCGGATAGGAATACAGTTAACGTTTTGAGTCCATATGACTCTTCATTTGGACACGAAACGTTAACTGTGTTCGTCTCCGCAGATGCTGCTAGACCTGCTGAGTTTTTCCAGGTATTTTTGTTTTTGTTTTGGATTTCCAGCATCCACAGTTTTTTGCTTTTATGGAAATATCGCTGCATCCAGTCTGTCCAGTCCTGTCAGAATTTTATACATTTCAATGAGATCTCCTCTCATTACTCTAAATACCAGCGAACACAGGCCTAGTTGGCCTGAATGGCCTGGGTTTAATTTTTACATCATATTTCTTTGTTCTAGATTGTGGGAAATAATTTCTCCTTATGTACCCCACTGAAATCTTTTACCATTTTATACCCTCCTATTAGATAATCCCTCAATCTTCTTAACTCGTGACTATGTAACCTCTAAGTTAAACCACAGAAACATTCTGGTGAATTGGGCAGCACCTGACTGAAGCCAATAGATTTTCCCTGGGATGCGGTGTCTGGAATGGAATGAGGTTCTTCACAAGGTGTTCTGAACTTACTATAATTGAAGAACATAGCTTCCTCTTCTTGATATTGCAATCCCCTGAGAAATAGGCAACATTTTGTTGTTACCCCCGCTGGTGGACTTCTGGAGAAAGGTATTGCAACATTCCCCTACTTCCATAAGCTCCTTTATAGAATGTACTGAGGCAATGTTCATTCTACATTCTGGGAGGTGAACCATCCCACAACTCCACCCTGCTACCGCACCACCGCCCCCCCCTCCTTTTTATGGCCTGTTAGACACCCTTCATTGGTACCTAAATTCTGAGACCCCCATTCTCAACCCCTACACCCCCATTTTCCACCCCAGACTTCCCATTCTCACATTCTCACCCCTGCCTCCTTGCTTTTCAGCTCCCCTCATTTCCAAGACCCCCCTCTCGCCCCAGCATTGTCACCCAACCCCTCCCCCCCTCTGCTTCCCCCACTGTTCTCAACCCCCTGGCTCTCCCATTCGGAACTCTGATTTACACCCACATGCTCAACCCCGGGCCCCCACATTCTCACCATCCGAGCCCCAGGGATCATTGAATTTTGCAGCATAGGGGGAAGCCATTCGGCATATCATGTCTGTGCTAGCTCTCTAAAGAACTATCAGTCCCACTTGCTGCTTCTTCCCTTCACTTTTTTCCCACTTATTAAGTACAAATCTAATTCTCTTTTGACAGTTACTGTCGAATCTGTCGCTACCTTCATTTCGAGCAGCGCATTCCAGATCATAACACAGGAAGTCTGATGGTTGGACTATAAGTGGCCTGTCGAATGTTTCCTTTCTTCCTCCTCCACCCTGTCTGATATTAAGATTTAATGTCAGACTCAATGGTGTATTCAGGAATCTCGAAATTCACTCCCTGTGGGTATCAGGTCTTGTGAACTGGAACGTTGCTGCACACTGTAGCAATGGAGTTTTACACACCACATTGTTCAGTTTCTGATATTGAAATATGCGCATCTGATCATTCTGGTTGTCCCACTGGTAACTTGGCTGATGTAATTCGCCAACAGTAAATCAGAATTTTAAGAGTGAGTATGATTTCATTCATTATCACTTTGTCTGGCAAAAACAACATCATATTAATTGCTGAAGTGACTCCAAGAGGCAGGAGCCTGTTTGAGTTATGGCTATCATTACTCCTTCTACATTTAAAAACTGAAAACACATCATTGGTTGGCCTGGGTAACAGCCACCTAAATATTGAGTGTGGGTTGTAACGTGGGGATGTTATAACCATGAAACATAGGGGACTGTGGCAGCATGAGGGGGTGGGGAGCTTTGCAGCCACGAATGAGTCAGGCCCTTTAAGTTACCATGCAAAACGCTGTCACACAAAAGAACTTAAAGGGGCTGTGCACTTAAATAAATAACCAGCGCACTCCCCAAATTAAAAAGGTTGGTGGGTGGTAACTGTGTTAACTGTCAACATTGTCATCCTGAGACTGCGATATTAAACTAGATCCTGTCTCTCTCTGGCTCAGACAGACATTTAAGATGATGTGATGGTATTTGAAGGAGAACAATGTGGTCTCTCGGTATCACTGAGCCAATATCACCAAACTAGTCCTATTGCTGCTTGTGGGATCGAGCTGTGCATGAATTGGTAGCCAAGTGACTACACTTCAGAAGTACCTCGTGCTACGCTTTGCACTGTTCCTCAGATGGATTGAGGGGTTTTATTCATGTAAAAATTGTCCATTGTCCACTGTGATTCCATCATATACTCCACAGCTGTAGACTCAATACTGGTTCTCAACACCACTCTGGCCTGATAATTGCCCTAAATGGAAAGGGAAGTGTCTAATTTTCAGGAACTATTTCCAAATGTTAAAGCATTTCAATTATCCTTACTCTGCCATCTTCAAATTAGTCTTTCTATTTCAGCTAGTTCTGTTACAGAGTTAAGATCTGCAGTCAAATATCATTTAAGTGCACAGTAACAGGATTAACCCAAAGCAGTTGCTAATCAAGTTTGTTTTTCTGATGAATAGCCACCATGTGGGACTTTAAATTAGTTAGGGATTAACCGAGGGAGTGCTGCACTGCCGGCTGTTCTTTCAGATGAGATGTTAAATAGGAGCCACCCTCTGCCTGCTCAGGTGGATGTAAAAGATCCCATGGCACTATTTCAGAGAAGAGCAGGGCAATTCTCCCTGATGCCCTGGTCAATATTAATCCCTCAATCAACATCACTAAAACAGTGTATCTGGTCATTATCACATTATTGTCTATGGGACCTTGCTGTGCGCTAATTGGCTGCCATGTTTCTTACATCATCACAGTGACTACACTTCAAAGTACTTCATTGGCCATAAAGCTGTTTCGGACATCTGTGGTTGTGAAAGGTGCTACCTGATTGGTCTGCCAGCTCTCAGGAGCAGGCCTCCCTCTTTAACAGGATGGTAACGCTGGCAGGAGCTACGGAATTGGCTCTCTGTAGCCACTCTATCAAAATTGTTCACAATTTTAATGGCCTCTATTTGGTTATCCCTCAGCCTTTTCTTTTCGAGAGAAGAGACTCCTTTTCCTGATATGTGTAAGCTCGTAGGTGTGACATCGTCCTTGTGGATCCTCTCTAGTGCCTCTATGTATTTATATATAATATTAGAACTGTACACAGTGCTCCATGTATGTTCTAACCAAGGTTTGATGCAAACTTAGCAACCCTATCCCTCTAGAAATAAACCCCAGTGCTTAATTTGCTCTTTTCTGGCCTTTAATAACCTGACATAAATTTGAGAGATTTGTGTATTTGTACTCCCAGTCCTTGTACTCCATTTAGATTCTTATTTTCCAAGTAATATATAACCTCCTCGTTTTTCTTACTGTAACATAATACTTCAGATATGTTGAAGTTCAGAACTGGAAAAAGTTAGAGTTATAACGATCAAGCTGAAAAGCAGGGAAAGCGAGGGAAAAGGGCAAAGGTGGAAGGAAGGAGAGATTAAGTGACAAGAATGGTGAAGGTGCAAGACCAAAGGGGTTGCTAATGGGACAAGTCAAGAACAAAAGAGGAGGTTTAAACGAGAATAGCAGAATCATTGCTATCGGCCAACATTCAACGGTTCAAGAAAGCGACTCACTACCAAGAAAGACGACCATTGATGGGCTGGGTTTCCCTAACAGCACGGTGGGTGTACCTACACCAGTTGGACACCAGCCGTTCAAGAAGGCAGCTCAGCACCACCTTCTCAAGGACAACTATAGGCAACAAGTACTGGTTTAGCCACTGATGTCCACATTCCGATAATTAATTTTTTAAAATTCCTAAAGTTTAAGATCATTGTAAACTTTTGGTAAACCCGTACAACAATTTACATGAAATTATTTTGCATATTTGAAATATTTTTAATGAAGAAAATTTCTGATGTTTTTAACTTTCTGTTCACAATATATTTCTTTTGCCTGACAACATTCAGCCACCTCAGGTCCTTTCATTTGACATGGTTAAAAGATGACTATCATATTTCGTGAGGCTACGATTGCAGTATGTGTCTCTCCATTTGATGCCATAAGTTAATATTACCATGCATGGTCTTGTTTAGTCTATAAATAGCTGGCATGAAACCTGTGGCTATGTATAACTGACTTGTGTCTGCTGAAAATGGCAGATGGCAGATGTTGGGAACTTCACTTTAATTCATTTAGTTAGCTGTAAAAGGATGAATTTTGCAAGTCTCTTCACCCTGTGCCATCGATTGTCCAATTGACAACACCTTCTGACATTCTACTTTACACCTCGTGCTGCTGAGTTACTCTGCTCACCCTCTGCTTTTGATGTGTCAGGGTCAGGCATGGATACTTAGGAAACACTGAGCCACTCATGGACACCAGCCGGTGAGCTCTGTAAATGTCAGCTGTTGCTCAATGAGTAACTCTGAGTCAGGAGATCGTGGCGTTAAGTCTCACTCCAGAAACGTAAGCCTTCTATCTAGGCTGACAGTCGAGTTTTGGTACTGAGGGAGTGCTGTACTGGTGGGGGTGCTGTCTTTTTGGTGAGACCTTAAACCAAAGTGCTGTCTGCCCTCTCAAGTGCATTTAAAAGATCCCATAACACTATTTTGAAGAAGGGCAGGGGAGTTATCCCTGGTTTTAGGCTTAATGCTGCACAATTAACATCGCTATAAGATCAGTTACCTGATCCTTATTAATGTGGGATCTTGCTATGCACATGTTGGCTGTCACAAATCTTATAATCCAATAGTGATCACTGTTCAAAGTACTTGGCTAGAAAGCACTTTAGGACATACTGAGACTTTGAAAGGCGCTATGGAAATGCAAATCTTTCCTTTTGAACAACCTCCCTTAGTTGCAGCTGCAGACGCTCAGTAATATGCTACTGTGATTTTCAAGTTACATAGGTCCATGCTGTGGGTCAGTGCCCACCAGGAACAGAGTTGGGTCTGTAGGGCCCGTTGTAGCAAACAGAGAGTGAAATCCTTGCTCCATGATGTTTACTCAGGTTTCAGACTGAAGTAGAGCAGAGGGAAGGCCATTCTGCCATCATTGCCTCTTTCTGCTTCTGCTCTCAGCCCAGCTCCTGAAGGTATCGCCTCATACTGTATCCTCTTCCAAGATCTTCAGCTCCCAATTCCTCATCCCAGCAGGAGTCCTGATGGTGACTGTCCTATTAGTGGATATCTCTGATTTTTTAGGTTCCTCCACCTCCTGCACTGTCTCCTAAGCACCTTAACAAAAAAAGGACTTGTATTTAAATAGTATCTATCATGACCTCAGGACATCCCAAAGTGTATAAGACCCAATGAAATGTGGTCACTGCTGCTCAATAGGAAACATGGCAGCCGATTTGCACAAGTAAGCTCTCACAGAATATTATATCATATCTAAAATATTTGTTTTGTGCTTTTGGTTGAGAGTTAAATATTGTCAAGGGCACTGTGGAGAACTCAGTGCTCCTCTTCGAATTAGTGCCATGGGATCATTTACATCCACCTGACAGGGCAGACAGGGCCTCGGTTTAATACCTCATCCAAAAGACAGTGCAGCACTCCTGCAGTACTGCACGGGCCATGTGCTCAAGGCTCTGGAGTGGGTTTCAACTACACAACGTTCTCACTCCATGATCAGATTGCCACGTCTCCCAGATCATACACAATGTTGTTCTTCATTTCCAGTGATATCTGCTTCAGTCAACATTTTCCTTTTCCCATCTAAAGACCCAATTGTGTTTGACTCTAATCCGTCTGTGATTGCCAGCTATCATGGAGAATTTATTACATGCAGGATAGATTTGAGTTTTTCAACAACATTGCACTGAGCTACAGTCTAAATGCTGCTCACAGCTGCAGCTCTGATCTTCACTAAGACTGGATAAGTCAAACAAATTCAATTAATAAAAACATTAACACTGAGTATGCAATGCCAAGAGTGCCTTGTCATGGAACAGGATATAGATGACTGAAGAGGTACAGCTAGTTCAGAACTGACAACAGTGGAAGAAATTCATTTGGCTCCAATGTTGCTGTTGAACTGACAGAGCGAGATTTAATCAGTTAAATATTACAGGTCAAAGTGAGTCCAGTGTTAGTCCAGATTAACTAAAGTCAAACATACATGCAACATATGCTGAGATTGGGTGACAAGGAACCTACACAAAGGTATTGTTACAGGATTTGTGTGGTCCCTTCCAGTCCATAATCCTGATGTTTGTCTGTAAGGTGTGTGTATTTCCTTACCCTCACACTGATTTTTCCTAATTTCAAATAAATTCCAGCCGCAGGCTTTATGGTGATATTAAATATAAAGAACGGTATTTATTATCACACACATGCTCAGAATTTTGAAAAGCAATGTCTCAGGCACTTGTCTCACACACTATCACACACACAAAGATTAGATACAGATGAAATTAAAGCTGTAATTATAAAGGCAGAATGTATAACTCAGTCTTTATGTCAGTGCAGGCCTATTGCCTTCCTGGTTGAGTTGATCCTTTAAATGGAGTGAAGTTTTTTAGAAACAGAGGTGTAATAAACTTGGGGTAGCGGGCAGGTTTCTTGTTAGAAACAGTAAACTTTATTTACAGAGCTCCTGATGAAACTACATGCCTGTACCAAGACCAAGGCTAGAAAACCCCGCCCCTAAGATTACCTGCGCTCAGGGCTGATTCATCTGTACAGTCACATGATCCTCATAACAGCATGAAAAGTTTTACTTACAATTACTACAAAAGGATTCTCATGAAGCTGCGAAGCCTCTTGAATACAAAAAGCCAGAAGATTGGTTCTTGGGTGGATTTGGAAGCTGGAGCAAGGACAGCCCTATGGCTGCAATAGTAGAGTTTCAGCTATGATGGTTCAGCTGTGTCTCTGAATTTGCTTTGTTCAGGTTATTTTAAACTGCGCTCTCCCTGAAAGTTAGTTTCAGTCATATAACAGGAGATTTAACATATCTGGGTCCAGACCACCACAAAGAAAAGTACAGCACAGGAAAAGGCCCTTCGGCCCTCCAAGCCTGCGCCGATCATATTGCCCCTCAAATAAAACATTTTACACTCCCGGGGTCCGTATCCCTCTATTCCCATCCTATTCATGTATTTATCAAGCTGCCTCTTAAACACCACTATCATACCTGCTTCCACCACCTCCTCTGGCAGCGAATTCCTGACACTCACTACCCTCTGCGTAAAAAACTTGCCCCGCACATCTCCTCTATAGTTTTCTCCTCTCATCTTAAATTTATGTCCCCTAGTAATTGACTCTTCTACCCTGGGAAAAAGCTTCTGACTATCTACTCTGTCCATGCCACTCATAATTTTGTAAACTTCTATCAAGTCGCCCCTCAATCTCCTTCACTCTAGTGAGAACAATCCGAGTTTCTCCAACCTCTCCTCATAGCTAATAACCTCCAGACCAGGCAGCATCCTGGTAAACCTCCTCTGCACCCTCTCCAACGCCTCCATATCCTCCTGGTAATGTGGCGACCAGAATTGCACACAATATTCCAAGTGTGGCCTAACCAAGGTTCTGTACAGCTGCAGCATGACTTCCCAGCTTTTATACTCAATACCCCTGCCAATGAAGACAAGCATGCCATATGTCTTCCTGACTACCTTATCCACCAGTGTTGCCACTTTCAGTGACCTGTGGACCTGTACACCCAGATCCCTCTGCCCGTCGATGCACTTAAGGGTTCTGCCATTTACTGTATAATTCCTGCCTGTATTAGACCTTCCAAAATGCATTACCTTGCATTTGTCAGGATTAAACTTCATCTGCCATTTCTCCGCCCAAGTCTCCAACCGATCTATATCCCGTTGTATCCTTTGACAATCCTCTTCACTATCTGCAACTCCTCCAACCTTAGTGTCGTCTGCAAATTTACTAATTAGCCTAGTTACATTTTCCTCCAAATCATTTATGTATACTACAAACAGCAAAGGTCCCAGCACTGATCCCTGCGGAACACCACTAGTCACAGCTCTCCGTTCAGAAAAGCACCCTTCCACTGCTACCCTCTGTCTTCTATGACCAAGCCAATTCTGTATCCATCTTGCCAGCTCACCTCTGATCCCGTGCGACTTTACCTTCTGTACCAGTCTGCCATGAGGGACCTTGTCAAAAGTCTTACTGAAATCCATGTAGATAACATCCACTGCCCTTCCCTCCCTTTGTCACTTCCTTGAAAAACTCAATCAAGTTAGTGAGACACGACCTCCCCTTCACAAAACCATGCTGCCTCTCACTAATACACCCACTTGCTTCCAAATGGTAGTAAATCTTGTCACGAAGAATCTTCCCCAATAATTTCCCTACCACTGACGTAAGGCTCACCGGCCCGTAATTTCCTGGATTATCCCTGCTACCCTTCTTAAACAATGGAACAACATTGGCCATTCTCCAGTCCTCTGGGACCTCACCCGTAGCCAGTGAGGATACAAAGATTTCTGTCAAGGCCCCAGCAATCTCCTCCCTTGCCTCCCTCAGTACTCTGGGGTAGATTCCATCTGGCCCTGGGGACTTATCCACCTTAATATTCTTCAAGATGCCTAACACCAACTCTTTTCTGATCTCAACATGATCCAGGCTATCTACACACTCTTTCCCAGACAAATCGACCGCTAAGTCCTTCTCTTTGGTGAATACTGATGAGAAGTATTCATTTAGTATCTCTCCCATTTCTTCTGGCTCCACACACAGATTCCCACCTCAGTCCCTGAGTGGGCCTACCCTTTCTCTGGCTACCCTTTTACTTTTTACATAGGTATAAAAGGTCTTGGGATTTTCCTTAATCCTGGTTGCCAATGACATTTCATGACCCCTTTTAGCCCTCCTGACCCCTTGCTTAAGTTTCTTCCTACTTTCTTTATATTCTCCACGATACGATGATGTTTGGCAACGATCATTCGCTCTTATCTCTGCCCTAACTTGAGCTCAAATATCCTTCTTTGCTCAATATGGCACTCAGAGATCGATGCTGGGGGGCAAATGGAACTGAGATCGATGCTGGGGGGCAAATGGAACTGAGATTGATGCTGGGGGGCAATTGGAACTGAGATCGATGCTGGGGGGCAATTGGAACTGAGATCGATGCTGGGGGGCAATTGGAACTGAAATCGATGCTGGGGGGCAAATGGAACTGAGATTGATGCTGGGGGGCAATTGGAACTGAAATCGATGCTGGGGGGCAATTGGAACTGAGATCGATGCTGGGGGGCAATTGGAACTGAGATTGATGCTGGGGGGCAATTGGAACTGAGATCGATGCTGGGGGGCAATTGGAACTGAAATCGATGCTGGGGGGCAATTGGAACTGAGATTGATGCTGGGGGGCAGTTGGAACTGAGATCGATGCTGGGGGACAATTGGAACTGAGATCGATGCTGGGGGGCAGTTAGAACTGAGATCGATGCTGGGGGGCAGTTAGAACTGAGATCGATGCTGGGAGGCAGTTGGAACTGAGATCGATGCTGGGGGCAAATGGAACTGAGATTGATGCTGGGGGGCAATAGGAACTGAGATCGATGCTGGGGGGCAATTGGAACTGAAGTTGATGCTGGGGGGCAGTTGGAACTGAAATCGATGCTGGGGGGCAATTGGAACTGAGATTGATGCTGGGGGGCAATTGGAACTGAGATTGATGCTGGGGGGCAATTGGAACTGAGATTGATGCTGGGGGGCATTGGAACTGAAATCGATGCTGGGGGGCAGTTGGAACTGAGATTGATGCTGGGGGACAATTGGAACTGAGATCGATGCTGGGGGACGATAGGAACTGAAATCGATGCTGGGGGGCAGTTAGAACTGAGATTGATGCTGGGGGGCAATTGGAACTGAAGTTGATGCTGGGGGACAATAGGAGCTGAAATCGATGCTGGGGGGCAATGGGAACTGAAATCGATGCTGGGGGGCAATTGAAACTGAAATTGATGCTGGGGGGCAATTGGAACTGAGATTGATGCTGGGGGGCAGTTGGAACTGAGATTGATGCTGGGGGACAATTGGAACTGAGATTGATGTTGGGGGGCAATTGGAACTGAGATTGATGCTGGGGGACGATAGGAACTGAAATCGATGCTGGGGGGCAGTTAGAACTGAGATTGATGCTGGGGGGCAATTGGAACTGAAGTTGATGCTGGGGGACAATAGGAGCTGAAATCGATGCTGGGGGGCAATAGGAACTGAAATCGATGCTGGGGGGCAATTGAAACTGAAATTGATGCTGGGGGGCAATTGGAACTGAGATTGATGCTGGGGGGCAGTTGGAACTGAGATTGATGCTGGGGGGCAATTGGAACTGAGATTGATGCTGGGGGGCAGTTGGAACTGAAATCGATGCTGGGGGGCAATTGGAACTGAAGTTGATGCTGGGGGACAATAGGAGCTGAAATCGATGCTGGGGGGCAATAGGAACTGAAATCGATGCTGGGGGGCAATTGAAACTGAAATTGATGCTGGGGGGCAATTGGAACTGAGATTGATGCTGGGGGGCAGTTGGAACTGAAATCGATGCTGGGGGGCAGTTGGAACTGAAATCGATGCTGGGGGACAATTGGAACTGAAATTGATGCTGGGGGGCAGTTGGAACTGAAATTGATGCTGGGGGACAATTGGAACCTAGATTGATGCTGGGGGACAATAGGAACTGAAATCGATGCTGGGAGGCAGTTGGAACTGAGATTGATGCTGGGGGCAATTGGAACTGAAATTGATGCTGGGGGACAATTGGAACTGAAGTTGATGCTGGGGGACAATTGGAACTGAGATTGATGCTGGGGGACAATTGGAACTGAAATCGATGCTGGGAGGCAGTTGGAACTGAGATTGATGCTGGGGGCTATTGGAACTGAAATTGATGCTGGGGGACAATAGGAACTGAAATCGATGCTGGGGGGCAGTTGGAACTGAGATTGATGCTGGGGGACAATTGGAACTGAGATTGATGCTGGGGGGCAGTTGGAGCTGAGATTGATGCTGGGGGGCAGTTGGAACTGAGATTGATGCTGGGAGGCAGTTGGAACTGAGATCGATAGGTTTTTGTTGGACAAGGGCTATCAAAGGATATGGAGTTAAGGCAAGTAAATGGAAATGACTAGCCATGATCTAAATGAATAGCAGGTAAGGTTCTAGGGCCAGCTATGTTTATTTCCTCACTGGATGACTTCTAGAACATCGCTGAACACGTTCACACAAATGTCTTTTTATTCTGTTTTAACACAGTCGGCAACGCTTTCATGTTAATCAGTTTCTATATGGACAGAGGAATTTGTTAGCATATGAACACTGAGGAAATGTACGTTGAGGCCTCCCTGTGAAAAGTCTGTTTTGTGATGACCAATTTATCAGAAAAAGACAGGATGAGGTTTGAAGATTTTTCTACCTTTAATATTTAAGCAGTTATCTAACTTTTCCATTTCTATCACTTTTCCCCAGAGGGAGTTTTATCTTTAACAAAACGAGTTGATAATTTCTGGAATGCACTGCCTGGGCCTAGGCTGAGACTAAGGCAGGCGATGGGTATGGTGGAGGCAGCAGGTACCAACACTCCCATGGTCTTTTATTTAAAGAACAGTGTAATATAGATGAATTGTGAGAAGACAGGCTGGCAGCCACCTGAATATGACCAACCCATCCTGGCCATGCCATGTTCTGCCTTATGTTGGCTGAACCTCACCAAAATTACCAGCATGTTTATAGCTATATTTGTGAAGACTTGACTGATTGGACACCAGGAAGAACTCCTCTGCTCTTCTTTGGAATATTGCCATGGGATTTTTCACATCCATCTGAGATCTATGTCCTTCTGACCCACAGGTGAAACCCCTCATGGCCTAATCGACACTGTAAACCATCCTGGAAAGCCTTTCAAGTCAATACTGAGTGCTGAAAATTGTTTCGTCTTGTCTTCAGGGTCGAGACGGGGTCTTTGGGGTTTGTCTGTTCTCCTAAAGTAAGCTACTCGAGATTGTAGTTTGTTAAAACAATTATTCTTTATTTACAGCTACCAAAAACATATTGGGATCCCTGCACAAGGCTAGATTTGTGCTTCCTCCAGATCTCAGTTACTCAATCATGTGGTTTCACATCAGCATCATGTACTTCTGATCTTAACCCTTTACTCTACATCTTCCTCCCAAGTCTTTATTGAATTATATACATATATTATATCTACATCTCCCCCCAAGTCTTTATCGCATTATGTACATCATCCTACATCTCCCCCCAAAGACTCAGACCTCACAGGGTTAGACTCTGAGGTGCTTTGGCCAATCTCCTTGATCTTGTTCTGATCTCTTTCTGAGGCCGAGGACATTCCTGACGTTCCCATTGGTCAGTATGAATGCTCTTCTCGTGGATGGCTGTAGAGATTTGGCTTGTTTCTTGTTCCTGATTTCCATCAGGATCTGCGTAGTGAGCCCAAGTTTCTATTGACTTTCTTTCCCAGGATACTAAGGTGCTGAGGTTTCTCTTTTCACTTCTCTGGTCCGTCTCAATCTGTATGGTATCTGTTGTGGAATTCTATCGATTATTATACTTTCTTTCTGTTTGTCTCATACCCTTTCTCTCTGGGCTTCAACACTGATAACTCTCACGCTCTGTGCCTGAAGTTAAAGTTATAAACCTGTTTCTATCTCCGTTCTTCCTCTTGCTGTTCGTTGTGGTCATTTGAGGTGATATTACATGTTAGTTTCTGTTGCAGAGCTGGAAGCTGTGTTCTCAATCTCCTTCCATTAACAACTCCTCTGGTAAGAAACTAATTTGTAGCGGTGAGGTTTGGTAACTCAGGATAGATAAATTTAGGCCTTGACTCTTCTTCATCAAGTCTTTAATGGTTCTCACACCTCTCTCAGCTTCTCCATTTGCTCGAGGATAACAAGGTGAGCTGGTTATGTGAATAATCCGTATTCCTTCGCAAAATTTTGGAATAATTCATTAGCAAATTGCAGACCATTGTCTGACATCACAATGTCCGGAATGCCATGTGTTACATAAATTCGCTTCAGTGAGTGAATGGCTGCATCCACCCTGATATTGGACAATCTGGTCACTTCAATCCACCTTGGGCAGTAACCAATGACGATAAGGAATATCTTGCCTTTAAAATCAAATAAATCCATTCCCAGGCGCTCCCATGGCCTTGATAGAAAAGTAGAAAGTGAGAGTGGTTCTTTTTGCTTTTGGCTTTTCACTGCATGTGTAAGACAATCAGAGATCATTTCTTCTGTAGAACGAGTAATGCCTGACCATCAGACTGATTACTGGGATCTTGCTCGATATTTTGCTGTCCCTAAGTGACCTTGGTGAAGCCTTTGAAGAATATCAAGCCGAAGTGTTCCTGGAATGGCTATTCTGTCACTAAACTGGAATTCATTAATGATTATGAGCTACTTCCTCTATTTGACTATTGCCATAGTACTGGATTATTGGGAGTATAGTCTGGACATCCTTTCAGATAGTATTCTCTTATCTGGATACATTCTTCGTGTGGTTGCTGTGCTTCTTTTATCTCCTGCAGCCCCTTTGCAGTAACCTGTGGGTGTTGAATAATGGGAGATGCATATGTTCCACCCCCTCGATGAAATGCAAATCCGGTAGATTGTTCTTCCAACAGGTATCCTAAATGGTGTATCTTCTGTCGTCTGGTACTTCCCTGTTATGGAGTCATATCTCATTCATCTTAATCTGAGCCATTGGGTTCTTCACAATCTCTTTCATGTTTACAAGAGTGACTAGTGGCTTATAGTCTATTTCTATTTTGAACCACAATTCCATCACATAGTCCGAGAATTTCTCACAAGTCCATGCTGCTGCCAATACTTCCTTCTCGATTGTATCATATCTTTACTCTGTGTCTGTGAGTGACCTTGAGGCAAAGTGAACCAGCCTATGTCTACCATCACTCTGTACCTAAGATTATACTGCACCCAGACCTGTGGATGATGCATCTGCTGCAGTTGGGATTGGTAATTCTGGGTGGTGATGTGCTAGAATTTCAGAGGAAATGAAAAGACTTCTGATTTTTTCGAAAGCGTTTTGCTGGTCTGCATTCCAGCACCACTGCTGACCCCGATTCAACAGCTGTCTCAAAGGTTCATTGAACTCTGCCAGATTTGGTGGAAACTTGCCTACTTGGTTACTGTGCCAAATAATCTCTGAAGTTCAGTATCGTTGAATTCAGGATTATTGAAACACTCTGATCACTTTTATTTCTTACGGGTTCATTGTTATTCCAGAGACTTGTACAATGTGACCTAGAAATTTAATGATAAGTTTTGCAAGTTCACATTTTTCATTCAATGTTAGGCCTGCATCCTGTAAGACTCTCAGGGCTGCTCTGACTCTGAGACCATGCTCTTCTCTCAGGGAGCCATGTATAAATATGTTGTCCATATGATATATTAATCCTTCCGTGCTTTCTCGAGTGGGACACGTTGTTCTCTGGAAAATTTGAGGAATGGACAAAATTCCAAATGGTCATCTTAAAGCAATAATGACTGAATGGTGTTATAAATGTGGTCAGCCATTTGGATTCTTTGTCCAGAGGCAGCTGCCAAAATCCACTGTTTGCATCTAATTTGGAAATAGACGGCTCTTGGTTAATTTGGCAAGACTGTCATATACTGAGGCCGTTGGGTGGATCTCACATTCCACTGACGCAGATTCTAATTGAGCTGTTTGGCTTTGGGACCATAACCTTTCCTGAACACCACTTTGTTGGCATGGTTACTGGTGAGATAAACCCTTGCTGTAGCATGTTCTCAATTTAACCCTTGACTCTGCCCAAGAGTGGGTGAGGGACGGTCATTGGTGTAAAGGGTCAAATTGGTTTAGCGTAAGCTGGCATGGTAATATGGTATTCAACCTTCAGTCTTCCCAATCCTATAAATAACGTTGGAAATTCATTCTTCAATATATTGTTGTCATGATCATGAGCAACTTTATCAACTTCATAGATTAGCTTCAATTTTAAGCACGCCTTCTCACTTAGTAACAAAGCATCTTGATTCCAGATGACATACAGAGATTCAATGATTTCTCTATCGTACTTCAATTTTGTCATGTGTTGGCAACATTCCACATAGTCCCATCTAGTCCCTGTAACTTGATAGATGAAGGTTGTGGTGTAACATGTTCAAGCCACTTTAATTTATTGGATAAGGCAGACACTCTTGCCCCTGTGCCTATTTTAAACTCTGTGGGGTGTCCATCCACTTCAAGTTTCATACTCCAGTATTTATTACGGTTGTACCAAACACTGGAATTGTTGCTGCTTCACTGGTGTTGCTTGTTGATTCTGGCCAGTGCTCACCGCTATCTGAACTCTGGCTCTCAGCTTGTCCCTGTTGCACCCATGATGCCCTGACTTTTGGGTGAGTTTTGAATCTGTCCTTTTTGCACTTCTTTTAAGGATCTCTTGACTTGCTAGGTATGTAGCTGCTTCTTGGAGTTTTCTCTGGGTGTTTCACACATTGTCCACTGCCACCATGTTACATCATCCTGAGCTGTTCCCTTGGAAGTTTTTATCAGCGCTGGTTTGCCATTGCTATTCCACTCTCAGGCGCGGAGTGAGGAGACAGGTCCGATGCCTACCTCCGCCAGAACAAGAATCAAACCCACACTGTTAGTGTTATTCTGAACCACACACTGGCCAGCTAATCATCTGAGCTAACTGGGCCCCTCTTGGTCATGCAACACCCTATGTAACAAGGTTTAGAGGTTAAGGCAGCCTTAAGTTTGAGCTCAGATTCTAAGCTGACACTTAAATGCAGTTACTGAGCAGTGTTGCACAGTCAGGTGGAATCTTTCAGATCAGACATGAAGCTGTGGCCCCTCCTGCCTCCTCAGGTGGATGTGGGCATTGTTTCAAACAAAAACAGGGGAGTTCTCCCCAGTTTTCTGGACAATATTTAGCCCTCGACGAACACCACCAATACAGATTAACCGGTCATTATTTCATTTCTGTTTGTGAGATCTTGCTGTGTGCCAGTTAGCTGCTGTGTTTCCTACATTTCAACAGTGACTACACCTCAAAAATCTTCAATGAACTTTGGCTGTAAAATGCATTGGAGTGTCCTGAGGTTGTAAAAGGTGCTATATAAATGCAAGTTCTTCTTTTTTGACTGAGTGGTTGGATAAAGGAAAAGGTTTGAAAGGATATTGGATCAGGGTAGATAAATGTGATTAGAATTCTCTAAATGCCATCATGGGTGAGTTGGCCAGTTCCTGTGTTGTGACTGCTATGTATTTCAATGCATAAAACTCTGCTTTTTAATAGCTTCTATTTGGTTAGCAAAATAGTTTTCATATTCTGTAATGTTTCAAAATGAGATCAATTCAATATAACCTTGGCCAATAGTTGAGGTTCGTCCACACCAAGAACTACTAAAAAACACACAGCAGTAATGTTTGTGGTCCGCTATACGTTATTCTCTGAAATTATCTGAGAAACATCCAGTTCAGTTTCTTATCTGGAAAATGTAGCACCATCAATTCTTTTTATTGCTTCTTCTCAGGATATGGATGTCACTGGCTTGGACCCAATTTGTCAACCCCAATTGGCCTTGAACATGTAATGGTGCACCACCTTCCTGAACCCCGGCAGTCCCTGTGGGAAAGATAAATGCTGTTAGGAATTTGATCCAGTGATAATGAAGGAGTAGGGATAAGCCCAAGGTGGGATCGTCCATGACTTAGAGGGAACCATGAAGATGGTGGTGTTCCGATGTGGCTGTGCAAGACTTCCAAGTTTCAGAAAATATGGGATTGGCACATGGTGGTGAAGTACGTATAGTGAGTTGCTGCAAAGAACTGAATGGTACGCTCTGCAGAGAACTGTGTGGTACACTCCGCAGAGAATTGTACTGTACACTCCGCAGAGAACTGTACTGTACGCTCCACAGAGAACTGTACTGTACGCTCTGCAGAGAACTGTACTGTACGCTCCGCAGAGAACTGTACGGTACACTCCGCAGAGAACTGTGCTGTACACTCTGCAGAGAACTGTACTGTACACTATGCAGAGAACTGTACTGTACACTCCGCAGAGAACTGTACTGTACGCTCCGCAGAGAACTGTACTGTACGCTCCGCAGAGAACTGTGCTGTACACTCTGCAGAGAACTGTACTGTACACTATGCAGAGACCTGTACTGTACACTCCGCAGAGAACTGTACTGTACGCTCCGCAGAGAACTGTACTGTACACTATGCAGAGAACTGTACTGTACGCTCCGCAGAGACCTGTACTTTACGCTCCGCAGACACCTGTACTGTACACTCTGCAAAGAACTGTACAGTACGCTCCGCAGACATCTGTACTGTACGCTCCGCAGTGAACTGTACAGTACACTCCGCAGAGAACTGTACTGTACACTCCACAGAGACCTGTACTCTACGCTCTGCAGAGAACTGTACTGTACACTCCGCAGAGACCTGTACTGTACACTCCGCAGAGACCTGTACTCTACGCTCCGCAGAGAACTGTACTGTACACTCCGCAGAGAACTGTACTGTACACTCCGCAGAGACATGTACTGTACACTCCGCAGAGAACTGTACTGTACACTCCGCAGAGAACTGTACTGTACACTCCGCAGAGACCTGTACTCTACGCTCCGCAGAGAACTGTACTGTACACTCCGCAGAGACCTGTACTGTACACTCCGCAGAGACCTGTACTGTACACTCCGCAGAGAACTGTACTGTACGCTCCGCAGAGACCTGTACTGTACACTCCGCAGAGAAATGTACTGTACGCTCCGTAGAGAACTGTACTGTATGCTCCGCAGAGAACTGTACTGTACACACCGCAGAGACCTGTACTGTACACTCCGCAGAGAACTGTACTGTATGCTCCGCAGAGACCTGTACTGTACACTCCGCAGAGAACTGTACTGTATGCTCCGCAGAGAACTGTACTGTACACTCCGCAGAGAACTGTACTGTACACTCCGCAGACACCTGTACTGTACGCTCCGCAGAGAACTGTACTGTACGCTCCGCAGAGAACTGTACTGTACACACCGCATAGACCTGTACTGTACACTTCGCAGAGAACTGTACTGTACGCTCCGCAGAGACCTGTACGGTACACTCCGCAGAGAACTGTACTGTACACTCCACAGAGACCTGTACTGTACACTCCGCAGAGAACTGTACTGTACACTCCGCAGAGACCTGTACTGTACGATCCACAGAGAACTGTACTGTACGCTCTGCAGAGAACTGTACTGTACGCTGTGCAGAGACCTGTACTGTACACTCCGCAGAGACCTGTACTGTACACTCCGCAGAGAACTGTACTGTACACTTCGCAGAGACCTGTACAGTACACTCCGCAGAGAACTGTACTGTACATTCTGCAGAGACCTGTACTGTACACTCCGCAGAGAACTGTACTGTACGCTCCGCAGAGACCTGTACTGTACACTTCGCAGAGAACTGTACTGTACACTTCGCAGAGACCTGTACAGTACACTCCGCAGAGAACTGTACAGTACACTCCGCAGAGAACTCTATGGTACACTCCGCAGAGAACTGTACGGTACACATCGCAGAGACCTGTACTGTACACTCTGCAGAGAACTGTGCGGTACACTCCGCAGAGACCTGTACTGTACACTCCGCAGAGACCTGTACTGTACACTCCGCAGAGAACTGTGCGGTACACTCTGCAGAGACCTGTACTGTACACATCGCAGAGACCTGTATGGTGTGCTCCGCAGAGAACTGTACTGTACACTCCACAGAGACCTGTACTGTACACTCCGCAGAGACCTGTACTGTACACTCTGCAGAGAACTGTACTGTACGCTGTGCAGAGAACTGTACGGTACACACCGCAGAGACCTGTACTGTACGCTCTGCAGAGACCTGTACTGTACGCTCCGGAGAGACCTGACTGTACACACCGCAAAGACCTGTACTGAACACTCCGCAGAGACCTGTATTGTACGCTCTGCAGAGAACTGTGCGGTACACTCTGCAGAGACCTGTACTGTACACTTCGCAGAGACCTGTACTATACACTTCGCAGAGAACTGTACGGTACACTCCACAGAGACCTGTACTGTACACTCCACAGAGACCTGTACTGTACACACCGCAGAGACCTGTACTGTACACTTTGCAGAGAACTGTACTGTACACTCCGCAGAGAACTGTACTGTACATTCTGCAGAGAACTGTACTGTACACTTCGCAGAGAACTGTACTGTACACTCCGCAGAGACCTGTACGGTACACTCCGCAGAGACCTGTACTGTACACTCCGCAGAGAACTGTACTGTACACTCCGCAGAGACCTGTACGGTACACTCCGCAGAGAACTGTACGGTACACTCCGCAGAGAACTGTACGGTACATTCCGCAGAGACCTGTACTGTACACTTCGCAGAGAACTGTACTGTACGCTCCGCAGAGACCTATACTGTACATTTCGCAGAGAACTGTACGGTACACTCCGCAGAGAACTGTACGGTACATTCCGCAGAGACCTGTACTGTACACTCCGCAGAGAACTGTACTGTACACTCCGCAGAGAACTGTACTCTACACTCCGCAGAGACCTGTACAGTACACTCCGCAGAGAACTGTACTGTACATTCCGCAGAGAACTGTACAGTACACTTCGCAGAGACCTGTACAGTACACTTCGCAGAGACCTGTACTGTACACTCCGCAGAGAACTCTATGGTACACTCCGCAGAGAACTGTACGGTACACACCGCAGAGACCTGTACTGTACACTTCGCAGAGAACTGTACTGTACACTCCGCAGAGAACTGTACTGTACACTTCGCAGAGACTTGTACAGTCCGCTCTGCAGAGAATTGTACTGTACACTCTGCAGAGAACTGTACTGTACACTCCGCAGAGACCTGTACTGTACACTCCGCAGAGAACTGTACTGTACACTCCGCAGAGAACTGTACTCTACACTCCGCAGAGACCTGTACAGTACACTCCGCAGAGAACTGTACTGTACATTCCGCAGAGAACTGTACAGTACACTTCGCAGAGACCTGTACAGTACACTTCGCAGAGACCTGTACTGTACACTCCGCAGAGAACTCTATGGTACACTCCGCAGAGAACTGTACGGTACACACCGCAGAGACCTGTACTGTACACTCCGCAGAGAACTCTATGGTACACTCCGCAGAGAACTGTACTGTACACTCCGCAGAGAACTGTACTGTACACTTCGCAGAGACCTGTACTGTACACTCCGCAGAGAACTGTACTGTACACTCCGCAGAGACCTGTACTGTACACTCCGCAGAGAACTGTACTGTACACTCCGCAGAGAACTGTACTGTATACTCCGCAGAGACCTGTACTGTACACTTCGCAGAGAACTGTACTGTACACTTCGCAGAGACCTGTACAGTACACTCCGCAGAGAACTGTACTGTATGCTCCGCAGAGAACTGTACTGTACGCTCCGCAGAGAACTGTACTGTACGCTCCGCAGAGACCTGTACTGTACACTTCGCAGAGAACTGTACTGTACGCTCCGCAGAGAACTGTACTCTACACTCCGCAGAGAACTGTACTGTACACTCCGCAGAGAACTGTACTGTACACTCCGCAGAGACCTGTACTGTATGATCCACAGAGAACTGTACTGTACGCTCTGCAGAGACCTGTACTGTACGCTCCGCAGAGACCTGTACTGTACACTCCGCAGAGAACTGTACTGTACGATCCACAGAGAACTGTACTGTACGCTCTGCAGAGAACTGTACTGTACGCTGTGCAGAGACCTGTACTGTACACTCCGCAGAGACCTGTACTGTATGATCCACAGAGAACTGTACTGTACGCTCTGCAGAGAACTGTACTGTACGCTGTGCAGAGACCTGTACTGTACACTCCGCAGAGACCTGTACTGTACACTCCGCAGAGAACTGTACTGTACGCTGTGTAGAGACCTGTACTGTACACTCCGCAGAGACCTGTACTGTACACTCCGCAGAGAACTGTACTGTACACTTCGCAGAGACCTGTACAGTACACTCCGCAGAGAACTGTACTGTACATTCTGCAGAGACCTGTACTGTACACTCCGCAGAGAACTGTACTGTACGCTCCGCAGAGACCTGTACTGTACACTTCGCAGAGAACTGTACTGTACACTTCGCAGAGACCTGTACAGTACACTCCGCAGAGAACTGTACAGTACACTCCGCAGAGAACTGTGCGGTACACTCTGCAGAGACCTGTACTGTACACATCGCAGAGACCTGTATGGTGTGCTCCGCAGAGAACTGTACTGTACACTCCACAGAGACCTGTACTGTACACTCCGCAGAGACCTGTACTGTACACTCCGCAGAGACCTGTACTGTACACTCTGCAGAGAACTGTACTGTACGCTGTGCAGAGAACTGTACTGTACACACCGCAGAGACCTGTACTGTACACTTTGCAGAGAACTGTACTGTACACTCCGCAGAGAACTGTACTGTACATTCTGCAGAGAACTGTACTGTACACTTCGCAGAGAACTGTACTGTACACTCCGCAGAGACCTGTACTGTACACTCCGCAGAGACCTGTACGGTACACTCCGCAGAGACCTGTACTGTACACTCCGCAGAGAACTGTACTGTACACTCCGCAGAGACCTGTACGGTACACTCCGCAGAGAACTGTACGGTACACTCCGCGGAGAACTGTACGGTACATTCCGCAGAGACCTGTACTGTACACTTCGCAGAGAACTGTACTGTACGCTCCGCAGAGACCTGTACTGTACACTCCGCAGAGAACTGTACTGTACACTCCGCAGAGAACTGTACTGTACACTTCGCAGAGACCTGTACAGTCCGCTCCGCAGAGAATTGTACTGTACACTCTGCAGAGAACTGTACTGTACACTCCGCAGAGACCTGTACTGTACACTCCGCAGAGAACTGTACTGTACACTCCGCAGAGAACTGTACTCTACACTCCGCAGAGACCTGTACAGTACACTCCGCAGAGAACTGTACTGTACATTCCGCAGAGAACTGTACAGTACACTTCGCAGAGACCTGTACAGTACACTTCGCAGAGACCTGTACTGTACACTCCGCAGAGAACTCTATGGTACACTCCGCAGAGAACTGTACGGTACACACCGCAGAGACCTGTACTGTACACTTCGCAGAGAACTGTACTGTACACTCCGCAGAGAACTGTACTGTACACTTCGCAGAGACCTGTACAGTCCGCTCCGCAGAGAATTGTACTGTACACTCCGCAGAGAACTGTACTGTACACTCCGCAGAGACCTGTACTGTACACTCCGCAGAGAACTGTACTGTACATTCCGCAGAGAACTGTACAGTACACTTCGCAGAGACCTGTACAGTACACTTCGCAGAGACCTGTACTGTACACTCCGCAGAGAACTCTATGGTACACTCCGCAGAGAACTGTACGGTACACACCGCAGAGACCTGTACTGTACACTCCGCAGAGAACTGTACTGTACACTCCGCAGAGACCTGTACTGTACACTTCGCAGAGACCTGTACTGTACACTCCGCAGAGAACTGTACTGTACACTCCGCAGAGAACTGTACTGTACACTCCGCAGAGACCTGTACTGTACACTCCGCAGAGAACTGTACTGTACACTCCGCAGAGAACTGTACTGTATACTCCGCAGAGACCTGTACTGTACACTCCGCAGAGAACTGTACTGTATACTCCGCAGAGACCTGTACTGTACACTCCGCAGAGAACTGTACTGTATACTCCGCAGAGAACTGTACGGTACACTCCGCAGAGACCTGTACTGTACACTCCGCAGAGAACTGTACTGTATACTCCGCAGAGAACTGTACGGTACACTCCGCAGAGAACTGTACTGTACACTTCGCAGAGAACTGTACTGTACGCTCCGCAGAGACCTGTACTGTACGCTCCGCAGAGACCTGTACTGTACACTTCGCAGAGAACTGTACTGTATACTCCGCAGAGACCTGTACAGTACACTTCGCAGAGACCTGTACAGTACACTCCGCAGAGAACTGTACGGTACACTCCGCAGAGACCTGTACTGTACACTCCGCAGAGAACTGTACTGTACACTCCGCAGAGAACTGTACTGTACGATCCGCAGAGAACTGTACGCTACACTCCGCAGAGACCTGTACTGTACACTCCGCAGAGACCTGTACTGTACACTCTGCAGAGAACTGTACTGTACGCTGTGCAGAGAACTGTACGGTACACACCGCAGAGACCTGTACTGTACGCTCTGCAGAGAACTGTGCGGTACACTCTGCAGAGACCTGTACTGTACACTTCGCAGAGACCTGTACTGTACACTCTGCAGAGACCTGTACTGTACACTTCGCAGAGAACTGTACTGTACACTCCGCAGAGACCTGTACTGTACACTTCGCAGAGAACTGTACTGTACACTCCGCAGAGACCTGTACTGTACACTCCGCAGAGAAGTGTACTGTACATTCTGCAGAGACCTGTACAGTACACTCCGCAGAGAACTGTACTGTACACTCCGCAGAGACCTGTACTGTACACTCCGCAGAGAACTGTACGGTACACTCCGCAGAGAACTGTACTGTACATTCCGCAGAGACCTGTACTGTACACTCCGCAGAGAACTGTACTGTACACTCCGCAGAGACCTGTACTGTACACTCCGCAGAGACCTGTACGGTACATTCCGCAGAGAGCTGTACGGTACACTCCGCAGAGACCTGTACGGTACACTCCGCAGAGAACTGTACGGTACACTTCGCAGAGACCTGTACGGTACACTCCGCAGAGAACTGTACTGTACATTCCGCAGAGACCTGTACGGTACACTTCGCAGAGACCTGTACGGTACACTCCGCAGAGAACTGTACTGTACATTCCGCAGAGACCTGTACAGTACACTCCGCAGAGAACTGTACTGTACACTTCGCAGAGACCTGTACTGTACACTTCGCAGAGACCTGTACAGTCCGCTCCGCAGAGAATTGTACTGTACACTCCGCAGAGACCTGTACTGTACACTCCGCATAGACCTGTACTGTACACTCCGCAGAGAACTGTACTGTACACTCCGCATAGACCTGTACTGTACACTCCGCAGAGAACTGTACTGTACACTCCGCATAGACCTGTACTGTACACTCCGCATAGACCTGTACTGCAGGCTCTGCAGCCTCAAGGCTGGAACTTCCCCTTCCAGAGGATGAGTGCAGTTGCAGGCGGGTTTTGCAGTGCTTTCCCTGCTGGGCGATGTCACAGGAAATCATACCCAATTTCACGCTTTGAAGCTCATTAATAATTCAGCGGCGAGTAGCTCTCGAAAGCACACAGCCGGGGGTTGACAGCAATTCATTCACTCTGCCGTCACCTAATGGGGTTGAAGGTCTAGGCACCATGTTTGAGACGCACGTGAACAGACACATTACCCTCAGCAGCCCAGCAACTGCATAGGGCTCCCCTCAGCAGCGACTCCCTCGGGGCCCTCCTCTGTGGGGTCCACCAGCACCGGGGTGTCCTCTACCCCAGGGATGGCTCCAGGAGACTCCACCAGCCTCACCGCGCCCGCCTGGGAGGCAGCTGGTTGGGCACCTGTCCTAGAAACGCCAATCAGGGCAGGAAGAGGATGGATGATCTCACCCCCTCTGCCAGGGCAAGTCAACCTCCTCCTCACTCCAGTCTCACCCTCTCATCATGGCTTCATGCACTGAATGGGTCACATTTCTCAGGGATCTCACACAATATCAGCTGGGGGGCGGGGGGGTGGCGGGGACATCAGCACTGATTGTCTCAAGCATTTTAACCTCACCAGCATCTCATCTATCCTGCTGCACAAACTCTACCCTCAGCCCTTACCGGGGAGGGCTGGGCACACACAGCAGGTGTGAACGCCCCCCCAGTCTCTCCTCCTTCACTTCTCATTGTGTTCCATCCATTTATCTACCTGCAGGCCAAGCTCACCCACAACCCGAGGGTGCTCTCCCAGAGAGGAGGAGGGACAGCAGACGTCCAGGAGCTGTGCCACATTGAGGAGGATGCCACTGAACAGGCAGGAGAAGGTAAAGGTTGCTCCTGTTGGGGGGAGGGGAGTGAGATCAGCATCTCTCAGCCAGTACAGATCAGCCCTCCATGAGTGGATCACCTCATGATAATCACAGTGAGTGACAGGCAATGTTTTATTTGCCTGCTTACGAGGTAAATCTCTACTTTCTCTCTCTGACAGGCCCAGGCAGACCACCGGAGCTATCATAACCCCAGCCCCCCAGGACACCTCAGAGGAGGAGGCTGAGGATGCCTCAGGTGAAGAGGTGTCACTGAGTCCACCTGCAGCCTCCAGCAGCTCAGAGAAACACGGGGTGGGTCATGGACCTAGATCAGACCCAGGCTCACATTCTGGGGAGAACCTCACTGTCGCTGCAGCATTCAGAGGCAGGGACAGCCCAGCTCCCTGGCACCGCTGGAGATCAGGCACCTGCTGAGTCCAAGTCAGATGATGAGCCTCTGGAAACGGCCATGCCACGCGTGGTAAAGATACAACGACAAGCGGCAGAGCATCAGGCAGAGTTGGGACAGGCTGTCAACAAACGACAGCAAAGGATGGAGGAGTCTGTCCACATTCTGTCTGATGTGATGACTCTGACATGTGAGCACATCGAGATCTCCATGGGAAGGGTGGCAGCCATCTTGGAGACCTTGGTCCAGCAGATCCTGTTGGATTTGCGCTCAGACCTGCACTCCATCGCTATCAGCATTGGTGGGATCCATCAGTGGCTAGGCGAGAAGGGACCTGGGCACCTACACCTCCCTCCAGGTGCCCCTTTTCCACAAGGAGTCAGGCAGAGGCCCTTGGGCACCCACAGGGAGGAGGACCAACAGCTGGAGACATCTGGGCCATCCACCCAGGTGACTCTGAGCGTCCAACTGATCCAATTCCCTCTGCCCGTGACCCGCTCACCTCCAGCTGTACAGGCCGAGGAGGTTGCATCTGCCCCACAGCAGGAAGCCCAGTGCAGCTCAAGGCCTCCAGGTCTCGGCCCTGCAAAGTCATCACAGACCACAGGAAGGAGCAGTCAGCAGAGGCCTCCACCTTTGCTATGGATGTTGGTGCTGCATCAAAACATAGCAGTAGGGTTAGAAAAATTAAGATATGTTGACATCACCCCGGGTCCTGGGTGTTCAATGACTGTAAATATCATGCAGCTTTGTAAATACATTTGCTGTTTAGGAGAATGGCTTTGTCATTTGAAAGCGTCATGTGTCAATGTGCCCTCTTTCTGAGAGGCTGAGCCATGCTCCCTGTCAGTGGTCACCTCCCACTGGGAGCCTCACATTCCTGTGATGCGTAGCTGACTCATGATAGTTACCTGACCCTTGTGTAATGTCAGGGAGATCTGTCAAACTCAACTGGAAGTGTTTGAAGAATGTTTTAGTAAATCTATCTTTAAAAGACAACATGGAGTTAGCCATGTTCAAAGCCTTGGAGGGTTAACTGCAATTGTCTGTCAAAATGAGATGGCTGTCTTCATTAGCGCTGCCAAAGCATAACGCCTGTAGCCATGGTCTCTCCAACCATGTGTGCAGCTCAGTGTCTGCTAAGAGTTTCTTGTTAAGGTGGTGACAACTGCATCACTTGCTTTGATCCTGTGTCTGAGCTCTTGTGCCGATTTTCACTTCCCAGAGCGGACAGATACAGGGTTCACCGCAGACCTTTCCAAAGATTAGGGCCGGGTGAATCATGAGGGTTGAAGGTGCAAGTCCGAATGCTGAACTTGCTCTCGATGTAACTGGTTCGAAAGGCCATTCAGTGCACTGGCACAGCACTAAGGGACAGGAGGAATGTGGCCCTGTCCCATTGCCTGCACCTTACTCCTCCTGGTATCTTGTGGCTGTCAGTGTGTCACGGGCATGTCTTCCACATTGTGCTTCTTCAACAGCATCCTCACATGGAAGCTGACCCTCATCTCCCTCTTCAAGTTCCTGCCCTTCCTCCTCTTCATTGTCCGAGGAGCTCTCAGCCTCCTCTATGTCTCCCTCTGGCAAGGGACCCCCCCCTCTTCTTTGAAGTGCCAGGTTGTAAAGGGCACAACAGACCACAATGATATGAGAGACCCTCTGTGGCGAGGATTGCAGAGCCCCACCTGAGCGACCCCAACATCTTCAGGATGCCAAAGGTCTGCTCGATGATGCATCATGTCAATCAATGCACCACTTTGTACCTCTCCACCAAGGCACCCTGAGGATGACACATGGGTGTCATGAATCAGTTTTTGGGCAGGTGCCACTTATCCCCAAGCAGCCACCCTGTAACTGCCAAGGCCCTTCGAATATCTGAGGCACCTGGGAGTTTCTCAGGATGTATGAGTCATGGGAACTCCCAGGGTACCTGGCACAAACATGCATGATGCGCTTCTGATGATCACACACCAGTTGAACGTTCAGGGAGTGAAACACTTTCCTGTTAATGAACATCAGGGGCTGCTGCCCTAGAGCTCTCCTAGCCACATGTGTGCAATCGATTGCACCCTGTACTCTAGGGAAACCTGAGCTAGCTGCAAAGCCCAGAGATCTCGCAGCCTGGCTAGCTTCTTCAAGTGTGCTTGCACATGACCAGGGGAGAGGCCTCATCCTGAATGAGACACAGCCAGAGTGAGTGTGGATTGGCAATTTGGTGCACAGTGGGAATTCGGTGCAGAGGGGAAGAGGTGCTCTTTGTATTTTTTCTTTGCTATCCAACTACAGAGAGTGGTCTTGCCCTGCTGCAACAGTAGAGGCTACAAGGGAGAGGAATGACTAGTGAGTAGTGGGTAAGGTCGAGTAAGTATTTACTACTTTTATAGCTTATAGTTTAAGGTCTTTTTGTGGTTTATAGTTTGTATATTCTGTAGTAAATGAGGATCAGGAAAGAAGGGCCCTAGAGTAATTGATTTAAAAGGTTTAATTTAAAGGGATAAGTCATGGCAGGAGAGCTCAAAACCGTGGTGTGCTCCTCATGTTCCATGTGGGAAGCCAGGAACATTTCCAGTGCCCGGGACCAGCATGTGTGCAGGAAGTGTGTCCAGCTGCAGCTCCTGGAAGCTCAGGTTTCAGAGTTGGAACGGCAGCTGGGGACATTGTGGAGCATCCGCAAGTCTGGGAACATCGTAGATAGCACGTTTAGAGAGGTGGTCACACTGCAGCTGAAGGGACTTGAGGAACGAAGGGAATGGGTGACCACCAGGCAGTCCAAGAGAAACAGGCAGGGAGTTCAGGAATCCCCTGGGGTCCCGCTCGCAAATCAGGATTCCATTTCGGAGGCTGATGAGGGCGCTGGTTTCTCCAGGGAGTGCGGACAGAGTCAAGCTTCTGGCACCACAAGCAGCCTGTCTGTACAGGAGGGGAGGAAGGGAGGAAGAGCAATAGTAATAGGGGATTCTATAGTCAGGGGAACAGATAGGCACTACTGTGGCCATCAACGTAACTCCAGGATGGTGTGTTGCCTCCCTGGTGCCAGGGTCTGGGATGTCACTGAACGGCTGCAGGGCATCCTGAAGGGGGAGTGTGATAAGGCAGAGGTCATGGTACATGTTGGTACCAATGACATAGGTAGAAAGAGGGATGAGGTCTTGCATCAAGAATTCAGGGAGTTAGGCAAATAAATCAGGACCTCTCGGGTTGTTTGAAGAAGTTCAAGGCCACTCTTGTGTTACAGGCACAGTGTTTACTGAGCGGAGTGTATATTGGTCAGAGTGTAAGTGAGGCAGGTATAAACCAGCCAGTGTGTATATTGAATGATGTGTATAATTGGGTATATATTTGGTGGGTGTATATTATGTGGGCGTATATTTTATGGGCTGCATTGTGGAAGGTGTGTATATTGGATGGGTATATACTGGATGTGTGCATATTGAATGGGTGTATATTGGGTGGGTTTATATTGAGTATGGTGTATAATCGATGGGGTGTATATTGGGTAACTGTGTATTGGACACATGTACATTGAATGGGTGCATATTGGACACATGTACATTGAATGGGTGCATATTGGACACATGTACATTGAATGGGTGCATATTGGATGGGTTTATATTGAGTATGGTGTATAATCGATGGGGTGTATATTGGGTAAGTGTGTACTGGAGAGGAGTGAATTGGGTGGGTGCTTATCGTGTGGATATATATTAGGTGTATATTGGGTAGGTGCGTATTAGGTGAAGTTGGGGTGCATATATGATGTGATGCACATTAGGCGCAATCGTCCCAGGTTTGTACTAAGTGCAGTAGAGGGCAGGGAAAAGGATGTTTTACCTGCTGGTCGTAATGGCAGGTTTTCACGCTGTATCATCCCAATCCCACCTCATTAATCATGCACTGCCAGGAAACAGGCCATTTCACTGGCGGGTGGCTCCACCCTCCAAGTTCTCCCCTAACTGCTTCCTCACGCCGGCTGCCATACTTAAAGTGCAGCCGCAAACACATCTCTCAGTGCTTACAGCCCAGTACCACTGCACCAAAAGGCAAGAAGACTTGCAGCCTCCTGACTCAGGTACACATCCTGAAATGCCTTCTGGACACTGTTGGAGCAGCTGCGATGTCCTCTACCCCTGCTCTGGCCACAGGAGGTCCATCGGAATGTCATCTTGGGAGGCAGTGGCAGCAGTGGATCTCACACCTTCTCCTCCCTCCCAGAAACATGATAGGGACCCCTTGTCCTCACTTATCACCCCACCAGCTTCCATATTCAAAGGATCATCCTCCGCCATTTCCGCCAACTCCAGCATGATGACACCACCAAACATATCTTCCCTTCACTCCTCCCTGTTGGCATTCCGTAGGGATTGTTCCCTCCGGGTCACCCTGGTCCACTCCTCCATCACCCCCTACACCTCAACCCCCTCCCACAGCACCTTCCCATGCAACCACAGAAGGTGCAACACCTGCCCCTTTACTTCCCCCCTACTCACTGTCCAAGGGCCCAAACACTTCCAGCATTTCACTTGCACTTCCCTCAACTTAGTCTACTGCATTCGTTGCTCCCAATGCGGTCTCCTCTACATAGGGGAGACCAAACGCAGACTGGGTGACCTCTTTGCAGAACACCTTTGGTCTGTCCGCAAGAATGACCCAGACCTCCCTGTCGCTTGCCATTTTAACACTCCACCCTGCTCTCTTGCCCACATGTCTGTCCTTGGCTTACTGCATTGTTCCAGTGAAGCCCAACGCAAACTGGAGGAACAACACCTCATCTTCCGACTAGGCACATTACAGCCTTCCGGACTGAATATTGAATTCAACAACTTTAGGTCGTGAACTCGCTCCTCCATCCTCACCCCGTTTTGACCCCCTTTTTCCAAATATTTATTTTTAAATTTTTATATATTATTTTCCCACCTATTTCTATTATTATTTTTTAAAAATTTATTTCCATTTTTATTCATAGTTTTATCCCCACCTTTTAGCCTATTTCGATCTTTTCTCCCACACCGTCCCCTCCCCCCACCCCCACCAGGGCCACGTGTCACTTGCTCATTCTGCTTTCTACTCTTAATGTTACCATTAGCACCTCCTTTAGCCAGTAACACCACCGTCAACGCCCCTTTGACCTGTTGTTCATGACATCTTTGTCAATTTCTCCTTTGCCTCCACCTATGACTGGTCCCCTATCCAGGTCTACATGTCCCACCCCCCCTTAAACAGTATATATTTCACCACACTTTTACTTCTCTTTAGCTCTGACGAAGAGTCATACAGACTCAAAACGTTAACTCTGTCTCTCTCCCCACAGATGCTGTCAGAGCTGCTGAGTTTTTCCAGCAATTTCTGTTTTTGTTTCAGATTTCCAGCATCCGCGGTATTTGGTTTTTAGCTGCACAGAAAGAGGTTGGCCATCCAGTGCAGGAGGAGGGTGAATGATCTCATCTGTGCCACCAGGGTAAGGAACCACTCTAAACTCACACACTCACAAGCCCATCACACATTCACTGGCATCTCACTCACTGCCGGCTCAAGGGACATCACCACTCACTCTCTCACACACACCCTCACATCTCCATCTGGCCCCATCTCCTCTGGAGACTGTCTCCTCAGGTCTCACCCTCTTGAGGCCACTTACACAGATCAACATATGTCCCCACACAAACCCTGGGATACTCCCCTTCCCCAGTACAGCCCTCACCCTGAAGCCTTTTTCACATGCCTAAGGCCACTTTTCCCCCTTCCCCAAGCAAGCCCTAGTCCTACAGCTGTTGAAAAGCCACCCCCGCCTTACAGCTGGTCTGGTAGGTAGAGACCTGCCCATGAGACCCCCTGAAAGTGCTGTGGTGCTGCCTGTGAATCCTGGCGCTGATGCCTATGAGTGCTGCCTGAAGCAAGATAGATAGACAAACCTCGAAGTCCCGAGTGAAGTGCAGCTCAGCAGTGGCACGTTGCTAATGTACAGATGTGAAACACTCAGGGAGTAATCATGCTGATGTGCCCGGATGATCCAGCAAGGGAGATGATTTCAGCGAGCAGGGCTGGAATTAAAAGCAAGTTCCTAACGGTGGGAAACATGACCGGCCATTGAGGGCTGGAGAGGACAATGTCACAAAACTGATTTTTGGCCTCCATATTGCCAGTTCTCGCCAATGGGCACAGAAAATTCCGCCCGTTGGGTGCGGTATATATGCTGGTGTGTACGAGGTGTGGTGTACGTGGAGGGTCGAAATTAGATGGGGCATAAATGAGGCATCTGTGTGCAACTCTCTCTCTCTAGGTGGCTCGAATTAAATAGTCCCACAGCGTTCCAGAGCACAATACAGGGACTGCCTTTGAATGAATTTAAACAGTACCCGCAGACAATGTGTAATGTCCCAGTAATCCTAACTGCTCTGTGCCAGAATGTACATGTCACGGATATTTTGAATGTGTGAAATTCTTCCACATTGTACTGGAATAGCTACTGAAGGAAACAATCAACCTGGCATGGCTGGCACAGATTCTGTATTGGCATCACTTTAATGGGCACATTATTTCACGCGTTCCAGTGATATGTGCTGTAGATTTATTGCAGCCTTTTTAATGAGAGAAGTGATTCAACTTGTGTTACTTGGCCCATGTTAGAATTCGAGTTCATTCCATGCCAGTTTCCTTCCCTCACTGTAACACAAAAAGAAAGACTTGCATTTCTATAGCACCTTTCACAACCACGGGACATCCTAAAGCATTTTACAGCCAATGAAGCGATCTTGAAATGTAGCCAGCAGAACAATGTTGGAAATTCGACAGCCAATTTGTACACAGCAAGATCCCACAGACAGCAGTGTGATTTTTGACCCACTAATCTGTTTTTGTGATGTTGATTAAGGATACTGGCACAGGGGATAACTCCACTGATCTTCTTTGAATGGATCTGAGAGGGCAGGCCCCCTAAAAGTGATGTGGTGCTGCCTGTGGGTCAGTTTAATATCGCAATTGAATGATGGTTCCTCTGACAGACTTCACTCATTCATTCCAAGGGTGTATAGCCAGCAATTGTGAAGAAAATGGCCTCAGATGTTCCGAATGCTGTCCCCTGTGGCTCAATGCCCCCTACCCCCTGCCCCTGTGGCTCAGTGCCCCCTGCCCCCTGTGGCTCAGTGCCCCCTGCCCCCTGTGGCTCAGTGCCCCCTAACCCCTGCCCCCTGTGCTCAATGCCCCCTACCCCCTGCCCCCTGTGGCTCAGTGCCCCCTGTGGCTCAGTGCCCCCTGCCCCCTGTGGCTCAATGCCCCCTACCCCCTGCCCCCTGTGGCTCAGTGCCCCCTGTGGCTCAGTGCCCCCTGCCCCCTGTGGCTCAGTGCCCCCTACCCCCTGCCCCCTGTGGCTCAGTGCCCCCTGTGGCTCAGTGCCCCCTGCCCCCTGTGGCTCAGTGCCCCCTGCCCCCTGTGGCTCAATGCCCCCTGTGGCTCAGTGCCCCCGTGTCTCTGCCCCCTACCCCCTGTGGCTCAGTGCCCCCTGGCCCCTGTGGCTCAGTGCCCCCTGCCCCCTGTGGCTCAGTGCCCCCTGCCCCCTGTGTCTCTGCCCCCTACCCCCGTGGTTCAGTGCCCCCTGTGGCTCAGTGCCCCCTACCCCCTGTGGCTCAGTGCCCCCTACCCCCGGACCCCTGTGGCTCAGTGCCCCCTACCCCCTGACCCCTGTGACTCAGTGCCCCCTACCCCCTGCCCCCTGTGTCTCAGTGCCCCCTACCCCCGTGGCTCAGTGCCCCCTGCCCCCTGTGGCTCAGTCCACCCTGTGGCTCAGTGCCCCCTACCCCCTGACCCCTGTGGCTCAGTGCCCCCTGCCCCCTGTGGCTCAGTGCTCCCTACCCCCTGTGTCTCTGCCCCCTACCCCCGTGGCTCAGTGCCCCCTGTGGCTCAGTGCCCCCTGCCTCCTGTGGCTCAGTGCCCCCTGCCCCTTGTGGCTCTTACTTCTGATTAGAAGGTTGTAGGTTCAAGCCCACTTGGGAGACTTAAGAGTGTGATCTAGGTTAGCAGTGCTGAGGGAGTGCTGCACTGCCAGAGGGGCTGTCTTTTGGAGGAATGTTAGATCAGGCTCTGACTACCCACTGAAGTGGATGCAAAAACCCCCATGGCACTATTTTGAAGCCTAGCAGGGCAGTTCTCCCAATGCCCTGACTGATATTTCTCCTTCGATCAACATCTCATTGCTGTTTGTGGGAGCTTGCTGTGCACAAATTGGCTGCTGTGTTTCCTACGTTATAACAGTGACTACACTTCAACAGTGCTTCATTGGCTGTAAAGCAGTTTCCGGCCTCCTAAGGTTATGAAAGGCACGATATGAATGCAAGTATTTTTTCAAATGAAACAGAGTTCATTTAATGGTCTCATTGTAACCTTTTTGACAGAGAATACATTGGATTCAGGTTTCAATCTGTCATATGGAGCAGCTCACAGTCTTAGCTGACAGAAATTCCATCTCGCTGTTCGTCTGCTGCAGTCTTGATGAAAATTTTCCCTTTCTTAAATCTCCAATTTTCCCACTGAAACTAATCCGTAGCATTAAGAAAATAAGAAAAGATCTATAAATGTTCAGCCCTGTGATGACTGGGTGGTTTCACTGGGAACTAAGCAGCCAGGGAATGTGCATCTGCTCTGTTACTGTTCCACACACTGCGCTCTGAGTCACACTGAAAAAGGAAAAGCTTCACATTTTCATTTTCCAGGGGTTTCCCAAAGTGCTTCAAACCCAAATGAATTATCTTTCCATTATACTGTTGTAATCTAGGGAACTACAAGAGTTAAGTGGCACACAGCACCCACAAACTACAATGCGATATTTGACAAGATAAATTGTTTTTTTACTGATGTTGATTGAAGGATAAATATTGACCAGGATGTCAAATTTTCCCTTGCTTCTCTGTCAATAGTTGGTGTGGGATCTTTTACATCCAACTGACAGGCCAGAGAAGGCCCTGGTTTCATTTCATATATCTGAAAGAAGAGGCCTCTGAGAGTGTAGCTCTCCCCTAGTACGGAACTAGGAGGGTCAGGCCAGACTGTGTACCCACACCATTGGAGTTAGGCTTGAACACCAAGTCTAAATATGTGAATGAAACATCAAAATGATGATGACATACATATCTAAAGTCCATCCATGTGTTTCTGAGGCAGCTCAAGAGCAGCTGCCCTGTGATCTTCCCGTTGAAAGATGTTTGTGTAATTCTTTCACTCAACCATTCTTTTCTCATCAGTATCTCTTTGATCTTTTTAAGCCATGAGAGCAATGCTCATGTTTTGAATTTGCTTTTGATCCAAGATTGATCAAAAGAACTAATTTAGTCTACACATCTCCAACAAGAGAGAATTTAACCATTGCCCCTTGACATTCAATGTCGTTACCATCTCTCAATCCCCCACTATCAACATCCTGGGGGTTACCATTGACCAGAAACTGAACTGGACTAGCCCTTTAATACTGTGGCTACAAGAGCAGCTCAGAGGCTGGGAATTCTGTAGCGAGTAACCTGACTTCCCCAAAGCCTGTCATATGAACATATAAATTAGGAGCAGGAGTAGGCCATTCAGCCCCTCAAACCAGCTCCACCATTCAATAAGATTGTGGCTGTTCTGATTGTGGCCTCAACTCCACATTCCACCTACCCCCGATAACCTTTCACTCCCTTGTTAGTCAATAATCTATCTGCCTCTGCCTTAAAAGTATGCATTGACCCAGACTCCATCGCTCTCTGAGGAAGAGAGTTCCAAAGCTTCACGATCCGCTGAGAGAATCTCCATCTTAAATGGGAGTCCCCTTATTTTTGAACTCTGTCCCCTAGTTCCAGTCTACTCCACAAGGGGAAACAGCCTCTCAGCATCCACCCTGTCTAGTCCCCTCAGGATCTTATGTTTCAATAAGATCAACTCTCCTTTTAAACTCCACTGGATACAGGCCCAACCTGTCAAACCTTTCCTCATAAGCTAACCCCCCATTCCAGGTATTAGTCTGGCAAACCTTCTCTGAACTGCTTCATACACATTTAAATGCTTTCTTAAATAAGGAGACCAAAACTGTGCACAGTACTCCAGATGTGGTCTCAACAACACCCTGCACAACTGTAGCAAAACATCCCTATTTTTATATTCTGTTCCCCTTTGAAAACCATCCACAAAGCATAAGTCAGAAGTGTGAAGGAATACTCTACACTTGCCTGGATGAGTGTGATTCCAACAACTTAGGAAACTTGACACTATCCAGGACAAAGCAACCCGCTTGATTGGTACCCCCATCCACAAATATTCATTCCCTCCACCACCAATACACAGTAGCAGCAGTGTGTGTACCATCTACAAGATGCACTGCAGGAATTCACCAAGGCTCCTTCGACATCATCTTCCAAACCCGTGACCACCACCATCTAGAAGGACAAGGGCAGCAGATTGATGGGAACACCACCACCTGGAAGTTCCCCTCCAAGCCACTCACAATCCTGACTTGGAAATATATCACCGTTCCTTCACTGTCGCTGGGATAAAATCCTGGAACTCCCTCCCTAACAGCACTGTGGGTGTACCTACACCACATGGACTGCAGCGGTTCAAGAAGGCAGCTCACCACCACCTTCTCAAGGGCATTTCGTGATGGGCAATAAGTGTTGGCCTAGCCAGCGACACCCATGCCCTGTGAATGAATATGAGGGAAAAGCAGATCTTAGGGATCTGCTTGGCTGTGCAGACTCACAGGGACAGGCTGCATAATCTGATACACTTATAGGTCTGGTTCTGTTCAATTAGTTCTCAGCCTAGAGACCTGGTAAAAAGCCTAGTCAAAGGGAACCCATTTGAAACCTGTGCCCTGATCCAAATTCTGCTCTCCAAGGGAAATAAAAATCGTGTTTTTCATCACCTCAGGATTTCCCCTATACAACCAACGAAATACTTCATTGGAGTGCGATCGCTGTTGTATAATAGGAACTTCTGCAGCCAGTTTGCACACAAGATGTGATCATGATCAAATAATTCCTGGCTGAAGCAGAAATCTTCACATTGACCTGCAGACGGGGCCTTGATTTAGGGACTCGCCCGAAAGGCTGTGTTTAGAGATCAGAAATGGTTTTCATTAGAGAAATGACAATTGAGAAAAACTACAATACAAACTTTGAAAATAAAATGTAGATCCAAGTGATTTGATTTGGAGTGGAGGTATGAGAGCAGCACCAGCAATCAGAACCCTGCACTGGGTCAGCCAGGGTTTTGATCTGAAGCCTCTGGAGTGGGACTTTAACCCTATGACCTCCTTTCACTTGGGAGTCGATCACCAAAAGTGCCTCTTGTATCCAGTGTTATCAGGGACATTGAGTGTGGCTGGTCATGTGATATTCAGAATCATGGAAAAAGTGATGAAAATGATAATGATTCTTTTTGTCAATACTTCCAACAGCTGAAACAGACAATCTAGTCACTTACCTTGTTGCTATTTGTGGGAGCTTGCTGTGCACATTACAACATTACAATGATTACAATTCAAAAGTGCTCCTTGGCTGTAACTGGGATATCCTGTGATGATGAAAGATGTGACAGAAATGCAAGCCTTTTGCTTGTTTCAATTTAGAAAAGACTTATATCAAAGAAGGAAATTTGTCCAGATCCTGTCTCCCCGGCTCAGATCTCTGGAAACCACAGCTGCTTTGTGTCTGATGATTCAGTACAATCAGTGATCTTTTAGTTACCCTGGTAACTCTGTCACCCCAATAACCAATTAACACTCAAGGAAAGCAACTCACTTAAACCCGGAGATAAGAAAAGCTGCAACTGCTGGAATTTTTAGTTAAAACAATTAAAACAATTAAAAAAACCAAAGGCAGGTTTTGAAAATTCACATTCCGCAAACTCAGCATTTCCTGGTGAGAGTGTATTTTGGGAATATCGAGGCTGAATCAGGTGTCCCATATCATTTTCCAGGTGACAGACTCCCTCTGAAAGGTGAATGAGCGAAACCTGTTGCCTCACCAGCTCCTGGAAGCAAGTTTTGAAAATGACCTGTAAACCAGACGACTGCTTTGTTACTGATTGTCAATCACAGTCTGTATCCACATTGTCGGGATGTTAGGCAATTATGCCAAGGCTACACACGTCATCCAGTTGCCAATGATACCTTCTATTCCGAGCAATCAGACAGTGTGAGTTATGTTGTGGAATAGGCACACACTAGCACAAATAGCACACGCTTTGCATGTTCCAGTTTGGATCATCTGTGCTTTGCGGATTTCTGAAGTTATTTAAGTGGGCGTGACTCCACAGGGCACAGCAGCCTGGTACTTAGCACAACCTGGCATGCAGCCTATCATCATTCAGAAAACAAAGGCCATGTGGGTTACTGATTCATGGAATGAAAATCCCATCCAAATGCATCAAGCAAGCTAACTGAGACTGATGGCTGTATTGGCTGGGGCCATTGCTACAAGTGTGTACTTTGTCTGAGGACAGCCTTGTTTATGACAGCCTGGGGTGGGACCTGATTCCTGGCATTCAGACTGTTCAGGTCTGTATGTTTGCAGCGCTTTCTTTCAGAGACAGAGGAGCAAGTTAAAAATAACAGTTGTTTTCTTTCTTTATTCCTTCGTGTGATGTGGTCGTCACCGGTAAGGCCAGCGTTTGTTGCCCATCCTTAATTGCTCTTGAACTGAGTGGCTTTTGCTAGACCATTTCAGACGGAGTTTAGAGTCAACTGCATTACTGTGGGTCTGGAGTCACATGGAGGCCAGACCAGGTAAGGACAGCAGATTTCCTCCCTTAAAGGGCGTTAGTGAACCAGTTGGGATTTTACAGCAATCACTTTTATAACAAGTTAACATTACTGAGACTAACTTTCAATTCCAGATTTATTAATTGTATTTAAATTCAAACAGCTACTGTGGTGGGATTTGAACCCATGTTCCCAGAGTATTAGCCTGGGCCTCTGAAGAACAGCCTTATCTCTGTGCCTGTTCCTATATTAAAGGTGGCAACTGAGTGAGCAGTGAGGCAGTGACCACATTGATGGCCTCCTCATGTTCACTAAAGGCCATGAGCAAAATTGGCAACAATTTTTTGCAGACCCAGCATCATCATTGGCAGGTTAGGAGTTTGGAGTTACAGAAGCCTCGAAACTCCATGAACCACAGTCCCAGTGAGGTTGTGACCCTACTGGGGACTTCCAGGGCTGACCCTGCCGGAGTTTGCAGGGACAGTGGGAGGTCATGCGGGCTGAAGGGCACCTCACCATTATGGATATATCTTTACTGCCCATATAAGGACCTCAATCCGTCAAAACGAGATCAGCTTCCACATGTACATAAGAAATTTCAACCCCAGGAGCCTATTCTGCATTCAATATGATCATGGCTGATCTTCTGCCTCAACTGCACTTTCCATCCACCTTTGATTCCCTGAGAGACCAATAATTTGTGTATCTCAGACTTAATATTCCACAATGGGACATTCACAGTCCTCTGGGATAGACAATTGCAAAGATTAACAACCCTGTGAGTGAAGAAATGTCTCCTCATCTCAGTCCTAAATGATTAACCTAACACAGTGTCCCTGTGTTTTAGATTCCTGACCAGGGGAAACAATCTCTCAGTGTCCACGCTTCAGAATCTTGTACATTTCAGATCGCGTCTTATTTATGTAAACATCCTGAGATTATAGGTGCAATTTACTCAGCCTCTCATCAGCCCCCTCATCCCAGGGGCCAATCTGGTGAACCTTTGCTGTACTTGCCTCCAATGCAAGTATATCCTTCCTTAAATGTGGAGATCAAACTGTGTACAGCATTTCAGCTGTGGTCTCACCAAAATCTTATAGAACTGCAGTAAGACATCCTCACTCCTGTCCTCCAACCCACTTACACAAAAGGCCAACGTGCCATTTGCCTTCCAAGTTGCTTGCTGCAACCACATGCTGTCTGTGTTAGTGTTCCTTGTACAAGTACACCCAAGTTCTGCTGAAGGGTCATGAGGACTCGAAACGTCAATTGTGCTCTCCTCCGCTGATGCTGCCAGACCTGCTGAGTTTTTCCAGGTATTTCTGTTTCTGTTTTTGTTTTGGATTTCCAGCATCCGCAGTTTTTTGCTTTTACACCCAAGTCTCTTCCACATTAACATTTAAAAGTTTAAAGCCTTTTAAAAAATATTCTGCTTTTCTATTCTTACTATCAAAGTGAATAATGTCACATTATACTCACCTGATACCTTGTTGCTTGCTCCCCTAACCTGTCTATGTGTCCTTGTGTCCTTCTCACAGTTTACATTCCCACTTAAGGTTGTATCAGCAGCAAACCTCGATACGTTACTGACAGCACGCAGTTCTACCTCTCCATTACCCCTCTCAACCCCTTTAGCCCTCTCCAGTGCCACAGTCAGCCTTCTGGCTCAACCTCCTGTCCTGGATGAGCCTCCCTTTCTTCCAGTTAGACATTGGGAATCATGGAAATTGTTGTCTTCAGCGTCCACCACTCAGTGTTCCTTCACCACTGATTCCACATCTCTCCCTGACTACTGAACCAGACCATTCTCAGCCTTGGGGTCCGATTCTACCCCAACATGAGCTTTCACCCCCATATCCACATCATCGCAAAGAGCATCTCTTTCCACTGCCTGAACCATCATCATTGTCAGCCCCTTCCACAATCCATCTGCTACTGAACCCCTCGTCCAGGCCTTTGTCTCCTCCACCCTGAGCTAATCCAGTGTCCTCTTAGCCAGGCTCTCATCCTCCAAATTCCACCCACCTTCTCTCAGCCAAAATACTGATGTGTACATCCAAACACACACCAGGTCCCACTCACCCATCACCTCCATTCCCATTGGCCAACACCAGTTTCATTTTCCCCAACGCAAACATAACATTCCTTTTTCGTGTTTAAATTCCTCCAGGGCCTGAATCCTTCCACACCCTTCCCCTCTCTGTAAACCCCTCCAGCCCCTACAACCCTCCCTATATCTGTAACCTCCTCCAGATCCTACAACCCTCCCTATATCTGTAACCTCCTCCAGCCCCTACAACCCTCCCTATATCTGTAACCTCCTCCAGATCCTACAACCCTCCCTATCTCTGTAACCTCCTCCAGCCCCAACAACCCTTCCTATCTCTGTAACCTCCTCCAGATCCTACAACCCTCCCTATCTCTGTAACCTCCTCCAGCCCCGACAAAACTCCCTATCTCTGTAACCTCCTCCAGCCCCGACAAACCTACCTATGTCTGTAACCTCCTCCAGCCCCGACAAAACTCCCTATCTCTGTAACCTCCTCCAGCCCCGACAAAACTCCCTATCTCTGTAACCTCCTCCAGCCCCGACAAAACTCCCTATCTCTGTAACCTCCTCCAGCCCCGACAAAACTCCCTATCTCTGTAACCTCCTCCAGCCCCGACAAAACTCCCTATCTCTGTAACCTCCTCCAGCCCCGACAAAACTCCCTATCTCTGTAACCTCCTCCAGCCCCGACAAAACTCCCTATCTCTGTAACCTCCTCCAGCCCCGACAAAACTCCCTATCTCTGTAACCTCCTCCAGCCCCGACAAAACTCCCTATCTCTGTAACCTCCTCCAGCCCCGACAAAACTCCCTATCTCTGTAACCTCCTCCAGCCCCGACAAAACTCCCTATCTCTGTAACCTCCTCCAGCCCCGACAAAACTCCCTATCTCTGTAACCTCCTCCAGATCCTACAACGTCCCTATCTCTGTAGCTTCTTCCAACTCCTACAACCCTCCCCCTCTCTGTAACCTCCTCCAGCCCCAACAACCCTCCCTATCTCTGTAACCTCCTCCAGCCCCGACAAACGTCCCTATCTCTGTAACCTCCTCCAGCCCCGACAAACATCCCTATCCCTGTAACCTCCTCCAGCCCCAACAAACCTCCCTAGCTCTGTAATCTCCTCCATCCCCTACAAACGCCCCTATCTCTGTAACCTCCTCCAGACCCTACAACCGTCCCTATATCTGTAACCTCCTCCAGATCCTACAACGTCCCTATCTCTGTAGCTTCTTCCAGCTCCTACAACCCTCCCCCTCTCTGTAACCTCCTCCAGCCCCGATAAACCTCCCTATCTCTGTAACCTCCTCCAGCTCCGACAAACCTACCTATGTCTGTAACCTCCTCCAGCCCTGACAAACCTCCCTATCCCTGTAACCTCCTCCAGCCCCAACAAACCTCCCTATCTCTGTAAACCCCTCCAGCCCCGACAAACCTCCCTATCTCTGTAACCTCCTCCAGATCCTACAACGTCCCTATCTCTGTAACCTCCTCCAGCTCCTACAACCCTCCTTATCTCTGTAACCTCCTCCAGCCCCTACACCCCTCCTTATCTCTGTAACCTCCTCCAGCCCCTACACCTCTCCCTATCTCTGTAACCTCCTCCAGATCCTACAACCCTTCCTATCTCTGTAACCTCCTCCAGCTCCTACAACACTCCCTATCTCTGTAACCTCCTCTGGCTCCTACAACCCTCCCTATCTCTATAACCTCCTCCAGCTCCTACAACCTTCCCCATCTGTGACCTCCTCCAGCTCTACAATCTCCCTGAACTGTCCATTACTCCTACTGTGGCCTCTTGGGCACCCATCTCCCCCCCACCACTTCCCACACCATAGATGCCATGTCTTTAGCCATTTAAGCCCCACGTTGTGAAATATCTCTGTAACCCCTGCCTTTGCACCTCCTTCTCTGTCCCTTGAAGATCTTTTTAAATCTCACTGCTTGATCACCCACCTAATATGTCCTTATTTGTCTCATTGTCCATGTTAACCTGATCACTGCTCTGTGAAATATCTTTTGGAATGCTTATGTTCAGTGCAACTCAAGGTGTCTTGTAAATGCATGTCTGAGTGTGTGTGTGTCTATGTCTGAGTGTGTGTCTGAGTGTGTGTCTGTGTGTCTGTGTGTGTGTATGTGTGTGTGTGTGTCTGTGTGTGTATGTGTGTGTGTGTGTGTCTGTGTGTGTGTCTGTGTGAGTGTGTGTGTCTGTGTGTGTGTATGTGTGTGTGTCTGTGTGTGTCTGTGTGAGTGTGTGTCTGTGTGTGTGTCTGTGTGTGTGTCTGTGTGAGTGTGTGTGTCTGTGTGTGTCTGTGTGTTCGTAAGTGTGTCTGCATGAGTGTGTACATGTATGTCTGACATATATGTGTGTGTATGTGTGGATATATGTGTGTGTGCATATATATGTGTGTACATATGCACGTATGTATGTGCATATGTGTGTGTGTGTGTGTCTTGAACGTGTATACATAATAATGCCTATGCTTGTGTCTTTGTGTCTATGCATTAATTGTCCATGTCCAGTGATTATGGGTACAGATAGTGATCTGTTGAACACAGGGAGGTACCAGGTCCTGTGAGCGTTTAGCAATCATTGAGTTCTCAGTCCCCTCATTCTCTCTCTCTCTCTCTCTCTGTGTCTTTCAGCTTTCACTGTTATATAACTCTGAGCTAGGAGTTATTATTGGACAGGCATGATTCAAACATTCTTCTGGCATTCTGTTGTCCAATATCTTAATGGCGGTTTTAACCTGTTTAAACCAAGTGGGTTAATGCCTGTGTTGGAACACTGGACAGAGGAGTGTCATCTGGTCATATTAATCATTCATTGACTGATATCATTAGTTGCATCTCTAGACCCAGTTCTCTTTGTCAGCTCCAAGAATCGTGCCATTACTTTTAGAGTCAAGTTTCAATCTTTGTACAGGTGATGTTGCTGACACGCAGAGAGTGGCTTCCTAAACCCGGACTCTGTTAGGTAGTCCAGTACACAGGAAGATCCCATGGTGTCTGCAGCAATCACCAACGACTACAGAATTCTCCAAAACAAAGAGACAAATGAAAAATTTAGATATTTGAATTCATCATGTGAGTGTCTCTTACTGTTACTGAGAAGATATAATTCAGCCTTTTTACCTCATTGAATTCTGAGTGTCCGGCCTGCACATACCCTGCCTACACTCGGGGCACAATTTAACATCCCCCTCCAGGTCCAGCCTTGGAGGGGAAGTGGGGGAGGGTGGGGAAATGGGCTGGGAAGTCTCGGGGTGGAATGTCTGACACCCTGCAGCCAATTAAGTCCAGGCAGGAAGGGTTGAGAATGGCCTCGGGTGAGGACCTTAAGTAGGGGGCAGATCACCACAGTCAGCCTGTAGTGGACCCACAGATCGCCACAGTCAACCTGTAGTGGACCCACAGATCACCACAGTCAGCCTGTAGTGGACCCACAGATCACCACAGTCAGCCTGTAGTGGACCCACAGATGGCCACAGTCAGCCTGTAGTGGACCCACAGATGGCCACAGACAGCCTGTAGTGAACCCGCAGATGGCCACAGTCGGCCTGTAGTGGACCCACAGATGGCCACAGTCAGCCTGTAGTGAACCCACAGATGGCCACAGTCAGCCTGTAGTGGACCCACAGATGGCCACAGTCAGCCTGTAGTGGACCCACAGATCGCCATATTCAGCCTGTAGTGGACCCACAGATGGCCACAGTCAGCCTGTAGTGGACTCACAGATCACCACAGTCAGCCTGAAGTGGACCCACAAATCGCCACATGCAGCCTGTAGTGGACCCACAGATGGCCACAGTCAGCCTGTAGTGGACTCACAGATGGCCACAGTCAGCCTGTAGTGGACCCACAGATCGCCACAGTCAGCCTGTAGTGGACCCACAGATCGCCACAGTCAGCCAGAAGTGGACCCACAGATGGCCACAGTCACCCTGTAGTGGACCCACAGATTGCCACAGTCAGCCTGTAGTGGACCCACAGATGGTCACAGTCAGCCTGTAGTGGACCCACAGATCGCCACAGTCAGCCAGAAGTGGGCCCACAGATCACCACAGTCAGCCTGTAGTGGACCCACAGATCGCCACAGTCAGCCAGAAGTGGGCCCACAGATCACCACAGTCAGCCTGTAGTGAACCCACAGATCGCCACAGTCAGCCAGAAGTGGACCCACAGATTGCCACAGTCAGCCTGAAGTGGACCCACAGATCACCATAATCAGCCTGTAGTGGACCCACAGATCGCCACTGTCAGCCAGAAGTGGACCCACAGATGGCCACAGTCAGCCTGTAGTGGACCCACAGATTGCCACAGTCAGCCTGTAGTGGACCCACAGATGGCCACGGTCAGCCTGTAGTGGACCCACAGATGGCCACAGTCAGCCTTAGTGGACCCACTGCCTTGACCATTAAATTCTGCCCTCACACTTTGTGCACACTCACACTCATGGCCTGTCCACAGTCACACCCTGTCCACACTCACTCACACCCTGTCCACACTCACACACACCCTGTCTGCACACACACTCTGTCCACACTCACACACACCCTGTTTGCACACACACCCTGTCCACACACACACACACCCTGTCTGCACACACACCCTGTCCACACTCACATATCCCCTATCCACTTTCACATACACCCTGTCCACACACACATATCCCCTGTCCACATTCACACACACCCTGTCCACACTATCGCACCCTGTCCACACTCATTCACACCCTGTCCACAATCACACCCTGTCCACACACACATATCCCCTGTCCACATTCACACACACCCTGTCCACACTATCGCACCCTGTCCACACTCATTCACACCCTGTCCACAATCACACCCTGTCCACACTCACTCAGACTCTGTCCACACTCACTCACACCCTGTCCACACACACACACCCTGTCCACACTCACACACCATGTCCACACTATCACACCCTGTCCACACTCACACACCATGTCCACACTATCACACCCTGTCCACACTCACAACCTGTCCACACTCACACACCCTGTCCACACTCACACACCCTGTCCACACTCACAACCTGTCCACACTATCACACCCTGTCCACACTCACACACCCTGTCCACACTCACATACCCTGTCCACACTCACTCACACCCTATCCACACTCACATACACCCTGTCGACACTCACCCATGCTGTCCAAATTGACCCTTATACACTTATCTGGTGCCCTCTTGGTGTTGGTGCTTTGGGATGGTACACACTGTCTGAAAGCACAATGGGCAGGCACTGTATAAACTATACCTTTGCTACGGGTGATTATCTCAGTTAGTGTGGTTATGGTCCAGGAGGATCCCAGTGTTTTAATATCAGAACAAATAAACAAAGTGAGTTAATGTCCTCTAATTATTGGCCCTCGTTAATCAGTTTAATTTCTTTCTGCCATTCCCAGTAGAGTTTATTTGTCAGACACAAGGCTGGAAAATGTTTATTGATGCTGTGTTGCAGTGATGAAAAGAGAGTTTAGAGAGCAGCACTCTGCATTCCAAATACAGAATCCTTTTATCGGTTCTGGTCAGTTTCACCAGTGGATTTTCACTGCTATGTTTACAAGTCTCTGAGCTAAACAATGGGCAAATTCATACATGTCGAGGGGCTGTTTGCTCAGTGTGTAGTTTGCTGTCTGTCCTTAGAGACCCAGCCCATACCTAACGTAGACAGAGCTGATGCTAAAGGGCCCTCTTCCACCAAATTGTACACAAAATAAGGAGCTTGCATTTCTATAATACCTTTCACAGCCTCAGGACGTCTCTCTGCACTTTTCAGTCAATAAAGTACTTCCGAAATGATGTCACTATTGTCATGTAGGAAAACGTGGCAGCCAATTGGTGCAGAGCAATCTCCACAAGTGACAATGGAGATAATGACCAGGTTTTATAGCTTTGATTAGGGGATAACGATTGGTCAGGTGAAGAGGGAGAAACCCTCCTGCTTTTCAAAGTAGTGCCACGGAATCTTTTACATCCAGTCAAGAGCGTCGGTTCCAAATTTTGTCCAAAGCGTCAAATATCCTCAGTACTGCAATGGAAGGTATCAGCTTGCATTTTGCGCTTAACTCCTGGAGTGAGAGCTGAACCCTCAACCATCTAACTCAGAGGCAAGAATGCTACCAACTGAGCCAGAGGCCACCAGCAGGGCTGGGATTTAGGCAAATGGTCAGCACAGAGCATCGGGGAGTTTCACACCATTTGCCTAGTTGGGGGCGGGGGTAGGTGGGGGCACATTTGCTATGAGGATATTGGTTTTCAGGGATAGCTGGAGTAAGGTGGGAAGGTCTGCGGACACAGTGATCAGAATTTGTCTCCATTAAGGACAATCATCAACAACGCCATGGAGCTCTGTGGGCTGTGTCAGTATTGGATTATTGAGCCCACCAATATGCCAAGCCAGAAACTGTGGAGGAACAAAGGGACATCAGTGTTCAGGTGGACAATCACTAGTGCACTGGTGAAAAATGACCACTGACAAGTCTTTAACTCAAAAAGAGTTGGAACACAAAGGGAGGGAAGCGATGCTTCAGTTTACAAAGCCTTGCACAGACCCCAGTTGGGGTGATGCGTATCCTTCTGCTCCTCCAGAGAGATGGAGTGAAGCAGCATAACCCTGAGGACAGGTTGTCTCGATCAGACTTGTATCCCCTTCCAGTCAGAGGGTTAAAGGTTAACCCAACTGAAGCATTGAAAACGATGGGGTCAATACAGAGAAACTATTCCTTCTGATGGAGGAATCTAGGCTGAGGGACATCATCCTCACATTACAGGGAGCTCATTTCACAGTGATATTAGGAAGCACTTTTTCACACAAAACTTCGTGGAAATTTGGAACTCACTGCCTGCAAAAGACTAGGCGTTGGGTGTTCAGTTGAAATTTTCAACACATATCAATAGATTTAGGTTGGGTAAGAGAATCCAGGGATGTGGAGTAAAGGTGAATAAATGGAATTGAGGTGCAGATCAACCATGATCTAACTGAATGGCAGAACAAGCCTGAGGCGTTGAAGGGCTTCTTGCTGATCCAAAGCTAGGCAGGTTATCTAACGGTGAAGGAGAATTAGACAATAGTTAAGTGTGGATTTGAGCAACATGCACTTTGGGACCCTGGATCATCTCTGCCAATCTGAGCACTGTAGCTGCTTCAGGCATATCCAGTGATCAGGCCTGACACATGGACACGATCAGTGTGGGTCACGCTTGCCTGGAGTTTTTCGAGCTGTTTCAACATCTGTGCAGTGACACTGAAAGTGGAAGCCACTGGGAGACAGTGTGATAATGTGGTGAGTATAGAACGACTCAGGAGGAGCAGGTGACTTGGATCGCCAGAACAAAAAAACAGTAACAACTGGGAAATAAGAATACTGGTCTGGGCTGGTTTTTCCTTCTGGACCCTCCACTACCTGTGCTTCCTCACCTTGGCATGGATTTCACCAGCCCTCTGCGGAAGAGATGGAAGGTGGAGGGCCCCATAAAATGGCCAGGGAAGGCAGTGGCTGGAATGTCCATTGTCCTCCCACTGCCATGTCATTTTACTAGTGGTGGGGAAGGTGGAGAATGGCCTGCCCACCCTCAGCTCAATGAAGGTGGAGAATGGCCTGCCCACCCTTAGCTCAATGAAGCCGCCTAAGTAAACCTGAGAGCCTAACTGCAGATTCGGAGTCAGGGTGCCCTCCTGTTCGGGCATCACTGGGCCTTGGAGGTGCCCCCACCCCTAGTGGCAATGGCCATCACTATGGCAACAGCGCCGCCTTCCCTCACCAACCCCAAACCCGCCTGCCAGGGCTTATCTGACTGGCCCTGGACCCCCAGACTTCAGTTACATGGTTGGGAGGGAGACATAGTTACCTCCCAGACACCGTGCCAGCAGTGCCCACCTTAACCCTGCAGCCCCGGCAAGTTTGGTATCGTCTGCAGGTTGGACCAATTTACATTCAAATTCATTGATGTAAATTAGAATTGACAGTGGTCCCAAAACTCATCCCACGGTCTCTCCGTTCAGTGTTTTACTGCCTCCCCCACCCCAGCACACCATTCCCACCCCCACCCCCACCCCCAGCCCCACCACACCATTCCCACCCCCACCCCCAACACACCACTCCCACCCCCACCCCCAACACACCACTCCCACCCCCAACCCAGCACACCACTCCCACCCCCACCCCCAGCCCCACCCCCAGCCCCAACACACCACCCCCACCCCCACCCCCAGCCCCACCACACCACCCCCACCCCCACCCCCAGCCCCACCACACCATTCCCACCCCCACCCCCAACACACCACTCCCACCCCCACCCCAGCACACCACTCCCACCCCCACCCCCAGCACACCACTCCCACCCCCACCCCCAACACACCACTCCCACCCCCACCCCCACCCCCACCCCCACCCCCAACACACCACCCCCACCCCAACCCCCCGCCCCACCACACCATTCCCACTCCCACCCCCAGCACACCAGCCCCACCCCCGCCCTCAGCCCCAACACACCACCCCCACCCCCACCCCCAACACACCACTCTCATCCCCACCCCAACACACAATTTCCACCCCCACCCCAACACACCACTTCCACCCCCACCCCCAACACAACACTCCCACCCCCACCCCAACACACCACTTCCACCCCCACCCCAACACACCACTTCCACCCCCACCTCCCCCGCCACACCAGCCCCACCCCCACCCCCAGCACACCACCCCCACCTCCCCCGCCACACCAGCCCCACCCCCACCCCCAGCACACCACCCCCACCCCCACCCCCAGCACACCACCCCCACCCCCAGCACACCACCCCCACCCCAACACACCACTTCCACCCCCACCCCCAGCACACCACCCCCACCCCCACCCCCAGCACACCACCCCCACCCCCAGCACACCACCCCCACCCCAACACACCACCCCCACCCCCACCTCCCCCGCCACACCAGCCCCACCCCCACCCCCAGCACACCACCCCACCACCCCCCACCCCCACTGCACCCTCACCCCAGCCCACCACTCCATCCATACCACCCCCACATCCCAATATCCCCTCACAAGTACATGTTATTTTCTATCCTTCACTTTCTTACTCACTGTGAGAATACCCTGAATCTCCACAGCTTGAGTCTGACTCGCAGCCTTTCATGTGGAACTTTGATCAATGCCCGCTGGGAATTGAGGCACAGCGAGTTTTTGGGCTTGTGCAGCTCGCTTGGGTTTGCTGTTTGTTTTGTGCGGAGTTTGCTGCTGATACTTAATTCTATCATTTTAATGAATTGGGAGGAATGAATCTTTATTGCTTTGTCAGATTTTTGAAATGTGCATGTGTTTCCAATCATCCCTCTCCCCAGTGTCCAACGATTCCCTCCCAACAATACTCATAGTCTCAGCAGCACTCTGGCACAAATATCAATATCTCTGGGAATTTAGTGAGTTTGATTTCTCTTACCCAGTCTGCAATTCCATCACACTTACTTTGAAATTCTAGGCAGACGGAGAGAGTTGTCTCTGTTTGGGGAGGAACGTTGCTTGTGCCTTCCCTTGTGAATACTTGGAGGAAGAGTATCACTCAGAATTTTAGCTATCTTGTGACACCATCTGTTTTAGGATGGTTGGCAGCATTTGATGTAGTCACCTCTTTTCTAACCACTGAGATGGAAAGCCTTACTGCTTTGCTTTCCACCTGAAGGTATTTGCTTTCCTATGTCACTCCCTGTCTCTCTCTCCCTCTGTCCCTGATCACCCATTTGATGTATTCCCTCAGGTTCCTGCATTCATCCCAGTGAATCCCCGTTTGTCACAGGATTTATACATTTGTTTATTTATTTATATGTACAGGATTTATTTATACATTTTCCTTATTATTTTCTGTGCTTCTTAACTTGTAAATCCACTTAGGTTAACATCTGCTCAGTCTGAACTTGGTGCAGTCATGTTTTTATCCTGCGCACTCAGCATTATTTATTTAAAGGTACACCCCTTCTCCCCCAGGGGAGTTCTGATAAACACTCCCCAGTTTGTTCCTCTTCATTTCCATGAGTTGAACCCTTTCGATGTTAAATAGCTGCCTCCCACTCATGGTGTTGTATACATGGTGTGTAAGGAACACTTCCTGTTCTGTGTCCCAATTTCAAAAACCCCCTCTGAAGTCGAGTGTTGCTGGCAAGGTCCCAGTTATGGACATCCTCAGTTTCCCTCAGGAGCCACTGAACTCCGTGTGCTGATGGTGCATCCACAATAAATAGGAAATTCCAGGAATTCGGAAATTTGATAATGGAGAGTGACAAATATCCAAGTTTGGATGCTGTGTAACTTAATGGGGCATTTTGAGGTGAAATTATTGTTGTGGTGATGTTAAGAATTTGAATTTAGTAATAACTCAGACAATAGGCTGAATTTTCCCAGAATTGCACTTAATGGGGTAGCAGGCGGGTAAAGTGGAGTCCTACCCATTGTATCTTCCCGAGCCCGCCTCATTATATATTCACTCCCACAAAACACGCCATTTCCATGGTGGGCGGGCTCTCATTTACCTGCTCACCGTCACCCCGCTGTTGCATCACGCTGACCGCCATCTTTAAAAGGCAGCTGCCAGCAAAGTGCTCATCACCACCAGCTCAGCACCGCTGTCTGGGAGACACGGCCAGCAAAGCACCCGTCACCACCACCAGCTCACCACCACTGTCTGGGAGACACGGCCAGCAAATTGCTCATCACCACCAGCTCAGCACCGCTGTCTGGGAGACACGGCCAGCAAAGGGATCATCACCACCAGCTCACCACCGCTGTCTGGGAGACACGGCCAGCAAAGCACCTGTCACCACCACCAGCTCACCACCGCTGCCTGGGAGACACAGCCAGCAAAGGGATCATCACCACCAGCTCACCACCGCTGCCTGGGAGACACGGCCGGCAAAGCACCCGTCACCACCAGCTCACCACCGCTGTCTGGGAAACACGGCCAGCAAAGGGATCATCACCACCAGCTCACCACCGCTGCCTGGGAGACACGGCCGGCAAAGCACCCGTCACCACCAGCTCACCACCGCTGTCTGGGAGACACGGCCGGCAAAGGGATCATCACCACCAGCTCACCACCGCTGTCTGGGAGACACGGCCAGCAAAGGGATCATCACCACCAGCTCACCACCGCTGTCTGGGAGACACAGCCAGCAAAGGGATCATCACCACCAGCTCACCACCGCTGTCTGGGAGACATGGCCAGCAAAGGGATCATCACCACCAGCTCACCACCGCTGTCTGGGAGACACGGCCAGCAAAGGGATCATCACCACCAGCTCACCACCGCTGTCTGGGAGACATGACCAGCAAAGGGATCATCACCACCAGCTCACCACCGCTGTCTGGGAGACACGGCCAGCAAAGGGATCATCACCACCAGCTCACCACCGCTGTCTGGGAGACACGGCCAGCAAAGGAAAAAACACTGCAGCCCCCGCTTCAACGACAGGTCCCTTGAGCGACTGTGGATGCCATGGAGGTCACTGGGATGTGCTCTACCCCCGCTCTGTCTGCAGGATGGGCAGCAAAGTCACCAACCGGCTTGGGAGGCGGGGGCAGTGGTGATCAGTGTAAACGCCCTGCAGAAGGGGACAGACACCCAGTGCCACAAAAGGATGAATGATCTCCTCTGTTCCCCAGGGTAAGTCACTCTTCACATCACTCCCAACTCACACACTCACAAACCCATCACACACCCACAGGGCCCTCACTCACTGCCAGTTCAAGGGACATCACCATTCACTCTCTCACACTCACCGTCAATGTCCTCATGCTGTCCATAGGACCAGTCACCACCCACACAGGCCATTCACACTTACCATCTGGTCTGGCAGGAGTCCTGATACACTCTCCCCATCTCTATCCAGGCAGGACAAGCTGACACATAACAGGAGGGGAAGGTCACAGACAGTTGGAGGGATGCAGGAGATCAAAGTTCTGACAGAATTTGAAAACAGAGCCACCCAGCTGGCCGGCGATGACCGGGACCGGTCCTGTACTGACGGTAAGGTCAGTGCTGCTCTACCAAGTGAGGATCCAGCAGTGCAACATCCATCAGTAACCATGCTGTGAGTGATGTGTCCTCTTTCACAGGACACTGCCAGGCACTGATTATCTCCCCTTGCTTCCACAGGCACATCTGGGAAACAGCCAACAGAGTCCATGACGCAGGGCCTCCAATCAAGCCCCAAAGAAACCTCTGAAGAGGAATCTGGAGGCACCCTCTCTGAAGACCCATCACAGCCTCACCCACACCCTCCACCAGCGCAGAGACACACACCTCGGTGGGACTGAGCTTTAGAGTAACCTCGGGATCACAATCTGGTGAGCACATCGCACTGTCTGATCCACAGCAGGCGGAGACAGGGACTTCCCAGATCCCCGGCACTCGGAGAGCTGCTGGAGGCCAGAATGTTGCTGAGTCTGAGTCAGATGAGGAGCCTCTGGTTCTCGATCATGTCACAGCTGCTGGAGCTGCAAAGACAAGCTCAGGAACATCAGGAAGGGATGTCCGCTGCACTCCTCAGATTGCAAAGCACGATGGAGGAGTCCGTCCACCTTCACTCTGAGGTGATAGCGCCAACATTGCAACACACCGAGGTCAACATCTGGCAGGATGGCGGCCGCCATGGAGACCTTGGTCCTGGACGTCACTCCTGTACTGCTGCACGGGCTCAACTCCATCGATGATGCCATAGTTGGCCTCCAACAGTGTGAACGTGAGAGGGGCACGGGGCAGCTCGATCTCACCCCAGTTACCCCTTCTCCTCAAGGATTCAGCCTGGGGCCCTCAGGCACCCATAGGGAGGAGGATCAGCAGGTGCACAGCCTGGGGCCATCCATCCAGGTGACTCTGGGAGTGTCCGGCCCATTCGAATCTCCTCTTCCTGTGACCCCAGCAGCTCCAGCTCCACAGGGCAAGGAGGGTGTCACTGCCACACAGCAGGCCAGGGCCCTCCAGGTCTCAGCCCTCCAGAGGATGCCCGCCAAGGTGATCACAGACAGCGTGTAGCAGTCAGCAGGCTGTCTCCACCTCCGCTGTGGATGGCCGGGGAGCACCAAGGATTAGGAAAGTTAAAGAGAATTAGTCGCACAGTCTGGCCACGGGTTTTAATCACTTGTACATAATGTTCACTATTGTTAATAAACTCCCAAGAATGCCTCCCTGCCTGTGGCTCCTTGTTCTGATGAGCAGTGTTCATGTCACTCAGATGTGAAGCCTTTCTGCACAAGATAAAAGCAGATGTCTAAGTTCAGGGCCTCTTCCCTGTGTCTGTGCAGCCTTCAGACCACAGTGATGGTCCAGCCTCACACTCCCTGGACACATTACTGATACCTGTACCTCGGCGATGCTGGTCATTGCTGTCAGAATGTAGTGGGCAGGCACCAGAGTTCCCTCATTCTCTCTGTGTGCTCTCAGCACCTTTAATGTGGGGCTGGCCCCCATCACACCAGCATCTGTGACCAGTGATGCTGTGCTCCAGCTCCTGAAGGGCTGAGGTGCTGAAGGTGGACACAGCACCAGATGCGTCTGAAGTTTCATGGCTGCGTCTCTGAGATGTGACTCTGATCACAGAGTGTAATAGACCTGCCCTCGGCCAGACAGGAGTCAGACATTCTCAGAGGCCGTGTGAAGATCAGTGGAACATCCTCACTGCATTTATCATCATCCTCCTGGAATAGAGCGACTGTTAGAGCCTCCACTGCATCTCCATGACAGGAGCATTCTCACAGAGGGTATTGGCGCTGACTGGAATCAAACGCAATGTGAGGATCTATGGGGACACCTCACTGCATGTCATCATCATCCTCCACTAATCTAGCAGCTATGAGGGCCCTCCGAGTGTGCCTGCCTCATCTGGCCAGTGTGAGGGCTTCATCCCCATCATCGTCACAACCGAGGACCCCCTCACCCTCATCCCCGTCAGCGTCCACCTCATCAGAGGAGACCTCCAGCTCCTCAGCCAGCTCCTTTCCCTGTTGCAGTGCCAGGTTGTAACGGGCGCAGCAGACGATGATGTGTGACACCCTCTGTGGACTATATTGCAGAGCTCCACCAGACCAGTCCAGGCACCGGAACCTCACCTTCAGCATCCCGATGGTCTGCTCCACCAAGTTGTGAGCTGTAGCATGAGCCTCATTGTACTGTCACTCTGCTGCAGTCTGAGGCCGCCGCACGGGTGTCATCAGCCATAGCCTCTGTGGGAAACCCTTGTCCCCGAGCAGCCAAGCCTGCAGCTTCTGTGGACCCTGGAAGATATCAGAGATCTCCAAGCGAATGAGGGTGTAGGCGTTGTGCACACTCCCTGGAAAACGTGTGCACACCTGCAGGATGTGTTTCTGGTGGTTGCACACCAGCTGCATGTTCAGTCAGTGGAAGCCCTTGTGGTTGATGAAGTCACCCAGTGTAGCGATGGAGACCTGAGCACCACATGAGTGCAGTCAGTCACACCCTGTACCTGTGGGAACCCCGAGATCAGGGCAAATCCAATGGCCCTTGTATCCTGGCTGTCCCGGTCCCGGGCGAAATGCACAAAGTTGTTGCCATGGAGAAGATGCATCTGTGACCTCATAGATACATTTGTGGGTGTCGGATTGTGAAATCCCACAGAGGTCGCCTGTGGAGCCCTGGAAGGAGCCACCGGCAGTGGATGCCCTCCATGTCCCCTTGGTGCCAAGTCCTGCAGTAAGTGGCAGATGTGAGACACCAGGTCCCTCGACCTGTACAGTTGTCACCGACACTGCTTCTCAGTCATCTGCAGGAATGGCAGGTGGTGTCTATAGACCCTGGGTGTTGCTAGGCACCGACCAGCCATGGCTCACTGTCACCCCTGGGTAGTGTGTGCTGGATCTCCTGCTGCCCCTTCTTCATGAGGTTGCTGCTCCTGCCTTTGTACAGCCAGGAGCCTCAGTCGGTCTCTCCTCCATTTTCCATGGTCTCTGTAGACCATCAGGCACACAGCTAGATCACCAAGATCCATGATCTAGACGTGGACCTCCTGCAGGGTGAAAGAGAAAGAGAGAGATGTGGCCATCATGACTGGACTTAGCACCTTTCCTGACCCTGTGTGACTGCCCCTTAGTGATTCCCGGAGAGAGCTGCTCACCCCTCAGATGGCCAGAGGTGAGTGCGCTGCATGTCTGCCCTGTCAGCCTGCGACATGGGGGACACTGCTCCAAACCGGGATGGTGAGATTGCAAAGGGGCTGTGAGCACCTCCAGCAGTGACTGTCACATGGCCAGTGCTGGGGAGGAGATTGGACAACGTGTGCAGACCAACTGCTCCAGGGTCCAATAAAGTGGTGGCGGACTCGAGGTCTGTACCGGGGTGTTGGGGGTATGGGGGGTGGGGGGTAAGGCCTCGAGCTTTGGCGTCTCTGTGTTGCTTGCATGGGTGGGCAGGCTAGGAGCCCGACCCCAATCCTATCCCTGTGGCTGGGCCTGATCTGTCTCAGTTACAGAGGCCTGGTCAGTTTATACAGGTCCCTACTGCGCAGCCACTCCCCTCACTTACCCTGCCCCCCACCTCGATTGTCTGTGCGTGGGATGCAGCACTAGGGCAGCACCTGACCCTGGACACCCCCCACTCTCAGCTGTCGCCTCTGAGGCCAGACATCAGTTTCCCCGCCCCCACCCCGGCGCCCCTGAGGCCTGTAAACAATGGCCGAGCTGTGGAGAAGCTGCTGCTCACTCACCTCAGTTCCCCCACAGTGAAGGCCGCCAAGTGCACGTCACGTGTGCTGTTGTGAAACACGTCAGTGTGCCTTCCTGCCGATGTGGATGGATGATACGGTGGGGTTCCAAGAGCCTGGCGGGATGGACTGTTAATGATATGCTAATGTATTACAGTCAGCTCCCCGCTGACCAATGGCGGGAAACGTGGCCTGCCATTGGCTGATAGGAAGATCGCAACCAGCCTTCACGCTGTCGTGAAGTGGATCCCGCCATGTTTTCACACACGCCCCCATCACACCCACCACCAGCCGGCTCGGAAAATTCCACCCAATGGCTTCAGTCCTGTGCCTGAATTCCAAAGATGAATTCTTGGACGTGGAGTCAAACACTTGCTGTTTATTAAAGAATTAAATGTTAAACACTCCAGACCAAATAAAGGATTCCTTTCCACAAAAGATGCACACATTACAACCCATTAACCTTAACCCATCGAGTGTTTCCATCTTCAACTCCACAACCCATGCTACGCTTTCTCTCTGTGTGTTACTGTTGTGCTGTGTGTTACTCCGGCAGCCGCTGCTCTCTCGCCCTCTCTCTCTGCCCGTCTCTATCTCCCACGGCCTGCTAAATATGTTTGGGTTAACAGGAAAATTGAGTCTCCAGTTGTTGTGATAAAGTGAATCTGAATGTAAACATAGTGTGACCCAGCCCACAATCATTTCACATTCAAACTCTGAACAGACACAACTTCAGCACTTACAAAATCTTTCCTTTTTAGGCTTTATGTAAATACAACAATTATCTAAAAATGGTATAAAATGTAGGGATCATTTTGGGTAAACTGGTTTCTTTTACTATTTCAACTTCTTGGCCTCTAACAGGGGAAGCTGCACCTAAGATCATTTGAAGTAGGAGCATGAGGAGGCCATTCAGCCCATCCAGCTTGCTCTGCCATTCAATAAGATCATGGCTGATCTGACTGTGGCCTCAACTCTACTTTCCCGTCCTGTTCCCCATAACCCTCGAGTCCCTTGTTGATCAAAAGATCTGACTAACGCAGCCCCGAGTATATTCAATGACTCTGCCAGGAGAATCTAGAATTGCAGACACAGTTTCAGAATAGGATGTGCCCCATTTAAGGTGGTATGAGAAGGAATAGTACAACAGTGGTTGGGAGGGAGGGGTGATTGGGAGGGGGGGTGATCGGGAGGGGGGTGATTGGGAAGTGGGTGATTGGGAGGGAGGGGTGATTGGGAGGGTGGGGTGATTGGGAGAGGGGGTGATTGGGAAGTGGGTGATTGGGAGGGAGGGGTGATTGGGAGGGGTGATTGGGAGGGGGGTGATTGGGAGAGGGGGTGATTGGGAGGGAGGGGTGATTGGGAAGTGGGTGATTGGGAGGGGGGTGATTGGGAGTGGGGGGTGATTGGGACGGGGGTGATGGGGAGGGTGGGGTGATTGGGAGGGGGGTGATCGGGAGGGGGAATTGGGAGGGGGGTGATTGGGAGTGGGGGGTGATTGGGACGGGGGTGATTGGGAGGGGGGTGATTGGGAGGGGGGTGATTGGGAAGTGGGTGATTGGGAGGGAGGGGTGATTGGGAGAGGGGGTGATTGGGAAGTGGGTGATTGGGAGGGAGGGGTGATTGGGAGAGGGGGTGATTGGGAGGGGGGTGATTGGGAAGTGGGTGATTGGGAGGGGGGTGATTGGGAGTGGGGGTGATTGGGACGGGGGTGATTGGGAGGGTGGGGTGATTGGGAGGGGGGTGATCGGGAGGGAGAATTGGGAGGGGGGTGATTGGGAGTGGGGGGTGATTGGGACGGGGGTGATTGAGAGGGGGGTGATTGGGAGGGGGGTGATTGGGAGGGGGGTGATTGGGAGGGGGGTGATCGGGAGGGAGGGTGATTGGGAAGTGGGTGATTGGGAGGGGTGCGATTGAGAGGGTGGGGTGATTGGGAGGGGGGTGATCGGGAGGGGGAATTGGGAGGGGGGTGTTTGGGAGGGGGGTGATTGGGAGGGGGGTGATCGGGAGGGGGGTGATCGGGAGGGGGGTGATTGGGAGGGGGGTGATCGGGAGGGGGAATTGGGAGGGGGGTGATTGGGAGGGGGGTGATTGGGAGGGGGTGATTGGGAGGGGGGTGATTGGGAGGGGGTGATTGGGAGGGGGGTGATTGAGAGGGGGTGATTGGGACGGGGGTGATAGGGAGGGTGGGGTGATTGGGAGGGGGGTGATCGGGAGGGGGAATTGGGAGGGGGGTGATTGGGAGGGGGGTGATTGGGAGGGGGGTGATTGGGAGGGGGGTGATCGGGAGGGGGAATTGGGAGGGGGGTGATTGGGAGGGGGTTGATTGGGAGGGGGGTGATTGGGAGGGGGGTGATCGGGAGGGGGGGTGATTGGGAAGTGGGTGATTGGGAGGGGTGCGATTGAGAGGGTGGGGTGATTGGGAGGGGGGTGATCGGGAGGGGGAATTGGGAGGGGGGTGTTTGGGAGGGGGGTGATTGGGAGGGGGGTGATCGGGAGGGGGGTGATCGGGAGGGGGGTGATCGGGAGGGGGGTGATTGGGAGGGGGGTGATCGGGAGGGGGAATTGGGAGGGGGGTGATTGGGAGGGGGGTGATTGGGAGGGGGTGATTGGGAGGGGGGTGATTGGGAGGGGGTGATTGGGAGGGGGGTGATTGGGAGGGGGTGATTGGGAGGGGGTGATTGGGAGGGGGGTGATTGGGATGGGGGTGATTGGGAGGGGGGTGATTGGGAGGGGGTGTTGATTGGGATGGGGGTGATTGGGAGTGGGGGTGATTGGGAATGGGGGTGATTGGGAGGGGGGTGATTGGGAGGGGGGTGATTAGGAGGGGGGTGATCGGGGAGGGGGGTGATCGGGAAGGGGGGTGATTGGGAGGGGGGTGATTGGGAGGGGGGTGATTGGGATGGGGGTGATTGGGAGCGGGGGTGATTGGGAATGGGGGTGATTGGGAGGGGGGTGATTGGGAATGGGGGTGATTGGGAGGGGGGTGATTAGGAGGGGGGTGATCGGGAGGGGGGGTGATTGGGAAGTGGGTGATTGGGAGGGGTGCGATTGAGAGGGTGGGGTGATTGGGAGGGGGGTGATCGGGAGGGGGAATTGGGAGGGGGGTGTTTGGGAGGGGGGTGATTGGGAGGGGGGTGATCGGGAGGGGGGTGATCGGGAGGGGGGTGATTGGGAGGGGGGTGATTGGGAGGGGGGTGATCGGGAGGGGGAATTGGGAGGGGGGTGATTGGGAGGGGGGTGATTGGGAGGGGGTGATTGGGAGGGGGGTGATTGGGAGGGGGTGATTGGGAGGGGGGGTGATTGGGAGGGGGTGATTGGGAGGGGGTGATTGGGAGGGGGGTGATTGGGATGGGGGTGATTGGGAGGGGGTGTTGATTGGGATGGGGGTGATTGGGAGTGAGGGTGATTGGGAATGGGGGTGATTGGGAGGGGGGTGATTGGGAGGGGGGTGATTAGGAGGGGGGTGATCGGGGAGGGGGGTGATCGGGAAGGGGGGTGATTGGGAGGGGGGTGATTGGGAGTGGGGGTGATTGGGATGGGGGTGATTGGGAGCGGGGGTGATTGGAAATGGGGGTGATTGGGAGGGGGGTGATTGGGAGGGGGGTGATTAGGAGGGGGTTGATCGGGGAGGGGGTTGATCGGGCAGGGGGGTGATTGGGAGGGGGGTGATTGGAAGTGGGGGTGATTGGGAGGTGGGTGATTGGGAGAGGGGTGATCGGGGGAGGGGGCGTGATCAGGGAGGGGGGTGATTGGGAGGGGGGTGATTGGGAGGGGGTTTGATCAAGGAAGAAGGACATTCTGGAGAGGGTTTAACTGGGAGGTGGGAAGGGATTGGTTAATGATGGTCAGTTGTGGCCAGTGGATTTAATGATGGAAGTATTCTTGCTCCTCCCAGATCCACATTCAGATTTATTTTCATATTTCTTTTTGGTAGTGAGATAGAGAGGTCCCTTTTTAGATCCTTTGCATCCCTGGTTTCCCTGAAAACAACGGCCCCAAAGTCCCTTTCGGCCTCCTTCTGGCCCCATTCTATTCCACCCAATCTTTTACTCCCAATTTCCCGCACCAGTTAATCTGTTTTATTTTATTCAGTCACAGGATGTGGGTGTCGCTGGCTGGGCCAGTATTTATTACCCATCCCTAATTGCCCTTGAGAAAGTGGTGGTGAGCTGCATTCTTGAGCCGCTGCAGTCCACGTGGTGTAGGTACTCCCACAGTGCTGTTAGGGAGGGAATTTCTAATTGTTTCTTTCCTTGAAAATCAGGAGGTCACTTAAATTCCAACCAACTGATTTATTAATTATTTCTACTTCATTGTGAGAATGCTGAAACAATCTTTAAACCACATAAACAATATTCAACTAGAATTGCAACCAGCATATCAGTGAACGAGATCTTAATTAGGAATCAATCACCTCGAAATATGGTTTCCTTTGAAATTCTTGTACACCGATCTGTTTGCAGCTGTCTCAGTAAAAGGCCTTGTAGGTTTCAGAGTGGCCACAGAAATATGAACACAGTGAATTGAATTGTGTGTACAGTGTCGAGCTGATGAAGGAGTGTTTCCTGAAGGATCAAGTAGTGAATTCTTCACATTTTTCTTGACTGGAAAGAATTTGGTTGCACTTGTTGATCCAGTTGGGTAGATTTTTATCAACTGGTGCTCTGCTTGGAAGGTTTCACGTGATGAGACTGGCTGTTTTCTTTCAGGTTGAATAAACCCAGGGTGAGCTGCGGAGTAGGAGGGAGCACGGATCTTACAGGGTAAGCTGATCCAAATGTTTGAGTGGGCTATGCAGAGGAAATGTGCCCAACACAATGACTCCATCTTGAAACTGCAGAAAATGCTGGAAAATCTCAGCAGGTTTGGCAGCATCTCTGGAGAGAGAAACAGAGTCCATGGGCAGAAATTTCCCCCCATCGTGGGGTTTGTACAGGGCCAGGTGGGATTAAGCGCAAACCCGATCGGGTGCGCGCCGCCATTTTAAATGGGCAGGCCAATTAAGGCCCGCCCAGCGTGATGCACGCCCAGAAGCACTGAGCGCTCCCTGTGTGGGCCAGTGGAGTTGCCTGAGTTGGGAGTGCACTCTCTCACGCATGCACGCAGAGGAGTGCAGTAATCCCCCACCTCCGTGCCTCAGGGAGATTAGTTTAAGTTTTGAAAAATGGAATAAAGGCAAAAAAATATTTTTAAGGAAATGTCCCCTCATGTGAAACTGTCACATGAGCTGGGACATGTCCATTAATGTTGTCAAAAAATTTTATGTAATTAATAAGCCCTTCATGAAACCTCACCCCGCCCCTGGATGAGGTTTCAGGATAAATATGAAGGCCGCCTGGGCTCTTCGCTTACCCTCCCTCCCCACCCCCGCCAAGTTTAAGGCTGGACGGACAGCATTCTTAACAACTTTAATTACTTTGTTAATGGATTAAATAGCCCTTTGACAGTTCAGCGGGCGCAGAATCGATGTAGCTGCCTGCCCCCAAACTGACAATCTAAATGGTGTGGGGACACACCGGAACATCACCACACGTCATCTTCCGAGTCGGCGAATGGGCCCCACCCCCCACTCACCGATCAGAAAATTCCTCCCGATGCTTCGAAGCCATGTGACTCTTATTCAGAATTTGAATAATGCTTAAGGGGTTTGATACCCTCTGATGAATCTGAGGTTGTATCTTTTGGTAGGAATCTGCTCTTCAGGTAACATAATGGGATCTTTTACATCCACCTGGGAGAGCAGGTGGGGTCTCATTTTAACAATTCACCGAAATGGCAGCACCTCTGACAGTGCAGCACCCCCTCAGTACTGCATAGAAGTGTCAGCCTGAACTGCATGCCAAAGTCTCTGGAGTGGAACTGGAACCTGATCCTTCCTGACTCAGAGGTGACAGAGTTACCCACTGGACCAACTGGGAGACGATGGGCAGAAGTTTCACCCCCTTACAGGGGTGGGAATAGAGGCCTGTGGGTGCATCAATTTGGCAACATCCACACCACCAGGTCATTTTCCCAAAGCTGGGATCAGGGGTGGAAAGGGTCCCCATCCAAAAGTTAGCCAACTAGGATAAGTTAATAGCCAATTATCAGAGACTAACTGGAACTTTCTGAATAGCCTGCAGGTGTCCTGCGACATCGAGGACTAGACCAGCCACCTGGAGGCAGCTTCTTGCAGGGGTTTGGTTGGGGGTGGGGGTGGGGGTGGGGACCAGTACTTGGGGAAGCTTTAGCAGGGCCTTCCCCACCTGCCTGGCCACAGCTCCAGCTGCAGCCTGCCCTGCAAAGGGGGTTCGCTCCTCCAGGATCGTACACCAGCAGCTGAGCCCATCTCCTAATACGTGTTGAGGGGCCACCTCAAGATGGAGGTGCCCCTCTGTCTCTCACCTGAAAGAGCCAGATTCACCTCCTTCTGCCCCAGTGAGTCTCCTATTGGCCCTCCAGCTCTGGGAGCCCTCCGCCTTCCTTCATTGGACAGTGAGTGGCCCTCTAGCCACGATTGGCCAATTCAGGGAAAATCGCTGCTGGTTGACTGTTCCCCACATTGTGTGATGTCAGGTCCCACATTGTGTGATGTCAGGTCCCACACTGTGTGATGTCAGATCCCACATTGTGTGATGTCAGGTCCCACATTGTGTGATGTCAGGTCCCACATTGTGTGATGTCAGGTCCCACATTGTGTGATGTCAGGTCCCACATTGTCTGATGTCAGATCCCACATTGTGTGATGTCAGGTCCCACATTGTGTGATGTCAGGTCCCACATTGTGTGTTGTCAGATCCCACATTGTGTGATGTCAGGTCCCACATTGTGTGATGTCAGGTCCCACATTGTGTGATGTCAGATCCCACATTGTGTGATGTCAGGCCCCACATTGTCTGATGTCAGATCCCACATTGTCTGCTGTCAGATCCCACATTGTGTGATGTCAGGTCCCACACTGTGTGATGTCAGATCCCACATTGCGTGATGTCAGATCCCACATTGTGTGATGTCAGGTCCCACATTGTGTGATGTCAGGTCCCACATTTGATTCCAGCACCAAGGTCCTGACCCAAAACCTAAACCCAGGGTCACAGCAATGGACGCGCTTAGAACTAATGTCAAAATGTGTCCTTTACAGAAATCAATATGTGGACTGGACTCACAGACAGAGTGCTAGAAGCAGAGACACTAGCATCAAGGCACAGGGAATAGGATCGTTCTTGATGAATAAAGATGGACCGAATGACCTCCCTCATCCACCAAATGACTGAATAGCAGCTTGGCTGAGATTCACCTCCTGTCACAGAGCCAGACGGAGGGTCATTTGGGGCAAAATGCGACTGGGTTGGAATCTGACATTTCTAAATGAAAAAGACTTGAACATGTGAGAAATGAAAAGAAGGGAAACAATCTGTTTAGGTAACTTGCCAAAACTCAGATTGGGCACTTCGGGAAGGTAGCAGAGGGTGAACTTTAGCACGTTCACAAGTCAGGAGGAGAAGGAAGGCAAAGGAAATTAGTCAGAAAGAGGCTCTTCTTGTACAACCTCAACACCCAAATCAGCAGCTTCTCTTCATTCTCCTCCCAGCCTTCCAAATCTCTGTCTCCCCACATGGCAGATTGGTCAGGAAAGTAAAAGCCCATAGGATTCTGGGTAACGTCGCAAACTGGATAAAAGGTTGGCTTTGTAACACGAAACAAAGGGTAATGGTCGATGGATGCTCCTGCGAATGGAAAGTTGTCTCAAGTGGTGTTCCACAGGGCTCGGTATTGGGACCCTTGCTGTTTGTGTTATATGTTAACGATTTGGACGTGAACGTGGGGGGCACGATTGGGAAATTTGCAGATGACACAGAGATTGGCCGAGTAGTGGATAGTGTAGAGGATAGTCATAATCTCCAAAACGATATAGATGGGTTGTTGGAGTGGGCGGTAAAGTGGCAGATGGATTTTAACATAGAGAAGTGTGTGGTCATACATTTAGGGAGGTCAAACAGTTACAGGGATTACACTATAATTGGGAATATACTAAGAGGGGTAGATGAAGTGAGAGATCTTGGTGTACAAGTACACAGGTCCCTGAAGGCAGCAGTTCAAGTAGACAAGGTTGTAAAGAAGGCATATGGAATGCTCTCCTTCATTGGCGGAGGTATAGAATATAAAAGTAAGGATATAATGTTGGAATTGTATAAAACACTGGTGAGGCCACAACTGGAGTATTGTGTACAGTTCTGGTCACCACATTACAGGAAGGACGCAATAGCTCTGGAGAAAGTGCAGAGGAGGTTTACAAGAATGTTGCCAGGGTTAGAAAGTATAGCTACGAAGAGAGATTGGATAGGTTGGGATTATTTTCCTTAGAACAAAGAAGGCTGAGAGGTGACTTGATTGAGGTGTACAAAATTATGAGGGGATTAGATAGAGTGGACAGGATAAAATTGTTTCCTTGGTGGAGAATTCTAGAACCAGGGGACATAGATTCAAGATAAGCAGCAGAAGGTGTAGGGGGGACATGAGGAAGAACTTTTTTATGCAGAGAGTAGTGGGTGTCTGGAATTCGCTGCCCAAGTTGGTGCTAGAGGCAGAAACTCTAACCTCTTTTAAAAAGTATCTGGATCTGCACCTTAAGTGCTTTAAGCTGCAGGGCTATGGGCCGGGTGCAGGAAGGTGGGATTAGAAAGGGCACCTGGGTGTCCTCGGGCTGACATGGACAGGATGGGCCAAATGGCCTCCTTCTGTGCTGTAACTTTTCTATGGTTCTATTGCTCTCTGTAAATGGCATTTCTTTTGAATTTCAAGCGTGTCCTATTTAACATGAGTTAAATTTGTTTGTAGGTGTTGTGAAGGAATCGACACTGTTACCTGCCACTATGGGTTATGCTGTGGGAGGAACTGCGGGGCACAGGGGTGAGTGGTTGCGATGCACCGCTAGGCAATGGCACACCCAGAGCAAGCACAGTGCATGACAGGGGGATGGGTCACACATGCTGGGCTCAGGGTTCCTTTGATGGCTGGGGAGATAAACGTTGCCATGTGACTGGGTGGGCGATGTTATAACCTGACCATGGGATCCGGGGCTAGCGTGAAAAAACAATGTGACAAGGTTAGTTTGGAGCTAAAGAGGCGGCAGCTGTCATTAGCTCCATGTAGCTGGGCTCAGAAACACCCATAAGGAGCTGAGGCTCAGAGAAGTCCAGGAGCAGCTGTCAGCTCAGGGAAGATGTCAGCTCCATGAAGGGGACAGTTGGGGCAAAGAGAAGCCCATGGTGAGTGTGGGTTGTTCGTTCAGTACAGCTCGATATCTGGGATCATGCAGGTGGGTAGATGCTGGGGGGCAGTCTGGCCAGCCCAGTGGGACAAAGTGACTTAGCAGCTAGGAGGTGAACAGTCATTGGGAAAGTCTGAGTTGGACTCCGGGTTGTCTTACAGCTCATTGCCGGCAGGGGAAACATGAAGGCTTTCAGGCTGAGTTGGAGCTGCTGTTGTGGGAAATCAGCTGCTACATCCTCAAAGGAGAGGAGCTAAAATCTCTCATCAGGAAGACAGTTTGAAGGATTTTTGTAGCTCAGTGATCAGTGCCTGGCTGTGTTGCTGAAAAAATTCATAGGATTTGTTTTGGTCTAGACTGGGTCTGTGACAGATGGTGAGAGAACCAACAAGAGGGAAATACATATTTGACCTCATCTTCACCAAACTGCCTGCCGTAGATACATCTGTCCATGACAGTATCGATAGGAGTGACTACCGCACAGTCATTGTGGAGACGAAGTCCTGACTTCACATTGAGGATACCCTCCATCGTGTTATGAGGCACTACCACTGTGATAAATGGGATAGATTTTGAACAGATCTAGTAACTCAAGACTGGGCATCCATGAGGCGCTGTGGGCCATCAGCAGCAGCTGAGTTGTATTCAACACAATCTGTAACCTCATGGCCGAGCACATCCCCCACTCCCATTACTATCAAGCCAGGGAATCAACCCTGGTTCAATGAAGAGTGCAGGAGGGTATGTCAGGAGCAGCACCAGACATACCTAAAAATGAAGTGTCAACCTGGTGAAGCTACAACACAGGATTACTTGTGTGCCAAACAGTGTGCAGCAAGTGATAGACAGAGCTAAGCAATCCCACAACCAATGGACCAGATCTAAGCCCTGCAGTTCTGCCACATCCAGTCATGAACGGTGGTGGACAATTAAACAACTCACTGGAGGAGGAGGCTCCACAAAAATCCCCATCCTCAATGATGGAGAAGCCCAGCACATCAATGCAAAAGATAAAGCTGAAAGATTCACAACGATCTTCAGCCAGAAGTATCAAGTGGATGACCCTTTTTGACCTCCTCCAGAGGTCCCCAGCATCACAGATGCCAGTCTTCAGCCAATTTGATTCACTCCACATGATATCAAGCAATGGCTGATGGCACTGGATACTGTAAAGGCTATGGACCCTGACAATATTCCAACAATAGTACTGAAGACTTGTGCTCCAGAACTTGCCGTGCCCCTAGCCAAGCTGTTCTGGTACAGCTACAACACTGGCATCTACCCGGCTATGTGGAAAATTGCCCAGGTATGTCCTGTACAGAAAAAGCAGGACAAATCCAACCCGGCCAATTACCGCCCCATCAGTCTACTCTCCATCATCAGTAAAGTGATGGAAGGGGTCATCAACCGTGCTATCAAGCGGCACTTACTTAGCAATAACCTGCTCACTGATGCCCAGTTTGGGTTCCGCCAGGGCCACTCAGCTCCTGACCTCATTACAGCCTGGCTAGAGGAGCCCTTGGTGGGTGTGGGAATTGGGAATTGAGTCAGTGATGAGGGAAGGGCATGTTTTAAAGGCGTTACAAGTGAGCGATGTATGGAGTTGTTTATAATATTACATTGAGTTAGCAGCATAGGACAGGCCATTCAGCCCAACATGTCATCTGTCTATGCTCCCCTCCTCCATACTTCATCTCACCCTGTTGACATGTTCTCTTATCCCTTTGTCCTTCATGTTTATCTAGCTTTTCTTTAACTTCTTCACCTTAAACTCCATGTAGAAGTAAATTCCATATTCTAACCACTCTCTTTTAAATATTTTTTTTGTGTTTTTTTCGGTAGTATTTGTAGTGTGTTTGGTTTGTGTTGAGGCAAGGTTAGTGCCATAGAAGAGATGAAGTCCTTCAGAATGTGTGGATAAAGTGAATCATCTTGTAGGTAGAACACCTTTGAGAATCAGCAAATGTGGACTACATAAGAAATATAACCAGTCCACGTACTCAGAAACATAAATTAATCAAAATAAATCATAACGCAGGACATTAATAGGGATCATGGCCCTCCATCAATGTGTGTGCCTCAATGGAGTTGGCAACAGATCAGCTTTTATTCCAGTCAAATGGGGATTAGAAGTGAAGAGATTTCCAGTCTTAGTTTAACACCCCAATGGAGCAGGTCCCAAAGGACTTGCTATCTAACTGCACTATACAATGACTCCTGATACACTGAGGAAGCCCATTGGATGGCAAGATAGGTTCTGATGTTGGGAACAGTAATAAATATTGTAGAGCTAATCAACTTCATAGTCTTCTGAAGACCTCAATGAGAGGCAGCATCATTCTAGAATGGTAAAATTGAATGATAGAATGGTTACAGCACAGGAAATGGCCAATCATCCCTTTGTGCCAGTGCCAGCTCTCTGCAAGTTCCACTTTGCTCCTGCCAGTTCCCAGTCCCTTTTCTCTGTTGTCCTGCAATTTTTTTCTCTTCAGATAATTATCCAATTCCCTTTCAAAAGCCTTGATTGATTCTGCCACTGCCACACTCTCAGGCAGTGCATTCCTGTTTACTTTTTAAAATAGGCTCTGTAGATTGTTCACTCTGGGACACCCTGGTCCACTCCTCCATCACCCCCTACTCCTCAACCCCCACCTATGGCACCACCCCATGCCCACGCAAAAGATGTAACACCTGCCCCTTCACTTCCTCTCTCCTCACCGTCCAAGGACCCAAACACTCCTTTCAAGTGAAGCAGCATTTCACTTGCATTTCCCCCAACTTAGTCTACTGCATTCGCTGCTCCCAATGTGGTCTCCTCTACATTGGAGAGACCAAACGTAAACTGGGCGACCGCTTTGCAGAACACCTGCGGTCTGTCCGCAAGAATGACCCAAACCTCCCTGTCGCTTGCCATTTTAACACTCCACCCTGCTCTCTTGCCCACATGTCTGTCCTTGGCTTGCTGCATTGTTCCAGTGAAGCCCAACGCAAACTGGAGGAACAGCACCTCATCTTCCGACTAGGCACCTTACAGCCTTCTGGTCTGAATATTCAATTCAACAACTTTAGGTCCTGAACTCGCTCCTCCATCCCCACCCCCTTTCTGTTCCTTCCCCCTTCCTTTTGTTTTTTCCAATAATTTATATAGATTTTTCTTTTCCACCTATTTCCATTATTTTTAAATCTATGCCTTTTATGCCCTGTTAGTCTTATTCCACCCCACTCCCACTAAAGCTGTACCTTGTGTGTCCTGCCATCCATTCTTAATTAGCACATTCCTTTAGATAATATCACTACCTTCAACACCTTTGTTCTTTTGTCTGTGACATCTTTTGATTATCTGCTCCTATCACTGCTTGCTTGTCCCTACAACCACATACCCCCCACTTCTCTACCCCCCCCAACCTTAAACCAGTTTATATTTCACCCCTCTCCTTGGATTCACCTAGTTCTGTCGAAGGGTCATGAGGACTCGAAACGTCGACTCTTTTCTTCTCTGCCGATGCTGCCAGACCTGCTGAGTTTTTCCAGGTAATTTTGTTTTTGTTTTGGATTTCCAGCATCCGCAGTTTTTTATTTTTATCTCTGTAGACTATTTACTGTTTAAACAGGTCCTGATTACTGAGAGAATAGGATTTGTTTCTTGTGATATAGGCTGTTTACCTATAATGTAAAAAGCTTTTTCCTCATGTTGCCTCTGATTCTTTTGCCAGTCCTGTTAAATCGGTGTCCTATTGTATCCAATTCTTCCACCAATGGGAACAGTTTCTCTCTTTCTACACTGTCCAGACCCCTTATGATTTTGAACACCTCTCTCAAACCTCCTCTCAATGTTCTCCTCTCCAAGGACAACAATGCCTGCTTCTCCAATCTATCCATATAACTGAAGCCCCCCCATCCCAGAAAACAATCTCAGAAATCATTACTGCACCTTCTCATCCTTCCTCAGAATTGGACACGTCCAGTTGAGGCTGAACCAGTGATTTAAAGAGATACTCCATGTTTCTATTTATAAAGCCCAGGACCCCGTACATTCTCTCAACCTGCTCCGCCACCTCCAATGATTTGTGTACATAGACAGCCAGGTCCGTCTGCTCTTGCACCCCCTTTAGAATCGTACTTTTTATTTTATATTGTCTCTCCTTGTCCTTCCCACAAAAATGAATCACTTCACACTTCCCTGCATTAAATTTCATTTGTCACATGTCCACGCATTCCATCAGCTTATCCACACCGTCTTGAAGTCTATCACTATCCTCCTCACAGTTCTCAATACTTGCAAATTTTGTGTCATAACAGGACAAAACCAGGTTCACTCAACATTTTTCTTAGTGGTTTGACCCCTGTATTCTCCACTCCCCTGGGTAGGAATCATCAGGTAATAATTTCCCATCTGTCATCACTAACTAGTCAATAGTGAGTCAATGATGACAACATGAGACACCATTTAACAAAAGCTCTATTGACATCTCTGTCAATGATTTGAAGGTAGGGTGGGACTTAGGGCAGAACTCACAGCAAACAGCCTATATCACAAGAAACAAATCCTATTCTCTCAGTAATCAGGACCTGTTTAAACAGTAAACAGTCTACAGAGCCCATTTTAAAAAGCAAACAGAACTCATGATGGAGAGTACAGAAATGTCTCCTGTTAAAATCAGAATTATTTCCCCAGAAAAATGAAGTTAGTGGAGGATAGTTACATTCAAATGATGTAGGTTAAATCAATCCCAGGACTGATGGTGTAATTCATCAATCAGCTCCATCCTGGAAGGAATAACGGTGGCTCAGTACACAATGCATTGCAACCTTTTCCTACCTCTCCCCCAACCTAGTGGGATAAGGGCAAGAGCAGACTGGCCATTTTACACCCGGCATAGTTTTCAAAGTCAGGTGACACTTCAGGCATTTGTTTGTTACCACTGACAACGGTGAAGTCAAACTTGCAATTTTTAAACCTTTTGGACATAATACAGTCTGATTTTCTACAGTTTTTTAAGAACGGGTTTCTCTCAGGTCCTGCTGAAGCTGACTGTAATAGACAACCTGGTTACCATTTGTTGTCTCTGTTTCTCAGCCAGGTTGAGGGTACACTTCTGGAACCAGGCCGCGGGTAGGGAATGGAGAGCGCTGAGGGAGGGATCAGAAAGGTTGTGGGGGTCGGGGTGGGAGGGGGGGTCGGTGGGGGAGGGGGGATGGTAGGAGTCTGGTGGCCAGAGGGAAATTTGGGAGGCTGGGAGCGGGTCCAACCACAGGGATTGGTCAAGTTGGCAAACTGGATCCAGCAGGTGAGTGGAAAGTGACTTATTTGCTGAATGCCACAGTTCTCCCCACGCGTCCAGCCCACCACCACCACCGCCCCCCCCCACCCCACCCCACCCCACCCCTCACCTTTAGCTGCCAAATTCTCAAGACCTAGAGGCACAACTGGACAGGGTCACATTTAACTTTTCATATCCGTCTGACTCCTCTTCAGAGCTAAAGAGAGGTAGAAATGTGATGGATTTTATACTGTTGAAGAGAGTTGGGGGGTGGGTGTGGGTGGAGCAGGTGAAGCAAAGTAGAAGCTCGGGGTAGGTGGGAGCTCAGGAGAGATTTGGCAAAGATGTCATAGGCACAAGACAAAGCGAGTGTTAATGGTAGTGTTAAAGACTAAAGAAGGTGCTAATAGTGGCATGAAGGTAAGGTAGCAGAATGTGTTAATAGCAGAACAAGTGTCTGCTCTCTGTGAAAGCAAAAGATAAGAACAAGTTACGGATGCCCTGAGGGGGAGGGGTATGGGAAAAAAATTAAAACAGCAAAATGGAGGAGAGAGATCATGGACTGAAATTGTTGAACTCAATATTCAGTCGGGAAGGCTGTAAAGTGCCTAGTTGGAAGATGAGGTGTTGTTCCTCCAGTTTGCGTTGGGCTTCACTGGAACAATGCAGCAGGCCAAGGACGGACATGTGGGTATGAGAGCAGGGTGGAGTGTTGAAATGGCAAGCGACAGGGAGGTCTGGGTCATGCTTGTGGACAGACCGCAGGTGTTCTGCAAAGCAGTCACCCCAGTCTGTGATTAGTCTCTCCAGTGTAGAGGAAACTGCATTGGGAGCAGCGAATGCAGTAGATTAAATTGAAGGATGTGTTGCTTCACCTGAAAGGAGAGTTTGGGCTCTTGGACGGTGAGGAGGGAGGAAGTAAAGGGGCAGGTGTTGCACCTTTTGCATGGGAAGATGCCGTGAGAGGGAGATGAGGCGTTGGGGATGTTAGCGGAGTGGACCAGGGTATCACAGAGGGAACAGTCCCTATGTAATGCTGACAAGGTGGGGGTGAAGGGAAGATGTGTTTGGTGGTGGCATCATGCTGGAGCTGGCGAAAATGGCGGAGGATAATCCTTTGAATGTAGAGGCTGGTGGTGGTCAAAAGTGAGGACAAGGGGGACCCTATCAAGGAACCCTCTATCCTGAGCTCCCACCTAACCCTGACCTTATTTTGCTCACTATCCACCCACCCCACCTTCAATAGTATAAAGCCCATCACGTTTCTACCTCTCTTCAGCTTTGAAGAAGAGTCATACGGACTCAAAACATTAACTCTGTTTCTCTCGCCACAGAGGCTGTCAGACCTGCTGAGGTTTTCCAGCATTTTCTGTTTTTATTTCAGATTTCCAGAATTGCAGTATTTTATTTTTATTTTAGGGTTATATTTAAAATTGTTGTTAATTCTGAGGCACAAAACTTTATTATAATATTAAAATGACCAAACCCTGTCTGCTGCAGGTGGATCAGTTAATCTATCCTCAGTCTGCCACCATTAAAACTGGAAGTGGGCTGGAGGGAGGGTTCAGATTTTAACATTTCTATATCCCACCTAATTCAAACCCATCATTACTTTAACTGCGCATTATTTCTACCCTATTGAATCCCTGAATCATTTTCAATGCCTTGACGAGATCACCTCTCACCCTCCTAAACTCAAGGGAATACAAGCCAAGCTTATGTAACCTGACTTTATATTTTAACCCTTTAAGCTTTGGTTTCTTTGTCCTGCACTCCCTTCAAAGTCAGTACATCCTTCCTGAAACACAGTGCCCAGAATGAATGCAGGTACACCGGGCAGAGTCTGATCCCAGCTGAGGCCCCAGTGCAGATCCCTCGGGATCTTGTCATGTCCAAATCAATCAGCGAACATTCCCATTCATCTCATCCCTGTTACTATCACCCATCTCATTATCAACCCGTCACAAGTTTGCTGATCCCATTTTTTGTGAATAACCTCATGTGCTTATCAACTTATCAACCTTTTCAACTACTTTCTAGAATCCCACAGAAAGAAACATCGGAAACACCCCTTTGTTCCTGATACTTGGGGTGAACCTGACACAGTCTCACGCCAGGGATCCCTTTAAATGACCTTGCCAGCATAGTGTGCCCAGAGGTCCAGCCCTCATTTACCCACTGGGCATGCAGCACACATTGGACAGACACTGTTGGCCAAGAGCCCACTTGGCAGCTGTCAATGGGGCGTTTTGCACCCTGTGCACCCTAAGAAATGGGGGTGGGGGTCAGTGATCCAAGTGCTTCGGGGTCAGAGTCCCGCCCACTGTGACTGAACAAAAACATCAGCCAATGACTGAATAATCCATTTCAGTGATGCTGATTAAGGATTGAATATTGGCCAAGACACTGAGAGACTGCCTGCTCTTCTCTGAATAGTGCCATGGGATTGTCTACATCCACCTGAGAGTGGGTTCAGGGCCTCAGTTTAATGTTTCCTCCGAAAGGTGTCACTCTGACAGTGCAGCACTGCACTGGAGCGCCAGCCACTATAATGGGTAGAATTTTCCCAGATTTGCATTAAGTGTGGTAGCGGGCAGGTTAAACCATGTTTTACCCGCCGGCCATGATGGGGGGTTTTCACACTGTATCGTCCCAAACCAGCTGCATTAATTATGCACACCTGGGAAACGCACCGTTTCCATGGCATACAAGGTCTCATTCGCCCACCCACCATTGCCCCGCCGCTGTGTCACGCTGGGCGCCATATTTAAAGTCCGGCCGCAAGCACACATCTCAGCGCTCCCTGCAAGAGGATGAATGATCTCCGTTCCGCCAGGGTAAGCCACTCTTCACATCATTCTGAACTCAAACACTCACAAACCCATCACACACCCACAGGGCCCTCACTCACTGCCAGTTCAAGGGACATCACCATTCACTCTCTCACACCCACCGTCATTGTCCTCATCCCATCCATGGGACCACTCACCACCCACACAGGCCAGGCAGACTTATCATCTGGCCCGGCAAGCATCCTGCTTAGATGCTCTCCATCTCTTTTCATGCAGGACAAGCTGCCTTACAACAACAGGGAGGGGTTGCAGATCAGTGGAGGAATACCTGAGATCAAGGTCCTCACAGTGTTTGAAAACAGAGCCATCCAGCTGGCCGGCAATGACCGGGACCAGTCCTGTACTAACGGTGAGGTCAGCGCTGCTCTACCAAGTGAGGATCCAGCAGTGCAACATCCATCAGTAACCATGCTGTGAGTGATGTGTCCTCTTTCACAGGACACTGCCAGGCACTGATTATCTCCCCTTGCTTCCACAGGCACATCTGGGAAACAGCCAACAGAGTCCATGACCCAGGGCCTCCAATCAAGCCCCAAAGAAACCTCTGAAGAGGAATCTGGAGGCACCCTCTCTGAAGACCCATCACAGCCTCACCCACACCCTCCACCAGCGCAGAGACACACACCTCGGTGGGACTGAGCTTTAGAGTAACCTCGGGATCACAATCTGGTGAGCACATTGCACTGTCTGATGCACATCCCCATTGGCGTCCTCATCATCGGAGGAGACCTCCAGCTCTTCCATCTCCTCCTCAGCTAGCTCCTCTCTCCAGAGCAGCGCCAGGCTGTAAAGGATGCAGCAGACAACGACGATGTGTGACACCCTCTGTGAGCTGAATTGCAGGCTCTACCAGACCGGCCCAGGCACTGGAACTTCATCTTCAGCATCCCGATGGGCTGCTGCACCAAGCTGTGAGTTGCAGCATGAGCCGCATTGGGTGTCATCAGCCACGTCCCCTGCAGGAAGCCCTTGTCCCTGAGGAGCCAAACCTGCAGCTTCTGTGGACCCTGGAAGACATCAGGGATCTGAAACCTACTGAGGATGTAGGAGTTGTGCACACTCCCTGGAAACCGTGTGCTGACCTGCAGCATGTGTTTCTGGTGGTCGCACACCAGCTGCACAGTCAGTGAATAGAACCCCTTGCGGTTGATGTAGTCCATCATGTGTTGCCATGGAGATCTGAGTGCCACACGAGTGCAGTCAATGGCATCCTGCACATGTGGGAAACCCAAGATCTGGGTGAATCCAATCGCTCTTACTTCTTGGCTGTCCTGGTCCCGGGTGAAATGCACAAAGCTGTGTGCCCTCGCGAAGCTGGCATTCGTGACCTCATGGATGTATTTGTGGCTGGAGACTTGTGATAAGCCACAGAGGTCACCCGTGGAGCCCTGAAAGGAGCCACTGGCATAGAGATTGAGCGCCACAGTCACTTTAACAGCCACTGGCATTGGATGCCCTCCATGTACCTATGTGACCTGTGCGGGAGCCCAGAGGGTGCTGCTCCTGTCTCTGCGCAGCCAGGAGCCTCAGTTGCTCTCGCCTCCATCGTCTTCACTCTCTGTAGGCCATCAGACATGGAGCAAGGTCACCAGGCTCCAAGCTCCTGATATACTCCTCCTGCAGGATGAAAGACAGAGACATGTGGTTAGCATGGGTGCACTAAGAACCTGTCCCGGTTAAGTGTGATGGCCTCTTAATGTTTCTTGGAGAGTGCTGGCCGCCACTTGGATGGTCAGAGTTTAGTGTGCTGTTTGGCTGCACGAAACCCCACCCACCTCCGCCCTACTCCACCTGACCGATTGGCAGCAGCTTTGCTCATTGGACTGCAGGCTGTGCTCTCAGTTCAGGTGCAGGCATTCTCCTAACCCACACTGCAAGGCTGCACTGTTAGCTTGAACCATGGGAGACACTGGTCCAAACTGGGATTTGGACATTGCTTCCAGAAGTGACTGCTCCATGACCAGCTTTAGCAAGGAGATTGTACAATGTACCCAGTCATCAACTGTTCTGCAGTCCACTAAAATGCTCATGATTTTGCAGTTTGTGCTGGGGGCTGGGTGGGGTAGGTGGTGTGACAAACGTCGGAGCACTTGGTGGCACTTTGATGCCTCTGCATTGCTCGAGTGGGCAGATAAGCTAGAAGCCCGACTCCAATCATATCAATGTGGCTGCGCCTGAACAGTCTCAGCTGTGGAGGGATGGTCACTTCCGATAGGTTTCCCGAATGTGTGGCTGCTTCCCTCACTCACACCCCCCCCCACCACTCTGAATGCCTGTGCGCTATGTTCAATAGCTGGACTGCCCTTGCACCACCCCCACTCACAAGTCACCTCAATGGCAGAGCTGCCCTTAACCCCAACCCCCGGAACCCTTGAGCTTGAAGTCCAACAGGTGACTCTGGCGAACGGTGCACAATGTTACTGCGCACTCACCTCCGAGTTCCCCTCAAAGTGCAGGCCGCCAGGTGCACGTTGCTAATGTGCTGTTGTGAAACATCTGGGTGTGCTTTCCCGCCAACGTGGACGGATGATCCAATGGGGGCGAGGGGGGGAACCAATTCGGCGGGCAGGCCTGGTAATGTGATGCTGATGTATGGCAGTGAGGTTCTCGACGTCCGATGGTGGAGAATGTGGCGGGCCGAGCAGACAACGGTGAATTGGTAAAACCGATCGCGCCGTATCGTCTGCTCATGACACCGATCACGCCCAATACTGTTGGCACAGAAAATTCCACCCAATGTGTCCAAGTCCCTGGAGCGAGACCTGAATGCACAATCTTACATCCCGGAGGTGCAAGTTCTATCCACTGACACACAGTTACACAGCAAGAAATGAGCTGATAAGAAGATCAGACAACAGTTCGTAAGATAGTGTCCAGACAGCCCAATGAGGAAACAGCAACTTACAACTAACAGGATCAATTGAAAATATCGATTAAGACAGAGGAGTCGGTTTAGATTGCCCAAACAATATTTTAGTTTTTGGAGCACTGAACTTGTGTCTCTGTTATCTCAGTCAACTTAAATAATAAAAAGCAGTGCCAGGCTGCAAACGAGGTTCTCTCTGGTTAAGTTTATTTTGGTAAGCTCTTCTTTCCAGGATGACTCAGATTTTCCGGAATGCTTGCCTGAGACAAGGCTCCATTTCAGCATGGTAAAAGAAAGGAGTTTTAGTGAAATCTATAATGCGATGGCAAGTTTAGAAAGGGATAGAGTTGGTGTCCCTCCGGTTCCATACCATGGGACTTTGGCAAGGTGACTCTCATTACTTATTTAAATATTTCTCAAACCCTCTGATGTAGAAACAAACCAGGTCGATTACGCATCACATCTGGCAGCAACTTGATCAGAGGCGCCAAGCAGTTCTGCTGACTGTTAGTTCCATCCTCTTACTTGATATATCTATCCTGTGGATCAGAGGCAGTCTCACAGCCAGGACATATGCAAGGAACTGACTCTTAAAGCTCCTGTTCAAATTATTGCACCCTTGAGAGCCCTGTACATGGAGTTAAGTACCCTACAAGCAGTATCCTGTATCCGCTCCTTCTGCAGAAGATAAAACCTCGTTTGTAGCCCATGGAGATTGCCTCTCAGTTAATATTACTCAATGTGTTGATGTTGTCCTGTGTCAGTACTAGCTCACAGGGGAAGTTAAACATCTTGAAGGTACTTGAGAAATGTGTTAAGCACTGAGAGGGGTAATGCAGTCTCAGTACAGCCAACAACATTGATGCATAGCTAAAATTAAAGTGTGTCTATTGGTCCCTGTGAAATACATATTCTATACTCGTGTGTGTGTGTATATGACATGGAACTGATGCTGAAATTGTTTATTTCACTACCTTCACCAAATGGCACAACAGCAGCGGTGCATCCCCAGGGTAGAGGGGGTCCAGCCTGTACCCAGGGTAGAGAGGGTCCAGCCTGTACCTGAGGCAGAGAGGGTACAGTCTGGAGTTGGGGGTGAGGGGTAGTGAGATGGAGTTGGGGGTGCGGGATGGTGAGATGGAGTTGGGGGTGGGAGATTTAGTGCGATGGTGTTGGGGTGAGGGGTAGTGAGATGGTGTTGGGGTGGGGAGTAGTGAGATGGAGTTGGGGGTGGGGAGTAGTGAGATGGAGTTGGGGGTGGGGAGTAGTGAGATGGAGTTGGGGGTCGGGGGTAGTGAGATGGTGTTGGGGGTGGGGGGGTAATGAGATGGTGTTTGGGTGGGGGTAGTCAGATGGAGTTGTAAGTGGGGGATTAGTGAGATGGTGTTGGAGGTGGGGGCAGTGAGATGGAGTTGGGGTGGGGATAGGGAGATGGTGTTGGGATGGGGGGTAATGAGATGGTGTTTGGGTGGGGGTAGTCAGATGGAGTTGTAAGTGGGGGATTAGTGAGATGGAGTTGGGGGTGGGGGCAGTGAGATGGAGTTGAAATGGGGGGCAATGAGATGGTGTTTGTGTGGGGGGTAGTGAGATGGAGTTGGGGGTGGGGGGTAGTGAAATGGTGTTGGGGGTGGGGCGGTAATGGGATGGTGTTGGGGTGGGGGTAGTCAGATGGAGTTGTAATTGGGGGGGTTAGTGAGATGGTGTTGGGTTGGGGGATTTAGTGAGATGGTGTTGGGGGTGGGGGCAGTGAGATGGAGTTGGGGTGGGGGGTTTAATGAGATGGATTTGGAGGTGTGGGGTAGTGAGGAGAGTGCGAGAGGAGGACCCTGGGACAGGCAGTCAGCAGTACCTAGAGGTTCTAACATCAAGTAGGTGTAAGGGTAAAATAAAAGCAAGGGTCCATATTCCATTTAGTTAAGATATGTCAGGAGAGCTCATCCTGTGCTATGTGGGAAATCCTAGACACTCCTGGTGGTCTGGATGACCATGTGCAGGAGGTGCCTCCAACTGGAGGAACTCGAGCTCTGGGTTTTGGATCTTGAGCAGCAGCTGGGGGCACATTTCAGGACGTGGTCACCCAGCAGCTTAAGGAAGTGAGAGAATGAGTGACCTCCAGACAGATGAAGGGGACCAGGCAGATAGTGAGGGAATCCCCCAAGTGCATTTCACTCGCAAAGCTTTCCTCAGCTTTGGAAAATGGTGATAATGATGGTTCCTCTGTGGAGACCAACCAGGGCCAAGGCCAGGGCACTGTGGGTGGTCCAGCTGCTCGGGGGGGAGGAAGAAGTCTGGAAGGGCAATAGTGGTAGGGGATTCATTAGTGGGGGGAGTAGACAGGTGCTTCTGAGGCCATAAACATGACTCCAGTATGGTATGTTGCCTTTTGGGCGCCAGGGTCATGGAATGGCTGCAGGGCATTCTGAAGAGGGAGGGTAAATAGCCAGGAATCGTGGTCTATGTTGGAACCAATGACATAGGAATAAAGAGAGATGAGGTCCTGCAAGCAGACTGTAGGGAGTTAGGTAGTAAATTGAAAAGCAGGTCTTCAAAAGTTAGTAATCTCCAGATTACTCTCGGTGCCAGTAGTGAGTATAGGAACAGAAGGAGAGAGCAGATGAATGAGTGGCTGGAGCGAAGGAGCAGGAAGGGGGGCTTTAGATTCCTGGGGCATTGGGACATTTCTGGGGGAGGTGGGACCTGTACAAGTTGGATGGGTTACATCTGAACAGAACAGGACCAGCATCCTCATGGGGAGGTTTGCTAATGCTGTTGGGGTGGATTGTAATTAAATTGGATGGGGGATGGGGCCCTGAAAAGTAGCTCAGAGGGGAGAGAAGTTGAGATGGAATTGAAAGTTAAAACGCTAATAAAAGAGTCTGGAAGGCAGGGGAAACATAGGCCAGATAAGAAAGAAGTGAGTTTAGGGAGGCTAATTGGAATATATTTTAATGTCAGGAGCCTGAGGAATAAGACAGATGAGCTGAGGGCTCAGATAGGCACTGGGAGGATGAGATCATAGACTTGGCCAAAATGAAGGGCAGGATTGGCAGCTCAACATTCCTGGTTAAAGGGTATTCAGACGAGATAGAGAGGGGGATAGAAGGGGAGGTGGGGGGAGGCACAATATTGATCAAAGAATCAATTATAGCAGTGAGGAGGTGTGATACCGGAGAAGCATCATCAAATCAGGCCATATGGGTAGAGGTAAAAAATACAAAAGGGGCAAACACGCTGTTGGGTGTGTACTATAGGCCCCCAAACAGTCAGGGAGAGATAGAGGATCAAATATGTAATCAAATTCCAGAGAAGTGTAAGAATAATAAGGCAGTAATAGGGGATTTTAATTACCCAAATGGGGTAGTTTTTGTGTGCAAGGTATAGAGGGAGCAAAATTCTTAAGTTGCATCCAGGGGATCTTTTTTAGCCAGTATGTAGAAAGCCCTTCAGGGGAGGGGGCAGTTCTGGGCCTAATACTCGGAAATGAGCCTGGGCAGGTGGAAGGCGTATCAATAGGGGAGCACTTTGGAGATAGTGATCATAACTCAGTTAGATTTAGGATAGTTACAGAAAAGGACAAGGTTGGGCTGGGAATAAAAGTTTGAAACTGGGAAAAGGCTAATTTTACTAAGATGAAATACCAAGTGGGCTGGGAGCAGCTACTTGCAGATAAAACTGTCAGAGCAGTGGGAGGCATTCAAGGAGGAAATAGCGCGAGTAGAAGGCAAATATGTCCCTGTAAAGACAAAGGGGGGCACCAAGACTGGAGAACCCTGGATGTCATGAGACATAAAGATTAGGATTAAGAGGAAAAGAGAAGCTTATGGCAGATACCGAGGGCTCAGTACGGCAGGGTCCCTAGAGGAGTATAAAAAGTGTAGGGGGGAACTTAAAAAGGAAATTAGGAAAGATAAGTGAGTGGATGAGAAAGCATTGGTGGATAGAATAAAGGAAAACTCAAAGGGTTTTTAAAAATATATAAAGAGCAAGAGAATAACTAGGGAAAGAGTTGGGCCAATTAGGGGCCATAGAGATAATCTGTGTGGACCCGGAAGACAAGGGTACAGTCCTCAATGCATACTTTGTGTCAGTCTACACAATGGAAAACAATGATGCAGGTATAGACATCAGGGTGAGGGACTGTGGAATATTAGAAGAAATTAACGTAGAGAGAGAGGAGTTACTAGCGGGTTTAGTGGCCTTAAAAGTGGATAACTCCACAAGCCCGGATGAGATGAATCCCAGGCTGTTGAGGGAGGCAAGGGAAGAGATATCAGGGGCCCTGGCAGTAATTTTCAAATCCTCTCTGCCCACAGGTGAGGTGCCGGGGGACTGGAAGACTGCTAATGATGTCCTCTTATTAAAAAAGGAAGGGATAGACCAGGAAATTACAGTCAATCAGTCCAACCTGGGTGGTGGGGAAGTTACTAGAAAGAATCCTGAGGGACAGAATATATCTGCACTTGGAGAGACACGGATTAATCAGGGATAGTCAGCGTGGATTTGTTAAGGGAAGGTCATGTTTGACACATTTGATTGAATTTTGTGAGGAGGTAACCAGGAGTGTTGATGAGGATAATGCACTTGATGTGGTCTACATGGACTTTAGCAAGGATTTTGATAAGGTCCCTCATGGCAGACTGGTCCAGAAAGTGAGAGCCCAGGGATCCAAGGCAAAGTGGCACGTTGGATCCAAAATTGGCTGAGAGGCAGGAAGCAGAGGGTGATGGTAGAGGGATGTGTCTGTGACTGGGAGTCTGTTTCCAGTGGGGTTCCGCAGGGCTTGGTGCTGGGGCCCTTGCTGTTTGTAGTGTACATAAATGATTTGGACTTAAACATAGGGGGTATGTTCAAGAATATCACGGATGACACAAAAATTGATAAGGTGATAAATAGAGAGGAGGAGAGGCATGAACTGCAGGAGGATATCAATGGACTGGTCAGGTGGGCAGAGCAGTGGCAAATGAAATTTAACCCAGAAAAGTGTGAGGTAATGCACTTGGGGAGGGCTAACAAGGCAAGGGATTACACAATGAATGGTAGGACCCTGTACCAAAGATCAGAGGGGCCTTGGTGTGCATATCCACAAATACCTGAAGGGAGCAGGGCAGGTATATATGGTGGTTAAGAAGGCATATGGGATACATGCCTTTATTAGCCGAGGCATAGAATGCAAGACCAGGGAGGTTATGCTGGAACTGTATAAAATGCTGTTAGGCCACAACTGGAGTGCTGCATGCAGTTCTGGTCACCTCACTACAGGAAGAATGTGATTGTACTAGAGAGGGTGCAGAGGAGATTCACCAGGATGCTGTCTGGGCTAGAGATTCTGAGCTATGAGGAAAGATTGGATAGGTTGGGCTTGTTTTCCTTGGAGCAGTGAAGGTTGAGACGGGGCCAAGCATTGGAAAATGGGATTCGTGTAGTCAGGTCTTTGCTGACCAGTGTGGACATGATGGGCCAATTGGCCTCCTCCTTTGCTGTAAATGCCTGTGTGTCTATGAGTCAATGGGTAGTAAGATAGAGTTTGGGTGGGTGTAATGAAATGGAATTGGGGGTGGGGGTAGTGAGATGGAGTTGGAGGTTGGGGCTAGTGAGATGGAGTTGGGGTGAGGTTTAGTGAGTAGGAACTGGGGATGGAGTGTAGTGAGATGGAGTTAGGGGTAGGGGTAGAGAGATGGAGTTGGAGGTGGGGGATAGTGAGATGGAGTTGGAGGTGGGGTGTAGTGAGATGGAGTTGGGGTGAGGGTTAGTGAGTAGGAATTGGGGATGGAGTGTAGTGAGATGGAGTTAGGGGTAGGGGGTAGTGAGATGGAGTTGGAGGTGGGGGTAGTGAGATCGAGTTGGGGTGAGGGTTAGTGAGTAGGAATTGGGGATGGAGTGTAGTGAGATGGAGTTAGGGGTGGGGGTAGTGAAATGATGTTGGAGGTGGGGGCTAGCGAGATGGAGTTAGGGGTAGGGGTAGGGGTAGTGAAATGGTGTTGGAGGTGGGGGTGTAGTAAGATGGAGTTTGAGGTGGGGGGTAGTGAGATGAAGTTGGGTGTGGGGGTGTAGAGAGATGGTGTTTGGGGTGCAGGGTAGTGAGATGATGTTGGGAGTTGGGGTAATGAGATGGAGGTGGGAGGGTAGTTTGATGGAGTTGGGGGTGGGGGTGTAGTGAGATAATGTTGGGAGTGGGGGTAACGAGATGGAGTTTGAGGTGGGGAGGTGGTGAGATGGACTTGGGGTGGGGATAGTGAGATGGAGTTGGGTGCCAGGGCTAGTGAGATGGGTTTGGGGGTGGGGGGGGGGGGCGAAGTGAGGTGGATTTGGTGATGGGGGATGTTGAGATGGAATTGGGACTGGGAGCTAGTGAGATGGATTTGGAGCTTGAGGAAAGTGAGGTGGAGTATGTGGTGGGGCTAGTGGGATGAAGTTGGGGTGTGGGGGCATTTTGATGGATTTGGGGGTGTGGGGGGTAGTGAGTTGCAGCTGAGGTGGAGTAGTGATATGCAGTTGGGACTGTGGGGTAGAGAGAAGGTGTGGAGGATGGGGGTGTTGAGCTGGAGTTGGGGGTGGGGGGTAGTGAGATGGAGTTGGGGGTGGGGGGTAGAGAGATGGAGTTTGGGGTGGGGGTTAGTGAAATGGAGCTGGGTGTGAAGGGTAGTGAGATGGAGTTGGGGGTGGGGGGTAGAGAGATGGAGATGGGTGTGACGGGTAGTGAGATGGAGTTGGGGGTGGGGGGTAGAGAGATGGAGTTAGGGATGGGGGTACTGAGATGGGATTGGGGTTGGAGGTGTTGAGATGGAGCTGGGGATGGAGGGTAGAGAGTTGGAGTTAGGCGTGGGGGGCAGTGAGTTGGTACTGGGAATGGGGGTTAGTGCAGTGGGGTAATGGGTGCAGGGAAAGAGGTGGAGTTGGGGGTTGGGGTAGTGAGAAGAAGTTGGGGGTGGGGGCTAGTGAGATGGATTTGGGGGTGTGTGGGGGTAGTGAGATGGAGTTGGGGGTGTGTGGGGGTAGTGAGATGGAGTTGGGGAAGTGTGGGGGTACTGAGATGGAGTTGGGGGTGTGTGGGGGTAGTGAGATGGAGTTGGGAGTGTGGGGTGTAGTCCGATGGAGTTGGTGGTGTGTGAGGGTAGAGAGATGGAGTTTGGGGTGGGGTGTAGACAGATGGAGTTGGGGGTGGGGTGTAGAGAGATGGAGTTTGGGGTGGGGGGTAGAGAAATGAAGCTGGGTGTGAAGGGTTGTGAGATGGAGTTGGGGTGGGAGGTAGAGAGATGGAGCTGGGTGTGAAGGGTAGTGAGATGGAGTTGGGATGGGAGGTAGAGAGATGGAGCTGAGTGTGAAGGGTTGTGAGATGGAGTTGGGGTGGGAGGTAGAGAGATGGAGTTGGGTGTGAAGGGTAGTGAGATGGAGTTGGGGTGGGAGGTAATGAGATGGAATTAGGGGTGGGGGTACTGAGATAGGATTGGGGGTGGAGTTGTTGAGATGGAGCTGAGGGTGGAGGGTAGAGAGATGGAGTAAGGGGTGGGGGGCAGTGAGTTGGTACTGGGAATGAGGGTTAGTGTGGTGGGGTAATGGGTGCAGGGAAAGAGGTGGAGTTGGGGGTTGGGGTAATGAGAAGAAGTTGGGGGTGGGAGCTAGTGAGATCGATTTGGGGTTGGGGTATAGTGAAATGGAGTTGGGGGTGGGGGTTGTGCGTTGGAGCTGGGGATGAGGGTTGGTGCGTTGGAGTAGTGGGTGTGGGTAAAGAGATGGAGTTGGGGGTGGAGGGTATGAGAAGGAGTTGGGGATGGGGGTTAGTGAGGTGGAATTGGGGATGAGGGGATGAGATGGAGTTGGTGGTGGAGGCAGTGCAATGGAGTTGTGGATGGAGGGCAGTGAGTTGGAGTTGTCGGGGGGTAGTGAGGTGAAGTTGAGGGTGTGGGGTAGTGAGATGGAGGTGGGGTTGGGGGTGTTAGTAAGATGGAGTTGTCGGTGGGGTAGTGAGATGGAGTTGGGAGTTAGTGAGTTGGAGTTGGGGGTGGGAGGTAGTGAGAAAGGGTTGGGGTGGGAGTTAGTGAGGTGGAGTTGGGGTTGGGAAGTAGTAAGAAGGAGTTTGGGTTGGGGTGTAGTGAGATGTAATTGAGGATGCGGGGTAGTGAGATGTAATTGAGGATGCGGGGTAGTGAGATGTAATTGAGGATGTGGGGTAGTGAGATGTAATTGAGGATGCGGGGTAGTGAGATAGGTTTGGGGGTGTTAGTGAGATGGATTTGGCGGTGAGGGTTAGTGAGGTGGAGTTGGGGGTGGGAGATAGTGAGAGGGAGTTGGGGTGGGGGGTAGTGAGATGGAAGTGGGGTTGGGGTTAGTAAGACATAGTTGGGTAGGGGGTAGTGAGGAACAGTTGGAGGTGTGGGTGGGGGGTAGTGAGATTGTGTTGGGGTGGTTGATGAGGTGGAGTTGGGGTGTGTGGGGGGTAGTGAGGTGGAGTTGGTGGGGTTAGTAAGGTGGTGTTGGGGGTGTGTTGTGGGTGGAGAGGTGGAGTTGGGGGCATGGGTGTGGGGGGTAGTGAGGTGGAGTTGGGGGGTAGTCAGAAGGAGTTGGGGGTGTGTGTGGTGAAGTAGTGAGGTGGAGTTGGGGGTGAGTGGGGAGGGTTAGTGAGGTGGGGTTGAGAGTGTGTGTGGGGGATATTGAGGTGGAGTTGGGAGGTTTTGAGGTGGAGTTGGGGGAGTGTTGGGGGTGGTGAGGTGGAGTTGGGAGGATAGTGAGATGGAGTTGGGGCTGTGAGGGGGTAGTGAGATGGAAGTTGGGGGTGTGTGGGGGTAGTGAGATGGAGTTGGGGGTATGTGGGGGTACTGAGATGGAGTTGGGGGTATGTGGGGGTAGTGAGATGGAGTTGGGGGTGAGTAGGGCTAGTGAGATGGAGTTGGGGGTGTATGGGGGTAGTGAGGTGGAGGTGGGGGTGTGTGGGGGTAGTGAGATAGAGTTCGGGGTGTGTGGGGGGTAGTGAAATGGAGTTGGGGGTGTTTGGGGGTAGTGGGATGGAGTTGGGTGTGTGTGGGGGTAGTGAGATGGAGTTGGGGGTGTATGGGGGTAGTGAGGTGGAGGTGGGGGTGTGTGGGGGTACTGAGATGGAGTTCGGGGTGTGTGGGGGGTAGTGAAATGGAGTTGGGGGTGTTTGGGGGTAGTGGGATGGAGTTGGGTGTGTGTGGGGGTAGTGAGATGGAGTTGGGGGTGTATGGGTGTAGTGAGGTGGAGGTGGGTGTGTGTGGGGGTAGTGAGATGGAGTTCGGGGTGTGTGGGGGGTAGTGAAATGGAGTTGGGGGTGTTTGGGGGTAGTGGGATGGAGTTGGGTGTGGTGTGGGGGTAGTGAGATGGAGTTGGGGTGTGTGGGGGGTAGTGAGATGGAGTTGAGGATGCGTGGGGGTAGTGAGGTGGAGTTGGAGGTGTGTGGTGGCAGTGTGATGCAGTTGGGGTTGTGTGTGGGGGTAGTGAGATGGAGTTGGTGGTGTGTGGGGGTAGTGAGGTGGAGTTCAGGGTGCGTAGGGGTAGTGAGATGGAGTTGGGGGTGTCTGGGTGTAGTGAGATGGATGTGGGGGTGTGTGGGGGTAGTGAGATGGAGTTGGGGGTGTGTGGGGGTAGTGAGATGGAGTTGGTGGTGTGTGGGGGTAGTGAGGTGGAGTTCGGGGTGTGTGGGGGTAGTGAGATGGAGTTGGGGGTGTGTGGAGGTAGTGAAATAGAGTTGGGGGTGTGTGGAGGTAGTGAGATAGAGTTGGAGGTGTTTGGGGGTAGTGAGATGGATTTGCGTGTGTGTGGAGGTAGTGAAATAGAGTTGGAGGTGTATGGGGGTAGTGAGATGGAGTTGGGGGTGTGTGGGGGTAGTGAGATAGAGTTGGAGGTGTGTGGGGGTAGTGAGATGGAGTTGGGGGTGTGTGGGGGTGGTGAGATGGAGTTGGGGTGGGTGGGTGTAATGAGATGGAGTTGGGGGTGTGTGGGTGCAATGAGATGGAGTTGGGGGTGTGTGGGGGTAGTGAGATGGAGTTGGGGGTGTGAGGAGGTAGTGGGATGTAGTTTGGGGTGTGTGAGGGTAGTGAGATGGAGTTGGGGGTGTCTGGGGGTAGTGAGATTGAGTTGGGGGTGTGTGGAAGTAGTGAGATGGAGTTGGGGGTGTGTGGGTGAAGTGAGATGGATTTGCATGTGTCTGGAGGTAGTGAGATGGATTTGGGGGTGTGTGGAGGTAGTGAGATGGAGTTTGGGGTGTGTGGGGGTACTGGGATGGAGTTGGGGATGTGTGGGGGTAGTGAGATGGAGTTGGGGGTTTGTGTTGGGGTAGTGAGATGGAGTTGGGGATGTGTGGGGGTAGTGAGATGGAGTTCGGGGTGTGTGGTGTAGTGAGATGGAGTTGGGGGTGTGTGGGTGTATTGAGGTGGAGTTGGGAGTCTGTGGGGGTAGTGAGATGGAGTTAGGGGTGTGTGGGGGTAGTGAGATGGAGTTGGGCGTGTCTGGGGGTAGTGAGATGGAGTTCGGGGTGTGTGGGGGGTAGTGAGATGGAGTTGGGGGTGTGTGGGGGTAGTGAGATGGAGTTGGGGGTGTCTGGGAGTGGTGAGATGGAGTTCGGGGTGTGTGGAGGGTAGTGAGATGGAGTTGGGGGTGTGTGGGTGTAGTGAGATGGAGTTGGGGGTGTGTGGGGGTAGTGAGATGGAGTTAGGGGTAGTGAGGAGGAGTTGGGGATGTGTGTGGGTAGTGAGGTGGAGTTGGGGGTGTGTGGGTTAGTGAGGTGGAGTTGGGGGTGTCTGGGCGGTAGTGGGATGGAGTTTGGGGCTGTGTGGGGGTAGTGAGATGGAGTTGGGGGTGTGTGGGGGTGGTAAAATGGAGTTGGGGGTGTGTGGGGGTAGTGAGATGCAGTTGGGGGTTGAGATGGAGTTCGGGGTGTGTGGGGGTAGTGAGATGGCATTGGGGGTGTCTGGGGGTAGTGAGGTGAAATTGGCTGTGTGCGGGTAGTGAGATGGAGTTTGGCGTTGTGTGTGGGTAGTGAGGAGGAGTTAGGGTTGTGTGGGGTGTAGTGAGATGGAGTTGGGGGTGTGTGGGGGTAGTGAGATGGAGTTGGGGCTGTGTGGGGGTAGTGAAATGGAGTTGGGTGTGTGTGAGGCGAGTGAAATGGAGTTGGGGTGTTTGGTAGGTAGTGAGATGGAGTTGGGGGTGTGTGGAGGTAGTGAGATGGAGTTGGGGGTGTGTGGGGGTTAGTGAGGAGGAGTTGGGGTTGTTTGGGTGTTATTGAGATGGAGCTGAGTGTTTCTGGGGTTAGTGAGATGGATTTGGGGGTGTTTGGGGGTATTGAGATGGAGTTGGGCTGTCTGGTGGTAGTGAGGTGGAGTTGGGTGTGTGGCGGTAGTGAGGTGGATTTGGGGGTGTGTGGGAGTAGTGAGATGGAGTTCGTGGTATTTGGGTGTAGTGAGATGGAGTTGGGGTGTCTGGGGGGTAGTGAGATGGAGTTGGGGGTAGTGAGGAGGATTTGGGAATGTGTGTGGGTAGTGAGATGAAGTTGGGGGTGTTTGGGGGTAGTGAGATGGAGTTGGGGGTGTCTGGGATTAGTGAGATGGAGTTGGGGGTAGTGAGGAGGAGTTGGGGTTGTCTGGGGGTAGTGAGATGGAGTTTGGGGTGTGTGGGTTAGTGAGATGGAGTTGGGAGTGTGGGGGGTAGTGAGATGGAGTTGCGGGTAGTGAGGAGGAGTTGGGGTTGTGTGTGGGTAGTGAGGTGGAGTTGGGGGTGTGTGGGGTAGTGAGGTGGAGTTGGGGGTGTCTGGGCGGTAGTGGGATGGAGTTTGGGGCTGTGTGGGGGTAGTGAGATGGAGTTGGGGGTGTCTGGGGTGTAGTGAGGTGGAGTTGGGATTGTGTGGTAGGTAGTGAGATGGATTTGGGGGTGTGTGGGGGTGGTGAAATGGAGTTGGGGTGTGTGGGGGTAGTGAGATGGAGTTGGGCGTGTGGGGGCAGTGAGATGGAGTTAGCGGTGTGTGGGGGTTAATGAGATGGAGATGGGTGTGTGTGGCGGTAGTGAGATGGATTTGGGGGTGTGTGGGGGTAGTGAGATGGAGTTCGGGGTGTGTGGGTTTAGTGATATGGAGTTGGGGTGTCTGGGGGGTAGTGAGATGGAGTTGGGGGTAGTGAGGTGGAGTTGGGGATGTGTGTGCGTAGTGAGACGGAGTTGGGGGTGTTTGGGGTATTGATATGGAGTTGGGGGTGTCTGGGGTTAGTGAGATGGAGTTGGGGGTAGTGAGGAGGAGTTGGGGGTGTCCGGGGATTAGTGAGATTGTGTTGGGGGTGTGTGGGGGTAGTGAGATGGAGTTGGGGGTAGTGAGGAGGTGTTGGGGTTGTCTGGGGGTAGTGAGATGGAGTTTGGGGTGTGTGGGTTAGTGAGATGGATTTGGGAGTGTGGGGGGGGTAGTGAGATGGAGTTGGGGGTGTCTGGGGGGTAGTGAGGAGGAGTTGGGGCTGTGTGGGGGTAGTGAGATGAAGTTGTGGTTGTGTGGGGGGTAGTGAGATGGAGTTGGGGGTGTGTGGGGGTAGTGAGATGGCGTTCGGGGTGTGTGGGGGTAGTGAGATGGCGTTCAGTGTGTGTGGGGGTAGTGAGATGGAGTTGGGGTTGTCTGGGGGTAGTGAGATGGCGTTCGGAGTGTGTGGGGTTAGTGAGATGGAGTTGGGGGTGTGTAGGGGTAGTGAGATGGCGTTCGGGGTGTGTGGGGGTAGTGAGATGAAGTTGTGGTTGTGTGGGGGGTAGTGAGATGGAGTTGGGGGTGTGTGGGGGTAGTGAGATGGCGCTCGAGGTGTGTGGGGGTAGTGAGATGGTGTTGGGGGTGTCCGGGGATTAGTGAGATTGAGTTGGGGGTGTGTGGGGGTAGTGAGATGGAGTTGGGGGTAGTGAGGAGGAGTTGGGGTTGTCTGGGGGTAGTGAGATGGAGTTTGGGGTGTGTGGGTTAGTGAGATGGATTTGGGAGTGTGGGGGGGGTAGTGAGATGGAGTTGGGGGTGTCTGGGGGGTAGTGAGGAGGAGTTGGGGCTGTGTGGGGGTAGTGAGATGGAGTTGTGGTTGTGTGGGGGGTAGTGAGATGGAGTTGGGGGTGTGTGGGGGTAGTGAGATGGCGTTCGGGGTGTGTGGGGGTAGTGAGATGGCGTTCAGTGTGTGTGGGGGTAGTGAGATGGAGTTGGGGTTGTCTGGGGGTAGTGAGATGGCGTTCGGAGTGTGTGGGGTTAGTGAGATGGAGTTGGGGGTGTGTAGGGGTAGTGAGATGGCGTTCGGGGTGTGTGGGGGTAGTGAGATGAAGTTGTGGTTGTGTGGGGGGTAGTGAGATGGAGTTGGGGGTGTGTGGGGGTAGTGAGATGGCGCTCGGGGTGTGTGGGGGTAGTGAGATGGCGTTGGGGGTGTCTGGGGGTAGTGGGGAGGAGTTGGGGTTGTTTGGGGTGTAGTGAGATGGAGTTGGGGGTGTATGGGGGTAGTGAGATGGAGTTGGGTGTGTGTGGAGGTAGTGAGATGGAGTTTGGGGTTGTGTGGGTTTAGTGAGATTGAGTTGGGGGTGTGTGGGGGTAGTGAGATAGAGTTGGGTGTGTGTGGAGGTAGTGAGATGGAGTTTGGGGTTGTGTGGGTTTAGTGAGATTGAGTTGGGGGTGTGTGGGTGTAGTGGGTAGGATTTGGGGTTGTGTAGGGCGTAGTGAGGTAGAGTTGGGGTTGTGTGGGTGTAGTGAAATGGAGTTGGGGTGTGTGGGGCTAGTGAGATGGAGTTGCGGGTGTCTGGGGGTAGTGAGATGGAGTTGGGGGTGTGTGGGGGATTGTGAGGAGGAGTTGGTGATGTCTGGGGGTTATTGAGATAGAGTTGGTTGTTTCTGGGGGTAGTGAGATGGAGTTGGGGGTGTGTGGGGGTAGTGAGATGGTGTTGGGGGTGTCTGGGGGGTATTGAGGTGGAGTTGGGTATGTGGGGGTAGTGAGATGGAGTTGGGGGTGTGTGGGGGTTAGTGAGGTGAAGTTGGCTGTGTGGGAGTAGTGAGATGGAGTTTGGCGTTGTGTGGGGGTAGTGAGGTGGAGTTGGGGGTAGTGAGGAGGATTTGGGAATGTGTGTGGGTAGTGAGATGAAGTTGGGGGTGTTTGGGGGTAGTGAGATGGAGTTGGGGGTGTCTGGGATTAGTGAGATGGAGTTGGGGGTAGTGAGGAGGAGTTGGGGTTGTTTGGGGGTAGTGAGATAGAGTTTGGGGTGTGTGGGTTAGTGAGATGGAGTTGGGAGTGTGGGGGGTAGTGAGATGGAGTTGCGGGTAGTGAGGAGGAGTTGGGGTTGTGTGTGGGTAGTGAGGTGGAGTTGGGGGTGTGTGGGGTAGTGAGGTGGAGTTGGGGGTGTCTGGGCGGTAGTGGGATGGAGTTTGGGGCTGTGTGGGGGTAGTGAGATGGAGTTGGGGGTGTCTGGGGTGTAGTGAGGTGGAGTTGGGGTTGTGTGGTAGGTAGTGAGATGGATTTGGGGGTGTGTGGGGGGTAGTGAGGGGGAGTTGGGGTGCGGGGTGCATGGGGGTAGTGAGATGGAGTTGGGGGTGTCTTGGGGTTAGTGAGATGGAGTTGGGGGTGTGTGGGGGGTAGTGAGGAGGAGTTGGGGATGTCTCGGGGTTAGTGAGATGGAGTTGGGGGTGTGTGGGGGGTAGTGAGGGGGAGTTGGGGGTGGGGGGTGTGTGGGAGTAGTGAGGTGGAGTTGGGGGTGTCTGGGAGTTAGTGAGGAGTTGTTGGGGGTGTCTGGGGTTAGTGAGATGGGGTTGGGGGAGTGTGGGGGCTAGTGAGGAGGAGTTGGGGGTGTGTGGGGTTAGTGAGGTGGAATTGGGGTTAGTGAGGTGGAGTTGGGGGTGTCTGGGGGTTAGTGAGATGGAGTTGGGAGTGTGTGGGGGTTAGTGAGATGGAGTTGGGGGTGTCTGGGGTTTAGTCAGATGGAGTTGGGGGTGTGTGGGGTTAGTGAGGTGGAATTGGGGTTAGTGAGGTGGAGTTGGGGGTGTCTGGGGGTTAGTGAGATGGAGTTGGGGGTGTCTGGGGTTTAGTGAGATGGAGTTGGGGGTGTGTGGGGTTAGTGAGGTGGAATTGGGGTTAGTGAGGTGGAGTTGGGGGTGTCTGGGGGTTAGTGAGATGAAGTTGGGGGTGTCTGGGGGTTAGTGAGATGAAGTTGGGGGAGTGTGGGGGCTAGTGAGGAGGGGTTGGGGGTGTGTGGGGTTAGTGAGGTGGAATTGGGGGTGTGTGGGGGTAGTGAGGGGGAGTTGGGGGTTGGGGGTGTGTGGGAGTAGTGAGGTGGAGTTTGGGGTGTCTGGGGGTCAGTGAGGAGGAGTTGGGGGTGTCTGGGGATTAGTGAGGTGGAGTTGGGGGTGTCTGGGGGTTAGTGAGATGGAGTTGGGGGTGTCTGGGGGTTAGTGAGATGAAGTTGAGGGTGTGTGGGGGGTAGTGAGGAGGAGTTGGGGGTGTGTGGGGTTAGTGAGGTGGAATTGGAGGTGTGTGGGGGGTAGTGAGGGGGTGTTGGGGGTGGGGGGTGTGTGGGAGTAGTGAGGTGGAATTTGGGGTGTCTGGGGGTTAGTGAGATGGAGTTGGGGGTGTGTGGGGGGTAGTGAGGAGGAGTTGGGTGTGTGGGGGGTTAGTGAGGTGGAATTGGGGGTGTCTGGGGGTTAGTGAGATGAAGTTGAGGGTGTGTGGGGGGTAGTGAGGAGGAGTTGGGGGTGTGTCGGGGTAGTGAGATGGATTTGGGGGTGTGTGGGGGGTAGTGAGGGGGAGTTGGGGGTGGGGGGTGTGTGGGAGTAGTGAGGTGGAGTTTGGGGTGTCTGGGGGTTAGTGAGATGGAGTTGGGGATGTGTGGGGGGTAGTGAGGAGGAGTTGGGTGTGTGTGGGGTTAGTGAGGTGGAATTGGGGTTAGTGAGATGAAGTTGGGGTGTGTGGGGGATAGTGAGGAGGAATTGGGGTTAGTGAGATGGAGTTGGGGGTGTGTCGGGTAGTGAGATGGAGTTGGGGGTGTCTGGGGGGTAGTGAGGGGGAGTTGGGGGTGGGGGTGTGTGTGAGTAGTGAGGTGGAGTTTGGGGTGTCTGGGGTTAGTGAGATGAAGTTGAGGTTGTGTGGGGGATAGTGAGGAGGAGTTGGGGGTGTGTGGGGTTAGTGAGGTGGAATTGGGGTTAGTGAGATGGAGTTGGGGGTGTGTCGGGGTAGTGAGATGGAGTTGGGGGTGTCTGGGGGGTAGTGAGGGGGAGTTGGGGGTGGGGGTGTGTGGGGGGTAGTGAGGAGGAGTTGGGGGTGTGTGGGGTTAGTGAGGTGGAATTGGGGTTAGTGAGATGGAGTTGGGGGTGTGTGGGGGGTAGTGAGGAGGAATTGGGGGTGTGTGGGGTGTAGTGAGGAGGAGTTGGGGGTGTGTGGGGGGTAGTGAGGAGGAATTGGGGTTAGTGAGATGGAGTTGGGGGTGTTTGGGGGGTAGTGAGGGGGAGTTGGGTGTGGGGGGTGTGTGGCGGGTAGTGAGGAGGAGTTGGGGGTGTGTGGGGTTAGTGAGGTGGAATTGGGGTTAGTGAGATGAAGTTGGGGTGTGTGGGGGGTAGTGAGGAGGAATTGGGGTTAGTGAGATGGAGTTGGGGTGTGTGGGGGGTAGTGAGGGGGAGTTGGGGGTGTGTGGGGGGTAGTGAGGAGGAACTGGGGGTGTGTGGTGGGTAGTGAGGAGGAGTTGGGGGTGTGTGGGGTTAGTGAGGAGGAATTGGGGTTAGTGAGATGGAGTTGGGGTGTGTGGGGGGTAGTGAGGGGGAGTTGGGGGGTGTGTGGGGTTAGTGAGGAGGAATTGGGGTTAGTGAGATGGAGTTGGGGTGTGTGGGGGGGTAGTGAGGGGGAGTTGGGGGTGTGTGGGGTTAGTGAGGAGGAATTGGGGTTAGTGAGATGGAGTTGGGGTGTGTGGGGGGTAGTGAGGGGGAGTTGGGTGTGGGGGGTGTGTGGGGTTAGTGAGGAGGAATTGGGGTTAGTGAGATGGAGTTGGGGTGTGTGGGGGGTAGTGAGGAGGAGTTGGGGGTGTGTGGGGGGTAGTGAGGGGGAGTTGGGGGTGTGTGGGGTTAGTGAGGAGGAATTGGGGTTAGTGAGATGGAGTTGGGGGTGTTTGGAGGGTAGTGAGGGGGAGTTGGGGTTAGTGAGATGGAGTTGGGGGTGTTTGGAGGGTAGTGAGGGGGAGTTGGGTGTGGGGGGGGTGTGTGGGGAGTAGTGAGGAGGAATTGGGGTTAGTGAGATGGAGTTGGGGGTGTGTGGGGTTAGTGAGGAGGAATTGGGGTTAGTGAGATGGAGTTGGGGGTGTTTGGAGGGTAGTGAGGGGGAGTTGGGGTTAGTGAGATGGAGTTGGGGGTGTTTGGAGGGTAGTGAGGGGGAGTTGGGGTTAGTGAGATGGAGTTGGGGGTGTTTGGAGGGTAGTGAGGAGGAATTGGGGTTAGTGAGATGGAGTTGGGGGTGTGTCGGGGTAGTGAGGGGGAGTTGGGGGTGTTTGGGGGGTAGTGAGGGGGAGTTGGGGTTAGTGAGATGGAGTTGGGGTGTGTGAGGGGTAGTGAGGGGGAGTTGGGGGTGTGTGGGGTTAGTGAGGTGGAATTGGGGTTAGTGAGATGGAGTTGGGGTGTGTGAGGGGTAGTGAGGAGGAATTGGGGTTAGTGAGATGGAGTTGGGGGTGTGTGGGGGTAGTGAGGAGGAATTGGGGTTAGTGAGATGGAGTTGGGGGTGTTTGGAGGGTAGTGAGGGGGAGTTGGGGTTAGTGAGATGGAGTTGGGGGTGTTTGGAGGGTAGTGAGGAGGAATTGGGGTTAGTGAGATGGAGTTGGGGGTGTGTCGGGGTAGTGAGGGGGAGTTGGGGGTGTTTGGGGGGTAGTGAGGGGGAGTTGGGGTTAGTGAGATGGAGTTGGGGTGTGTGAGGGGTAGTGAGGGGGAGTTGGGGGTGTGTGGGGTTAGTGAGGTGGAATTGGGGTTAGTGAGATGGAGTTGGGGTGTGTGAGGGGTAGTGAGGAGGAATTGGGGTTAGTGAGATGGAGTTGGGGGTGTGTGGGGGTAGTGAGGAGGAATTGGGGTTAGTGAGATGGAGTTGGGGGTGTTTGGAGGGTAGTGAGGGGGAGTTGGGGGTGGGGGGTGTGTGGGGGGTAGTGAGGGGGAGTTGGGGGTGGGGGGTGTGTGGGGAAGGCTCCGCTGTGCTGAGCTCGCTCTTGCTGCTCTCTTTCCTCACTGAAGGGTGATTGAAGTCTCTCTTTCTCAATCCCTGGGTTTTTAAGTGGAGATGAAATTGTGCTGACGGGAAAAGGGTGTCCACACGAACTCCCCATATACGGTGATGCTCCGAGTCAAATGTCCCCCAGCAACGAATCAACGGGCTGATGCAGGAAGAAGATTGGCCATAGGGTAGGGACAGGCTTCGTCTGCTTCCAAAAAAGTATTAAATGTCCCGAGGAATTCAATCTGAAGGAGATATTTCTCAGGCCGGGGCTGGATTCTGTGCACTTCAGCTCAGCTCCTGAACCAGCTCCGTCTCTCTCTCTCTCCCTTCTCTCTCAGCCTTCCTGCACTCCCTCTCTCCTCTTGTTTCTTTTCATTTTATATATATAATTCCTTTCTGCCCCCTCCAAACAAAGCCAAACAGCAGCCATGGACGCCATCAAAAAGAAGATGCAGATGTTGAAGCTGGACAAGGAGAATGCCTTGGACCGAGCGGAACAAGCCGAGGCTGATAAGAAAGCGGCCGAGGACAGGAGCAAACAGGTTGGATACTTTCAGCAGCGATCACACCCCAGCTCCAACTTTAATGAAAAACACCCGAAGCGGTGCCGCTCCCCGCCAGGGACCGGCTCCAGCACCGGGAGCACAGGCTCCAGATGTTCAAGGCGTTCATTCCTGACTGAAAATACTGTAAAATGTACCAAGTGAACGTGCAGATAACTAATATGCAGCCAAGCTCGTTTTGACAAAAAGTTCCTAACTTGTAGATATTCGGTGTTAAATTCTGTTTGGGATTACAGCAATGTTAAATCCTCTCTGGCAATGTAGAGGATGTAACATTCTGGGGATAATTTGAAGACAGCTTTTGGAGTTTAAAATGTGTTTTTTAATAAATCTTACAATCTCTGATAGTTTGAGGATGATGCTTTACAACTGGAAAAGAAATTGCGAGCAGTGGAGGATGAGAGGGATAAATTTTTGGAAGATTTCAACAAGGCCGAGGAACGGCAGCTGCTCGCCGAGGAGAATGCGACTAAGGTATTTGTGCGCAGTAAATGGACGGTCTCTTAACCTCTTTCTGCTTTGTTTTCTCTTTCTCTCCATCTCTCTCACACACACTCGACCGCTGGTCTGCGCCGAACACGCCGTCTCTCTCCTCTCTCTCTCTCTGTCTGTACTGTCTGCCAACGCCTTCGTGCTGTACACGAAAACAAAACCCTCCCAAACTGTAGCTGGAAGATGAGCTGGTAGCTTTGCAGAAGAGGCTGAAGAGCACGGAGGATGAACTGGACAAGTACTCTGAAGCCCTGAAAGATGCTCAGGAGAAGCTGGAATTGGCTGAAAAGAAAGCTACTGACGTGAGTATGAACCGCAGCTTCACCTCCGTAGAAAATAAACTGCACACGAGCACTACTTCACTCCTGTGCTACTTTCCTCACGAACTTCGGTGCATGACAAGCCGCAAAAGTCACAGCGGGTACCCTCACCGGTTCTTGTGTTATCCAATTTGTTTTCCATTGTTTTAAAGATTTCCCTCTTCCCAGGTATTTTTGTAGACAGCGAAACCCCCGAGATTGCACCTAAAAATATCCCTTGAGACAGGATTAGATGGTATGTGCGCACAATCCTGAGTTGGCTCTGTGTGTGTATTTATAACCCAGTACTTTATATGGCATTGAGCTATCTGTGCAGACTGGGGATCTGCTCCTGGGGAAAGGTGAGAGTTGTAGGACAAGGATGTTTGGTGTGTTTTACAAACTGGGAACGCCACTCGTCACTCACTATTAGACCAAAAGTATGCAAATGAGCAGGAATAAAAGTGCCTGAGACAGAGATCACACCCTTATGAAGAGTTGTAGCCTTTTAGCAGCTGATTCAAGAATTCATTCGCTCCCTCCCGCCCCAGCCCATCTAGTTGTAATCCGAGTTGAGATTACGTTAGTAAGGGATATTCCTTAAAAGGAAAAGTATGCGGAGTATTCCGAATTGCACTTATATCTCTGGCATTCAAGTGAGCAAATAACTAAGCTTAACCAGATAACCGCAGCACTAACATAGCCAAGTTAGATCATTCAGTGAGAGCTGAATTAGCAAGTGCCACGTGTAAATCCTGCTCTTAAGTTATACAGTCTTTACACGTTTTATGTGCTGCCCGTGTCCCGGGTATTTCTGAGTTACTCTCTGGCTGAGTGGGTTACATAAAATGTACAGCGAGATCCCACACTCTGCGACTTTATCGCCTTCAGAAGCGACGTGATCGCCTCGCTGTGTCCCACATCCCATTTCAAATCAAACAGGATCTTGAATAGGTTACAGATCCTTTTCAGTTCCAGCAGATTGTCAGTCCGGGAATTATTCAACTTTAGTATTTAATGGTAATTTCCACATTTCTGAAATGTGGGTAACCCTCTCCCAACCACTGTCCAGTGAGTCCCAGCTGGGAGCAGACTGAGTGCCACAGGAGAATCTTTTCTAGATGGGGATGGAAATAAATTTATTGGTAGCTGGATGCTGAGAATTTCTGGACAATGACAGTTCTTCAGTGAGAAAGTCTCACAGACTAAGAAAGGCTTCCCTCCCCCATTCTCCTTCATTGGTAATGTTGGCTCCTCTGCTGAAGGGTTTAATTCCTTGCTGGGTTGGGACTCAATGGATCCCAATGCTTCGGGCAAGTGCCCGTTATTCATCTCTTAATCTTGACTGTGGGCAGCAATGGATTGTTCCACCATGGGCTGGCATCCTTCCCTCATCTAGTGCCTGCTTTGTGCCAGTCCCAGAAGAAGTGGAGAAGGTGATTAGAACAGGAACTGATTTCTCCCTCTCTGATCCGGGTGTACTGTGCTGTTTCCTTCTATTGTTTCCTCCTCTTCTGAGGGGAAGAGTGGAATGGAATGATGGTGTTTAGTGCAATGGGAATGGAATATAAAAATAGGGAGGTTTTGCTGTACAGGGCCTAGGTGAGGCCACATCTGGATGGATGTTGAGAGAAGATTAGATAAGATTGAGAGTGATGCCTGGAGTACTGTGTATAGTTTTAGTTTTCTTACTTGAAAAAAATATATAATTGCAACCTACTCCTGGGATGAAGGGCATACTTTATGGGGAAAGGCTGAACAGGTTGGGCCAATATCCACTGGAGGTTAGAAGAATGACAGGTGATCTTTTTGAAACATATGATATTGTGAGGGGACTTGACAGGGTAGATGCTGGGGGAATGTTTCCTGTTGTGTGGGTAGGGGGAAGTCCAGAGCTAGAGGAAACAGTTTAAGAATAAGCAGTCTCCCTTTTAAGACCGAGAAGAGGAGACTTTTTCACCTCTCAGAGGGTCAGTACTCTGTGGAATTCTCTTCCCCAGTGAGTAGTAGAGGCTGGGTCACTGGATATATTCGAGGCTGAGTTAGACAGATTTTTGATAGACAAGGGAGTCGAGAGTTAAGGGGGGTGGGGGGGCGGGGCGGGATGCAGAAACAGGGGCTGACAGGAAAGTGGAATTGAGATCACAATCAGATCAGCCATGATCTTACCAAATGGCAGAGCAGGCTCGAGGGGCTGAGAGGCCGATTTCTGCTCCTAAGTCCTATGTTCTTATGTCCTCTGTGCGGAGCAATAACTGACCATCAATTTCTTTTTGTTCATGGGATATGGGCATCACTGGCATTTATTGCCCATCCCTAATTGCCCTTGATGGGGCTCTAATCCAGATGGTCACCTTTCTTTTGCAACTAGTATCAAACATTGATAAGAAAGTGTCACAGCTGCTTTGAGTCTTAACCATAAACTAAATTGCAGAAAGGAGTGAGCTGGAAAATAACGCAGAGTGACTGTCTGAGCTAATTCCAGCCTCTCCACTCCCTGTTCTCATGTTTGGGGTCACTGAGCCCAGTTGTCCCTCTGCAATGTACATTGAATCCGTGCAGATTTTCATGAACTTTTGCATCTGTCTCGGTGCCAGATATCAGTGTGGGGATGAAAGATGCCCTGCATGGTGGGTGCTCAGTGCCATCTCTCCACAGGTGGGCACAGGTTAAATGAAGAGGGTTCTTCTGCTCTGAAAGAGAGACTCACTTTTCCGCTCTTTTGTCATTTGGGTCATTCCAAAGCACAGTTCAGTCATTGAATTACTTCTGAAACACTGTCACTGTTGAAATATCAGAAGCACGGTGGGCAATTTTCGCACAGTAATGTGATTTGACCCTGTCTGTGACATTTGGGGGATAAATATTGGCCAGGCCACTGGGGAAAACTCCCCAGCTTTTCTTCAGAATAACACTTTGGAATATTTTATGTCCACCTGACAGCAGAATGAGTTTAACACCTCATGTGAAAGATGGCATCTCTGACAGTGTAGTACTCCCTCAGTACTACAGTGGAAGTGTTGGTCTCGATTTTGTGTTGCAGTGTGCTACTGCTGAGATAAAGCTGTCAGTTAGCAATGTACAGGAGAACAGTATGTTTGTATTTCCCATTGCAGCCCATCTGAGCTCAGTGTCAGTTTGTGTTAAAGCCGGTTTAATGAAACTGTACAGTGAGAATGGAGTGGATGATTGTTTAAACATGCTTCTGTAGAATCCAGAGAGTATTCACCGCATCATTCCAGGCTAGATTCAAACTAAAAGCCTAGATATGAGAAGACAACTTCCTCATCGGTATAATGCTTTGATTAAATAGTTTATTAAATAATGTTCAGAAATAACAGTTGATGCCAAATCACAGGTATCCCTGTACTCCATTCTCCACACGCCAGCACAGGGGCCTCGGCTCCCCGGGTGTGATTTAATGCGTCCAAATTGGCTCCAAGCTGCAAGTTTACCCAGAAGGGGTGAGATTGTGAAATAAATAAGGCTAACATCCATAAGGCTAAGCATCATAACTGAAAAAAAACAGGTTTTCTGGTCATTTTATCCCATTGCTCGCTGTGGGATCTTGCTGCGCACGCACTGGCTCCCACGTTTCCTACGTTACGACAGGAATTACACGTCAGAAGTAATTCATTGGCTGTGAAGCGCTTTGGGATGTCCTAAGGTTGTGGCTGTTATACATTTCAAGTCCTTGGCGTTTTTCATTTAATAAAGGATTGAAATGCTGGTTACACAACACATGGTGAGATCATAACATTTGCAGCATTCCCTGACATGTTCTTCAGTAAATAAATGCTTCACCCAGGTTTCTTGCAGTGTTGATTTGCTGTTTGGTGAATTTAATCAGCTCCCATCCTCTAACTCTGTAGGTGGCGCATTCCGTTGGGAAACACCTTGGAATGTGAAATCGACCAGAATGTTACTTTCAAGGTGTGGCGCCTGCAACCAAAATATTTTCAAATGCACCAATCTGGGAAGGTTATAATCTGAACTGAAGACTCTTACTCACTTTGCAAAGGTTGTAACGTTTCCCCTCCCTCCCCGTGTAGTTAATTTTCCTTGTGGGCGGGAGAGGGTTAAAATCTTGGGTTACTTCCGGTGCTAAGTGCATTCGAAGCCGGGAGAGTAGGGATTTTTAAGGCAAATTTTTTTTCAGGCTCCTGGTTTTTGGGAGGAGGAGTAAAAAAGGGGGAAGTGAAGGAGACTGGGAATGGCCAGCACGATGTCGGTGGATGCAGTGAGGAGGAAGATTAAGAGCTTGCAGGACCAGGCAGACGAGGCGGAGGAGAAAGCGGAGAGGCTGCAGAGAGAGGTGGACAGGGAGCGACAGCACCGAGAGCAAGTGAGAGCGAGGAACCGTGAAGGGCGAGGGCTCGGGAGCCAGGCGGCGGTAACAATGTCCATCCTGCCGGCTCGGGCTATTATTACAGCAGCTTAATCAGGACCAGCCCGGTACCGGCAGCCTGGGGAATAAAACTGCTCTGTTTCCCAGGACCTCATCTGTCTGGTTCCAAATAATGGGGACTCCCTGCTCTTTCGAGGGGGAGGGGAGGGGAGGGGGGAGCCATTGAAGATTAAAAAATATGCTTACTTCCTAAACGTGGATAAGCCAGTCTAGAGAAGCAAGTGTTCAAAGCAGCTTTTCTCCTGATTACAGATTGGAGTTTAATTGAAGGGTTCTTTCCCCCCGCCAGCTCCACGGCTAAATGTTTACTGTGTCTTGTGTCCTAGTTTCCTGGCTTTTGAAGATTGCATTTGATTCAGGAAGCTCGTTTTCTGATTCCTCTGCATCATGGTGTATAGTCTCGGCGCTGTAACAAGTTCATTCAAAGGTTGGACCTTTTTAGGAAGAAAGTTGTGCATTCAGTTATGGTCTGGATTCTGGATCTTGGCTGTAAAATGAATTGGGTAGTTGAGTCCAGGGGATGAATCTGTGCTAAACCGATAAATAGGCAGAGGGAAGTCTACGCTTCTCTTTTGATGTGGTTTGTACTGTCCGGCATTTAGAGGCCTGGTCTGATTTAATCAACCGCTGACTTGAAGCTGGTCTCGCAGTTTTACTGGTGGGCAGAACAAAGGACAGGCTGCCGAAGGACTTTCATCAGCTCGATCCAGGGCTGTTTGTTTAAAGACTGCAAATCACCCCGAACAGAGGGTTTATCTGGGGCAACGCTGCCTCTCCCTGGGTGACTGGCTCCCATGTTCTGAGATGGCTGATAAATCCCATGTGCCATCTGCAGGTCCTGGCACACAGAGCAGGTGGTGTTTGAAGGTTGGGTAGGTGGGTTGCTTGAGGGCCTGTGTTCTCCCTCCAGCTCCTTGACTTTGTCCCAGCTCCTGATGGAGAGTCTGTGTTTTTGGTGCCTTCCCGAATGAGCCTTTTCCACTTTGGTTAGTCACAGGCCAGATTCTCCCAGAAGTCAGCGGGATGTTTAGCTATTTGAGGGCTCCTGAAAGCCCCATCATGACAGTCTTCAGCCATGACCAAGCTCTGAACAGAGCAGTTGCTTTGGGAGTCTGGTGAAGGGCATGTGAATGTGTCCCACCCGGCAGAGTGACTGATTAGCGCCTCAATGCTGGGGAAAGTTGGCTTGGGGGAGCACTTTGCTGTTGGACCAGCTTTCTTGCCCCTGGATTTGGAGGATCTTGTGAAGACACCACTGGTGGTACTTGCCCAGCTCTTTGAGATTCCTGCTGTAGGTTGTCCTAGTCTCTGAAGCAGAGAGCAGCACAGGAATCTCTGCTGTCTGGTAAACATGACCTTAGTCTCAGGTTTGAGATCCTGGCTCCTCAAATCCTCTTGCTCCTCAGTTGGCTGAAGGCTGAGCCCATGATGAATTTCATCATGTGTCTGCCTTTGTTGAGAGGAAGTTCTCAAAATATGGAAAATGGTGCACACCTTCCAGATCACGCCATTGAGCTTAATGTGGGGTAGACATTGCGCTGTAGGAACTGGGTTGGATGAGGACCTTAGTTTTCTAGGTGTTTAGTGAAAGGTCCTTTTTCCCATTTGCTTCAGAGAAGGAGTTGCCACTGACCTGGAGCTCAGTTTCTGCCTGAGTTCACACTTAATGTTGCTCAATACCTCATCAGGCACCGTCTCAGTACTACCCCGATCCACAGCAAAGCTGAAAAAGTCAACCGACAGCTGGATCCCCTGGAGCAGATGGAATCTCTGTAGAAACACGGCAGACAGGCACTCCTGCTACAGCTGCACAACCTCATATCCCTCATTTGGGGAGAAGGGAGCATGCTGGGGGATTTTGGGGACGCTGTGGTTGTGACTCTATTGAAGGAAAGACGAGTCTGATTGCGGTAACTACAGAGGAATCTCCCTGTTGTCATTGCAAGGATCTTCCTGGATGCCTCCTCCCAGTGAGTGAGGAACTCCATCCTGAGTTATAGTACAGTCTTTGCCCATTGAGAGGCACCACAGATATGATTTTAGCTGCAAGGTACGCTCAAGAAAAAATGCAAGGAGCAGCACCATCCACTGTACATGGTCATTTTTGACCTCATGACAGCCTTTGGCTCTGTCAACTGCAAAGGCTTATGGAGTATCCCCTGCAAATTTGGATGCCCTCAGAAGTTTGTCCCCATCCTCCTCTGCCAATGCAAACTGTGATCTGCAAACCCTAACTCCATGAAACAAGGCTGTGTTGTTGCACCAACTCTCTTCTCCATTTTACTCACTAATACTGCCCTTCACCTCCAACCTACCCTCAGGTGTGGAGGTATTCTACAGAGCAGATAGGAAACTTCTGAGTTTTGCAAGCACTGGTTGATTGAGTATAGTCAGTACTCTGCCTATTGTGAATAGCTGAAGGGACGTGATGTTTGATACGATCCATGAGTCATTGGGACATGCAGCCCATGTACCTGGCATCACACTGGCATAATGCTTAATATTAGCTGTGATTCTGTGAATGGACAGCACTTGCTGAACAAGGCTATGTCGGTTTCACAATGTGGCTCATTACGTTTGCTATGTAGGGACCTGTCCCCTTCAGGCAAAAGGAATATGTCCAGACATTGAACTTTTTTTGAATAAACGAAAGCTTGGGGGGATAATAGGTCCCTGGTGCATTTGCTATGGCAACATCTTGACCAATTAGAGCTGACTTGCCAACCAATCAATGCCCCTTTCTCATGCAGTATAAATTGTTGTTCCCTTGAAATTTGACATTCTTGTATCTGTCCTGATGATGGACAGGATGTCTCTCTTCTTTCAGCAATACCCAAGTTCTGGATGTCCGAACAACTGAAAGAGATTTATTCATATAATATTTGTGAAACAGCTTGGTGGTCTTAAGTGAAAATCTTGAAGACAATTGGCTCCAAGTTTTTCTTCCCATTCAATATTCTTGCAGAACTGCAGTAATGTAATGGTGACTATATATAGGCAACCAATCACCTGCTGACACTTTGCCACCTAGGGCGATGCTGGTGTTAGGCAGCTTTCCCTTGTGGATGTCACAAGTGCTGCCGGAAGCTGCACTAACCTTTAGCCTCTGGGAGTAATAAACTTCTGAGGCTCAAAGTAAATTGAGGTGCGGTCTCGGTGTAGAGAAACTCAAATTGAACCTTGCCTGATTCACCTTTGAATTAGGATTTAGAAACGCCTCAGATTGGGAGTTTTCTAGGTTCTTGGGTCTTAGGGCTACTTGGGTGTGTGTTGATCTTTATGTCATCGCTTTTTAAAATAAAAGGACAGTTTGCCAAACAAAATTAATTTTTGTTATGTCCTGTCTTGAAGGATTGATTTCCTCATTCAGTGCTTTTTGTGACATAATGGTAGGTTAGATACAAATCAATCTTTGAAGGATCCAGGCAAAGGTGAGAGAGCTTTTTTTAAAAGAAAAAAGCATATGTTATCCTGGGTCTTTATAAATAGGGGCATTGAATACAAAACAAGGAAGTTGGGCTTAATCTTTATAAATCAGTAATTAGGCCTGAGCTGGAGTATTGTCTAATTTTGGGCACCACACTTTAGGAAGGCTGCCAAGGGCTGGTAGAGGGAGGGTGCAAAGGAGATTTATTCAAATAATACTGGAGATAAAGGGCTGCAGAAGCTCCTTGCAGCAGAGAAAATCAGAAGATTGTACAAAAGAGGAGTAGGCCATTCAGCCCATTGCACCTTCTGTACCATTCGATAAGATCACAGCTGATCTGATTGTGGCCTTAACTTCCCCTTCCTGTCTGTTCCCCATAATCCTTCACTCCCTTTTCAACAAATAAAACCTGTCTAACTCAGCCTTGAAAATATGAAATGACCCAGTCTCCACGGCTCTCTGGGGAAGAGAATTCCACAGACTAACCTCCCTCTTGAGAGAAAAAATTCCTCCTCCCCTTAACTGTGCCCCCAGTTCTAACCCTAACCCTAACTGTGCCCCCAGTTCTAACCCTAACCCTAACCCTAACTGTGCCCCCAGTTCTAACCCTAACCCTAACCCTAACTGTGCCCCCAGTTCTAGATTCCTTCACGAGGGGAAACATCCTCTCAGCATCTATCCCGTCAAGACCCCTCAGAATTTCATAAATTTCAATAAGGTCACCTCTCATTCTTCTAAACTCCAATGAATATAGGCACAACCTGCTAATCTTTCCTTTAAAGACAAGCCCTTCATCCAGGACTCAGCCTAGTGAATCTTCTCTGAACTGCTTCCAATGCAAGGATATCTCTCCTTAACTAAGGAGATCAAAATGTACACAGTGCTCTAGGTGTGGTCTCGCCAATATCCTGTACAGATAAGACCTTTATACTCCATCCCTCTTATGATAAAGGCCAGCATTCCGTTTGCCTTCCTGATTCCTTGTTGTATCTACATGCTGACTTTCTGTGATTCATGTGATTCAGGCACACCCAGATCCCTCTGTACTGCAGCATTCTGCAACCTCTCCCCATTTAAATAATATTCTGCTTTCCTATTCTTCTTGCCAAAGTGGACAACCTCCTATTTGCCCCACATTATGTTCCATCTGCCAATTTTGTTGCCCCTCACCTAACCTACCTGTATCCCTTTGTACACTCTTCATTAACCTACCTGTATCCCTTTGTACACTCTTCAGATCCTCCTCACAAGTTGTTTTCCTGCCTATCTTTGTATCCTTGGCAAATTTGGCTACAAGAATGTTATGGGAAGATTTAATAGAGGTGTTTACATTATTTTGATAAAATAAGTAAAGAGAAGCTGGTTCTACTGGCAGGAAGGAGAGATTTAAGATAACTGCCAAATGGATCAGTGGGGATGAGATTTTTTTTTACTATACTACATGACCTGGAATGTGCTGGCAGTGGGACTAGGTTTGATGGTCATTTTCTAAAGGGACTAGGATAATTATTTGAAGGAGAAAAATGTGCAGGGCTCTGGGGAAAGAATGGTGAAGTGGAACCAATTGGATCACTCTTACAAAAGAGCCTGGTAACTGCATGATGGGCTGAATAGTCTCATTCGTAATTGTCTTTATTGGAGGATATGGGAATTGTAAATACACTAAATCAATTCTTCATGTCAGTCAGGATAAGGGGCTGATCATTTAGGACTGGGATGAGAAATCACTTCACTGAAAGGGTTGTGAATCTTTGGAATCCTCTATCCCATAGGGTTATGGATACTCCATTGCTGAGTACGTTTTAAAGCCAGGGTAGACGGATTTTTAGATCTCAGGGAATCGAGTGATATGGGGAATGGGTGGGATAGTGCAGCTGGAAGCTGAGATCGGTCATGGCTATATGGTCTACTCTTGCTGCTATTTCTTGTCATCCTTTGTTTCTTGTCTCAGTCTTCCCAAGTGAAGACTGACTCTGAATCATGGTGAGAATGGGATGCAGGTGATGCCACTGAGCTGTGAAATGTTATAATGTGCTGCGTTAATAGAAATCACTGTCATCAGGCAGGGCTAGGATGTGTTCCAATGCTCCTGATGCAATAAAGGAGGCAAAGGCCACTAAACCACTGACCCCCAAAAGTAGCAGCAGACCAAGACACATGGGAACAGAGAGAGCAGTCTGCTGTCAGCCACCATGAAGCACTGATGTGGCTCATTAATGCTGTTGCTCACTTGTTTTTGTCTTGTCCACGTGCCTCATTGCACAACTTGTAGTATAACTGTGTCCAGTTGGTGAACTGATTTTGGTGTTGCTGCAGATCAGACTCTACAGGATAGAATTTACCAGCTGTGTTGCCAGGGCGAAGCTAGGCTGGTGGGGACGGGGTGGGGGAAGGGATGTTGCTGGGAAAGCAGTGGCCAGGGTGAACTGAGAGTCTGTTTCTTCTGGAATTTCTTCTGCTTGTCCGAGAATCTTGCAGAATTTTCCATTCAATTAAATGAGGTCAGGTGGAGCAGATAAAGGAACCTCCAGGGTCAGTGATTCCAATGCTCTCTTAGCGACCTTCCCCTTCAACCTATTTAATTTGAGGTCATCTCTGCTGCCTGTACCCTAACCTTTACCAATGCCTGTTTGCCTGTCACCCCTGCGCCCACTGACCTACATTTGACTTGCCATCTGGATTTAAAACTTCGATTTAAAACTCTCTACCTTGTCTTCAAGTCCCTCCATAGCCTCGCTCCTCCTCACCTCTGTAATGTCTCACAACTGTCAGATATCTGAGCTCCTTGAACTCTGTCCTCCTGAGTATCCCCAACTTTAATCACCCCACCATCATGCTTTGAGTTGCCAAGGCCCCAGTCTCCCTCCACCTGACAGTGCCTCTACCTTGCTTTCCTGTTTCAAGATGCTCCTTAAAGCCTGCCTTTTAGTCGTCTTGCCTAATTTTAAGGCTGGTTACTGAATATTTTTCTCCCATCACTCTCTTGTGGAGCATCTCGGGATGCTTTATGACATTACTGGGACTATATAAATGCAAATTGTCCATGGGTGGCAGAAGGAAAAGGATTGCAACTTTGATCACATGATCTACATCCAGCTGTCCAGCCCAACAGGTCACCCTGGACTTCCCACAACAATTGGAAAGCTCCCTGAAATCATGATTTTACCCACCTCTGATTTATTTTTCTTCACACCCTAATGATTTCTCTCGAAGCTTGTTCACAGCAATGTCTGGGAGGTTAATCTTTCCTTCTGGAGTGTCCAGGAATTAACAGGGAGGGATGGCAACCCCAGGAAGGAGCGAAATTGAGGCAGAATCATTGATGGGGCAGATTGTACAAGGGCTGGGGGTAGAGATTGAATGAGGGCTAAGGTTATACAGTGGCTGGGGAAAGAATGTTGACTATCCACACCTTTATTTCTTACTAATTTACAATGAACCACCCCTCGTTATGTTTTGAGGCAGTTTGTAACATCGGGTTTGTGGTTGAAAGTTCAGTCTGTTTTGAAGCGATGCTTGTACAAGAGGGACAGAATCCTCAGGGATATGTAATCATTAATAGAGAATTGATTCCACATCCACTCATTCACATTCTCCCTGTGGGTGAGGATGGTGCTTTAATCTCTGCTGTTCTTCACTGAACGCCAACAGAACAATTTCATTGCCAATAAGGGCTGTAAATATATACTGGTCACCAGTAAATTCAATCAGAAATTGAAAACAAGCTACTGCATGTAGTAGTGAGTTCCACATTCTCCCCACTCCTGAGGCAAATAGCATAGCTGTGTTTAAGGAGAAACTAGATAAGCACATGAGGCAGAAAGAAATAAAAAGATATGTTGATGGGGTGAAATGGATTAGGATGGCAGGAGACTCATGTGGAGCTTGAAGACTGACATTATCCTGTTGGGTGGGATGCTGTGTTTCTGTGCACAAGCTGATAGCTAGCTTGGGAATTCTGAGAGTTAATGATTGAAAAGCAGCTTTCTATCAATTTTCTCTGCAGACACTGATCTGATATTGCTTTTTGTGCTCTGGTTTTCAGTTTAGGTCAAACTGCAGAAGCAATGACACAATGTGATGGTGTGACCTTATCTCACTGATCCCTTTAGTTCATATGACCTTGGTGCACAATCACTAGAAGCAGTTGATCAAAAAGTTGAGTTTGATCAGTCTTAAATCTGTCTGAGGCATTGTGTTTGGAAACTCCTTACATGTGTTGTGGTTCTCAGACAGTTAGCTTCTTGGTGAAGTGTTTTTCTTGATCAATAAGTTGCAAATCCAGTTGTTTGTAGAATAATTCATCTATTGTAGTGACTGCAGATAATTTAAAGGGAGACTCCTTCACTTGACATGCAGGGTTACTGTGGGCTGTGCTAAATATAATCTCTTTGATTTTCCTATTCCAAGCAAATGCATGGGAAGATCCCAGTAAAACATTTCGAACAGAAGGAATGTTGTGGCAATCGGTAAAGGTGGACTGTGTGTGTGAGCAGCTGACTGTCAAGGTAGACTCTCACTCTGGAGTGGGTTGTGCCACCTTGTGTTTGCCTGGGTTTTGAGTGTTTGTTGTTCTGACCCAGGCTGAAGCAGATGTTGCCTCGCTGAACAGACGCATCCAGCTGGTTGAGGAGGAGCTGGACAGGGCCCAGGAACGCCTGGCTACCGCTCTGCAGAAACTGGAGGAAGCAGAGAAGGCTGCAGATGAGAGTGAAAGGTGAGGAACTTTGCTGCTGATCAAAGCATTTGATCCCTTTGCTTGTCCAGGTTTTATGTCTCGCAGCTCCTGGTTACCAAACCGTGTACAAGTCTCTTCTCGCGATATTTTAAAGTTGAATGTATAATGATGAACCTTGTAATTTTTTAAAACTCAGAGTAAGAATCAATCGAGATTGAAACTAATTGGTTTGATTGATACTAAAGCACCACAACACATTTCTATAGCACCTTTAACATAGTAAAACATCCCAGGCTGCTTCACAGGAACGTTAACAAAGTCTTGCCTCAAGCAGCTTTGTTGGTGTTAATATTTTTAACCAAATTCTGATGATCTACCGCGTAATCCAGGGTTTCAAGTAGAACAGGTATTATCTGTTCCAAATCCTTCACCCTGCTCTTGAGTTCGAATTCCACAAGCAGCCGGGTACACATGGTCTCTGGAGGGTGGACATTGATGCTTTGCCAGCCGGGTACACATGGTCTCTGGAGGGTGGACATTGATGCTTTGCCAGCCGGGTACACATGGTCTCTGGAGGGTGGACATTGATGCTTTGCCAGCCGGGTACACATGGTCTCTGGAGGGTGGACATTGATGCTTTGCCAGCCGGGTACACATGGTCTCTGGAGGGTGGACATTGATGCTTTGCCAGCCGGGTACACATGGTCTCTGGAGGGTGGACATTGATGCTTTACCAGCCGGGTACACATGGTCTCTGGAGGGTGGACATTGATGCTTTGCCAGCCGGGTACACATGGTCTCTGGAGGGTGGACATTGATGCTTTGCCAGCCGGGTACACATGGTCTCTGGAGGGTGGACATTGATGCTTTGCAGAGTTTCCCGAGATGGGATGGTGGGGGTAAATCTAGTTTCTGTCTGCCTTCCGATGCAGATGGGCAACTTGGATACCTGAAGCTGTCCAGGAAATTGTCCCTCTTCTGCTAGCATTCCTCAAAAGCGGATGGATGCTGGAGATGGAGAGGGGCACAGGATGGTGCTGTCACTCTGTGTGGTGTGGGCACATGCTCGGACTGTTGTTTGGTATTATGGCTGGATTTGTTGATACTTCCCCCACTGGGTGCCTGCTTATGCTGGAAGCTGAGCGGACATTGTGACAAGCAGGGCTGGGCTTGGCTGGAGTTCTCCATTGTTTCATTATCCAGGCTTAAAACCAAGAATGACAAAACCAAGAATTCTGGCTTCAGTCCAGCTTTTCGAATGGAGTGTAACATTTAAGGAGTGGGGAGGGATGGTAGGCTGGTGTTTTCCAGTTGTATTACTCTGCATGTTTGTGCACATTAAGAATTCAAAAGCTGAGAAATGGAACTTGACCTACAAAAGCAATACTTAAAGGTAGCGCTATTATTATTGACTAAATCATTAGGAATGATCTTTTAGTCATTTTTATCCTTCCTAGCTCTCCAAATTGTCTCTCAAAATGTAGCACCTACCAGCCTTGGCAGCTGAGGTCATTTTCAAACCAAGTTGTTATTTTCTCCCCAATTCTCTCCTATGGCTATACTGCTGAAGTGCTGATGCACACTGTGGGATCTGATTTCCTTTCAACCAATATCAGTGCAGTTCATGTTGTCTGATCATTGCTACTTCCAAGGGATTAATTACCCTTCTAAGAGAAATCACCCGGTGTTGCTCTGTACAGGCCCTTGAGACTATGAAGTGTTGAAGGGAGCAGTCCCCTAGCATTGACACTGTTGCTGAGGTCTGGGTCTTGGTCTGCAGGTCAGTAGGAAAGCTCTGGTTTTGAATTTGGCCTTTGTTCTAAAGGAGGAAATAGCATAGGTAGGAAGTGTTACTGACTTAGACTTTTCTCCCCCTGAATGAATTGTCATTGGCAGTTGAGCAATAATATGAAGCTTGATACAATTGATAGAAGTGGCAGGGCCTAGGTTTGACTAACTGGGCAGGACAGGGACCAGGTTGGGGAACGCTGATGCGCCTCATCCAAAGGCCAAGCGAGGAGCCGCACAGGGTATGCAGGTGAAGTCTCAAGGCTAAGGCTGGGTAACAAGCTGTCTTGGGAATGAATTGGAGGCAGCATTGGCAAGACGATAGGGGAGCGGTTAGTCTCCCATGGTCTCCCAGTGACTGACCTCTGCCTGATGGGAACTGTTGCTTCTTGTGGCTTTGTGCTCATCTGCGTGTTCTTTGATTTCCTTAGAGGCATGAAGGTGATTGAGAACAGGGCCCAGAAGGATGAGGAGAAGATGGAACTGCAGGAGATCCAGCTTAAGGAGGCCAAGCACATTGCAGAGGAGGCTGACCGCAAATATGAAGAGGTTGGTCCTTCATATGGCATGAGTTTTGTATGGAAGATGAAGCCAGGCCAAAAGCTTCATAATCCTTAAGTTCTCAATTCCCTTCATTTTAACTTATTTAAATTCATTCTTGGAACATGAGCATCACCAGCATTTATTGCCCAACCCTAAAACCAGCCAGACATTTTCCCAGTTCCCAGGTCAGCTCTCGGGTGGTGCTTGCTGATTTGTGCTGAATTGGGGGGTGGGGGTGTAGCTTTGAGCTGGGTTCACACTCTCAAAGCACTGGCTGTTCAAACCTCATTTCACTTTATGGCCTTTTGACAGGGAGCAGACAAGAGAAACTTCCATCCCAGTGGTCTGGCTTCAATATTCGCCCCCCCCCCTCCCAGAGGCTGACTCGCTGATCTTCTAACGTGTTTGGATGTTTGTGTAGCCGTTGTGCTTGCTGATTATGCTGTACCACTTGTATTTTGTGTACCTGGTAGATGTAAGCGTGCAGTTAGCCCCCTCTACTGCAAAATAGGACACAAACTGTCCTTTAAGAAAGAACAAGCGGTGTGTTGAGATTTTTTTCTGCAGCGAGTTGTAATCTGGAATGCGCTGCCTGAAAGGGCAGTGGAAACAGATTCAATAAAAACTTTCTGAAGGGTAATGGAAAGATTTTCAAGGTTATGGAGAATCAGTAGCATTAAATAGATAGCCCTTTCAATGAACCAGCATGGGCAAGATGGGCCAAATGGTCACCTCCTGTGTTTTTATCATTCCATGGACAATCATGAGCAAGCACATAAGTTTTGTCAAACAAAAGTTTATATGCATCCTTCACCAAGGAGGGAAATTCATCTCATAATGTCTCATGGCCCTAGATTGAAGCTGTGCTTCCTTCAGAAAGGTCTCTGAAGCCTTTGGATCACTCTTGTACTTTCTCTCTTCAGGTTGCACGTAAACTGGTGATCATTGAGAGTGACCTGGAGAGGACTGAGGAGCGAGCAGAACTATCGGAATCGTATGTATGGTTTTCACTGCTGTGCATTGTCTGTGAAGCTAAACATGCTTTAAAAGCCAACCTGCTAATAAACGTGAAATGCAAAGCAACTTGAAAAATTAAGTCTTTGAGTACAATGATTGTAAATCTGAGCTGACTTTTATTTATATATATATATATATATATATATATATATATATAATATCCTAGTCTTTAGAATGTAACTTGTTGGCTGTGAAAATTATCAATTATTAAAGAACTTAATTATATTCCACCGAATCCTGTACTCAAAGAGTTAAAGCACTAATGAAACTCATCCAGATATGAAATGTCTTGTCTGTATCGCATTTGGGGTTTTTAACGTGTTATCTCTTCTTCACTGCATGCTTTCATTGCACACTATTTTGTGGCCATGTGCATTTCTCGTGATCTGTTAGTCGAGCTCGTCGAGTGGAAGAGGAGGTTAGAATAATGGACCAAACCTTGAAATCTTTAGAGGCAGCAGAAGGCAAGGTACTGGAACTAATGCACTCTCTGGCCTCGCTCGCACCACAATGTGCTGTCATGCGCTATCTAAACACTTCTGGGGAACCTTTGTGTGGATTGAGAAGTGCCAAGGTCTTAGAAAGGATTCACTCATTCTCCTCTCTGCTGCCTACTCTGCTTCTGTGACCTCTTTAGTGTTGGATTTTCAGTCTTAATGTTTGATTTCTTTCAGCAGTGGCCTAAAAGCAATTGATTCTTTTTAAAAATGGGAAGAAAATAATTTACAGACTAATTTTCCTTGAGTTGGGAATTTTTGAATTTGTTTCCTATTTTCTAGGTGAGGTGAATAGAGACCTTAACTGATTTTAAACTGTATGAGATTCTGAAAGAGTCAACTGCTTTAAGGCTACCTTTTGTGCTCTACGATAAGAGCTATTTCGTTAAATCTCCTCTATTTTTCTTTCTCTCTTACTTTCTCTTTCACTCTCTCACTATCTGCCTTACTCTCTTCATTCTCTTGATCGTTTGCGTGCTCTCCCTCTGTCCCATGCTTGCTCGCTCTCTCTCTCTGTCTCCCTTTCTCTTTCTGCTGCCTTTCTCTCACTCTACATATCCCTCTATCACCCTGCCCCCTCACACTGTGCACCTCCCACTATTTTTCTCTCACCCTCTGCCCCCTCACTCTGTCACATGCACACACTCTCTCTTTTTCTGTTTTACCCCTTCCTTTTCTGCTCTGACTTAAAACAGTAAATCTGCTGAGCTTGAAGAAGAGTTGAAAACTGTGACCAACAACCTGAAGTCACTGGAGGCTCAGTCTGATAAGGTAGGAGAGGGCAGAACCTCTGCTTTGATATCAGCCACGTTAAGCATGATAAGAAAATAGTGTTTATAAATTACCTCAGCACTTTCCTCTGATTCCTTCACTTTGTTTGGGAAAAAATGTTTTACAATGCAATGTAGTTAATCCATTTTTAACTAGTTTAAAATATGACCCAGGGCCACTTTATAATGGAGTAGATTCTGGCAAATTGTGCACAGATCCTATGCTCCCATAGGTTGGAGGAATTGAATATTTTAAGACTGAAATACTGATGAAGTAAGAATTAAAATACTCTTTCACTTTGGAGAGGGAAACTATTTTAGAGAGCAGCTCCATGGTGGATGATTTTAAAATAAATGTGAAAAAACTGCTTCCATTTGCGTCTAGCCTTTCCAGATAATACAAGGTATTTAAGAATACTGAATGTATTTACACTGAGAACTTTGGCATCAAATCCTTCTTGTTCCCGGTGTGGGGAGCAGAAGGTAATCGGAAACCTCTGATGACTTGTGATCTATTGGAATTTAGTTTTCTGTCCCTTGTTGACTTGTGTCTTCTCCTCACAGTACTCACAAAAGGAAGACAAGTATGAGGAGGAAATCAAAGTCCTGAGTGACAAACTGAAGGAGGTGAGTGAAGCTTTCCATTGGACTTTGTGATTTCAGTGTTGTCTTTGGTCTCCTGGTCTCAGAACAGTGAAATCTCTGTTGATGTTTTCAGGCTGAAACCCGTGCTGAGTTTGCAGAGAGGTCTGTCGCCAAGTTGGAAAAGTCCATTGATGATCTGGAAGGTATGATTGTAAATCACTCCCCAAATATCCCTTGGCTCTTGAAGTCAGTTTGTATTGCTAGTTTGTGACCAGAAAAGTGCACAATGGGCAGGTGATGTCTGTTGTGTGTTCCAAGTGGCCTGGAGTAGAAGCACTGTGGTTATTGTGTGGGTAACTCGTGGTCATGACTTTAGATTTAGTGAAGTTTAACATTGAAAATTGGTTAAATTAAAATAAATTCTGGCCATCCTCTATCTAGCGGCCTATCTTCATAACTTTGATTCCTCTTCTCAGTAAGAATTCTTTCATGTTCAGATGTTAACATAGTGCTTCTCAGTGAACTGTGAGGAGATCTAGGAATGCAGGTGATTATTTAAATTGAGGATTTACATCTGTAAGGGAGCCACCTTTAAACTGTTAACTTGTTCACAAAGGGCAGAGTGTTTTACTTTTTATGATTTGCATGATGTAGCACATTGGTTTATTTCCTTCTTACTGATTTTTTAAAAAAAATTATTTTGTTTTTCATTTGTACCTGGCTGAACACCTGACTCCCTCCCTTTTTCTGCTCTCCTCCATGTACTGGCTGCTGTGGCTTTTCATCACTCTCTCATCTCTCATCACATTGTCATACCTCCTCATCTCTTCTGCCTCTGCTCCTGTAGATGAATTATATGCTCAGAAGTTGAAGTACAAGGCGATCAGTGAGGAACTGGACCATGCTCTCAACGATATGACATCAATGTAAATCTTTTCTTTTGTGCCTGTTGCATCTGTACACTACAACTCTTTAAACAAACTCCCTTATACTTACTGCACCTCCTTTTTATGTCCATAAAACTGATTCTAACTCCTTTTTTTATTCCTCTCTCTCTAAATTGCATTTTAATTTTGCAGTGTACTAATGTTTACCTATTTAATGAGCCGATTTACTTGTTCTATTTTTACATCCCATTCTTCACATGAGAACGGCTATGCTTAAACATGGAAGTACAATAATGTTGCTCCTGCAATACCTGTTTAAATCAGGATTCCAGTATATTGAACAGGAGAATACTGTGTTTAAATCCATAATTCAGTTTTTCTAATCATATTTAATTCCTGGAGTTAATTTGCTCTGCTTGGGGGGGAAAAAAGATTGAATCTTCCCTCAAAGCATTATTCAGAGTTACCAAACCAGGATTGCAAACCTGCAGCCCTGAAGGTCTGGTCACTCCCAACTATGTGTACCTCTCATTGGATTAACTGTCTGTTTCAATACCTGTGACTCACTTGTGTTGGAAAAGATAGATGGTCCCACCCCAGGTTAATCAATCAAACTTAGTGTTGGATGTGAACATCTCTTGTATTCCTACAATGTTGGTCATATCCATACACAGGGAGTGTGTCTGTGTGCATGCGCGTGTGTAAGTGTAACTTCAGCGGGTTTCCTACTGTTGAACTAATCAATAAACAATTGGAAGACTCATACCTTTCTACTATTCTCATCCCACTGACTGCACCTCCACCTCCTTGCGTGCCTTTTACTTTTCTGCATTCTTGCACTAACACCTAAAAATGAGAGTTCACTTTTCTCATTTACTGGTGTACACCTGGAATTTGGGACAGGATTTCCAGTTGATGCTTTCCTCCCTACACATTTGCACTTTTAATTTGTTGGAAAATGCTCTGCCTCCTCCTTTAATTATAAAGGTCCTGAGGTCAAATCCCACCATGACAAGTTATGACACTGAATTCAACAAATCTGGCCCTATTGGCACCAGGGGAACGATAATGATGAAAACCGAGCAGTATAAAATCCAATAGGCTCAGGGACCCTAAGCTTGACCTTGGTACCTGGTTGTAAAGGAGGCTCATCATCATTTTGTGTGCCCAAGATTTGGCCCCAAATTAAGGCCTTGCACCTCCCATATCTCGAACAAAATTAAATAGTGGATAATTTAAAATAATTGGTTTTGTTTGGAGATGCTTGTCCTTGACAATCAGTGTTAGCAATTATAAACACAAGTGGTCGGCCCTAGTCTTTCCAGTGATGGTGAGGAGAATGAGCGTAGTACCTAGTACAGGACAGGAACAAAAAGCTTAGCTGGGCGAGAAGAGGGTCCAGAGGAAGTGGAGGCCAGTGAGTTGTGCCCACTTCTCAGCCCACTGTCTTCCTCTGCAGCAAGTGTGGCAGAGTCTGCCCTGCCAGAGTGGGGATCCTGATCCAGGTGATTCTTAACACACAATTGACCAACAAGGCACAAAGCATTGTCGTACAAGATGGAAGACTACCTTAACAGGAAGAGACAATTCATAGAACCACGGAGCACTGGAGGAGGCCAGCATGCCTGTACTAGTTTACTGAAAGAGCTATCCGATTAGTTCCACTCCTCCTACACTCAGTCACAGTGAAATAATGCTGAGAGAGAAAAGAGAAACCTTCTCTGCTTGATGAGCAAGGCAAGCATTCGGCTCATCGTACCTTCAACTGGAGTAACTGTTCTAACTCCCTCTCTCTCCCACTTTCTGAACTGTTACTACCTATTCCACTATAAGTTGTAATGGTTGTGAAGGTAGCTATTAAGGTATTTGGACAACAACCATGTAGGCCTGCTAGCATTTTATGCTTTTATTTTTCAACCTATCTTTAGCCTTGTCTGTAATAAAGTTGCTCGGTAGATTACCGCTGCTTGTCACTTCCGGTTGGCATCAATGAACCTCCATTTATAGGTTGCACTCCAGTAATGACCAAAATCTCTAACCTATGTAGCAAACTTTGCACTGTTTGAAAAAGTGTACTTTATATTAGAATAAGAAATTGATCAGTGGATGAGGGATGGACTCTCCCCTTGCTTCACCTACATGGCAGGATATAGTGGAATTCTGTGGCTGTAAAGAAGGAAGATTAGTGGGAAATATAGGAATGGTCAGGGAGAAAGAGACAAAGTGTGAAAGTGAGGGAGAATGATGAAACTAGTAAGTCTGATTTGTTTATTCCAGTCTGTTTCATTATGGAATGGTCCATCTTTTATAGTTTTGACATCATCATGCTCTCAGTTAGGCCATATCGAACTGAGAACAGATCTTGTGGAAATACTTAATTAGATGCTGCAAGTAACTCCAACACTAAGTACTTAGCAACAACTGGATAGCAGTTGGCAGTAACTCTGAACTGGATAGTACCTGGATAACAGAACAGGCAGTAACTCTGAACTGGATAACAGGGCGGACAGTAACTCTGAACTGGATAGCAGGACAGGCAGTAACTCTGAGCTGGATAGCAGAACAGGCAGTAACTCTGAGCTGGATAGCAGGGCGGACAGTAACTCTGAGCTGGATAACAGGGCGGACAGTAACTGAGCTGGATAGCAGAACAGGCAGTAACTCTGAGCTGGATAGCAGAACAGGCAGTAACTCTGAACTGGATAACAGGGCGGACAGTAACTCTGAGCTGGATAGCAGAACAGGCAGTAACTCTGAGCTGGATAGCAGGGCGGACAGTAACTCTGAGCTGGATAGCAGAACAGGCAGTAACTCTGAGCTGGATAGCAGAACAAGCAGTAACTCTGAACTGGATAGCAGAACAGGCAGTAACTCTGAGCTGGATAACAGGGCGGACAGTAACTCTGAGCTGGATAGCAGAACAGGCAGTAACTCTGAGCTGGATAGCAGAACAGGCAGTAACTCTGAGCTGGATAGCAGAACAGGCAGTAACTCTGAACTGGATAGCAGGGCGGACAGTAACTCTGAGCTGGATAGCAGAACAGGCAGTAACTGAACTGGATAGCAGAACAGGCAGTAACTCTGAGCTGGATAGCAGGGCGGACAGTAACTCCCAGCTGGATAGCAGAACAGGCAGTAACTCTGAACTGGATAGCAGGGCGGACAGTAACTCTGAGCTGGATAGCAGGACAGGCAGTAACTCTGAACTGGATAGCAGGGCGGACAGTAACTCTGAGCTGGATAGCAGAACAGGCAGTAACTCTGAGCTGGATAGCAGGGCGGACAGTAACTGAGCTGGATAGCAGAACAGGCAGTAACTCTGAACTGGATATCAGAACAGGCAGTAACTCTGAACTGGATAACAGGGCGGACAGTAACTCTGAGCTGGATAGCAGAACAGAGGCTGTAAGTCCAAACTTGTGCAAAATGAAATCCAGCTAATTCACTCTTTAATCTGGTGAATATTCTTCTTCTGAAAACCTTCATCTTGGCTTTGCACTCGCCTTCAAATTGGAAACTGGCCAAGGTTGTTCAATTCTTTGCTCATTTATTTATTTTTCATTTTTTAATTTTACTTCTGCTTTCATCTGTTTTTGCCATTCATTTTTGTTCTGTACCTTTTCTCGCGCAGATAAACTGCTTCACTGCCATGCCAAAGACATCTCCAATCTGCTGGCTTTTGTTTCTGAATTCTTCACTGAAGTTTTAAATGGGCTGAATCTCTTGCTCTACCTGTCATTGCAGTTATTTCTGGCTTTCAGTAACATCAGTCACTCTCCTTATTGTACAGTGTCTCTTCATAGCCTACATGTAAAATAAACACCTTTCTAGATGAACTGCATCCTTCTGCAATTTATTTAATTTATTACTGAACAGCAACTTGAAAAATAAAGCCGAGGTTATGCTTTACACTGGAAAGAAATGCTTTTTTGGCAATTGCTTTGTTTCTCTCTCTCTTCTTGCATGTGCACGATCCATATCAACCACTCCACTGAGTTGAGACTTGAGTCACATGAGTTGGTGCAATGTTGGATTTGGGTGATGATCTTTGTCTGTTCATGAGCATTCCATGTGATTACTCAAGTTGCCTACAATTGGAAGTTAAGCTGTGACCTTTTTAAGCTGATGGTAGAGTGGTGACTAAACTCGGAGATGTTGCTTCATTTGAAAGTACTGGACTGAAGAAATAGATCTCAGACTACAAGCAACAGCAGTTGAAACTAAAATTCAATGTATTTTTAAAAAAGAACAAATCTACATTTAATAAACATGTGTCTGTGGAAAGTTTCAAGCTAGACTAGTTTGTACTGAAAGTGCTGAATGAAGTAGCCCTTTTTCAATGTATCGTTCTTTTCCCCCCAGAATATAAGGAGAATTGCTTCTCCTTTAACATAGCTTTCAAAGTAGCAGAATTACCCCAGTTATAATCCTTTGTGTCAAAATGCTGGGCCCATAGAATTTATACGCCATTAATGTGTGTCGTATTAATACGCAGATCTGTGTTTGTGTTGGGTTCTGTCCTGTGCAGTGCTGGGTGCGAGGCCCGCCAGTTTAACTGCCCAATCAAAATGGTGCTTGCTTTTTTAAAATTGAATTATCGGCGTTTTGAAGTTTTAAACTGTTCAGAAACTGCCATGTGAATGTTGGAAGACAAATCAACGGAATCTTCCCTTTTGGTTCGTATTGTGTTCATTAACTCAGTAAAATATGTGGATAGGACTGAGATTTAACCCCTGATGTTCCTCCCTGCACACAAACAGAAAAACTTAATTGCCAATTGTACAGTCCAAGCGAATGAACTGCAGTTATTTATTCTGTAATCTGAACTAAGAGTTTACCCAGAAAGTGGTGAATATGTGAAACTTGTACAGAGGGATTGAGGCGGCTGGCATAGATATGCGTTGAAGAGGAAGCAAGATAACTATGAGGCAGAAGGGAATAGACTCTGTTGATAGTGAGATGAAGTAGAGTGGGAGACAGTTTGTGTAGAGCATAAATACCAATTATAGGCCATTTGGGCTGAATGGTCTCCTTCTCAATGCCGGAATCATTTATGAAGTGAAGTCCACCCTTCAGATGCATCTGTCCATTTTCATTGTATCTGCTAATCTAATGAGGACCAAGTGGCTAATCACAGCTGTTTGCATGTAATTGGAAGAAGTGAAGAATGATGCATCAGTAAAATACTTTTTAAAGTGTCGTCATGAGCTATACTGCATCCTGCAGAGAAGTTAATTAGGGGAGCCTTGACCACTGTAGTTGGGACAGGTATCCCTTCTTGATGGCTCCAGAATGGTTGTGCACTTTGCATATAAGAGGCACAAGTGTTGTTTTGTTATAATTAACCTGCTGGCACAAATGACCTTTTTTCCATAATGCACAGCACCTCTGTAGACATGTAGCTATTCTTGACCCCCACTGTGCATTGTGGATGTCTCAGTTAGGGTCTCAAACTTTGAGTAAGTTACCAGCAGATGTGTTTACAACCTATTTGGGTATGTGTTGCATTGACCAAATTACTTCTGGTGAATGGTTACAAGCAGATATTCCACCAATCATAGCAGCCTGCACACAGGATAATTCTTGGGGTGATCGACCCTCCAGGATTGTCCTAGAGAATAAAGATTAATATCCTGGACACTGCTGTAAGCAATAGCCCGTCGGAAAATCACGGACATTCCAAATACACTCTTCCGTTTTAATTGAATACTCATTAGATAAGTTTATTTGGGGATGAAAGCTGTTGACTGGATGGTGTCGTTTTGTTTTTCTTAATTTTGTGGGATGTGGGTGATGCTGGCATTTGTTGCCCATCCCTAATTGCCCTTGAACTGAGTGACTTGCTAGGCCATTTCAGAGGGCAGGTAAGAGCGACCACATTGCTGTGAATCTGGTGTCACGTGTAAGCCAGACTGAGTAAAGACAGCAGATTTCCTTCCCTGAAGGACATTCATGAACCAACTGTGTGTTTTTATAACAATCAATGATGGTTATCATGGCCACCATTACTGAGACTAGTTGCCATTTTCCTTCCGTCTGAACAGGCCTTATTGCTCCCAGGTGTATTAGGATTGATGTGTGACACATCCAGGGTAAGGGCTAAAGTATAGAAGGAAATGAAAGAGATTCCTTTACATCTAGTACAGCTCTCTCATACTCGTGTGCTCTTCCCCCAGCCCCCTTCTGGATGAGTGATTACACAAGTCTTTTAGGTAGAGATTAGTTAATGACAAGTGGAGTAGGGGTTGCTTTTTTTCACATGTTAATCATTCAAAAAGGAATGAAAGAAATCAAGTGTCTCAGTTGTTACAGCACAGAAGGAGGCCATTTGGCCCATCATGTCTGCACCGTCTCTCCGAATAAGCAATTCACGTAGTGCCATTCTCCCACCTTCTCAGTGTAACCCTGCACATTCCTCCTTTTATAGATAGCATTCAAAATGGAATTAGACTGTTTCGATTGAACCTGCCTCCACCACATTCTCAGGCACTTCCAGACCTGAACCATTCGCTGTGTGAAAAAAAATTTCCTCATTCCACTTTGTTTGCTTCTTTTGGAAATTACTTTAAATCTGTGCCCTCTCATTCTCGACTCTTTCACAAGTGGAAACAATTTCTTCCTATCAGCTCTGCCCAGACCCTTGTGATTTTGAACACCACGACCAAATCTCCCCTGTCTCTTTCCTCCAAGAAAAAGAGTCCTAACTTCTCCCATCTATCTTCAAGTGAAGTTCCTCATGCCTGGAACCATTCTTATGAATCTTTTCTGCACTCTGTCCAATGCCTTCACATCCTTCCTAAAATGCACACTAGTTTGGCCTCGGCTGGAGTATTGCCTTTTACAAGTTCATAACCTCCTTGTGTACTCTCTGCCCTATTAATAGAGCCGAGGATGTTGTACACTTCATTAGCTGTGCTCTCACCCTGCCCTGCCACCTCCAATGACTTATGCACATATGCACCCAGGTCCCTCTGCTCCTGCATCCCCTTTAGATTTGTGCACTTTATTTTAAATTGTCTTTCTATTTCTTTCTACCAAAATTAATCACTTCATATTTTTCCACACTGAACATATGAAATAGGCCATTCGGCCCCTCGAGCCTGCTCCACCATTCAATAAGATCATGGTGTTTCGAGTTCCACATTCCCATCTACCTCCAATAAACTTTGAACCCCTTGCCTAACAAGAATCAACCTACCTCTGTCATAAAAATACTCAATGACCCCACCTCTATCGCCTTCAGAGGCCGAGTTCCAAAGTCACACAGCCCTCAGAGAAAATTTCTCCTCATCTCTGTCCTATAAGGGCGACCCCTAATTTTAAAACATTGCCCCCTAGTTCTGGACTCACCCACAAGAGGAAACATCCTTTCAGCCTCCACCTTGTCAAGGCTGTTCAGGATCTTGTAGACTTCAGTCAAATCACCCCTCACTCTTCTAAACTCCAGTGGAAACAAGCCCAGTCTGTCTAACCTTTCCTCATAAGACAGCTCACTCATTCCAGGTATCAATCTAGTAAACCTCCTCTGAACCACCTCCAAGGCATTTACATCCTTTCTTAAATAAAGAGACCAAAACTGCACACAGTATTCGAGGTGCGGTCTCACCAAAGCCCTGCACAACTGAAACATAACATCCTCGCAAGAAAGGATAGCATTCCATTAATTACTTGCTGTACCTGCATACTAATTTTTTGTGATTCATGTACTAGAACACCCAGATCCCTCTGCACCTTGGAATTCTGCAGCTGTTCTCCATTTCAGTAATACTCTGCTTTTTTGTTCTTCTTGCAAAAGTAAACAACTTCACATTTTCCTACATTATACTCCATCTGATGGATTTTTGCTCACTCACTCAACCTATCTATATCTGTCTGCAACCTCCTTATGTCTTCTTCACAACATACTTTCCTACCTATCGTTGTGTTGTCTGCAAGTTTAGCTACCATGCCTTCAGTCCCTCATCTGAGTCATTGATTGTAAAATTGTAAAAAGTTGAGGCCCCAGCACTGACCCCTGTAGGATTCCACTCGTCACATTCTGCCAATCTGAAAAAGACCCATTTCTATATACACTCCGCTTTCTGCCAGCCAGCCTATCTTCTATCCATGCTAATATTTTACCCCCCTACACCATGAGCTTTTATCTTCCACAATAACCTTTGATGTAGCACCTTTTCAAATGCCTTCTGGAAATCCAAGTACAGCATGTCTACAGGCTCCCCTTTATCCACTGTGCATGTGACTCCTTCAAAGAACTCCAATAAATTGGTTAAAGATGATTTCCCTTTCACAAAACCATGCTGACTCTTCACAATTACCTTGTTTTTCTATGTGCCCAGCTATAACCTCCCTAATAATAAATCCTAACACCTTCCCCATGACAGATGTCAAGTTAACTGGCCTATAATTTCCTGTTTTCTGCCCCCCTCCCTTCTTGAATAGAGGGATTATATTTGCTACTTTCCAATCTGATGGAATGTTTCCAGAATATATGGAATTTTGGAAAATTAACACCAACGCATCTACCACCTCATTATCACCTCTTTAAGACTCTAGGATGAAGTCCATCAGGACCTGAAGACTTATCAGCCTGAAGCTCCCATCAGTTTGCTCAGTACCATTCCCCTAGTGACTGTAATTTCACCAAGTTTCTCTCTCCCTTCCACCTCCTGATTTGCAGCTATTACTGGAATATTTTTTGTATCCACTGTATTGAACACCGAAGCAAAATATTTGTTCAGTTCATCTGCCATTTCCTTATGTACTATTCACCATTGTCACTCTCTAGAGGACCAACTTAACTTTTTTTCCTTTTTAAATAGCTGTAGAAACTTTTGCTATCCATTTTTTATATTTGTAGCTAGCTTCCTCTCATAATTTCTTCTCCTGATCAACCTTATAGTCATTCTCTGTTCTTTATATTCTGACCTGCACTGTTATATGCTTCTTCCTCAAGTTTGATGTTTGCTTAACTTCTTTAGTGGGTGGGTTTCCCCTCTGAATTTTTCTTCATAGTAGGATTATACTTACTTTGAGTTTTCTGAAATGTCCCCTTAAAGTCTGCCACTACTTCTCTATTGATCTATCCCCTAGCCTAGTATCCCAGTTCACTTCTGTTAGCTGAGCTTTCATGCCTACATAGTTTCCCCTATTTAAGTTTAAAGTACTAGTCTTAGACCCACTCTTCTCCCTTTCAAATTGGATGTAAAATTTAATCATATTGTGATTGCTGCTAACAAGGGGTACCTTTACTCTGAGGTCATTAATTAATCCTGTCACATTACACAATACCAAGTCTAATATAACCTGCTCTCTGGTTGGTTCCAGAATGTGCTGCTCTAGGAAACTACCTCAAAAGCATTCTATGATCTCCTCATCCAGGCTACTACTGCCAATCTGATTTTTCCAGTTTATATGCAGATTACAATCACCCATGATTATTGCTGTCCCTTTACAAGCATCCAATATTTCTTTCTGTACACTTGTCTTAACTTGTGGTTACTGTTAGGGAGCCTGTAGACCACTCTCACTAGTGACTTCTTTCCCCTATTATTCCTCTTCTCCGCCCAAACTGATTCTACATCCTGATCTTCTGAAGCAAGGTCATCTTTAACTATTGCACAAATGCTGTCTCAATTAACAATGCCACCCCTCCACCTTTTCCTAGCTTCCTATTCTTGAATATCATATACCCCTCAATATTCAGGACCCAATCCTTGTCAACCTGCAGTCATCTCTCTGTAATGGCTATCAGACCATATTTATTTACTTCAATATGCACTATCACTATCAGTTCATTTACTTTTTTATGAATGCTACGTTCATTCAGAGAGAACCTTTAGTTTTGTCTTTTGTAACATCTAGTCTTGACTGTTGGTGTATTCTTAAGTTTTATCTCTCTGTCCCTTCCTGCCATTCTACGACCCTGGTTTCCCATATTACTATTATGGTGTCCTACCTTGAATCTATTCCTTGATTTGCCACACCCACCCAAGCTTGATCTCTCACCCTGCTTGTCTATTTTAAAATCCTCTCCACTTACCTAGTTACCTGATTCGCAAGAACACATTCCTGGCACGGTTCAGGTGTAGACCGTTCCAACAGTACAGCCCCCACTTTCCCCAGTACTGGTGCCAATGCCCCATGAACTGGAATCCCCTTCTCCCACACCAGTACTTGAGCCATGCATTCGTCTCTCTAACCTTATTTTCCCTTTGCCAAATTGCACGTGGCTTGGGTAATAATCCTGGCTTCTCATACTGACTATGCAGAACCTCCTTCCTTGTCCTGCCTATGTCATTGGTACCTACATGAATGATGATGACTGGATCCTCCACTGCCCACTGCAAGTTCCTCTCCAGCCCAAAGCAGACGTCCCAAACCCTGACACCGGGCAGGCAACACAGCCTTCTGGATTCCACTCTTTGGCAGAGAACAGTGTCAATCCCCCTCACTATACTATCCCGTACTACCACTACATTCCTGTTTGCTCCCCCAGCTTGAATGACTTCCTGTCCCACAGTGTCATGACCAGCCAGCTCACCCACCTTGCAGACTTGGCTTTCATCCACACAGTTTGTGAACACTTCAAACCTGTATGACAGTTGCAAAGTCTGAGGTTCCTCCACTACTGTCTACTCGGCCCCTTTTCCTGCTTCACACATGATCACGTCCTCCTGTCCCTCACACCGACCAAAACGGATGAGCCTATTCTCAGAGGCATGTCTTCTGGAACAAAGTGTCCAGGGATTTCTCTCCCTCCCGTATGTTGCGCAGTGTATGCAGCTCAGCTTGAGATCAATAATCCTGATCTGGAATTTCTCAAGCTGCTTGCACTTTCTGCAGATGAGTTTGTTCTGGGTCGCCCCGGCATCCAATAGTGCTCACATTCCACAGCTGCAACACAACACCTGCCCTGCTTCATCTGCCATTCCGTCAAATTGTCTTTTTCAGTTTATTTTTTTCATGCAAAGTAGGTGTCGCTGGCAAGGCCAGCATTTGATGCCTAATTGCCTTTGAACTGAGTGGCTTGCTGGGGGCATTTCAGAGGGCAGTTAAGAGTCAATCACATTGCTGTGGCTCTGGAGTCACATGTAGGCCAGACCGGGTAAGGATGGCAGATTTCCTTCCCTAAAGGACATTAGTGAACCAGATGGGTTTTTATAACAATCAATGATTCACCATTACTGAGACTAGCTTTTAATTCCAGATTTATTAATTGAATTTTAATTCCATCAGTTACTGTGATGAACCTGTGACCCCAGAGCATTAGCCTGGGCTGCTGATTACTAGCCCAGTGACATTACTACTCTTCCACCATCCCCCCACCCCCCCCCCCCCCCCCCCCCAAGCCCCCAGTGTCCTTCTGAAGTTCTATCCTCTTTACAGTTCACAATATTTTCCAATTGTCGTAAATTTTGAAATCATGTCCTGCACACTGAGGTTTAGGTCATAATTATATATCCAGATAAGCAAGGATCCCAACACTCACTCCTGAGGAACTCCACTACAAACAGCCTTCCAGCCTGAAAAACATCCATTAACCACTAGCTTCCGTTTCCTGTCACGCAACCAGTTCTGTATCCATGTTGCTCCTGACCCTTTTATTCCATGAGCAATATCTTTTCACTCAAGCCTGTTGTGTGGCACTGTGCCAAAAGCCTTTTGGAAGTCCGTGTACACCACATCACAAGTATTGCCCTCCCTGTTACCTCTTCAAAATCTCTGGCAAGTTAGTTAAACATGATTTTACCTTAAGAATCCACGCTGGCTTTCCTTAATTAACCCACATTTCATGTGTGTATTAATTTTGTTCTGAATTATTGTTCCTAGAAGCTTCACCACCACTGAAGTTAAACTGACTGATGGTCCTGTAGTTGCTGGGCTTATTTTTACATCCTATTTTGAACAAGGGTGTAACTTTTGCAATTCTCCAGTCCTCTGACACCACGCTTGAGTCACAGGAAGACTAAAAAGTTATGGCCAGTGCCTCTGCAATTTCCACTCTCACTTCCCTGAGTATCCTTGGATGTATCTCATCTGGTCCTGGTGCCTTAACCACTTTAAATACAGACAGACTATTTAATACCACCTCCTTATCAAGTTTAAACAAATTTAGTGTGTGAATTACCACCTCTTTCACGAGGGCCTGGGTAGTATCTTCTCCCTTGAACACTTTGCTTCTGTCTTTAACATTTAACACCTCAGCCTCCCGGTGTAACTCCTCTCTTTTCTGATGCCTAATTGGCCCCAGCCCTCCTTTTATTGTTTAGGTGCCTAGAGAAGACTTTGAAATTCCTGTTTTTTAGCTGCCAGTCTTTTTTCATACTCCCTCTTTGCTTCTCTCTTGTGCATTTATAGTATTTTCTAGATTTACACTTTTTTGGAATATTGGATCTTTTTAGTGGGTTTCTGCTGATCATCTTCAGGTTGGGCACAGTTCAGGGCCCAGACATGCTGATGCCTTGGAGTCAGTGCGGTTTTTAAAAAGAATGCCTGATAACCTTCACCTGCTCTTTTGTGGTCCACAGGTTTGACTATTTGAATAGAGTGCTGCTGTGAATCATTTACTTTTGCCTTGTATGTACTGAAACCTCCTTCATATCTCATTCAGTTGAAGCTCAGAGGGGAATGGGATTGAATGAATTATTGAAGGTCACTAGAAATTCCAGGGCCCCACGATGCTGGGCAGGAAACAAGCTCAGGCCAGAGATAGGGAGGCACAGTTGTAGCTGCCATTTTCCAAATCCCACGCCTGGGAGCTGAGGCACTCTGTCAATTCAGGATGATAGAATTAATCCCTTGACTTCCAACTTGTACACAATTCACTTCAAAGCTTCCAAATTATTTTGAATAATTTGGCCAAGTATTGGACAAAAACTATCTAATTTATACAGTCAAACAGTGAAAGGTCATTCGGCCCATCTGTTCTAATGCGTTAGATGCTGTATATCTTGATATGTTACTGTATTTGGAATAGTTCCAGTATTTCTGCCTCTTATTTTGTTTGGCAGATTTTTCTAAACATCACTTTCAGCATGAAATCTATTTTAATATCTCAAATTACCTGGTGTTCTCGCTGTATTTGATGTTTCTGAGTTTAAGTCTTGTGTGACAAAGGATTCCATGCTAAGGAACTATAGATGTTGACAGCATGGGAGACCATTCATCCCATTATGTCTGCTGACATGTGAGAGTAGTCCAAACCGAATCTCACTGCCTTGCTCTCCCACCCCCCACATCTTCCTCTGTTACAAATATCCGTCAACTCTCCCTTTTAAAAGATGCATTAATCTCTGCTGCAAATAGCCCCTGTGTCAATCAATTATTTTTATGTCTTTTAATCACCATCTATTTAGACTATAAAGCTTAAGTTTCTCATAATTCATCTCATTTTTACACTTGATCAACCATTATTGCTCTCTTGTCACCACCCAAATTGGATCCAATTCCCAAGCGAAGACAACTTGACCAGAGTTAAACTAGGACGCTCACTCTTAGAGGTGTTTTGAAGATGAGCTGTAAAGACCAAATGTCGACTGACTTTACTCTTAGCTGATTTATCACTTCCTGTAGTGGGGTATCAAAATCGCACCGTAGCAAGTTGCAGAATTGTTGGGAACTGCGTTATTGCTTAGCTGTTTCTCTCATCTGTGTTTTGTATCGGTTTTGTTTAGTTTGACTCCAGGAGTGGTAGTATCTTTGACGTTGATGTTTAATGAACCATACTGGTGTGTGTGGGTGTATTTCAGTGCCTGCCTGCAGATGCCTGCTTTTGACTTTCTTTTTGCTACTTGTTTGTTCGTGACTGGCTTGGTCATTTTTTTAAAAAAAATCCTTTTCTTACAAATGAGGTCCCAGCTTGTCACTAGAAAGAGTGCAGCCATGAAACCCCAGCAGGTGTAAGTTCAGATCCCACTGGGGCAAGCTGTGAAACCGTGGACCAGCACCACCAGAAATAGATTACCCATGGAAACTGCAGGATTAAATCACTGTCCTTCAGGGAAGGGAACCTGCCACCAAAACCCAACCTGGTCGAGCAACGTATGAGCAGGAGTAGGTCATTTAGCCTGTCATTCGTTTAGCCTGTCATTCAGTAAAGGTGACCTAACCCTATATTCATTGATTGGCAGAACAGACTCAAAACTGAGATTGGTTTCAAAGGTATTAAGGGAAATGGGGCACAAGTTAACAAGGTCTATGAATCGCAGTTTTAAAAGTTACAATCGATTAAGCATCGATTGCCATTTGCGGAAGAGAGTTCCAACTTTGTGCATAGAAATGGCTCTTTGTTTTGCTCTTGAAGGGACTCTGCCCCCTTGTCCTATACTCCCCAGTGGAAGTAGTTTTTCCCTTTCTGACATGTTTACCCTGACATCTTGAAAACTTTTTGATCAGTACATCCCTTAACCTTCGAAATTCCTGGGAATACGACCGTAATTTGTAGTAAAAACAAAATGCTAGAAATAATCGGATCTGGCAGCACCTGTGACAGGGAGAAAAAGAATCAATGTTTTGATGACCTTTCGTCAGAAAATTTGAGTGATCTGTCTTTGTAATTTAATCCTTAGAGCCCAGGTATCTTTCTGGTAAGACATTGCTGTACTCTGCCATGTCAAATACATCTTTCCTAAGGTGTAGTCTAGCCAGGCTTTGTCTGGCTGAAGCATGACTTCCACCCTCTTGGATTCTAGTCCTGTAGATATTTAAAGCCACTCGTTTATTTGTCATTTTAAAAAAAAATCCTTTTCTTGCAATTGAGGGACCAGTCTGTCACTAGAAAAGAGTGCAGCCAATACAGCCTGCTGGCTTCATTCCATTAGCCTTTTTTTATACTTGTAGCTCCAGTCCCAACCTATATGGTTGACTTTTAATGTCCTCTGGGCAGCTGAAGATGGACAATTAACCTCCAGTTTGAAAGTGAATGGGATAATGAACCCAAGTATGTAAATCGCTTTCTATGTAGAATCCAATCCTATTCTCTTTAAACTGTGATGTACAGACAGATGATACAGTTGACTGTATGTGCTATTAAATTATTTTGTAAGTTCCTGAACATTGTTATTTTGGTTATTGTACCACAAGCAGGGTCTAGGGAGGTTTGTTTTTGCAAGGTTGCTGGCACTAGAATCTTCAACTCTTGGAACCATTGTCCTACAGAAAAGGTTTGACTGTGTATTGAACTTTTAACTTGCAATGAAGCCTGGAATGAGCCGAAGTCTCTGGACTTTTGTCGATGTTTAATGCATAGTGGTTTGTGTTAGGGCATGTGTAATAATGGACAATATTTCAACACTGCGCAGGTTGGATTTGTGCATTAAGGAGAGATGCTTTGCTGGTTTTCTATCTCGTGTTCTCTCGCCTAACCTCAAACTCTTCTGCTTTTGTTTCCTTCTAACCTGACTGTGGATCCTGAAGATCGCCTGTATCATCAACTAGAGCAAAACCGTCTTCTTGCTAATGAGCTTAAGCTGGCCTTGAATGACCTGAGTGCCTGATTGAGGGGTGGTATCTAGCCTGGCTTCTATCCTTTAATCTGATTGTCTAAATTTCTCCTCTGACTAGTTTTGGATTGCCTGTCGAATGAGATTAATTTCCTAACCCATTGGTGTAATGTAATTTAACCAGCTTGCTAATTTATTCAAACTCTTAATATTAGATTTCCCAGTAAGTAAACTAGTCTACAGGAGAACATCTGTTTCAGCGCAGGTGCTATAAGTCATCACTGTGTTGCTTACAAACTTTGACTAGTTACCAGATATGCTTGCAATATTGTTTTTAAGCATTTAGATGTGTAATGGTCTAACCAGCTGATTGTGCAAAGTGTGCATTTGTAAATGCAATTTCCTTATATCTTCGCACCATATTCCCTGTTGCACGTCACCTTTAGATTACTAGTAGCTGAGCTACGAAAGAAACAGCTTGCATTTCTATTGCACAATCCACCTACTCGATGTCCCAAAATGCTTTGGAGCCAACGGAGTAGAGCCACTGTTGTAATGTAGGAAAAACTGTTCCCATACAGTTTGTGGTTTAAAGTTCAGTCTATCCTTTTATTTTACCAAGGGAATATTTCCAAGTTGTAGTTACACAGTGCACACGAGCAGGTGGCTTGACCTGACTAGCAGGATTCTATGTGCAAGCTTTGAATGTGAAACAAGCATCCTTGAGTTGATGTGTTATATTTAATACATTTATCTTTTAATCTTGCAACAGAGAAACTGGCACAAGCCAAAGAAGAAAACCTCAGCATGCATCAGATGCTCGATCAAACTCTACTGGAGCTTAATAATTTGTGAGCTGTCTTAATTTGCTGCAAACTGGTTGCCCCCCCTCAGTTGTCATAGGCTCTTCTTGAGAACAAGTGTCCCCTTGCTTTATGCAGATGTTTGGCAGGCAGCCACCGTGAGGGCTCAATCGAAGATAACGCTAACAGTGATGGAAAATACTCCAAATTAAAAATCTGAAGTATCCCGCAATTGCTACATTTGTTTTTAGAAGTACTCTCCCAGCCAACAGTTTTCAAAATTACTGGAAATTACACGCTATATTCCGAAAAGTCTCCATTTTAAAAAGTTGTCCCCCCCGCTCCTGCCACTCAGTTTAGTTCCTGATATTTGCCAGAAGTTATTTTTGAAACCTTGCCAAATATGTTCACCCTTTTGTTTCTTTTTCCAGTAGGAGTTTTCGTTTTAAATGGAAGAAATATATTGGCAACCAGATAAAGGGGAAATTTGGAGGCAACACTTTCAACCCGCTTATTTTTTTTTTGTAAAACACTGGGTTTTTAAACACTTGCAAATTATTTTTTTGAAGGGAAGGGATAAAATATAGGAATGTTTTATTAGGAGGTCTGGGTGCTGCAGTTTATATAATATTACCTGCTTTTGTAACAAATGTGCATTTCTCTTGTTCCTTATGACTGAATTGGTCAATCTCAAGTTTGACCTGCAAGTCTCCTTCCATCTAAGTTCAACATTCCTCAATGTGATTTGAAAAGTTTTGTTTTGTTTTAAATGTAATAAAAGGCACAAATAGCAGCCCACCAACTCATTAAAGTATGAGCGTCGTCTAACTCGTGACAAAATAATCAATCAAATGAAGTTTGTTAAAGCAGCAATTAATTTTAATTGAAATGTAGATGGTAGTGTCACAAAATGCATAATGAGATTCTAGAATGTACCTGTTAATTCCACCCTGCCCAGTTCTGCTTCCCAGTCTAGGTGTGTGATGGGCCAATCCAGAATCTTGTGTTAACATAGTAATTATTAATGGGGTCTCCATGCCAACAGGGTTGATTTGCCTGACAAGTTGTTAAAACCATAAACATGAGTACACCAGCGTGGCTGAAAAAATAATTGCCTTTTTCCCTTTTGTGTACTGCTGAATATTGTACAAAATGTACGAATAACTTTTATTTGTTGCAAAAGGCAATAATGAGTAGAACATTCTGGTAATGCTTCCCTGTGCACGCTTAATTGTGAATTGTTTTAACAATATGCTTGTCTGTAAACGTTATTATGGTAATAAACACACACACATGAGATTTTGTAAATCAGTCCTTCGAATTTCTTAATGAGCTTCATAATTCTTTTTTTTGGCAGGCAAAAGGCAGACTTGCATTTATTCAGCATCTTTCACAGCCTCGGGGTGTTTCAAAGCATTTTACTTCAAAAGTATGTCATTTGCAAAACAAAAACAGGAACAGAAATACCTGGAAAAACTCAGCAGGTCTGGCAGCATCGCCGGAGGAGAGCACAGAGCACTGTTGTGTTAAAGGGTCATGAGGACTCGAAACGTCAACTGTGCTCTCTCCTCCGCCGATGCTGCCAGACCTGCTGAGTTTTTCCAGGTGTTTCTGTTTCTCTTTTTTTGTTTTGGATTTCCAGCATCCACAGTTTTTTGCTTTTATCTCTGTCATTTGCATATAGTCACTGTTGTACTGTAGGAAACCTAGCAGCCAATTTGCATTCAGCAAGCTACCATAAACAACATTGAGATATATCACCGTAATCTACTTGTGATTTTGGTTGAGGGATAAATATAGGCACTGGGAAAACTTTCCTAATCTTCATTAATGTAAGTCTTGAGAGGGCAGGAGGAGTCTCAGTTTAACATCTCATCAGAAAGATGTCATCTCCAACAGTACAGAACACACAGTACCACACTGGACTGTCAGCTAGAGTTTTGTGATTAAATCCATGGAGTGGGTCCCACCGCTAACCCCAAGGTAAAATGAGTTAGCCACTGAGCGAGGGCTGACACCTCTCAGCCTCACCTTTTTAGAATGTGACCCAATGCTGCCTGTGTCCCTTTTCACTGGGGAAGGTGAGCACTAACTACTCAGCTGGTGTGAGCTCGTGTCGTCTTACCCGAGTGAACTTAGTTGGGCACAAGGCTGATCATTTGCAGTTCCTTGAAGGATTCTGTGTGACTGATTTGTAGATCTGTATTTCATCTTATCACTAACTTCTGGTATTTTGGGAGAATTACTTGTCATCACTTTAACCTGGTAACTGCTCAGAGTGAGGCTCATCACGATGCAATTCTGGATAACTTTAAGCTCCTTACTTGTGTCCTTGTTTAGTTTGAGGACATTAAGTACAGTCACAGATTAGTGCTGGAGAGGAGATATTACAACAGTCAAACGAATTCAACCATTCCCATTGGAAATAAGGCCCATTGTCAACCATTGGTAGAATTTTGGCAATCAGGATAGGAAAAGAGGTGGAAGTTTAGGTTCCTGGATGAGCAGAATGAAGCCGTAGGCAAAGATTGGTTAATTCTTTGTGGTGATCAAGTGGAAGCCATATTTTGGGAATTCTAACGCTTATTAAACTTCCTGGACCAATCCCATATAGCAAGGGTAGGCTGGACTAGTGATCCGGAGACTGAGGGTAATGCTCTGGGGACCCAGGTTCGAATCCCACCACAGCAGATGGCAAAATTTGAATCTAATGATGACCATGAAACCATTTTCGATTATTGGAAAAACCCATCCGGTTCACTTATACTCTTTGTCGATGGAAGTCTGCTGTCCTTACCTGATCTGGCCTACATGTGACTCCAAACCCACAGCAATGTGGTTGACTCTTAACTGCCTTCTGAAATACTCTCAAACTGCTAAAAAGTCTAAAAGAAATGGAACAGGGTGGACCACCTAGCATCGACCTAGGTACCGGAAACAACAATGTCAAACTCAGCCCTATCGACCCTACAAAGTCTTCCTAACTAATATCTGGGGTCTTGTGCCAAAATTGGGAGAGCTATCTCACAGACACTAGTCAACAGTCTGACATAGTCCTACTCACGGAGTCATACCTTACAGATAATGTCCCAGACTCCACCATCACCATCCCTGGGTATGTCCTGTCCCACCAGTAGGACAGACCCAGCAGAGGTGGCAGCACAGTGGCATACAGTTGGGAAGGAGTTGGCCTGGGAGTCCTCAACGTTGGCTCTGGATCCCATGAAGTTTCATGGGCAAGAAAACCTCCTATTGATTACCATGTACCGCCCTCCCTCAGCTGATGAATCAGTGCTTCCTCCATATTGAACACCACTTGGAGGAAGCGCTGGGGGCAGCAAGGACACATAATGTACTCTGGGTGGGCGACTTCAATGTCTATCACCAAGAGTGACTTGGTAGCACCACTACTGACTGAGCTGGCTGAGTCCTAAAGGACATAGCTCCTAGACTGGGTCTGCAGCAGGTGGTGAGGGAACCAACAAGAGGGAAAACATACTTGACCTCATCCTCACCAACCTGCCTGCTGCAGATGCCAATGTCCTTGATAGTATTGGTAGGAGTGACCAATGCACAGTCCCTGTGGAGACGAAGTCTTGTCTTGACATTGAGGATACCCCCCATTGTGTTGCGTGGCACTATCACCGTGTTAAATGGGATAGATTTCTAATAGGTCTAGCAAGTCAAGAATGGGTAACCATGAGGTGCTGTGGGCCATCAGCAGCAGACTTGTACTTGGAACACAATCAGTAATATCATAGCCCAGCATATCCCACACTCTATCATCACCATCAGGCAGGAGATCAACCCTGGTTCAATGAAGAGTGCAGGAGGGTATGTCAGGAGCAGCACCAGGCATACCTAAAAATTGAGGAGTCAACTTGGTGAAGCTATCGCACAGTACTACTTGTGTGCCAAACAGCATAAGCAACAAGTGATAGACAGAGCTAAGCGATCCCACAACCAACGGATCAGATCTAAGCTCTGCAGTCCTGCCACGTTCGGTTGTGATCAGCCATGATCTTACTGAATGGCAGAGCAGGCTCGAGGGGCCGAATAGTCTACTTCTGTTCTTAGTCCTTATGTGAATGGTGGTGGACAATTAAGCAACTCACTGCAGGAGGGGCTCCACAAATATCCCCATCCTCAATGATCATATCAGTGCAAAAGATAAGGCTGAAGCATTTGCTACAATCTTCAGCCAGAAGTGCTGAGTGGATGATCCATCTCAGCCTCCTCCGGAGGTCCCCAGCATCACAGATGCCAGTCTTCAGCCAATTCGATTCACTCCACATGATAACAAGAAACAGCTGATGGCACTGGATACTGCAAAGGCTATGGGCCCTGACAATATTCCAACAATAGTACTGAAGACTTGTGCTCCGGAACTTGCCGCGCCCCTAGCCAGGCTGTTCCAGTACAGCTACAACACTGGCATCTACAGGGCTATGTGGAAAATTGCCCAGGGATGTCCTGTACACAAAAAGCAGGACAAATCCAACCCGGCCAATTACCACCCCATCTGTCTACTCTTCATTATCAGTAAAGTAATGGAAGGGATCATCAACAGTGCTATCAAGTGGCATTTGCAATAAACCACAACCACTACTATCTAGAAGGGCAGCAGACACATGGGAACACCACCACCTGGAAGTTCCCCTCCCAAGTCACTCACCATCCCGACTTGGAAATATATCGCCGCTCCCTCACTGTCACTGGGTCAAAATCCTGGAACTCCCTCCCTACTCACCTACACCACATGCACTGCAGTGGTTCAATAAGGCAGCTCACCACCACCACCACCTCCAGGGCAATTAGGGATGGGCAATAAATACTGACATAGTCAGTGACACCCACATCCCATAAACGAATAAAAAGAAATGGAATCTGATTCATCTTATGTTCGATATTTGTTCAGTAATTAGATCAGTCATGTAAATTATGGTGCCTCTATCTACTTTTAGCACTTTTTAAGATCATTCCAAAGACGATTCACAGACACTGATGGAAGCAAACCAAAGAAGATATTGGGAGGGGTGGGGGAATTAAAGATTGGCCATGGGGTGGTATGTGGGTTCAAGATGGGAGAGTGGAGATTTTTTCCAGGTGATGTGGGGTAGATGGCTGCAGTCATGGGCTCCAGTGGAATTACAGAGAGGAGAAGATGTGCAAGAGATCAGAGTCTGAGGATCTGGAGAGTTTGTTGGCAGTTGTAGGATTACAGAGAGGGCCAAATAAATTTAAACACTAGGAATGAGACTTTGTGATTTGTGGAACCAAGGACAGAGGTGTGATGGTTGAGTGGGAGTTGGTGCAGGGTAGGAAATGGGCAGCAGAGCTTTGGATGAGCTTCAGTTTGGGCAGTAGGGGATGAGAGGCCAGTCAGAGTTTAAGTGTCTTTTATAACAAAGGCACAGATGACGATTTCAGCAGCAAATTGACTGGGACAGCAATGGATACAGGTGATATGATGGAGGTGGAAGTAGGTAAGCTTTGTGATGGGCAGAACATTGGGTCAGTAGCTCAGTTCAGGTTAAAAACAGGATTCTGAGATTTATGTTATGATCTGGTTAGGGACCAATAACTTTTAGTTTAAAGTAGACGCAGTTTGAAATCCCAGGTATTCACTAAGAGAATAAAGCAACAAGATTTCAGTTTTAAAATAGCAAAATAAACTTTAATATACAAAGTCAAATGAGTAAAACAATTTGCAGTATCCATCTTATTCTCAAATATTCAGAATTAACATTAGGTACAGGTGAATTAACAGGCAAACTCTGATCAAGCACATGATGTAATAAATGGCACATGCGACCAAGACAGATTCCAAAGATTTCTCATAAGTCCACCCAGACAGCATCCACTGAGTTACACAATCTTGTCAAAACTTTGTCTGCCTCATAAGGGATTTCAGGCCTTCACTTTTAAAGATCTAGCTTCAGAATTGCCTCCGAAAGTCACTCCGACTCAGACTTCCTCAATAACCACTCAACTCCTGATGGTTTAATCTCTTCTCCTGAGACTACTTCCACTGGCTTCCTGAGGCTACACTCCAGAACCGTGAGTACTTGTGAGTACAAGCACAACTCCAGTTCTGCAGCCACACCGAGAAGTTCACAACTGCTCCAAAGGGTTACTTTTGCCCCTCCAGCCTGCAGCACGGAGTCTGCTGCTTTTTCAGTTTTCCAAGGCTTCTGAGCACTCACTACCTAGATCCTACCAACTATTGCTGCTTGGAGCTTCTTTCTTTTCTCCTCTCCCCAGTGATCTCGCTCTCTCCGTCCTCTCCCCCTGGTTCTCTACCTCCTGAGACTCGTCTTGTAATGGTGCCCAACCTGGGTCTCGTGATTGTTGTTTTCGCACTGCACAGACTTACTCCTGATGTCCCAGATAGCCGAGCCCTTTAACAAAAAGGCCAAACCTAGTACTGAGCATGCCTGACCTGTCACCCTGCCATCCTCTGCACATGCCCAGAACTCTTGGACCTGCCGGGAAATTGAGTCCTTGGCCTCTATCTGGAACCAGGTAAGTTCCTATCTCTTAACAGGTTGCCATCAATTCAATTTAGAATGCAACAACACTCAGGTAAAAATAAAACCCTGTGGACGCTGGAAATCTGAAACAGAACAGGAAATCCTTTGGCGAGCAAGAGGGAGATGGGGCAGCTGCTAAGTAAGGTCAGAGGGGTCAAGGATGAGTTTTTGTTGAGGGGGGTGGCTGATATAGTCTCAAAGAGACCGTGAGAATACCCAAAGAAAGGGAACATAATCAAATGCTGCACGTGAATAAGTATCTTCCCATCCCCCAATGCAGCACTGACAAACAGCTGAAGATAGATAAGGCTTGTGTTTCTTGCTCATCGTGACATTTTCTGTCACAATAAAGCCATCGCATTTCTCTATAAGCAAACTGCAGTCTTTTTCAGTTCCATTGTAGCTGCTCAGATCAAATGACATCAAATATAGAAATTAAAAATACCAATCAAAAATGGTTACCAGTAACTTCATAAAATTACATAGCACAGAAGGAGGTCATTTGAAAGAGTGATCGAATTAGACCCCACTGTGCTGCAAATGTTCCCTTTTCAAGTCTTCATCTAATCTCCCTTTTGAATGTTACTATTGAATCTACTTCCATCACACTTTCAGGCGGTGCATTCCAGATCACAATAACTAGCTGCATAAGAAAAATTCTCCATTTGCATATGGTTTTTTTGACAATTATTTTAAATTTCTGTCCTCTGATTTTCAAACCCTTTTGCTAATGAAAACTATTTCCATTTATTTACTTCATCAAAGCCCCTCATGATTTTGAACCCCTCTGCTCTAAGGAGAACAATCCCAGCTTTCTCTAGTCTCCACAAAACTGAAGTTCATCTGTGATAAGGTAAATGTGAAACAACAGGAAGAAACGAGAAATACACAGTTTTTGGCTTCAAGTCAGCGAGGATCTCTCTGCTGAATTTTTAAAAAACTCAATTAGTAAAATAACATTACTTCAAACATTCTGTTTTCTCGTTGCCTCAAATGAAATGATGTTTCTCAACGCAAACTCAAAACACAATTTTACTTTCAACAACTTCCATTTCTACTGCATTTTATGCATAAGAATGTCCTGAGACATTTTACAATTGTAATCTGACAAAAACTCAATATCGAGCCAAAGTGATAGTAGGAGTCAATAAAAGCTTGACGAAAGGTGAATTTTAAGGGTGATTTTAAAGTCGAGGGAGGTAGAGAGGTGAACTTAAGTTTTCAAACTTTTGAAAACTAATATCTCCTGCATTACAAAGAGCACCTCTATAACATTGCTCATCTATGTACCTGTCTCAGTCCATCTGCTGATAAAACCCTCATCCATGTCTATCGTCTCCAGAATCAACCATTCCAATGCTCTCCTCACCTTCCATCCTTAATTCTCCATAGCTCATCCAAACCTCTGCAGTCCACATCCTAATACACACCAGGTCATGCTCTGTATTAACAGAAAGTGATGGAAAAAAATCAGCTGCTCTGGCAGCATCTGTGGAGAGAAACGGAGCTAACGTTTCAAGTCCATTATGACTCTTCTTCGGAACTGTGCTACCTCTCACCAACTCAACTGGCCTCATTCCCAGGAATTGACTCCTACCAGAACCTGGTGGGAGTGATGCGATTGTTGGTGGATGGGAAGGGGAAATTGCACATTAGCTGCAGGCCCAAGGAAATGTTCCTCTGCAAGCTGTGATGAGTGAAATGGTCGGAGGATTCCTGGCAATCCTGGCCAACAAGGAAACCTTCGATGAACCTAATGAAGCACCTGCCTGGCCTTTTCTGGCCCTGGGTACGATCTGCTGCAGCTTTGCCAGGCATTGAGAGTCTCCCAGAGCCCTGGGATGAAATGGCATTGTGCTTTGAGTGATAGCATCAGACCCCAGCATTCGAGTCTCCTGAAACCCTGAAGAAAAGAATGGTGGCAAGTGGCAGAATGGTAGATGTAAGGGTGCTGCCACAATGTTAACCCCTTGGACATGCCATTCTCAACAGATGCTGAGTGGTAGAGGGCAGGGGTGGTGGGGGGTGCTAATGGCTTGTCTCTATCTCTCTCACAACTGAGCCAAATGATCATGGGTTGAAGTCTCACTTGAGAAACTTAAACATATAATCCAGACTGACACTCCAGTGCAGTAATGAGGGAGCACCCCACTGTCGGAAGTGCTGTCTTTTAGATAAGTTGTTAAACTGAGGTCACTTCTGGCCACTCAGGAGGATATAAAAGATCCCATGATACTATTCTGGAGTTCCCCCTGGTGTCCTGGATGATACCATCTTTTGACCAACATCACTAATGATCTGGTCATTAAGAAAAACAGATTATCCAATTGTCATTGTGAGGTTTTGTGCACAAATTGGCTGCCATGTTCCTCTTTCATAACTGTAACTATATATTTATTGGCTGTAAAGCACCTTGGGACATCCTTAGGTTGTGAAAGATGCTATATAAATTGCAAGTCTTTCTTTCAGTCTCAAAGTACAGTCATCACTTCTCTCCCATTGAGTGCCAGTGCACAGGAACCCCTCCATGACTTTTCAGCAGGCTGCCACCTGGCTGATTCAGAAGCACAAAGGTGGGAGAGTGGCTGTAAACAATGCCAGTGCCAACTGGGTACAACTGAGGACTGCCAGTTCCCAGGAATCTGTAGCCAAGTAGCAAGAGGTATGTTGAAGAGGGGAGGAAGCAGTGGGGGAGGTGGGTAAACCACATCCTAGATATGCTAAAACCAGTTTGTTGTTGATCAGAGATCTCGCTCCCAGTCAAGGTTGCCAACAGTATTAGACAAATTACTAGAGGTGTCAGCACATAATCTTTAAATGTTTGTGCTCACCCTCTGGCCATGACTCACCCAACATGCCCCATGCCCATGGCTCACCACCTCCCCTCGGCAAGAGAAAGCGGAGAGACTCTGCATTGCCTGGTACATAATTATTGGCCATTAAAAAGTCAATATTTTGTTACAAATAAAATAATTTTCAAAGAAAAATGTTTTAAGGGAGAAACGTGATGTGATGCCCCTTGAGTTTTCCTCTTGGGGACTTTTTGTCCTGGAGATCAGCCCTGTAGTTGCTGCAGGGTTGGCAGCTCCTCCTGTTCTTGCCTCTCAGGCAGACACTCGCTGCTCTCTCGGATCAGGCAGCTCCGGACCATGTTCCGCTGCCTCTGCCGCTTCTGGAAGCCGCTGGCCGGCCCGGCAAACAGCGGCACCCCGGCCGCTTGGCGTTCGCACCCGGCGCCGCCCCGGCAGCTCGGCAGAGCGGGGAGAGCCTGGGGCCGGGACCGGGACCGGGACCGCCTCCTGTCTGCGGGCCGGTGCCTCGGACTCGGACTCGGGTTCGGCCTCGGGTTAACTCTCAGTCTGGGCCTCGGGCCCCGGCTCTGGATGCCGCAGCCTGAATGTCAGTCGGAGAAGGAAGAGGAGCAGCGGCAGGAAGCGAGTGAGGCTCTAGCAGCGGCCAAACAAAGAGGACGCGACTTACTGCAGAGGATCAAGGTGAGCAGCAGCTTCAGCACTGGGGCTGCACAGGTCAACTGGGCTTCACACAGCCCAGAGCCGACACCATTAACCCCAACCCCATTCACCCCATTCACTCCATTCACCCCATTCACTCCATTAACCCCATTCACTCCAACCCTATTAACCCCATTCACCCCATTCACTCCATTAACCCCATTAACCCATTCACTCCATTAACCCCATTCACCCCATTCACTCCATTCACTCCAACCCCATTAACCCATTCACCCCATTCACTCCCACCTCATTAACCCATTCACTCCATTCACCCCATTCACTCCAACCCCATTCACCCGATTAACCCATTAACCATATTCACCCCATTAACCCCATTCACCCCATTCACTCCAACCCCATTAACCCCATTCACCCCCACCTCATTAACCCATTCACTCCATTCACCCCATTCACCCAAACCCCATTAACCCCATTCACTCCAACCCCATTAACCCCATTCACTCCAACCCCATTAACCCCATTCACTCCAACCCCATTAACCCCATTCACTCCAACCCTATTAACCCCATTCACTCCAACCCCATTAACCCTATTTACTCCATTCACCTCATTCACTCCGACCCCATTAACCTCATTCACTCCAACCCCATTAACCCCATTCACTCCAACCCCATTAACCTCATTCACTCCAACCCCATTAACCCCATTCACTCCAATCCCATTAACCCCATTCACTCCAAACCTATTAACCCCATTCACTCCAACCCCATTAACCCCATTCACTCCAACCCCATTCACTCCAACCCTATTAACCCCATTCACCCCATTCGCCCTGACCCCATTAACCCATTTACCCCATTCACTCCAAACCTATTAACCCCATTCACTCCAACCCCATTAACACCATTCACTCCAACCCCATTCACTCAACGCCATTAACCCCATTCACTCCAACCCCATGGACCCATTCACTCCAAACCTATTAACCCCATTCACTCCAGTAACCCCATTCACTCCAGTAACCCCATTCACTCCAACCCCATTAACCCCATTCACTCCATTAACCCCATTCACTCCAACCCTATTAACCCTATTTACTTCATTAAACCCATTCATTCCAACCCAATTAACCGTATTTACTCCATTAACCACGTTCACTCCATTAACCCCATTAATCCCATTCACTCCAACTCCATTAACCCCATTCACTCCATTAACCCCATTCACTCCAACCCTATTAACCCTATTTACTTCATTAACCCCATTCATTCCAACCCTATTAACCCCATTCACTCCATTAACCCCATTCACTCCAACCCCATTAATCCCATTCACTCCAACCCTGTTAACCCCATTCACTCCATTAACCCCATTCACTCCAACCCCATTAATCCCATTCACTCCAACCCCATTAACCCCATTCACTCCATTAACCACATTCACTCCAACCCCATTAAACCCATTCACTCCATTAACTCGTTACTCCATTAACCCCATTCACTCCAATGTCATTAACCTCATTCACTCCAGCCTCATCACTCCAACCCAATTATCCCATTCACTCCAACCCCATTAACCCCATTCATTCCAACCCCATTAATGCCATTCACTCCAACCCCATTAACCCCATTCACTCCAACCCCATTAAACCCATTCACACCATTGACCACATTAACTCTATTCACTCCATTCACTCCAATCCCATTCACTCCAACCCAATTACCCCACTCACTCCAACCCCATTGCCTCCAACCTCATTAACCCATTCACTCCAACCCCATTAACCCCATTCACTCCAACACCATTAAACCCATTCACTCCAACACCATTAACTCATTCACTCCATTAACCCCATTCACTCCAACCCTATTAACCCATTTACTTTAACCCCATTAACCTATTCATTCTAACTCCTTTAACCCCATTCACTCCAACCCCATTAACCCTATTCACTCCAACCCCATTAACCCATTCACTCAATCCTCATTAACCTATTCACTCCAATAACCCCATTCATTCAAACCCCATTAAACCCATTCACTCCAACACCATTAACTCATTCACTCCATTAACCCCATTCACTGCAACCCTATTAACCCATTCACACCAACCCCATTAACCCCATTCACCTCATTCACTCCAACTACATTAACTGCCATTAACCTATTCATTCTAACCCCATTAACTCATTCATCCCAACCCCATTAACCCGTATTCACTCCAACCCCATTAACCCATTCACTCCATTAACGCCATTCACTCCACGCACTCCAACCCCATTAACCCCATTCACACCAACCCGTTAACCCCATTCATCTCATTCACTCCAATTACGTTAACTCCCATTAACCCATTCACTCTAACCCCATTAACTCATTAACTACAACCCCATTAACCCCCATTCACTCTAACCCCATCAACTCATTCACTCCATTAACCCCATTCACTCCACTCACTCCAATCCCATTAACCCAATTCACTCCAACCCCATTAACCCCATTCACTCCAACCCCATTCACTCCGACCCCATTCACTCCAACTCCATTAACCCATTCACACTAACCCTATTAACCCATTCACTCCATTAACCCCATTCACTCCACTCACTCCAAACCCATTAACCCAATTCACTCCAACCCCATTAACCCCATTCACTCCAACCCCATTCACTCCGACCCCATTCTCTCCAAACCCATTCACTCCAACTCCATTAACCCATTCACACTAACCCTATTAACCCATTCACTCCATTAACCCCATTCACTCCAACCCCATTAGCCCATTCACTGCAACCCAATTAACCCATTCATTCCAACCACATTTAACCCATTCACTCCAACCCCATTAACCCCATTTGCTCCAAACCATTAACCCTATCTACTCTAATAACCCCATTCACTCCAACCCCATTAACCCTATTTACTCCATTAACCCCATTCACACCAACCCCATTAACCCCATTCACACCAACCCCATTAACCCCATTCACCTCATTCACTCCAACTACATTAACTGCCATTAACCCATTCACTCTAACCCCATTAACTCATTCATCCCAACCCCATTAACCCCTATTCACTCCAACCGCATTAACCCATTCACTCCATTAACGCCATTCACTCCACGCACTCCAACCCCATTAACCCCATTCAGACCAACCCATTAACCCCATTCATCTCATTCACTCCAACTACGTTAACTCCCATTAACCCATTCACTCTAACCCCATTAACTCATTAACCACAACCCCATTAACCCCCATTCACTCTAACCCCATTAACTCATTCACTCCATTAACCCCATTCACTCCACTCACTCCAAACCCATTAACCCAATTCACTCCAACCCCATTAACCCCATTCACTCCAACCCCATTCACTCCGACCCCATTCACTCCAAACCCATTCACTCCAACTCCATTAACCCATTCACACTAACCCTATTAACCCATTCACTCCAATAACCCCATTCACTCCAACCCCATTAACCCATTCACTGCAACCCAATTAACCCATTCATTCCAACCACATTTAACCCGTTCACTCCAACCCCATTAACCCCATTTGCTCCAAACCATTAACCCTATCTACTCCAATAACCCCACTTACTCCAACCCCATTAACCCTATTTACTCCATTAACCCCATTCACACCAACCCCATTAACCCCATTCACACCAACCCCATTAACCCCATTCACCTCATTCACTCCAACTACATTAACTCCCATTAACCTATTCACTCTAACCCCATTAACTCATTCACACCAACCCCATTAATCCCCATTTACTCCAACCCCATTAACCCATTCACTCCATTAACACCATTCACTCCACTCACTCCAGCCCCATTAACCCCATTCACACCAACCCCATTAACCCCATTCACCTCATTCACTCCAACTACATTAACTCCCATTAACCTATTCACTCTAACCCCATTAACTCATTCACACCAACCCCATTAATCCCCATTTACTCCAACCCCATTAACCCATTCACTCCATTAATCCCATTCACTCCTCTCACTCCAACCCCATTAACCCCATTCACCTCATTCACTCCAACTAGACTAACTCCCATTAACCCACTCACTCCAATCCCATTAACCCCATTCACTCCAACCCCATTCACTCCAAACCAATTCACTCCAACTCCATTAACCCATTCACACTAACCCTATTAACCCATTCACTCCAATAACCCCATTCACTCCAACCCCATTAACCCATTCACTGCAACCCAATTAACCCATTCATTCCAACCACATTTAACCCGTTTACTCCAACCCCATTAACCCCATTTGCTCCAAACCATTAACCCTATCTACTCCAATAACCCCACTTACTCCAACCCCATTAACCCTATTTACTCCATTAACCCCATTCACACCAACCCCATTAACCCCATTCACACCAACCCCATTAACCCCATTCACCTCATTCACTCCAACTACATTAACTCCCATTAACCTATTCACTCTAACCCCATTAACTCATTCACACCAACCCCATTAATCCCCATTTACTCCAACCCCATTAACCCATTCACTCCATTAACACCATTCACTCCACTCACTCCAGCCCCATTAACCCCATTCACACCAACCCCATTAACCCCATTCACCTCATTCACTCCAACTACATTAACTCCCATTAACCTATTCACTCTAACCCCATTAACTCATTCACACCAACCCCATTAATCCCCATTTACTCCAACCCCATTAACCCATTCACTCCATTAATCCCATTCACTCCTCTCACTCCAACCCCATTAACCCCATTCACCTCATTCACTCCAACTAGACTAACTCCCATTAACCCACTCACTCCAATCCCATTAACCCCATTCACTCCAACCCCATTCACTCCAAACCAATTCACTCCAACTCCATTAACCCATTCACACTAACCCTATCAACCCATTCACAGTAACCCTATTAACCCATTCACTCCATTAACCCCATTCACACCAACCCCATTAACCCATTCACTCCATTAACCCCATTCACACCAACCCCATTAACCCATTCACTGCAACCCAATTAACCCATTCATTCCAACCACATTTAACCCGTTCACTCCAACCCCATTAACCTCATTCGCTCCAAACCATTAACCCTATCTACTCTAATAACCCCATTCACACCAACCCCATTAACCCCATTCACCTCATTCACTCCAACTACATTAACTCCCATTAACCCATTCACTCTAACCCCATTAACTCATTCACCCCAACCCCATTAATCCCCATTCACTCCAACCCCATTAACCCATTCACTCCATTAACACCATTCACTCCATTTACTCCAACCCCATTAACCCCATTCACACCAACCCCATTAACCCCATTCACCTCATTCACTCCAACTACATTAACTCCCATTAACCCATTCACTCTAACCCCATTAACTCATTAACCACAACCCCATTAACCCCCATTCACTCTAACCCCATTAACTCATTCACTCCATTAACCCCATTCACTCCACTCACTCCAAACCCATTAACCCAATTCACTCCAACCCCATTAACCCCATTCACTCCAACCCCATTCACTCCGACCCCATTCACTCCAACCCCATTCACTCCAACTCCATTAACCCATTCACACTAACCCTATTAACCCATTCACTCCATTAATCCCATTCACTCCAACCCCATTAACCCATTCACTGCAACCCAATTAACCCATTCATTCCAACCACATTTAACCCGTTCACTCCAACCCCATTAACCCCATTTGCTCCAAACCGTTAACCCTATCTACTCTAATAACCCCATTCACTCCAACCCCATTAACCCTATTTACTCCATTAACCCCATTCACACCAACCCCATTAACCCCATTCACCTCATTCACTCCAACTACATTAACTGCCATTAACCCATTCACTCTAACCCCATTAACTCATTCACACCAACCCCATTAATCCCCATTTACTCCAACCCCATTAATCCATTCACTCCATTAACACCATTCACTCCACTCACTCCAGCCCCATTAACCCCATTCACACCAACCCCATTAACCCCATTCACCTCATTCACTCCAACTACATTAACTCCCATTAAACCATTCACTCTAACCCCATTAACCCATTCACCCCAACCCCATTAATCCCCATTCACTCCAACCCCATTAACCCACTCACTCCATTAACCCCATTCACTCCACTCACTCCAACCCCATTAACCCCATTCACCTCATTCACTCCAACTAGATTAACTCCCATTAACCCACTCACTCCAATCCCATTAACCCCATTCACTCCAAACCAATTCACTCCAACTCCATTAACCTATTCACACTAACCCTATTAACCCATTCACAGTAACCCTGTTAACCCATTCACTCCATTAACCCCATTCACACCAACCCCATTAACCCATTCACTGCAACCCAATTAACCCATTCATTCCAACCACATTTAACCCGTTCACTCCAACCCCATTAACCCCATTCGCTCCAAACCATTAACCCTATCTACTCTAATAACCCCATTCACACCAACCCCATTAACCCCATTCACCTCATTCACTCCAACTATATTAACTCCCATTAACCCATTCACTCTAACCCCATTAACTCATTCACCCCGACCCCATTAATCCCCATTCACTCCAACCCCATTAACCCCATTCACTCCACTCACTCCAACCCCATTAACCCCATTCACCTCATTCACTCCAACTACATTAACTCCCATTAACCCACTCACTCCAATCCCATTAACCCAATTCACTCTGACCGCATTAAGCCCATTCACTCCAACCCCATTCACTCCAAACCCACTAACCCATTCACTCTAACCCTATTAACCCATTCACTCCATTAACCCCCTTCACTCCAACCCCATTAACCCATTCATTCCAACCATATTTAACCCATTCACTCCAACCCCATTAACCCCATTCGCTCCATACCCATTAATCCTATTTACTCTAATAAATCCATTCACTCCAAACCCATTAACCCTATTTACTCCATTAACACCTTTCACACCAATCCTATTAACCCCATTAACTCATTCACCCCAACCCCATTAATCCCCATTCACTCCAACCCCATTAACCCCAATCACTCCAACCCGATTAACCCCAATCACTCCAACCCCATTAACCCTATTTACTACATTTACCGCATTCACTCCAGCCCCATTCACTTCAACCCAATTACCCCGTTCACTCCAAAGCCATTACCTCCAAACCCATTAACCCATTCGCACCAACCCCATTAAGCCCATTCACTTGAACCCCATTAACCTATTCACTCCATAAACCCCATTCAATCCAACCCCCATTAACCCCATTCATTCCAACCCCATTAACCCCATTCACTCCAATACCATTAACCCATTCACTCCATTAACCCCATTAGCTCCAACCCCATTCACTCCCACCCCATTAACACATTCACTTCAACACAACCCCCAACTCAATCCAATTCAATCCAACTCAAGCTGCAACTCAATCTAATTCACTAGAACACAACCTCCCAACTCAATTGAATTCACTCCAACTCAACCCTGAACTCAAGCCAATTCAATCCAATTCATTCCAACTCAATCGCGCAACTCAACCCAATTCACTCCAAGTCAATCCAATTCACTCAAACTCAATCCCGCAACTCAATCCAATTTACTCAAACTCAATCCATAACTGAATCCAGTTCACTCTAACTCAACCCCCAACTCAACCCAATTCACTCCAAGTCAATCCAATTCACTCCAACTCAATCCCGCAACTCAATCCAATTCATTCCAACTTAATCCCACAACTCAATTCAATTCACTCCAACTCAACCCCCAACTCAATCCAATTCAAACCAACTCAAACCTCAACTCAATCCATTTCACTCGAACTCAACCCACAACTGAATCCAATTCACTCCAACTCAACCCCCAACTCACTGCAATTCATTCCAATTCAACCATTAACACAACCCCCAATTCAAACTGATTCATTCCAAATCAACCCCACATTCAATCCAATTCACTCCAACTCAGTACAATTGACCCCAACTCAACCCAATTCATTCCAATTCGACCATCAACCCAACCCAATTCACTCCAATTTAAGCCTCAACTCAATCTAATTTACGCCAACTCAACCCTCAACTCCATCCAATTCATCCCAACTCAGCCCTCAACTCAGCCCCATTTTCCAATTCACTCCAACGCACCCCAACGCAATCCAATTCACTTCAATGCAATCCCCAACTCGATCCAATTCACTCCAACTCAACACCAACTGAATCCAATTCACTCCAGTTCAAACCTCAACTCAATCCAATTCACTTCAACTCAGCCCACAACCCAAACCAATTCACTCCAACTCAACCTCAAACTCAATTCAATTCACTCCAACTCAACCCCCAACTCAATCCAATTCACCCCAACTCAACCGACAACTGAATCCAATTCACTCCAACTCAACCCACAACTCAACCCCCAGCTCAATCCAATTCAAACTAACTCAAACCTCAATTCAATCCATTTCACTTGAACTCAACCCACAACTGAATCCAATTCACTCAAACTCAATGCCCAACTCAATGCAATTCATTCCAATTCAACCATCAACACAACCCCCAATTCAAACCGATTCATTCCAAATCAACCCCAAATTCAATCCAGTTCACTCTAACTCAGTACAATTGACCCCAACTCAACCCAATTCATTCCAATTCAACCATCAACCCAACCCAATTCACTCCAATTTAAGCCTCAACTCAATCTAATTTACACCAACTCAACCCTCAACTCCATCCAATTCATCCCAACTCAGCCCTCAACTCAGCCCCATTTTCCAATTCACTCCAACCCACCCCAACGCAATCCAATTCACTTCAATGCAATCCCCAACTCGATCTAATTCACTCCGACTCAACACCAACTGAATACCAATTCACTCCAGTTCAAACCTCAACTCAATCCAATTCACTTCAACTCAGCCCACAACTCAATCCAATTCACTCAAACTCAACCCTGAACTCAATTCAATTCACGAGAACTCAACCCAAACTCAATCCAATTCACTCCAACTCAATCCAATTGATTCCAATTCAACCCCCAACTCAATTCATTTAATTCCAACTCAAACCCCCAACCCAAACCAATTCACTCCAACTCAACCTCAAACTCAATCCAATTCACTCCAACTCAACCTCAAACTCAATCCAATTCACTCCAACTCAATCCAATTGATTCCAACTCAGCCCTCAACCAAGTCCAATTTTCCAATTCACTCCAACTCATCCCAATGCAATACAATTCACTTCAACACAATCCCCAACTTAATCCAATTCAATCCAACTCAAGCCTCAACTCAATCTAATTCACTGGAACCCAACCTCCCAACTCAATCAAATTCACTCTAACTCAATCCTGAACTCAACCCAATTCACTCCAAGTCAAGCCAATTCATTCCAACTCAATCCCCCAACTCAATCCAGTTCACTCTAATCAACTGACAACTCAATCCAATTCACTCCAATTCAACCCTCAACTCAACCCAATTCACTCCAACTCAATCCAATTCACTCCAACTCAATCCAATTCACTCCAACTCAACCCCCAATTCAATCAAATTCACTCCAACTCAAACCTCAACTCAATCCAATTCACTTCAACTCAACCCCCAACTCAACCCAATTCACTCTAAGTCAATCCGATTCATTGCAACTCAATCCCGCAACTCAATCCATTTCACTCCAACTCAATCTGCAACTCAATACAAATCACCCCAACTCAACCCCCAACTCAATCCAATTAATTCCAATTCAATCATCAGCAGAACCCCCAATTCAATCCGATTCATTCCAACTCAACCTCAAACTCAATCCAATTCACTCCAACTCAGTCCAATTGATCCCAACTCAACGTTCAACTCAACCCAATTCATTCCAATTCAACCATCAACCCAACCCAATTCACTCTAATTTAACCCTCATCTCAATCTAATTCACTTCAACTCAACCTTCAACTCCATCCAATTCATCCCAACTCAGCCCTCAACTCAGTCCAATTTTCCAATTCACTCCACTCACCATAACACAATCCAATTCACTTCAACGCAATCCCCAACTCGATCCAATTCACTCCAGCTGAACCCCCAAATGAATCCAATACACTCCAGTTCAAGCCTCAACTCAATCCAATTCACTCGAACTCAATCCTGAACTCCACCCAATTCACTAGAACTCAACCCCCCAACACAATCCCATTCACTTCAACTCAATCCAATTGATTCCAACTCGACCCCCAACTCAATTCAATTCATTCCAACTCAACCCCCCAACTCAATCCAATTCACCCCAACTCAATCCAATTGATTCCAACTCAGCCATCAATTCAGTCCAATTTTCCAATTCACTCCACTCACCCTAAGGCAATCCAATTCACTTCAACACAACCCTCAACTGAATCCAATTCAATCCAATTCAACCCTCAACTCAATCTTATTCACTAGAACCCATCTCCCAACTCAATCGAATTCACTCCAACTCCACCATCACCTCAATCTAATTCACTCCAACTCAACGTCCAACTCAATCCAATTCATTCTAATTCAGCCATCAACACAACCCCCAATTCAATACAATTCATTCCAACTCAACCTCAAATTCAATCCAATTCACTCCAACTCAGTCCAATTGATCCCAACTCAATCCTCAACTCAATCCAATTCATTCCAATTCAGTAATCAACCCAACCCAATTCACTCCAATTTAAGCCTCATCTAAATCTAATTCACTTCAACTCAACCCTCATCCCTATCCAATTCATCCGAACTCAGCCCTCAACTCAGTCCAATTTTCCAATTCACTCCAACTCACCCCAACGCAATCCAGTTCACTCCAACTCAACCCCAACTCAATCCAATTCACTCCAACTCAACCGACAACTGACTCCAATTCACTGCAACTCAACCCTCAATTCAATCCAATTCACTCCAACTCAATCCCGCAACTGAATCCAATTCACTCCAACTCAACCCACAACTGAATCCAGTTCACTCTAGCTCAATCCCGCAACTCAATCCAATTCACTCCAACTGAACCCAGAACTGAATCCAATTCATTGCAACTCAAACCCCAACTTAATCCAATTCAAATCAGCTTAAACCTCAACTCAATCAAATTCACTCCAACTCAATCCCGCAACTCAATCCAATTCACTCCAACTCAACCGACAACTGAATCCAATTCGCTGCAACTCAACCCCCAACTCAATCCAATTCAACCATCAACACAACCCCCAATTCAATTCGATTCATTCCAAATCAACCTCAAACTCAATCCAGTTCACTGCAACTCAGTCCAATTGATCCCAACTCAACCCTCAACTCAACCCAATTCAACCATCAACCCAACCCAATTCACTCCAATTTAAGCCTCAACTCAATCTAATTCACTTCAACTCAACCCCCAACTCTATCCAATTCATCCCAACTCAGCGCTCAACTCAGTCCCATTTTCCATTTCACTCCAACTCACCCCAACGCAATCCCATTCACTTCATTGCAATCCCCAACTCAATCCAATTTGCTCCAAATCAACCCCACCTGAATCCAATTCATTCCAGTTCAAGCCTCAACTCAATCCAATTCACTTCATCTCAGCCCTCAACTCAATCCAATTCACTCAAACTCAACCCTGAACTCAACCCAATTCTCCAGATCTCAACCCCCCAACTCAATCCGATTCACTCCAACTCAATCCAATTGATTCCAACTCGACCCCCAACTCAATTCAATTCATTTCAACTCAACCTCCAACTCAACCCTATTCACTCCAACTCAAACCTCAACTCAATCCAATTGACTAGAACTCAACTCCCCAACCCAATGCAATTCACTCCAACTCAACCTCAAACTCAATCCATTCACTCCAACTCAATCCAACTGATTCCAACTCAGCCCTCAACTCAGTCCAATTTTCCAATTCACTCTAACTCACCCCAAAACTGTCCAATTCACTTCAACACAACCCCCAACTCAATCGAATTCACTCCAACTCAACCCTGAACTCAACCCAATTCACTTCAAGTCAATCCAATTCATTCCAACTCAATCGCGCAACTCAATCCAATTCACTCCAACTCAACCCCCAACTCAATCCAGTTCACGCCAACTCAACCCTCAACTCAACCCAATTTACTCCAACTCAATCTAATTCACTGTAACTCAATACCGCAACTCAATCCAATTCACTCCAACTCATCCTACGACTAAATCCAATTCATTCCAACTCAACCCACAACTGAAACCAATTCACTCCAACTCAAGCCCCAACTCAATCCAATACAAACCAACTCAGACCAGTTCATTCAAACTCAACCCACAACTCAATCCAGTTCACTCCAACTCAACCCTCAACTCAATCCATTTCATTCTAACTCAACCATCAACACAACCCCCAATTCAATCCGATTCATTCCAAATCAGCCCCAAACTCAATCCAATTCACTCCAACTCAGTACAATTGATCCCAACTCAACCCTCAACTCAACCCAATTCATTTTAATTCAACCATCAACCCAACCCAATTCACTCCAGTTTAAGCCTCATCTCCTTTCCTGTGCTCTGATATTTGTCTGCGCTGCGATTCTGTAATGATATCCAGTATCGGTAGTGTATGTGAAAACTTTTGCTTTCAATTGAACTTGAGCATTGATAGTAACAACTGGCTGGGCTGAGGAATAAGAACTACAGTGATGTAGGCCTCCTTTTTATTGTGTAGACTTTATGTACAGTATATGTAATATACTGTATTTATACACAGATTTCTCATGGTATTGCTTGACATTGTCTCTTAACAGCTTTCGGATCTAATTGTCCAATGCTCTGTTTAATTCCCTTGTAGAATGGAAGTGCAGTCCAAGTTAAGAGCAGTCAATTTAATTCCTGCCTTACAATAGTGACTATGCTGCAAATTGATTGGTTGTGAAAAGTGATATATAATGCAAGGTGTTTCAGTCTTTAATTGTCTTTGAACATCAAATCAGAATCAAATCTTTGGTTTTCTTCTCTATGTGATTGCAAAGATTTTTTTCTGAGTCATTGGTTACATATATAAGATATGTTCTGTTGTGAGGAAGGGAAATTTCTCTACAAATTACTTATTTTTAAACAAATGATTAGAAGAAATGCTCATATAAGCCAATCATCTAAATGAATTTGCTTTGAATGAACTTGTCCAAGTGTGATGCTGTGAAAGGAAGCGTATGGATCAACACTTTATTTATGCTTTGTAGTGGTATCCTATAGTATTGCTCACACTAAGTCAGACAATTGTCAGGAAAATATAATAATTTCCATAGTGTTATTGGAATTTATTGTAAAATAGAGTAAAAGTGGGATGTGTCTATGTGTGTGAGAGACTTGATTGGATTAAAGGCAGCTGGTCTGAAGGCTTTGATGTAAACATAATAAACATGGGGGAAGTTTAGAATGTATGGTATGAAACAACATTTGCATTTTGAAATAAACCAGACTAGAATGTTTTCAACGGGGGGTGGGGTGGGGGGGGGGGGGGGGGGGCGTGCGGGGTGGGGGGGGGGGGAGAGAGGCAGGGGGGGGGGGGTGGGAGGCGGGGCGGTGAAATGTGTTACCTAGTGGGGTGAAGTTTAGAAATTGTGTTTATTTTTCCCAAAGATTACTGGTAAAACCTAGTGCTATGAGAGCTTTTTATTATCAGGAAGGTAAAGCCCAAAGATATAGTGAAACAATGGGTATTTGCATGCAAAGGAGAAAATATGTATAAAAGAGAGAAGGCTGTTTGTAAGGAAAGGCAATCTAAGATTTAACAAGTGTACCAAACTGCTGCCTCCAGGGACTGAAGTTAAGAGAACTCACTTTGAATCTGACTGTTCAAGGTATCATTTGCTTTGCCTGGTTTTAAAATCTATGTATTTTACTGTTGCTTTAATTAAGGTGCAACTGGAAATCAGATTAACTAGGGGATTTAAAAGTTATTATAGCAGTAATTTGTAGACATATGTATGTGCTTATAATCTTTTTCTTTTATTAATAAATGTTTAATTTAGTTTTAGAAAAACTTCTTAAGACTCGATAGTCTTATTATTACTGAATTCAAAGCCCACATCTCGATCATACAAATTGAAAATTAGTTGTGACAGTTGTTTCAAGTTTCCCTTTGGGATTTGAACAGCTCAGCATCCATCATCTGCTGTGTCATAACACAATACTGAGGTGTGATAGAAAGTAAGGCTTCCACATGCTGTACATAATATAGTGGCATTGCTAATGATGGATTATAACCATTTGTTACTTTTATTTATTTTATTTTGTGTTGCTACATTTTGTCTCTTTTTGTTTTTGTGTTGGCCTCTGTTTACAAAAATGAGTACACATAGAATTGGATACAACCTATGGAGATGGGCAGGGAATTTTAGTAGGTGAACAGAATATAAATAACTTGAAATATGCAGATGACACAGATATGGTAGATAGAGAGGAATATCTATGCAGACTCCTAGACACAATTGTAATGAACAGTAACAGATATAGATTGTTACTAAACTGCAGCAAAACAGTATGCATGGTGATATCAGAGTGAAGGATATCAGAGTGCAAAATAACATTGGAATTGAAAGAAACAAAACAAGTAGAATCATTTCTTATCAGGGTAGCCTCATAACATTTGATGAAAAAGTGATCAAGAAGCACGTAACACGTATAAAACAAATCTTCACAAAAAGTATCAGATCTCTTTAGAAAGAAGAACATCTCTGTGGAAAGTGGAATGAGGTTACGAAATGCAAAATCTGGTCAGTGGAACTATATGGATATGAAAGTTGGAAAATAAGCAAGACAATGGGAGGTAAATCAGAGGCAACAGAGTTGTGCTTACTGAAAGATATGATGAGGATTAGGGACAACACATAAGTAAAGGGGGGAAGACTTGAGGAAAGCAGACACACAAGAAGAACTTTTGCATATGATCACCAAAAGACAAGTACGATTCTTTGGACACAGACTTAGGAGATAGAAACTAGGACATCTGGTAGTGACTGGGAAAATTGAAGGTAACCGAGAAAGAGTGAGACAAAGGAGGAAATACACCCATGGTGTTAGAAGCAGAACAAGTACAAGATTTGAGAAGAATACCAAGGGCAGTGAAAGTTGTCAGAGCCACGATTGCTGATGTTGTAAAACCTGGTGCCTGACGATAAAGAAGGGAATTGTTTGGGGGGTAGGCAATAGAGAGTAGGGGTTTGTACTCCTATTGGCAGGAACTGAATAGTGATGCCCCTGGGGATCAATATTTGGGCCTCAGTTTCTTACTATATTTATGAATGAATTAAATAAAGGAATGTCAAAGAGAAGCATTGCACCTGGATGCAAAATAACATTGGAATTGAAAGAAACAAAACAAGTAGAATCATTTCTTATCTGGGTAGCCTCATAACATTTGATGAAAAAAATGATCAAGAATGGTTACAATCTCCATAGAGACCGATAATTTTTAAAAAGAGATGAATTTTCCAGAGACCAGAAAGAATTGCAGGTCAAGATTTCATGTTTTAAGACTTTTACTGTAACAAACAAACTAAAATCAACTAAACTTAACAGGCAACTAATACACAAGCTAAAGAAAAGGTACTTTTGAATTAATTAAGTAGTTCAAATCAAAATATGCTGTACAACATGTTTTTAGTTTATACCACACTTCTGACAGAGGATCACAATACAAGGTTAAGTCTCAAGGTACTCCCAGCTTCCAGCAGGTTCCCTTCTCCCTGCTACACCAGACTGAACCTCTCCACATCCTTTGAAAATTGATCCACTCGGCTGGATTGTGCCAGCACGGACCTTATCCAGAAAGGCCCACCTTGGCAAATCCTTGGTCCTTAAATGTTGGAAAATCCCATCGGTCCTTCCCCTTCCCTTTGAACAGAAAACCAAGCATTTTCTGCTTAGTTGTTAATACAGACACAATTCACCCTGTACTTCACAGCACTAGCTGCTGCCTGCTCCACACACCAGTAATTGCTATGTCCCCGTCTCATTGGGTTTCACAAAGCAGCAGCCCCAGGTATGAAATAGGCCCGTCTCCGGGCAGTTAGTATGACTGTTAGTCTATTTAGAGCATTCTATTTCATCTGAAATTAGGAAAGACATTCTACAAATTAACTGTCGTTCCAAGTCCCACATTTACAACACGTTTGCTGTTAGGTGGGCCTGTAAATAATGTAAAATTGTGGCAGACTGAGTTCAAAGCAGGGAAGTATGAGGCAATTTACTTTAGACTTAGAACAATAGATCAGAATATTTTCTGAATGGTTAGAAGCTAGCAACTGTAGAGGAGCAGAGAGGTTTAGTGGCCTGAGTACAGATATCACTAGAAGCTAGTGGATTAAAAAGGCTCATGGAATGTTGGCCTTTATCTCAAGAGGATTGGGATACAGGGGGTTTGGGTTATTTTACAGTTATGTAAAATTCTGACTAGATCTCACTTAGAGTGCAGACATGATGGGCTGAATGGCCACAACCTGTGCCGCAACTTTTCTGTGGAATTGAATGTGTGTAGAGAGGAAAACATGAGAAATACCTTATGTGGGGAGGTAGATGGTGAAGAATATGGCGAGTATGCATGGAGTGGAGGTTAATGTAGTGAGATTGGGGATTGGGACAATGACGGGGGGGATCGGGATGATGGGGAGGGGGGGAGTGGGATGATAGGGGGTGTTGGAATGATGGGGGAGGTTGGGACGATGGGGAGGGGGGCTCAGGGCGATGAGGAGGGGGGGATCAGGGCGATGGGGAGGGGGGGATCAGGGCGATGGGGATCAGGGTGATGGGGATGGGAATCGGGGCGATGGGGAAGGGGAGGTTGGGGCGATGGGGAGGGGGGCTCAGGGCGATGGGGAGGGGGGGATTTGGTGTCATGAAGCTATTAATGTATATAATATTATTGGAAAATATTTTTCTTTGAAAATAGATGTTTAGTCTGTGGGTGTGTCTCAATTGAATTAAAGCCAGCAAGTCTGGATGCTTTGATGTGTACTAGTTTTGAGATGTAAGCAGAGAGGTAGAGTGCATTTGCATCTTTTGAATAGAGCATTGGAGAAGTGGGGTGAAAACTACCTCCAAGCTAGCAGAGACCAAGCAATATGTTTATATTACTAATAGAATTGATACAATAAAAGGGGTTTTATTGTTAAAAGGTGGAGTTCAAAGAGGCTGGTGATACAATGAGAATTTACATTCAGTGAGCTGTGCTAGGTATAACTTCAGCAGAGGCAATGTAAGATCAAAAGCAGCTGTAAGACTCCAACTCACTCCACAGGAACCAAAGTGAAAAGAACCTCATTTTGAATTTGTAAGGTGAAAATGCTTTACCTGGTGTCTGTTGCCTTAGTGGAGATTAGTGTGGGAATTTGTTAAAAGTTATGGTCATAGTAATTTGTAGCCATGTGTATATATATTTCAACCTGTGTAAATTAATAAAATGTTTCATTTAGCTTAATATAAAACCTCGAGAATGGGTGATCTGATTCCTGAATTTAGAGTCGCATCTCACACATAACACTTAAAATTATTGGTTGTGACAGTTGTTTAAAGTTTCCCTCTGGGATTTTTAAATAACTCCGCTTTACTGACTGCTCGGTCATGATGGGGAGGGGGGAGTGGGATGATGGTGGGGGGGTTGGGGTGATAGGGGGTGAGGTTGGGGCGATGGGGAGGTGGAGGTCAGGTGATGGGGGATCGGGATGATGGGGAGGTGGGGGATCGGGTAGGGGTGGTCGGGGCAATGGGGAGGTGGGGATGATGGTGGGGGGAGGGGTGATGTGGAGGGGGGGTTGGGGCAATGGGGGGCCAGGCCAATGGGGGGATTGGGGCAATGGGGGGCCAGGCCAATGGGGGGGTTGGGGCAATGGGGAGGTGGGGGTTGGGTGATGGCGGGGAGATGGTGTGTGTTGGGATGGGGGTTCTTGGGGATGATGGGACATGGGGATAGCGGTTGATGTGGTCAGTGTGGAATTGGGATGGTGATGATGGTGGGTATTGGGATGGGGGGGTTATATGGTGATTCATGGTAATGATGGTGGGTGGGGAGTGGACAACAAGGCTGCAGGCCTGTGCCTGGGCTTCTCCCTCATTGCAGTTGGGAGGGGTGGGGTTGAGTGGGGGTGGGGTCTGCCGTAGGGGCTGGGGGTGGGGTTTGAATGGGGACGGGGTCTGGGCCGGGGTTTGAATGGGGGCGGGGTTTGAGTGGGGGTGGGGTTTGAATGGGGGCGGGGCTTGAGTGGGGGTTGGTTTTGAATGGGGGCGGGGTCCAGGACAGGATTTGAATGGAGGCGGCATCTTGGGTGGGGTTTGAGTGGGGGTGGGGTCTGGGGGTGAGGTTTGAATGGGGGCGGGGTCTGGGGTGGGGTTTGAATGCAGGCGGGGTCCAGGGTGGGGTTTGAATGCGGGCGGGTTCCGGGGTGGGGTTTGAATGGGGGCGGGGTCTGGAGGTGAGGTTTGAATGGGGGCAGGGTCTGGGGTGGGGTTTGAATGGGGGCGGGGTCTGGAGGTGAGGTTTGAATGGGGGCAGGGTCTGGGGTGGGGTTTGAATGGGGGCGGGGTCTGGAGGTGAGGTTTGAATGGAGGCGGGGTCTGGGGTGGGATTTGAATGGGGGCAGGGTCTGGGGTAGGGTTTGAATGGGGGCGGGGTCTGGGGTGGGGTTTGAATGTGGGCAGGGTCCAGGGTGGGGTTTGAATGGGGGCAGGATCCAGGGTGGGGTTTGAATGGGGGCAGGATCCAGGGTGGGGTTTGAATGGGGGCAGGATCCAGGGTGGGGTTTGAATGGGGGCGGGGTCTGGGCCGGAGTTTGAATGGGGGCGGGGTTTGAGTGGGGGTGCGGTTTGAATGGGGGCGGTGTTTGAGTGGGGGTGGGGTTTGAATGGGGACTGGGTCTGGGCCAGGGTTTGAATGGGGGCGGGGTTTGAGTGGGGGTGGGGTTTGAATGGGGGCGGGGCTTGAGTGGGGGTTGGTTTTGAATGGGGGCGGGTTCCAGGACAGGATTTGAATGGAGGCGGCATCTTGGGTGGGGTTTGAGTGGGGGTGGGGTCTGGGGGTGGGGTTTGATTGGGGGCAGGGTCCAGGGTGGGGTTTGAATGCGGGCAGGGTCCAGGGTGGGGTTTGAATGGGGGCGGGGTCTGGAGGTGAGGTTTGAATGGAGGCGGGGTCTGGGGTGGGGTTTGAATGGGGGCAGGGTCTGGGCTGGGGTTTGAATGGGGGCGGAGTCTGGGCTGGGGTTTGAATGGGGGCGGGGTCTGGGGTGGGGTTTGAATGGGGGCGGGGTCTGGGGTGGGGTTTGAATGGGGGCGGGGTCTGGAGGTGAGGTTTGAATGCGGGCGGGGTCCAGGGTGGGGTTTGAATGGGTGCGGGGTCTGGGGTGGGGTTTGAATGGGGGCGGGGTCTGGGGTGGGGTTTGAATGGGGCGGGGTCCAGGGTGGGGTTTGAATGGGGGCGGGGTCTGGAGGTGAGGTTTGAATGGAGGCGGGGTCTGGGGTGGGATTTGAATGGGGGCGGGGTCTGGGGTGGGGTTTGAATGGGGCGGGGTCCGGGGTGGGGTTTGAATGGAGGTGGGGTGTGGGGTGGGATTTGAATGGGGGCGGGGTCTGGGGTGGGGTTTGAATGGGGCGGGGTCCAGGGCATGGTTTGAACTGGGGGCGGGGTTTGAATGGAGGCGGGGTCTGGGGGTGAGGTTTGAACGGGGGCGTGGTTTGATTGGGGGCGGGGTTTGAACAGGCGGGGGCGGGGTTTGAACGGGGGCGGGGTCCGGGGTGTGGTTTGAACTGGGGGCGGGGTCCGGGGGGTGAGGTTTGAATGGAGGAGTGGTCTGGGTGGGGTGAGGTTTGAATGGGGGGGCGGGGTTTGGATGGTGGGCGGGGTCCGGGGGCGGGGTTTGAACGGGAGCGGGGGGGGGCGGGGTTCCCCCGGTAACCGCCGCCCCGCCCTAACGGCCGCCGCTTGTCCAGTGTGGGGGTTTTGGGGCGACGAGGCGGGAGGATGTTTTCCTGCTCCAAGACCTCGTCGCCGGGCTCGGCCACGGCGGCGAACTCGTGCCCGGAGCGGCAGACGGAGGTGGCGACGTGCGAGTCGGCGGAGAAGGACCTGCAGGAGGGGATGCAGGAGGGGAAGGAGCAGATCCGGGAGCTGAACGAGCGCTTCGCCAAGTACATCAACAACACGGTCCTCAACCTGCAGCGCAAGAACAAGGAGCTGCTGGCCGAGCTGAAGAAGCTGGAGAGGGAGGAGTTCCTGGCCGTGGAGAAGGCCTACCAGAAGGATTACCAGGACTTCCAGGCCCGGGTGGACGAGATCCAGAACGAGCTGGTGCTGCTGAAGCTGGAGAAGGACAAGCTGAAGGCCCGGCTGGAGAGGGAGTGCCTGATGAAGCGGGAGTTCGACCGGGACTTCCAGGAGCTGAGGAAGCGGTACGAGGAGGCGGGGGCCGGCCTGGAGAAGCTGCAGTGCCAGTTCAAGCTGCTGGAGGCCCAGCTGGCCCAGCTCCGCCTGGTGCGGGACCAGGAGCGCATCTACTGGCAGCAGAAGGTGGACAACCTGCAGAACCTGGACCTGGCGGAGGGCCACCCGCTGGACCTGGAGCAGGCGCTGCGCCACATGCGCCTGGAGTACGACCAGATGGCCCGGCGCAACCGGGAGGAGCTGCAGCGCTACCGCCACAAGTTCGAGGAGAACGGCGTCCCCCTGCAGCGGCTCCGCAAGGAGACCGAGTGCCACCGCAACGCCGTCACCGACCTGCGGCTGCGGGACGAGATGCACAAGAACCACCTGCAGGAGAAGGAGCGGGAGATCAGCCGCATCAAGGAGTACAACAAGTCCCTGGAGAAGAAGGTGGAGGCGCAGACCGCCGACTTCCAGACCATGCTGGGAGTGAAGACCGGCCTGGAGCAGGAGCTGTCCGGCTACAAGAGCCTCCTCAACCAGGTGGAGAAGAAGGCCAGGGACTACAACTCCCCGGCCTGCCTGACCGGCCCCGCCCTCCCCGCCCCTCCTCCCCCTGCTCCTTCTTCCAAAGGCGCCGACGATCTCAACAAGATGTGGTGTTAGTGTCTCCCCCTCTCTCTCCCTCTCTCTCTGAGGGACGCTGACAGTTACAACCGATGAAGAAGCATTTTACTTTGACAGCACCGATTCCACCCTGCACTCGGTGGACAGCACCCAAAAGACCCTTTCACGTTGGACATCTCCCTAACAACGGCCAGAGCTATGATCCGGCGCCGCAGTTGTCAGTGCTGGTTATTTTTCAACATTCCCCACCACCTTGGCTTCTAGTTTTTGATGCCAAGTAAAGACGCACTGAGCGGGCCCCCATTTCATGCGCAAAAGATTCTTAGAATGTCTGCAACATGGAACAGACTTTGTTTTCCTTCAAAACAGTCAGAATTCTAACTCGGCAGGTCAATCTATTGGTCACATGGCTTTATATAATGCAGATGCAACCTTTAAATTCTTTCAAAAAACTTTCCTGGTTGTAATGTCATCAAGTTAGTTGGTGTAATTTATTTAGTTTCATTTTTTCTCTGAGAGCATTTGGAATGCACAGAACTTTTTTGTCAATCAGACATGGTCTATACTGTAATAATTTGCGAACACATAACCATACCATTTTAGGTTTCTGGGTATCCTTTTCCTTATAACCAGTGTGGAAAAAGTAACGCTTGGTCATTTAGTATGTGTAACAGATGTTACCTCTAGGCCCATTTTCCTCATTAAACCACATCATAAACTATATTGAGTGATATTTTGTGATAAGTTGAAAGATGTGTGTCAGTTACTATGTAAAAATGTTTGACATCAGTTTATATTCACACAATTATATGATGGAGCAAAACCAGGTATTTTAAATACAATATGTTCCAGTTACAGATTCTGCTGGAGTTTGTCTGTTAGAATCTGCCCCAGAGGCAGAATACAGCTTCTGTTTCACACAGGAGATCCTTGAGTCACTTACCGAGGGACAGAAGCTGAGGTCACATTGTCTTCCTTATAGGTTTAATCTTCACATGCCTTTTGCTAGGTGGGCTGCAAGCAAGGCTAAAAAAGCTCACCTGTCTTACACATTAGTGGCAGGAGGGAGCACCCATCAATACAAGTATCACAACTCAACCCAACACAATTCGGCCCAACACAGCCCAGCCCAACTCAACTCAGCCGCACCCAACCCAACCCAAGTCAACTCAACCCGACCCAGCCCAACCCAACCAAATCCAGCCTGTCTCGCCTCAGCCCAACTCAACCCGACCCAACTCAACTCGAACCAACCCGACCCAAGTCAACTCAACCCGGCCCAGCTCAACCCAACCAAATCCAGCCCGACTCGCCCCAGCCCGACTCGGCCCAACCCAACCCAAGTCAACTCAATCTGACCCAGCGCAACCCAACCAAATTCAGCCCAACTCGCCCCAGCCCAACTTGACCCAACCCAACCAAATCTAGCCCAACTTGCTCTGCCCAACTTGCCACAGCCCAATTCGACCCACTCAAACAAACCAGGCCAAACGAACACAGCCCAGCCCTACCTGGCCCAGCCCTATCCAACCCTACCTGGCCCAGCGCGATCCGGCCCAGTTCGACACGACCCGGCCCAGCCCTACAGAACCTGACCCAGCCCAACTCGATCCAGCCCAGACCAACCCAACGTGACCCAGTTCAACTCAGTCCAGCCCAGACCAACCCAACTCGCCAGAGCCCGACCCAGCCCAATTCGACTCCAATCAACCCAGCCCAAACCAACCCGACTCGACCCAGTTCAACTCAACCCAACCCAGATCAAACCAACCCAACCCAACTCGACCCAACTCAATCCAGCCCAGACCAAACCAACTCAACCCAACCCAACTCAATCCAGCCCAGACCGACCCAACTCGACCCAACCCAACGCCCCACAGCCCGACCCGACCCAGCCCAATTCGACTCCAATCAACCCAGCCCAAACCAACCCGACTCGACCCAGTTCAACTCAACCCAACCCAACCCAGATCAAATCAAACCAACCCAACTCGACCCAACTCAATCCAGCCCAGACCAAACCAACTCAACCCAACCCAACCCAACTGGACCCAACTCAATCCAGCCCAGACTAACCCAACTTGCCACAGCCCGACCCGACCCAGCCCAACTTGACTTCACTTGACCCAGACCAGATCAACCCAGCTTGACCCAGTTCAACTCAACTCAACCCAACCCAACTTGACCCAGTCCAATCCAGCTCAGACCAACCCAACTCGACCCGACCCAACTCGACCCAACTCAATGCAGCCCAGACCAGACCAACCCAACCCAACTCGACCCAATCCAGCCCAGACCAACCCAACTTAACTCGACCCAACCAAATCTAGCCCAGACGAACCTAACTCAACTCAACCCAACCCAATCCAGCCCAGATCAACCCAGCTCAACTCGAACCAACCCAATCCAGCTCAGACCAACTCGACCCAACCCAATCCAGCCCAGGCCAACCCAACTCAACTTGACCCAACCCAATCCAGCCCAGACCAACCCAACCCAACTCAACTCGACCCAACCCAACTCGACCCAGCCCTACCCGGCTCAGTTCGACACGACCCAGTCCGACCCGGCCCAACCAAACACAACCCAGCCTGACCCGACCCAGTTTGACACGACCCGGCCCAGCCCAACACAACCCTACCTGGCCCAGCCCTACCCAACCCTGCCTGGCTCAGCCCTATCCAACACTGCCCGGCTCAGCCCTATCCAACACTGCCCAGTTCGACACGACCCAGTCTGATCCGACCCAGCCCGACCTGACCCAGTTCGACACAAGCCCAACACAAGCTGACCCAGCCCAAATCAACCCATCTCGCCACAGCCCGACCTGACGCAGCCCAACTCGACTCCACTCGACCCAGCCCAGACCAACCCAACTTGACCCAGTTCAACTCAACCCAACCCAATCCAGCCCAGACCAACCCAACCCAATTTGATCCAACTCAATCCAGCCCAGACCGACCCAACCCAACTTGACCCAGCCCAAGTCACCCCAACTCGCCACAGCCCGACCCGACCCAGCCCAACTCAACTCTACTCGACCCAGCCCAGACCAACCCAACTCGACCCAGTTCAACTCAACCTAACCCAACCCAATCCAGCCCAGACCAACCCAACCCAACTCGACCCAACCTAATCCAGCCCAGACCAACCTAACTCAACTGGACCCAACCCAATCCAGCCCAGGCCAACCCAACTCATCTCGACCCAACCCAAGTCAATCCAACTCGACCCAGCCCAACTTGACCCAGCCCAAGTCAACCCAACTCGACCCAGCCCAACTTGACCCAGCCCAAGTCAACCCAACTCGACCCAGCCCAACTTGACCCAGCCCAAGTCAACCCAACTCGACCCAGCCCAAGTCAATCCAACTCGACCCAGCTCAACTCAACCCAGCCCTACCCAGCCCAGTTCGACATGACCCAGCCCAACCCGGCCCAGTTCGACACGACCCAGCCTGACCCAACCCAGCCCAGCCCAGCCTGACATGACCTGACCCAGCCAAACTCGACCCAGCCCAGACCAACCCAACGTGATCCAGTTCAACTCAATCCAGCCCAGACCAACCCAACTCAACCCAACCCAACTCGACCCAGACCAACTCAACCCAGCCCAAATCGACCCAACCCAATCCAGCCCGGACCAACCCAACTCGACCCAACCCAATCCAGCCCAGACCAGCTTGCCCCAGCCCAACTTGCTCAAGCCCAACTCGCCCCAGCCCAGTTCGACCCAGCCCAACTTGCCCAAACCCAAGTCGTCCAAGCCCAACTCGCCCCAGCCCAGCTCGACCCAGCCCAACTCGCCCCAGCGCAACTTGCCCCAGCCCAACGCAACCCAGTTCAACTCAATACAGCCCAGACCAACCCAACTCGCCCCAGCCCAACTCGACCAAGCCCTAGTCAACCCAACTTGCCACAGTCCGACCCGACCCAGCCCAACTCGACTCCACTCGACCCAGCCCAGACCAACCCAACTCGACCCAGTTCAACTCAACCCAACCCAACTCAATCCAGCCCGGACCAACCCAACCCAACTCGACACAACCCAACCCAGCTCAGACCAACCCAACTCAACCCAATCCAGCCCGAACCAACCCAGACCAGCCCAACTCGCCCCAGCCCAACTCGACCCAACCCAACCAAATCTAGCCAAACTTGGCTCTGCCCAACTTGCCACAGCCCAATTTGATCCACTCAACCCAACCAGCCCAAACGAACACAACCCAGCCCTGCCCGACCCAGCCCAACCCGACCGAGTTCGACACGACCCAGTCTGAACTGGCCCAGCCCAACATGGCCCAGCCCGACAGAACCTGACCAACTCAATCCAGCCCAGACCAACCCAACTCGACCCAGCCCAAGTCAACCCAACTCGCCACAGCCCGACCCGACCCAGCACAACTTGACCCAGCTCAGACCCGTCCCAACTCAGCCCAACCCAATCCAGCCCAGACCAACCCAACTCAACCCAGCCCAACTGGACTCAGCCCAACTTGCCCCAGCCCAACTTGCTCCAGCCCAGAACAACACAACCCAACTCAGACCAAGCCAACCCAACCCACATGTTGGAGGTCACTCTGCATATAGCCTGAGTAAGACCTTGAAAATGCCTCTGCTGTCTACCTCATTGTACCAGGTCTGCAGGGCTGTATTTTGTGCAGATACAGTATTTGTGTGAACTGGGAACCTCCTGTATTATTCAGCAGCAAGGTCTGAGACTGAAGCAGCAGAAAATCATGTCAGTGGAAGCACAAAGAGGGAGATTCACAAAATTTCATCAATGACATTAAAGACCTTAAGATTAGGATAGCCCTCTTTTCCTTTGTAAGCCAATAAATCTTTGTAAAAGGCTTCAGTCCAGTTTTTCTACAAGCCACTGCCAATTTAAGCACTGGAAACGTGCCTATGAGCTTCCTTTGGACTTCCTTTATCAAGCAGTTTTCATTTGGCTCCTAATCAGTACAAATTAAAACTACATGGACAGTGTTAAGATAGAATCACTAAAAATATAATGTTAACTAAAGTTGTTAAACTAATACTTGAAGTGTGGGGGAGGTGTAACAAACCTTTCAGTGTTGGATTCACTGTTTTCCTTTCACTCAGCTTTCATATTCACGTGTAATTTTTTAATCTATTTCTTTTCTTGCTTTAAAGTCCCAGTGTTGCCATTTTCTCTCCCATTCTGGAAGCAGAATGCTAAGAATAGTAATTAGCATGTTAGGCACCTACAAATAGAAGCTGCAAATAACTTTTTAATAAAAACGCCGCTCATTTCATCCAGGTATGTTTTCTGCAGCAATGTCCTGTGTGTCATTACACACACTAAAGAAAATAAGGAACTGAGGAAAGAGTTTAGAGAGAAGCTTAAGAGGAGTCATCATCAAGTTCTTAAACTATGAGTTGGTCGAGATAAAGTGAAAGCAGAATATTAAGTATATTTCGAATGGTGAAAACATTAATTTCTATAACTTATAGCTCAACACATTGAGTTATTTCTGAACATTGCAAATATAGTGCCAATTTATCTGGTAAACTATTTCAACTGTTTATCTTATAAGTTCATTACAATTGGATAGACGGCTGGGTGAGGTTGGATGGTCTTAATTGACTTAGCTCTGACTGCTGTTACAAGAAAGGATGTGTACTTAGCACTTTCCAAGACCTCGAGACTTCCTGAAGTGCTTCACCATACTTTTGAAGTGCAGTTACTATTGGAATTTTGGAAACGAGATAATCAAACACCACAATCGAAACGCCCAAGAACAACAATGAGCTGAGCTTTAGTAACGTTAGTTGAAAGATGAATATTGACCCGGAAACCAGGGAGAGCTGCCCTGTTCTTCAAAATCCTTTACAACCACTTGCAGAGGGCAGACAAGGCCTAGGTTTAACATCTCTTCTGAAAGATGGACATGTTTTCAGTCCAAACAGATGCATATCTTACCACCAAATATTTAAACTCCCAGCGTGCAGAATGCAAGCCAATCTTTTACTGATGAACAACAAAATATAAAAACAAAAAACTGCGGATGCTGGAAATCCAAAACAAAAACAGAATTACCTGGAAAAACTCAGCAGGTCTGGCAGCATGGGCGGAGAAGAAAAGAGTTGACGTTTCGAGTCCTCATGACCCTTCGACGGAACAGTTCTGTCGAAGGGTCATGAGGACTTGAAACGTCAACTCTTCTCCGCCGATGCTGCCAGACCTGCTGAGGTTTTCCAGGTAATTCTGTTTTTGAACAACAAAACATAGTTCTGTACTAGCTGCTCAAATGGCAGAGCATCCCCACAGTGTGTTTAGTGTAATTTATACAGCTCTACAGGAACTACAAATACAGGAAGCTTGGCATGCAATTCAAATATTTTGACTATCTTTTTCAATGCTTTTGTATAATCATAAGAATATTATAATGATTGAGTCAATTCTACAGTCACTGCTCTTGCAAAGCGTCAGTGACTCAGACTGAAACTGTGCTGAACACTGAAATTTGAGTAAATGTGCACCTATTTATTATTATTCAGGTCCTCTTCCTTATTCCTGGGCTTTCTAATGATGTTCAATCCACTGAGCAGGATTTTCATTAGGATCAGGTTTAGTGTTTGTTAACTTGTGGTTGTTGCTGAGATTAAGGAAGCCCAATCTTTTGGATTTGAGGCAGGACACCTGGAAAAACAAGTGACTGCAACGCAATAACCCAAGAATCACGAACTCTCCAAAAGTGGGATGGTGATGGAGATGTCAAAGCTGGCTCCTTGTACGTGGGTGACTCAGGCCAACATGTAAATGAAGGAAAGGGCCAAAAGATTCACGAGGGATTGTATTGGTAACTTTCCCTAGTTTATGTGCTTAAGTTCTGGAATGGTGTGTGAAGTGTCAGATTGCTGACTCTGGGTTGAGCCACACTGGTATAGCAATTGGAATGGAAATCCATCTCCAGCACAGTCCTGCTGGTACTAGTGGTAAAGATCTTTCATTTCCTCAGACCGATGTGAAATGCATCACTGAATGTAGGTAAACGCTGGTAGAGAAATCCAGACCAAGATAACATCATTTTAAAATTGGAGCTGGGCCATTTATGAATGAAATCAGCTCACAGTTTATACACAAAGGATCTGTGAAAGATGGATCCAGCTCTTCCAGATGGATGAAGATGCTGGATCATTTTAAGACAATAGATTTTATGTACGTAAATCAAAAAATGGAGAGTAAATGGAGTTGAGGTAGGGCTCAGCTATGATCTAGTTGAATGGGGTCCTATGTTCCACCTGAACAGGCCTTAGGGACTTCCTTGATTTAAATTCACATTCATAAGATACACTCCAAGAGGGTTTTGTCAGTTCTGCACTGAAGTGTCAGCCTAGACTGTGTGCTCAAATCTCTGGAGTAAGGCTCAAATACATGATCTACTGACTCGAAGAGAGAGCTACCACAGGACCAGGATGACACCCAGTTGATTCCCTAGATGAGAGCAGTCAGCTTGGCATGGATCGCAAATCAAACCTCAGATCTCATGGCCTGCACAAGTTGGCGCTTCAAGACCAGGTAGCTTTTCCCATGATGCCATTCTATTCAACTTGTCCTGAGAATGATCCATTTGTGGGACTCCTTTTTAAACAACCTTACATCCGAATTATTCATTTATGGGGGTGTCTGGGTAATGGGTCCAAGTAATGAAATGAGCTTGAATTTACATATTAGTTGATTAACAGTGGCACCAATCTTGCTGCTACTTATAGTCAATAACTCAGGTGGGCACTTTCTGGATGAAAGCTGAGTTTGTGTTTTTTCCCTGTAGGATGAAGTGGGAGCTCCTGGGATAGTGGTCGGTGTTGCTGTGGATGGAAAGGAAGTTTGGTCAGAAGGTTTGTATTACCTGCTGAATGCTAGTTACCCTGTGTGACAATCACAGTCAATTTTTTCAATGAAGAGGCAGGAATCCTGTGAATTATATACACTGAAAGAGTAAAGAAACTGCATCCATATTTCGATTTATCATCATCAGCTTTACAAAGCTAGTTAGATTCCTTTTGTAAAGAAAGAACTTGCATTAATGTAATAATTTTCCCAACCAAAGTGTCTTGCATACAACTTAATTATATCTTTAATATGGGGAGATGCAGCAGGCATTCTCCTTATCCAGAAACAGCAGGAAATGAAAGAGCAGATATCTAGTTTTGTTTGTATTGGTCGAGGGATTAACATGGCCCAGGATACATGGGAGAACTCCCCCCTCATCTTCATGGGATCCTTTGTTTAAGTCTGAGACGACAACTTCTACAGTGCGGTTAGCTAGCGAGTTCCAGGATTTTGACCCAGCGACAGTGGAGGAACGATGATATATTTCCAAGTCCGGATAGTGAGTGACATGGAGGACACCTTGCAGGTGGTGGTCTTCCCATGTATCTGATGCTTTTGTTTTTCAGTTTATTTAAAAATAAGTTGTTTCTACATCAGTCGACATTTATAAATGCATGTGAATGAGGATTGAGAATAATTTGGTTAGCTCATACTTAAACACAGCTTTATATGTTTGGATAAAGTTAATATAAACGCAAACGCTGCAGATGCTAAAACCTGAAATAAAACCGGAAAATGCTGGAAACACTCCATAGATCAGGCAGCCTTCCCGGAGAGAAATGGAGTTAATGTTTCAGTTTAATCAGTTCTGATAAGGAGTCATCATCGAATTGAAACATTGGGCGGAATCTTCCGGTGCCGCCACTGCAGGAATCATGGCGAGCTAGGGAACTCCCTTTGGAGAGAGGCCAAAAAGCAGTTTCCCGATGACGGGATGAACTTTAGGAATTATGTATTCAGCACTTTAAAGGTGGTTCAAAGGTGGTCGAGGTTCCCGACAAGTAATATCAGGAAGTCCTTTTGCATGATTTAGCATGTCATTAAAAAGCCAATTTGCTGGAATTTAGTTCACCCCTCCAAATTAAAAACCCCACCAGACAGAAATTAGAACTTCACATTTTCAATTGCCTATAAACAGCATGCACCTGCGAGCCTGAATTCTTCCGCACCTTTAAGGTGAGTACACACTGCCTTGGCCTCTTGGGAATGCTCGCAAACCTTGACTCAGATCAGTACAGGTAGGCCAAGCTGCATGAAGGCTGGACATGGGAGGCAGACGAAGAATGAGAGGCTGTTTGGGGAAAGAAGACAGACTGTCCTGGGCAAAGAGGGAATGCGAGGATGCAGCGACATGGGATGGAGGGAAGGGCCTTGCCTGTTTGGTCTGGGGGAGTTGTGGTTGCGTGGGGGAGGTGGTTTCCGGGCAGAGATGGTGGGAGAGAGATGATCCCGGAGAGCAGGGTCACTGCTGTCAATGTTGGAGTCCCTGGGGTTGAACTTGAGGGTAATGGGCAGTGGGGGGAACAGTCGCTGTGAGAGGGGGAGTGAGATGCCAAAGGGTAGCAGGCCTGGGCTGAAAGTTTCATGGGGGGTTCATGGAACCAGATGAAGAATATGACTCGGAAAACAGGAGGGATCAGGTGAGGACAGGCATGTGGAGGGTGGTGTAACTAGGCACAAGGGTAACGAGGAAGGTTCAAGGGTGAAGGGGGTATTTGGTAGGTGATGGGGGAGGGTAGAAAGTGAAGGAGCAAGTCTCGAATTTCACATGCACCAGTTTTTGATTCTCACCAACACAACGCAGTCGATGTAATACTGTGATACCTTGAAGTGGGAGGAGGGTCTTTTCAGGTGGATGCTTTCAGGATCAGCACAATTGGTCAACTAAAGGGACACCCGAACAATCATGAAGTGACTGGGTGAGAACCATGCTCAGTTGTGTTCTGTCTATGGTGAAGCCCACGCAACAGCAAGTTTGTCCCTGACTCGTGCACCGAGATCCCAGCGAGGTGTGGAGCTAATGTTCATTCTGGGCCATTTGCCATCAGCCCCAGTCAGAGGCAGGGATGAAGGGAAGGAGGTGGGTGCCTCCAAGGGGCACAGCTGTGGAAAGCAGCCAACTCGAGACTCCAAACCTCCATCCTCCTGAGTGAACGGTCATGGCTGACAAGGGCTCATGTGGTAAATCCTTCTATGCTGCTGAGGCAATGGTCTCTCTGTACAGCATCAAGGGTGGAAGCAAGCGCAGTATTGTCTGAGGGAGGGTTCTCGCTCATGGCTGTCATCGCCCTGGTCAAAGGAGAATGTCTCTGTGTATGAATGGGAGGAAGACCCACCTCTGGTCCTCCAGGCTGTTCTTCGGCTAGAGGGTGGGGTGGGGATGCCATGTTTATATGAGGCCAGGCACAGGGTTCAGTGGCTCTGAGCTGGAGGCAAACCTGAAAAGAACATGGCCACTAGATTTACCCTTGCAATTTGTTCCTGGATCCACTGAGGCCTAGATGATACAGACTCTGGGCAACCCTGCCCTTCTACTGCCTTTCACCAAGATGAGGAGAAGGACAGCCTGTCACAGGCTGGTACAAGGCCAGGAGGAGCAAGGCCTGACCAGTAAGAGGCAGCTGGGCCTCACTAAGATCAGGATTTGATGACCAGGGTCCACTGCAGCGATGGGCATTGGCCTGACCCTGGGTGTTTCACAGGCGATGCAGCTATCTACAAATGATCGAAAGGAAAAACTGGTGGTGCCTTAGAATGTTGCAGAATGTGTGTGCACATATTGGCCAGCTTCCCCATAATGACCTGTCACTGCAAGGACTTGGAGACAATCCCATGCTGGTGACATTAAAGGGTCACTGCTACCTTAAACTTCTTTATCAGTGACTCCTTCCAGGGCTCCAGTGGAGATCTGTGCAGCATCCCCTATTCAGTGACACAAGTGCATCAGGGAGGTGAATGATGCCTTGTTCAGGAGAGCGTACCAATTTGTCCAATTCCACCTGGAAAGCCTAGCTTCAAGAGCATTGGGTTTTGCAACAATCACAGGTTTCCTGCAAGTGCAAAGAGCTATTGACTGCACACATGTGGCCTTGAGAGCTCCCTGGCAATAGCCAGTTACGTTCATCAATTGGAAGGGTTTCCACTCTTTGAATGTGTGACCACAGAAGGCAAATACTGCATGTTTGTGCTGAGTTCCCATGGAGCTCTCACAATGCCTATATTCTGAACCACTCCCAGGTGCCACAGGTTTTTGAAGGGCCTTGGCGATTGCAATGCTGGCTCCGTGGGGATAAGGGATATTAGACAGGTCTTCTAGTGGTGCTACCAGCTTCACCATTTGCAGAGTGCTGCTGAGGAGGAGCACAGTCCTGCACGTGCCTCCATCAGGTCCATGATCGAGCAGATGACTAGTCTCCTAAAGATGAGGTTCAGGTGTTTGGCCCTCTCAGGCGGGGCTCTCCAATACTCACCACAATGTGTGCTCTGGACCATCATTGCTGCAACCAAGTGAGGGGATGTCTTGGCTGGGGGAGATATGGAGGACCGAGATGTCTCCTCTGACGATGAGGATGATGAAGGGGATGGAGCTGATGAGGGCCAGAAAGTTGCTGAACCACATGCAGAGGTTATTGCAGGGGAAGTTGAGGCTGGCTGGTGGTAATCTGATAGCTAACAGATTCCAGGCAGAGACACCTGCTGAGACATCGTTTTCACTCTTTGATTTTCTATCCTCTCCTGACTGGAACCCAGGCTCTGTTTTGCTTACAGACGTTATACTTTGCTGTCATGTACCTTGATTGATGATAACTGAATAAATTGCACCACTTAACATCTGCTCAGCTGGTGGTTTGATCCTTTGCATCCCCAAACTGTGTCCATATACAGAGCCCTGGCACTAAGTGTGTGCATTAGAACCTGCACAGCACTCTATTCCCCCACAACCTCGGGCACCTGGAAGTAGAATTCAGATTTTTCCCATGTCCTCAAAGTTCAAAGGCCCAGCCCCCCTTGCCTAGCCGCTGCTGCAATGACGGAGTACAGGTCCGAGCGCACATCCGGCAGCCACTGTGTGTGCGTCCTGCTGGACCTGGATCTCCAAGGTGGAGGAAGTGAAGTGCTCACATGCCAGAGCCACAAGGGCAGACAGAACGTGGACAGCCTCCTCCAGCCTTCGGCCCAGCCCTGCGCATGGCCCTCTGGCATCTCTGCATGATGTCCCCTGCCTGTTTCTGTGTCTCCGACATTCTTCTTAGGGCCAAGTCCAGAGGCTCATCATCTGCATGGGGCTGAGCAGGGACCTGGTCCACAGCAATCCTCGGAGTATTAGAGTCCTCCACTAGCTGTGGACCTGAGTCAGCAATGTGTTCACCAGATTGTGACCCCAAACCTACTCTAGGATGTGGAGTCAATGAGGTGAGTGTATCTGCACTGGCAGAGGGTGCAGGAGAATGCTGAGGAATCACCCTGAGTTGGGGTTGGACATGGAGCTGTAGATCTCCTGGATTCTTTTCTCCCCGTTTTTCTTACTGGTACCTGGAATGAAGCAAAGAAAGGTGTAGTGAGTGCCTAAGCAGGCTCCTTACTTAAACAATGTGTTGCTCTGTGGGCACAGCTGATAACTGCAGACTGGAGACGCCCTCACTGGCTTCCTTGGGGAGTCCAATCTCACCCTCAGCACAGGCTCCTCATATGGAATGAGGACTCAAATGTCTGGAATGCTGCCCCTGTTCTTATTGTGAGCGTTTCTGCTCTTCAGAAGGACAGAGGGATTGATTGTCATCCCACTGGTTCTGTGAACAGTTCAGGAGTGTTCGTGCCCAGACAGCTGCTGAGTAAGAAGCACCATGTCCTGCAACTGATGGAAGATTGAGAGCATAAAGTGGCTGGCACACGTTCAGTGCACATGTCCCACCTGCTGGCCCTGTGCACTCGCCTGATGCCCTCATGAGTGTCAGTTTGCATTGAGTGGAGGCACACTTACCCTGGTGGAGGACAGCAGATCATTCATCCTCTTCCAGCACTGCTGCACATTTCTTTGGTGGGCCCCACAGGTGCTAGCTAACACTGCAATCTCCGTCCAGTCCACCATGCTCAGACAGGAGTGCCTCCTGCTGTCAGCCTGGGGAAACAGCACTTCCCACCTTTAGTGGACGGCCTGGAGGGGAATCTGCAGGGAGGCTTTGCTGAGCTGTGGGGCCACATGTTGTTTGCTCTAGGACATTGTGGTCTTGAACGACAGCCAGACTAATGTTCCTGGCCTGCAATGCGTGAATGTCTGTCCGGCTACCCTTCAAATATTGTGCCCAAGACTTCAACCCCATAAGGTAACGGTGGGGATGGCAACTTCAAGCCTGCCCCTCCCACGAGATTCACCAAGCTCCTCGCAAATGCATAAGTAATGAGCTGACCAGCAAAGTGGTCAGCCCCCTCTCGCGGAAATCACTCCGATTTCCACTTCCGCCACTGAGCTTAGTCTTCTTGTGGCCTCAGTATTTACATGGCTGGTCCAGTTCAGTTTCTGGTCAATGGTAACCCTGAGGCTGTTGAGAGGGGGAGAACATGATGGGTGATGCCATTGAATGTCAAGGGAGACTTGAATGTTAGTTGCCACTTATCAGTCCAAGCCTGAATGTTGCCGGGACCTTTAATCCTTTATCTACAGTATTCCTGAAGGAGATCATTCATTTATCTTTCTGACTTGCTTTAAGGGCTGGGGTACGCTGATGTGGAGAACCGGGTGTTGTGTAACCCAGACACCGTCATGCGCATCGCCAGTATCAGCAAACCCCTCACCATGACTGCCATAGCCAAGCTGTGGGAAGATGGAAAGCTGGATTTCGATGCCCCTGTGCAGAAATATGTGCCAGAATTTCCAGAAAAAGAATACAAAGGGGAGAAAGTAAGAATGTTTTCCAACACCTTTTGAAAGTCACTGCACACATCTTGATGTTTGACAGCTGCTGGTCAGTTATCTTGTATAGTTAGTGTTGATTTGAAAGGGTTTCAGTTTCACATTAATGCACCATGGGTGTGATTCAGGAGTGAAGTCACTCAGATGAAACTTCAAGTGGGACAGAATAACCTCATGGAGACAGCCCCTCGGTCCAGGCAACCCACCTTGGTATTTCTCCTTTGTGTGAAGAGCAGCCTTAAACCCTTCTCCTCACCCTGTTGTCATGTCCCTTCAGACACCTAGCTAACATCTTCTTAAATGTTGATGTAGCCTACAGCTGTGTGCAATATACCTCCACACTAGACCATCACCAGATACCATCACCATATACTGTCACTGTATACCGCCACCATATACCGTCACAATATACCGTCACCGCATACTGTCACCATATACCGCCACAACATACCGCCACCATATACTGTCACCATATACCGTCACTGCATACTGTCACCATATACCGTCACCGCATACTGTCACCATATACCACCACAACGTACCACCACCATATACTGTCACCATATACTGTCACCATATACCGTCCCCATATACCGCCATAACATACCACCACCATATACTGTCACCATATACTGTCACCATATACCGTCCCCATATACCGCCACAACATACCGCCACAACATACCGTCACCATATACTGTCACCATATACCGTCACCGCATACTGTCACCATATACCGTCACCGCATACTGTCACCATATACCGCCACAACATACCACCACCATATACTGTCACCATATACTGTCACCATATACCGCCACAGTCATGGCTGGCTTGCAAATCGGAAGAGGTCTAGGCCCCTCTTACATAGAAAATAGGAGCAGGAGTAGGCTATTCAGCCCTTCGAGCTGCTTCACCATTCAATATGATCATGGCTGATCCTCTACCTCAATGCCATACTCCCACTCTCTCCCCATACCCTAGTAAGCTATGAACTGTGCTCATCTAGTTTGGTTAAGCTGCCACTCATTTTCAAAGTGCAAACAGGGTAGTAGAGACTCAGAAATCACCCCAACAAATGTTAGATTGAGATCTCCAATTCCTAATGGTGGATATCATAATTAGTTCCTGGAGAACAGTCACAAACAGATCTTCTGGGACAGAGTAGACAATGCTTGTGTTAAATGAACAGTGTTAGTCCTGGCTGCTCTCCTGTCACATTCTGGTGTAATACTCCTGCATTTGAAGTTTTTGGTAGTTGATATAAAACCTATTTTTGTTTGGTGTGTGTTGGTCTCATACTCTCCCACTCGTGTTTATTTATCAGCCGTCATGAAAACTCATGAAAGCACAACCTTATGCTGTTTAGGTAGAAAGTTTGGCCTGTTGGTAGTTGGTTTTGGCTCAGTTTGTTGAACTGCGAGCCCTCTTTGTAGACCTGCATCTTTTATCTGCCAACTCAACACCACCAACTCTTAGAAACCATAATAACATAAAAATAGGAGCAGGAGTAGGCCATTCAGCCCTTCAAGCCTACTCTGCCATTAACAAAATCATGGCAGTTGATCTATCCCAACTCCACCATCCTGCACTATCTCCACTTCCTTAATTCCCTAATTGAGTGAAGAATGATCCAAATAGTCGTTTGGTACTGCAGAACTTAAGTATTGCTGAAAGAAGAGATATGTCTAAGCTTTTCAGCTTGCATTCATCAGGACATTCGCAAGAATACCAATATAAGGGGGAAACAAACTGTATGTGAAGAGAGTACTGATTGGATGGCATTGCCATGGAGCAGGCACCACTGATGGTGACTGACAGTTAACTGCCAAGCATTACACCTGTTTCAGCTAAAAATAAATGACAGCCAATCATTGACTCATTCCTCAGGGCAATGCCTTGACCAATCAGGGTCAAGCTGCCTGGTTTAAACTTTTTTACTATGTATATGCCGATCAAAGACTCTGGGATTCCCCTTTATGTTGGCTGCCAGTCTTTTCTCATAAACCCTCTTTGCTTCTCAAATATGTTTTTTCACCTCCCCTCTGAACCTGCAGTAGTCCTCTTGGTTCTTGATTGTATTTTCTATCTGACACCTGTCATAACCACATTTTTTCTTCTTTATATTAATTTCTATCTCCTTTTTCATCCAGGGAGCTCTGGATTTGTCTGCCCTACCTTTCCCTTTCGATGGAATCTACCTTGACTGTGCCCAAACTAATTCTTTTTTGAAGGTAGCCCATTGTTCAGCTAGAGTTTTTCCTGCCAATCTTCTGTTCCAGTCTACCTAACCCAGCTCCGTTCTTGCCCCACTGAAGTTGGCTCTCGTCCAGTTAATTATTTTTACTCTGGAATTCCTATCGTCCTTTTCTATCATCATCCTAAAACATACAATATAATAATCACTGTCTCGTAAATGTTCTTCTGCTGACACTTGATCTACTTCCACCTCATTTTTAAGAACCAGGTCTTTTCTTGTTGGATTGGACACAAAGTGCTGGAGAAAATTTTTTGTTTTTTTATCATTCATGGAATGTGGCGTCGCTGGCTGGGCAGCATTTATTGCCCATCACGAAATGCCCTTGAGAAGGTGGTGATGAGCTGCCTTCTTGAACCGCTGCAGTCCATGTGGTGTAGGTACACCCACAGTGCTGTTAGGGAGGGAGTTCCAGGATTTTGACCCAGTGACAGTGAAGGAACGGTGATATATTTCCAAGTCAGGATGGTGAGTGGCTTGGAGGGGAACTTCCAGGTGGTGGTGTTCCCATGTGTCTGCTGCCTTCTAGAAAGTAGTGGTCGTGGGTTTGGAAGGTGCTGTCGAAGGTGCCTTGGTGAATTCCTGCAGTGCATCTTGTAGATGGTACACACACTGCTACTGTGCGTTGGTGGTGGAGGGAGTGAATGTTTGTGGATGTGGTGCCAATCAAGTGGGTGCTTTGTCCTGGATGGTGTCAATCTTCTCGAGTGTTGTGGGAGCTGCACTCATCCAGGCAAGAGGGGAGTATTCCATCACACTCCTGACGTGTGCCTTGTAGAGGCACAATCTATGAACTTTTGCCCCTCTCCACCCTTCACACTCCCACTGTCCCAGTCTACATTCTGGTAATTAAAGTCCCCCATTAACTACTCTATAATGCTGCATCTCGCTGCAATTTCCCTGCAGATTTGTTCTTCTACATCCTTCTCACTGTTTGCGGGTCTATAGACTACACCGACCAATGTAATTGCTCCCTGTTTTGTTCCTTAACTCTAGCCAAATTGATTCTGTCCTTGAACCCTCTGGGACATCCTCTTTCTCCAGCACTGCAATGTTCTCCTTAACCAATACCACCACCCCTGCTCCTTTCCTTCCTTTCCTATATTTTCTGAATACCTTACCCGGGAATACTTAACACCCAGTTCTGTCCTTCCTTGAGCCAAGTCTGTGTTATCGCCACAACATCATATTTCCACATGGCAATCTGTGCCTGTAACTCCCCAATCTTATTTACTATACTCCGTGCATTCACATACATGCACAGTCACCCTGATTTAGATTTTGTTACTTTCTCCCTCACCCGACTTCACCTATTAACTTACTATTCTCTATACCAGTGCTATCTGTCCCTCCCAGATTTTTGGCATTTTGTACACCCTGGTATTCCTCTCTAATATTTTCTCTTGGTTCCCACACCCCTGCCAAGTTTGTTCACAGCCTCCCAACAGCACTAGCAAAATGCCCACCAGGAACTCAGCCCCAGCTCTGTTCAGGTGTAGACTGTCCGGCTTGTTCAGGTGTCATCTCCCCCAGAGCCAGACCCAGTGTCCCAGGAATCTAACGCCCTCCCTCCTGCACCATCTTTCCAGCATTGATCTGCCTAATCCTCCTATTTCTGTACTCACTGGCCTGTGGCACTGGGAGTAATCCAGAGATTACTACATTTGAGGTCCTGCGTGCTAATTTTCTACCCAGCTCTCTAAATTCTGATTCCAGGACCGTATCCCCCTTCCTACCTAAGTCATTGGTTATGATGTGGACCATGACCTCTGGCTATTCACCCTCCCCCAGAAGAATATCCTGCAGCTGCCCAGTGACATCCTTGACCCTGGCACCAGGAAGGCAACAACATACCATCCTGGAGTCACATCTGCGTCTGTTCCCCTAACCAGTGAACCCCCATCATTATAACTCTTCCTTCCATTCTGCACAGCTGAACCGCTCATGGTGCCACAAACTTGGCTCTGACTGCCCTCCTCTGAGGAACCAGCGCCCTCAACAGCTTCCAAAATGGAAAACCGATTGCTAAGCAGAACCCCAAGGGACTCCGGCACTACCTGCCTAGTTCTCTTGGACTGCCTGGTGGTCACCCATTCCCTTTCTGCCTCCAGGCTCCTAAGCTGCGGTGCGGCCACCTCTCTGAACTCACCATCCACATAGCTCTCAGCCTCATGGATACACCACAGTGACTCCAGCCGCAGCTCGAGCTCCGAAACGCAGAGCTCAAGGTTCAGCAGCTGGTGACACCTCCTGCTCGATCACTGGCAGCGCCCAAAAGTTCCCACATATTACAGGACATGCATTCCACATGACTGAGCTGTCCTGCCATGGCTTCAATTTACTTCCCTTAGGTTAACTTTATTTTACTTTGGTTTACTTATACAACTTTATTTTATCTGGCCTCGACTTAACTTTATTTCCCTACTGCTTGTGTTTTTTAGTTAAATGTAAGTAGCCCCTTCTTTTAAAAGGAATATGCTTTTCTAATTCTCAGCTACTTGCTGACACTACCTAATTTTTTGGAATGCAATCATTCTCCATTCTAACACTGTGGCCTAACCATCATAGTCACGTTACTGAAGCACTGACGTGATACTTTGATTTAAAAAGCTGTAGCACTTCTATGCTGGGACACTATGCTGGGACACTATGCTGGGGCTCTATGCTGGGACTCTATGCTGGGACTCTATGCTGGGACTTCTATGCTGGGACTCTATGCTGGGACTCTATGCTGGGACTCTATGCTGGGACTCTATGCTGGGACTTCTATGCTGGGACTTCTGTGCTGGGACTCTATGCTGCCAGTGCTCCCAAGGATCTTTCTCAAGCATGTGAAATGAGTTCAGTCTGCATTCCTGTTTCTGATTTGTAATCCTAGTTCCAAAACCATGCAGTGGTCTACTTAATACACAGGCATTATAGAGACTTTGTCATGTCGCAGTTTGTGTGGGGATTTTCCAGGCTCTTGCCTGTAGCTTTCCAAATACCACAGCAGCATTACTAATACCAGCTGATACCTCCTAATCAAGCTTTCTTTCATTTAACACAGTTTACCCCAGGTAGCAGAATTTGCCTACTAGTTTTCAGGTCTATGTTGATTCGTTGCAATGCTGCGTTGAAATAATTGGCCAGTTTCTGGTGTTGTTGATTAGATTCTAAAGTATTGGCAAGGACACTAAGAGAGTTATCCAGCTGTTCTTGGAATATCGCCGTGGGATCTTTTCATCCATCTGAATGTCGTCTCAGTTGAACATACTCAGAAGAAGGCACCTCTGGCAATGTAGCACTCTCTCTGAGTAGTTCATTCAAGTGCTAACCTAATTCCTTGCTTAAGTCCCTAGATTGGGGCTTGAACCGACAACTTCCTGACTTGGAGAAGATAGAATTAGCATTGGGCCAGACTGACATTAGGGGGATTGAAGAAAAAGTCAGGGCGTGTGAAGTCAGGGCTAAGATTGCAAAATGGACTGAAAGATCCCTACACAAAAGACAGGAGAGGCATGAAGGGAAGTTTCTTAGTCTGGCAAAAAGTGGGAAGTGGTATTCCACAGGGATTACATGCTGGGATCGTGGGTGTTCACCACAGATAGAAATGATTGGGAATGGAAAGAATGATGTCAAGATTTGCTGATGTACCATGTTGGTATGGTAAGGTCTGAGGCACTGGTAGAGTTAAGCAAAGAAGACGGCACCAAATTACAGGAAGACATGAATAGACTTCCAAATTGGCTGGATAAATAACAAATTCAATTCAATATAATTAAAAACAAAGAACAAAGAAAAGTACAGCACAGGAACATGTCCTTCGGCCCTCCAAGCCTGCGCCGATCATATTGCTGGTCAACTAAAACATTTTACACTCCCGGGGTCCGTATCCCTCTATTCCCATCCTATTCATGTATTTGTCAAGCTGCCTCTTAAACACCACTATCGTACCTGCTTCCACCACCTCCTCTGGCAGCGAATTCCAGACACTCACTACCCTCTGTGTAAAAAACTTGCCCCGCACATCTCCTCTATAGTTTTCTCCTCTCACCTTAAATCTATGTCCCCTAGTAATTGACTCTTCCACCCTGGGAAAAAGCTTCTGACTATCTACTCTGTCAATGCCACTCATAATTTTGTAAACTTCTATCAAGTCATCCCTCAATCTCCGTCACACTAGTGAGAACAATCCAAGTTTCTCCAACCTCTCCTCATAGCTAATAACCTCCAGACCAGGCAGCATCCTGGTAAACCTCCTCTGCACCCTCTCCAACACCTCCATATCCTTCTGGTAATGTGGTGACCAGAATTGCACACAATATTCCAAGTGAGGCCTAACCAAGGTTCTATACAGCTGCAGCATGACTTCCCAGCTTTTATACTCAATACCCCTGCCAATGAAGGCAAGCATGCCATATGCCTTCCTGACTACCTTATCCACCTGCGTTGCCACTTTCAGTGACCTGTGGACCTGTACACCCAGATCCCTCTGCCCGTCGATGCACTTAAGGGTTTTGCCATTTACTGTATAATCCCTGCCTGTATTAGACCTTCCAAAATGCATTACCTCATATTTGTTCAGATTAAACTCCATCTGCCATTTCTCCACCTATGTCTCCAACCGATCTATATCCTGTTGTATCCTTTGACAATCCTCTTCACTTAGTGTCACCTGCAAACTTACTAATTAGCCCAGTTACATTTTCCTCTAAATCATTTATGTATACTGCAAACAGCAAAGGTCCCAGCACTGATCCCTGTGGAACACCACTAGTTACAGCTCTCCATTCAGAAAAGCACCCTTCCACTGCTACCCTCTGTCTTCTATGACCAAGCCAATTCTGTATCCATCCTGCCAGCTCACCTCTGATCCCATGCGACTTTACCTTCTGTACCAGTCTGCCATGAGGGACCTTGTCAAAGGCCTTCCTGAAATCCAGGTAGATAACATCCACTGCCCTTCCATCGTCAATCATCTTTGTCACTTCCTTGAAAAACTCGATCAAGTTAGTGAGACACGACCTCCCCTTCACAAAACCACGCTTCCTCTCACTAATACGCCCATTTGCTTCTAAATGGTAATAAATCCTGTCACGAAGTATTTTCTCCAATAATTTCCCTACCACTGACGTAAGGCTCACTGGCCTGTAATTTTCTGGATTATCCCTGCTACCCTTCTTAAACAATGGAACAACACTGGCCATTCTCCAGTCCTCTGGGATCTCACCCGTATCCAGTGAGGATACAAAGATTTCTGTCAAGGCCCCAGCAATCTCCTCCCTTGCCTCCCTCAGTACTCTGGGGTAGATCCCATCTGGCCCTGGAGTCTTATCCACCTTAATATTCTTCAAGACGCCTAACACCTCTTCTGTTTTGATCTCAACATGATTCAGGCTATATACACACTCTTCCCAAGACAAATCAACCGCTAAGTCCTTGTCTTTGGTGAATACTGATGAGAAGTATTCATTTAGTATCTGTTGATGAGAAGTATTCATTTAGTATCTCTTGATGAGAAGTATTCATTTAGTATCTCTAAATCTCTAAAGCGGAGATGGTTAATTTTGGTTAGAGGAATAAGGAGCTGCCTTATTCTTAAAAGGTAAGAAAGTAAATGGAATAGAGGAGCAAAGGGATCTGGGTTTACAGAGCTGAGATGACTGACCTCTAACAACCACAACCATCTTCCTTTGTGCTAGGTATGACTCCAACCAGCGGAGAGTTTTCCCCCTGATTCCCATTGGCTCCAGTTTTGCTAGGGCTCCTTGATGCCATATTAAGTCAAATGCTGCCTTGATGTCAAGGGCAGTCACTCTCACCTCGGGAGTTCAGCTCTTTTGTCCATGTTTGAACCAAGGCTGTAGTGAGGTCAGGAGCTGGATGGCCCTGGTGGAACCCAAACTGGGCATCAGTGAGCAGGTTATTGTGAAGCATGTGCTGCTTGATAACACTGTTGATGACCCTTCCATTACATTACTGATGATTGAGAGTAGACTGATGGGGCAGTAATCATGTGGAGTGAACTGAATTGGCTGAAGACTGGCATCTGTGATGTTGGGGATCTCTGGAGGAGGCCGAGATGGATCATCCACTCGGCACTTCTGGCTGAAGATTGTTGCGAATACTTCAGCCTTATCTTTTGCACTGATATGCTGGGCTCCTCCATTATTAAGGATGGGGATATTTGTGGAGCCTCCTCCTCCAGTGAGTTGTTTAATTGTCCACCACCATTCACAACTGGATGTGGCAGGACTTAGAACTGATCCATTGGTTGTGGAATAGCTTAGCTCTGAATATCACTTGCTGCTTATGCTGTTTGGCACACAAGTAATCCTGTGTTGTACCTTCACCAGGTTGTCGCCTCATTTTTAGGTGTGCCTGGTGCTGCTCCTGACATGCCCTCCTGCTCTCTTCATTGAACCAGGGTTGATCTCCTGGCTTGATGGTAATGGTAGAGTGGGGGATATGCTGGGCCATGAGGTTACAGATTGTGTTGAGTACAATTCTGCTGCTGCTGATGGCCCACAGCACCTCATGGATGCCAAGTCTTGCGTTTCCAGATCTGTTCAAAATCTATCCTATTACCATGGTGATAGTGCCACACATCACGATGGAGGGTATCCTCAATGTGAAGGTGGGACTTCATCTCCACAATGACTGTGCGGTGGTCACTCCTACCGATACTGTCATGGACAGATGTATCTGCAGCAGGCAGGTTAGTGAGGATGAGGTCAAGTACGTTTTTCCCTCTGGTTGGTTCCCTCACCACCTGCTGCAGAGCCAGTCTAGGAGCTATGTCCTTTAGGACTCGGCCAGCGCAGTCAGTAGTGGTGCTACCGAGCCACTCTTAGCGATGGACGTTGAAGTCCCCCACCCAGAGTACATTCTGTGCCCCTGCCACCCTCAGTGCTTCCTCCAGGTGGTGTTCAACATGGAGGGGCACTGATTCATCAGCTGAGGGAGGGCGGTACGTGGTAACCAGCAGGAGGTTTCCTTGCCCACGTTTGGCCTGATGCTATGAGACTTCATGAGGTCCAGAGTCCTGATTCAATGTTGAGGACTCTCAGGGCAACACCCTCCTGACTGTATATCACTGTGCCGCCACCTCTGCTGGCTCTGTCCAGCCGGTGGGGCAGGACATACCCAGGGATGGTGATGGTGGTGTCTGGGACATTATCTGTAAGATATGATTCCGTGAGGGTGACTATGTCAGGCTGTTTCTTGACTAGTCTGTGAGACAGCTCTCCCAATTTTGGCACCCAGATGTTAGTAAGGAGGATTTTGCAGGGTTGACAGGGCTGTGATTGCCATTGTCTAGGTCCCGTCCAGTTTCATTCCTTTTTTGTGTCTTTGTAGCAGTTTGTTACAACTAAGCAGCTTGCTAGGCCATTTCAGAGGGCATTTAAGAGTCAACCACATTACTGTGGGCCAGAAAAGTTGAGGACGATAGATTTCCTTTCCCTAAAGGACAATAGTGAACCAGATGAGTGTAAACCTGGGTCCCCAGAGTGTAACCCTGGGTCTCTGGGTCACTAGTCCAGTGAGACTACCACTCGCCATCGCCTCCCCCTGTTTCTATGTTTAAGACCTTGAGTCTGGAACTTGGGGACACCGTTTGAAAATAAGGGGTCTCCCATTTAAGATAGAGATTGGGAGAATTTATTTCTCTTAGAGGGGCGTTAGTTGGTGAAATTCTTTTATCCAGAGAGTGTTGGAGGCTGGGTCATTGAATATATTCAAGGCTGATCAACAAAGGAGCTGAGGGTTACTGGGGGAGTTGGTGGGGCAGACAGGAGTTGAGGCCACAATCAAATCAGCCAGGATCTTATCAAATGGCAGAGCAGGCTCGAGGGGCTGAATGGCCTACTCCTGCTTCTAATTCTTGTGTTCTTGTATTCAAACAGTAGTGACACAAGGTCATAAAGAGAACAAGCAGGAATCTAGAGGGACAGAATTCAAAAGCAATGAGATAATGTTAAATTTATACAGAACTCCAGAGATCTATCTGCACTTCTAATCTCCATTTTCTAAAACGGATATTGAACACTGAGGAAAATGCAGAAAATGCAGGGATATATCCAGAATTGGGAGGATGTAAGTACCGGGAGAGGCTGAACAGGCTGTGGATCTTTAATAAAAACAGAAAGTGTTGGAAAAACTCAGCAGGTCTGGCAGCATCTGTGGAGAGACAAACAGAGTTAACATTTTGAGTTCAATATGACTTCTTCAGAACTATGAATCTTTGTCTGGAAAAGAGAAGACTAAATGGAACCCTGCTGGAGGTTTGTAAAATAATGAAGGGATTTGATGGGCTGAATGGAGAGAAAGTGTTTCTACTTGTGGGTGAGTCCACAACAAGGGGAGCAGGAATGTAAGATAGCGACTATCAGGTCAAACATAGAGAGAGTTTTGAGAATGTGGAGCCCACTGCCACATCGAGGGGTTGATTCATTGAAGGGGATGCTTGATGCATATTGGAGGGAATAAAGAACTGAGGCATAAAGGGGTTGGACGGAGGAAGTAATTAGTGTGGGAGGAGGTTTGTGTGGAGCATAAACACAGGCTGAATGGCCTGTTTGGCATTGCCTGGATGCATTTCAGGAATTCCCTCAAATTACTACCATGTTCCCAGGAACATGCTCAAAATATTCACAGCCTCCAGGGAGCCATTATATAACTTGGAACTCCATCCCACAGGAAGCCTGCAGCAGAGATCATACCATATCATAAACCAGCCAGTGCAAACAAGGAAACAGAAATCTAAAACTTTTCATAGATCCCTTAGGATCGAAGGATCACAGTTGGAAGGCCTGCGATCCTGACTGTTATCAGAGTCAGCTCCTTCCCACAGCACCTTACTGGTTAATGCTCTGCTGGCCTCTCACCAAGCACACTTTGTAATCTTTAGCCCAGCTAAAACTCTGCTGCTCATATCCTAATTCACACCAAGTCCCATGAGACCATCCCCAGTCCGGAAATATAAATTTAGAATTCTCAGCCTTGTTTGCAAATCTCTCACCCCTCCCTACCTGTGGAATCTCCTCCTCCAGCCCCACAACCCTCCGAGATATCTGCACTCCTCTAGTTCTGGCCTCTTGTGCATTCCTGATATTAATCAGTCCACCTTTGGTGGCCCTGTCTTCAGTTGCCTGGACCTGAAGTTCTGGAATTCCTCCCTAATCCTCTTAGCCTCTCCATGTCTCTTTGCTCTTTAAAAGGCTTCCTCTCTGACCAGGCTTTCAATCGCCTGTCCTTATATCTCCTTGAGTGCCTTGGTGTCAAATTCTGTTTGGATATGCTCCAATGAATCACCTTGGGACATTCTACCACATGATGCATAAATGCAAATTATAATTTAGAGATTGTGAGGCCAAAGTGAGCCATGGCAAGAGGTGAAAGTGGATTCTATAAATTTGGAACTGTTTGGCACTGAAAGATGACCATGAAAGCTGCTGGATCTTTCACCAAGTGTTAATGAACCATGAAGCAAACCTGTCACCCTTACAGAGTCAGCGCCTTCATTCTCAGAGCAGTGAGGGGAGCGCGGCAGTGGGGGGGGATGATAAATCCTGCCTTATTAGTGTCATCTACAATCCAGAACAGATGAAATAAAACTCCCTCCTGACACCTCCTCCAATAACTCCTCAGTGCAAGGCCAGAGCGCAGTTCCTTGTTTAAACTTCTTTAAGGAACCAGTGGAAATGGAAGCCATGTATGTCAAAGTCAGCAACAAGGTTAGATACTTGAAAAGAAAATCGCTGCCTCAGCTTTATTTCTGGACCAGGTAAACTACGAAAGTTGCCTACAGAATTTCAATTTGGCTGAGAACTTGCTAGAAGCTTCCTCTATGGCTGGGGAACTTTATCCAGTCAATACATGTTCCCATTCGCTGTTAGTGCAAGGTCTAGGAGACACAAATATAAGGTTTTAGGCAAGAGATGAAGGGGGAATGTGAGATAGAACATTTCTTATGCAACAAGTAATAATGACTGGGAACTCGCTACCCACAGGCTTAGAGGAAGTGGAAACGATCAAGATTTCAAAAGGAAATTGGATGGGTACTTGGGGGGGGAAATATATTTGCAGCATTATGGGGATAGAGTGGGGGAATGGGACTGACTGGGTTGCTGGAGCTGGCATAGCACTTATGGGCCAAAAGGTCTCCTTCTGTGCTGTAGTAGCTCCATGATTGAGCGCCACAGTCCCTGAAGGTTTGATCCTGGGTCTTGGTCAGGGCAGGAGTAGGATCTCATCCATTGATCAGGGAGGGGAGAATCAATCGGGACTCCTTCATTTTGTGTGTGTGTGTGTAAGAAAGGTATTGCAATATCGTGGGAGATTTAATCTTCATCTAGATTGGATGAATCAAATTGGCAAAGGTAACCTGGAGGATGAGTTCATAGAGTGTATTCAGGACAGTTTCTTCAAACAATCCATTCTGAAACCAAGCAGGGAACAGGCTGTTTTACACCTGGTAATATGCAGTGAGACGAGATTAATTTATTATCTCATAGTAAAGGATTCTTTGGGTATGAATAATCATAACATGATAGAATTTCACATTCAGTTTGGGAGTGAGAAATTTGGCTCTGTAACTGGTATCCTAAACTTAAAGAAAGACAATTACAAAGTTAAGAAGACAGAGTTGGCTAAAGTAGATTGGAAACCTAGCTTAAAAGGTAGAGAAGCCATGGCAGACATTTAAGAAGATATTTCATAACTCTCAACAAACATATATTCCATCAAGAAAGAAACACTACAAAGAGGGTGCACCACCCACGGCTAGCTAAGGAGGTTAAGGATGGTGTCAAATTGAAAAAGATGTAGAATGTTGGAAAGATTAGTGCTAGGGCAGAAGATTGGGAAAGTTTTAGAAACCAGAAAAGATTGGCTAAAAAAACAGAGAAATTGGAGTATGAGAAATAAAAAAACAGACAGTAAAAGCTTCTAAAAGTAAATAAAAAGGAAAAGAGTTGCAAAAGTGCACATTGGCCCCCTAGAGGGTGGGACTGGGAAATTAATGTGAGAGGAGTAAATAGCAGAGATTTGGAACAAGTATTTTTTTACCAGTCTGCACAGTAGAAGACACAAAAAGCAACCCAAAAATACTAGAAAAGCAGAGGGCAAAAGGGAGGGAGAAACTTAAAACAGCCATGGTGATTGGAGAAAAAGAACCAGGGAAACTAATGGGACTAAAAGTTGACGTGCCCCCCTGACCCTTATGGCCTGCTCCCTGGAGTCTCACCGGAAGTGGCAGCAGAGATACTGGATGCATTGGTTGTAATCTTCCAAAATTCCCTAGATTCTGGAAAGGACCCAGTGGATTGGAAAAGCATAAATGTAACAGCCCTATTCAAGAAAGGAGGGAGATAGAAAGCAGGAAACTATAGGCCAGTTAGTCTAACATCTGCCTTTGGGAAAATGCTAGAATCCAAAATGCCAGATATTAAGAAGGCAGAAACAGGACATTTAGAAAATCATAATACAATCAAGCAGAGTTAACATGGTTTATGAAAGGGAAATCCTGTTTGACTAGCTTATTCAATTTCTTTGAGGATGTAACAAATAGAGTAGATAAAGATGTAGTGTGTTTGGATTTCTAAAACTCAATGCCACGTGAAAGGTTACTGCACAAGAAAAGAAGAGTTCCTGGTGTTGGGGGGGTGATAAATTAGCATGGATAGAGGATTGACTAACTAGCAAGGAACAGAGTCAGGATAAATGGATCATTTTCAGGCTGGCAAACTGTAACTAGTGGAGTGCCACAGGGGCCAGTACTGGGGCCTCAGTTACTTGTGATCTATATCAATGACTTGGATGAAGGAACCAACTGTACTGCAGCCTTTTCTTAATCCAACTTTTTCCCCAACACTTCCCTGCACCCCCCCCACCACACATTTCTTCGAAAGCTTGACAGGGGAGATGCTGAGAGGTTGTTTCCCCTTGTGGGAGAGTCTAGGACCAGAAGGCATAATCTCAGTGTAAGGGGTCACCCATTGAAAACAGATGAGGAGGAATTTCTTCTCTCAGAGGGTAGTGGAATTCTTTACCACAGAGGTCTGTAGAGGCTGGGTCATTAACTATATTCAAGGTTGAGATAGACAGATTTTTAATCAGTAAGGGGATCAAGTGTTATGGGGACAAGGCAAGAAAGTGGAGTTAAGACCACCAACCAAATCAGCTATGATCTTATCAAATGGCAGAGAAGATTAGATGGGCCGAATGGCCTACTCCTGCTCCTTTATCTTCTCATTTTATGAATCAATGGGAACTCATCTGTGATAGAATAGAGAGAAAGACTTGTGTTTCTAGAGCACCATTCACACCCACAGAACATCCCAAAGTGCTTTACAACCAGCTAAGTAATTCCATCATAAGGCAGCCAATTTACACACAGCAAGCTCCCACAAACACTATTGAGATAATGACCAGATCATCTCTTATTTCAGTGATGTTAGTGCAGGAATAAATATTGATCAGGACATCAGGAGAACTCACCTTTTCTTTGAAATAGCACCAAGAGACCATTTACGTCTGCTTGAGAGGTCAGACATGGTCTCAATTTAACACCTCATTAAAATGCTGTCTCCTCTACATTGGAGAGACCAAACGTAAACTGGGTGACCGCTTTGCAGAACACCTGCGGTCTGTCCGCAAGAATGACCCAAACCTCCCTGTCGCTTGCCATTTTAACACTCCACCCTGCTCTCTTGCCCACATGTCTGTCCTTGGCTTGCTGCATTGTTCCAGTGAAGCCCAACGCAAACTGGAGGAACAGCACCTCATCTTCCGACTAGGTACTTTACAGCCTTCCGGTCTGAATATTGAATTCAACAACTTTAGGTCGACCTCCCCCCTCCATCCCCACCCCCTTTCTGTTTCTTCCCCCTTCCTTTTGCTTTTTTCCAAAAAATTATATAGATTTTTCTTTTCCCACCTATTTCCATTATTTAAAAATATTTTTAAATCTTTTATGCTCCCCCCACCCCCACTAGAGCTGTACCTTGAGTGCCCTACCATCCATTCTTAATTAGCACATTCGTTTAGATAATATCACCAACTTCAACACCTATGTGTTCTTTTGTTCTGCTGTCTGTGACATCTTTTGATGATCTGCTTCTATCACTGCTCTTGCCTACAACCACAACACCACCCCCCCCCTCCACTTCTCTCCCCCCACCCAACCCCCCCCCACCCCACCACCTTAAACCAGCTTATATTTCACCCCTTCCTGGGATTCGCCTAGTTCTGTCGAAGGGTCATGAGGACTCGAAACGTCAATTCTTTTCTTCTCCGCCGATGCTGCCAGACCTGCTGAGTTTTTCCAGGTAATTCTGTTTTTGTCTCAGTTTAACATCTCGTCTGGAAAATGGTACCCCTGGCACTGCAGCACTTCCTTAGTACTGCACTGAAGCGTCAGCCTAGATTTTGTGCTTAAGTCTCTGGAATGGGATTTGAACCCACAACCTCCTGACTCAAGGTGAGAGTGGACCCAGCAAGAACACAAGAAATAGGAGCAGGACTGGGTCACATGGCTCATTGAGCACAGTCCACCTGCCATTCAATACCGTCATGGCTGCTCCTGGGCTTCAACTCCACTTCCCTTCCTATTCACCATTTCCCTTAATTTCCTGAGAGATTAAGGGCAGAATCGTCCCAGATTTTTACCAGCCGTCCATAATGACAGCTTCTCATTGTCCCAAACCTGTCACATTAATTATGCATTCCCAGGAAACACGCCGTTTCCATGGTGGGTTCCGATTCGCTGCTTCACCGGCCACTATGTTTAAGGTGCAGCCGCGTACACACCCCTCAGTGCCTCCAGCCCAGGACTGCTGCAAAAAAGACATGGCCCCGAAAGGTTTAGTGACGTGTCCCTCAAGCATATGTTGGACACTGGTGGCCCTCCGTGATGTCCTTTGGACCCTGTGGAGGCACGCCGTAATGTCCTCTACCCCACTCTGGTCGCAGGAGGGGCAGCTACATTACCAACCAGGCTTGGTAGGCGATGGCAGTGGTGGTCAGTGCCAGTGCTGCACAGAAGAGGTTGGCCATCCAATGCAGATAGAGAATGAATGATCTCATCCGTGCAGCCAGGGTATGGCAACCATCTCATCACCCTAAACTCACACACACTCACAAACCCATCACACACTCACTGGCATCTCACTCACTGCCAGCTCAAGGGACATTAATCTCCACTTGGAGAGGCAGGGATTAATCAGGGAGAGTCAGCATGGTTTTGTCAGGGGGAGATCATGTCTAACAAACTTGATTGAATTTTTCGAGGAGGTGACCAGTTGTGTAGATGAGGGTAGTACAGTTGATGTAGTCTACATGGGCTTCAATGAGGCTTTTGACAAGGTCCCGCATGGGAGAACGGTCAAGAAGGTAATAGCCCATGGGATCCAGGACAACTTGGCAAATTGGATCTAAAATTGGCTTAATGGCAGGAGACAGAGGGTGATGGTCGAAGGTTGTTTTTGCGATTAGAAGCCTATGATAAGTGATGTATCACAGGGATCGGTGCTGGGACTCTTGCTGTTTGTAGTGTACATTAATGATTTAGACGTGAATATAGCAGTTATGATCAGTAAGCTTGCAGATGACACAAAAATTGGTGGTGTCGTAAATAGTGAAGAGGAAAGCCTTAGAGATTACAGGATGATATAGATGGGCTGGTAAGATGGGAAGATGGAACTTAATCCTGAGAAGTGTGAGGTGATGCACTTTGGGAGGACTAACACAGCAAGGGGATACACAATGAATGGTAGGAGCCTCGGAAGAAGGGGATCAGAGGGACCTTGGTGTACATTTCCATAGATCCCTGAAGGCAGCAGCACAGGTAGATAAGGTGGTTAAGAGGATATGTGGGATACTTGCCTTTATTAGCCGAGGCATAGACTATAAGAGAAGGGAGGTTATGTTGGAGCTGTATAAAACGCTAGTTAGGCCACAGCTGGAGTACTGTGTTCAGTTCTGGTCGCCACACTATAGGAAGGATACGATTGCATTGGAGAGGGTGCAGAGGAGATTCACCAGGAAGTTGCCTGGGCTGGAGTGTTTCAGCTATGAAGAGAGAGGTTGTTTTCCTTAGAGAAGAGAAGACTGAGGAGGTACCTGATAGATGTATAGAAAATTATGAGGGGCATAGATAGGCTAGATAGGATGAAACTTTTCCCCTTAACAGAGGGGTCAATAACCAGGGGGCATAGATTTAGGATAAGGGGCAGGAGGTTTAGAGGGAATTTGAGGAAATTTTTTTCACCCAGAGGGTGGTTAGAATCTGGAACTCACTGCCTGAGGGGGTGGGAGAGGCAGAAGCCCTCACAACATTTAAGAAATTTTTAGATGAATACTTGAAATGTTATATCATACAGGGCTACGGGCCAAGTGCTGGAAAATGGAATTATAATAGACAGGTTCTTGATGGCCGGCACATGCACAATGGGCCGAAGGGCCTGTTTCTGTGCTGTATCACTCCATGACTCTATGACATCACCACCCATTCTCACACACACACACTCTCACATCTCCATCTGGCCTTTTCTCCTCTGGAGACTGCCTCCTGAGCCCTCGCCATCTTGAGGCCACTTGCTCAGGTCAACATTTTCCCCCACAAACACCCTGAGATACCCTCCCTTCCCCAGGCAAGCCCTAGCCCCACAGCTGTACAAAGAGAGACCGGGAACCACAAGATGAGTGACGTGATGCTGCCTGTGAATCCTGGTGTTGATCACTGTGAGTGTTGCCTTGAAGCAAGATAGGCAAACAAACCTCGAAGTCCCGAGTGAAGTGCAGCTCACCAGGGGCATGTCACTTATGTACAGTTGTGAAATATGTTGGTGTGCAATCACACGGACGTGGGTGGGTGACCCAGCGTGGGTGATGAGTCCAGCAGGCTGGCATTATAATGATAGGCAGAGGTATTACAATGAGGTTCCGATGTCCGATAGTGGGAAACATGGCCCACCATCGATGGGCTGAGCGGATGATCGCAAACTGGTTTCATGTCACCACAATGTCCGCTCAAGCTGCCAAGCCTACAGCGTGCCAGCGGGCACAGACAATTCTGCCCTAAAAATCTGTCTGTCCCAGCCTTAAATGTATTTAACAATGGAGCATCCACAATCCTCTGGGGTAGAGAATTCCAATAACAGAATGAGTGAAATAATTTCCCTCATCTCAGCCCTAAACAGAAGAAGGTCCTAAATGATCTGTCCCACATCCTGAGACTGTGCCCCTGGAACCAATCTCTCAACATCTACCCCATCGAGCCCCTTCAGAATTCTGTGGGTTTCAATGAGATTGTCTCTCACTCTTCTAAATTCCAGTGAACGCCCAGAGTAACCAAGTCACGGCCGACATTCATCAATCTCCCATACGACTGCATATGGAGAGTCAACGCCAAATGTAGACTTAGGGTGAAGTGGTTTCGAAAATGGATGATAATTGTGTCAGGACCTGCAGATGTAATTCAGTTCCTGTCTCTCTGAATTTACCCTTAGATAATGTTGATTTTATTTGCTCTTAAATGGCAAAACTGATGACAATTGGGGAAGCAGGTGTTGGTTGGATCAGAGGAGTACCAGCTGAAGGGCTGGGAGACACAAAATTGAGGTGCAATAGTGCTACCAAAGGCAGGAAGGTGTGATTACAGCGTGACAGGTTTACATAGGCAATTTCCATTCTAAGTGTAATCATTGAAATTTAATGAGCCGTGTGGTTTCAAAAGGGTGACAACAGCAAGTGCGCTTAAATGTAAGACGTTTATGTTATCATAGTTTTAAAACTTCTAAAAAATACCATTTTATATCTTGCAATAGGTGACAATAACTATAAGACAGTTACTGTCTCACCTGAGTGGCATTCGGCACTATGAGAAGGACATTAAGAAGGTACAGGAACTAAAAGGAAAAGACAAGAGGCTCGTTAAAGAGGAGGTGGAGTCCAAAGCTTCTGATCAAGGTAGTAAAAATAAAAGGCCGGCAGAGAAACCAAAAGAGACATTGGAGAACACGCAAATGGGAAGCGAGGGTGACAGCAGGATACGGGAGAAATGCCCAAAATCAGAAAGTGACAAAGATGAAGACTCAGGGAAAAGCAACAAAACTCCACAGAACAAGAACGAGTTCCAGCACGAGGAATACTACATCACGGAGAAATTTGAGAGTGTTTCTAAATCACTGGCACTCTTCAAGAATGATCCCTTGATGTTCAAACCTGGTAAAAAAAAATGTTGGTGTATTGATTATAAAACAGAATTCCAGGCTGTAATTAAAAATGTGTTACAAGTAATAATGTGCATCAATATCATCCTTAAAATACTCACTGCAGAAAATACCAGAACAAAAACAGAATTACCTGGAAAAACTCAGCAGGTCTGGTAGCATCAGTGGAGAAGAAAAGAGTTGACGTTTCGAGTCCTCATGACCCTTCGACAGAACTGGGTGAATCCAAGGAGAGGGGTGAAATATAAGCTGGTTTAAGGTGGGGGGAGGGGGGGTGGTGGTGGTTTGGGTGGTGGGAGAAGTTGGGGGGGTGGTGTGGTTATAGGGACAAGCAAGCAGTGATAGGAGCAGATAATCAAAAGATGTCACAGACAAAGGAACAAAGAAGTGTTGAAGGTAGTGATATTATCTAAACGAATGTGCTAATTAAGAATGGATGGTAGGGCACTCAAGGTACAGCTCTAGTGGGGGTGGGGGGAGCATAAAAGATTTAAAAATAATGGAAATAGGTGGGAAAAGAAAAATCTATATAAATTATTGGAAAAAATAAAAGGAAGGGGGGGAAAAAACAGAAAGGGGCTGGGGGCGGAGGAGGGAGTTCAAGATCTAAAGTTGTTGAACTCAATATTCAGTCTGGAAGGCTGTAAGGTGCCTAGTCGGAAGATGAGGTGCTGTTCCTCTAGTTTGCGTTGGGCTTCACTGGAACAATGCAGCAAGCCAAGGGCAGACATGTGGGCAAGAGAGCAGGGAGGAGTGTTAAAATGGCAAGCGACAGGGAGGTTTGGGTCATTCTTGCGGACAGACCGCAGGCGTTCTGCAAAGCGGTCGCCCAGTTTACGTTTGGACCCAAACCTCCCTGTTGCTTGCCATTTTAACACTCCACCCTGCTCTCTTGCCCACATGTCTGTCCTTGGCTTGCTGCATTGTTCCAGTGAAGCCCAACGCAAACTGGAGGAACAGCACCTCATCTTCCGACTAGGCACTTTACAGCCTTCCGGACTGAATATTGAATTCAATAACTTTAGATCTTGAACTCCCTCCCCCATCCCCACCCCCTTTCTGTTCCTTCCCCCTTCCTTTTGTTTTTTCCAATAATTTATATAGATTTTTCTTTTCCCACCTATTTCCACTATTTTTAAATCTTTTATGCCCTGCTAGTCTTTCCACCCCACCCCCACTAGAGCTGTACCTTGAGTGCCCTGCCATCCATTCTTAATTAGCACATTCGTTTAGATAATATCACCACCTTCAACACCTCTGTGTTCTTTTGTTCTTTTGTCTGTGACATCTTTTGATGATCTGCTCCTATCACAGCTTGCTTGTCCCTACAACCACAACACCCCCCCCTCCACTACCTTAAACCAGTTTATATTTCACCCCTCTCCTTGGATTCACCTAGTTCTGTTGAAGGGTCATGAGGACTCGAAACGTCAACTCTTTTCTTCTCCGCCGATGCTGCCAGACCTGCTGAGTTTTTCCAGGTAATTCTGTTTTTGTTTTGGATTTCCAGCATCCGCAGTTTTTTGTTTTTAGCACAAAATACCAGGCCGGAGTTGCAAGGTTAGAGACTGATCAAGGAGCTCCAATTGCCTCTGGCTCATTGGCCAGGATGTCCCCGGTTTGGTCCAGCCTGGCCCGGCCCAGCGTGTCTCCCGCTAGCGGATGCAGCGTTTAAATCTCCACTCAGTTCGGCGGGGCTGTAATATCCCGCCGGGCGGGAGGCGCTGTAAACTCCTGGCCACAGGAAATGAGCAGATTTCTCACCTTGTTTGAGTTCTCTTCCTTGTAGACCTTCCTGCTGAACAATTGTCACTTTAAGATTGTGCCCAGAGGAGCAGTATAAAAGCTGCCAAACCGGCTGTGTTTTTCCAGGTATTTTTATTTTTGTTTTGGATTTCCAGCATCCGCAGTTTTTTGCGTTTATCCATTATTACTTATTCCCACTGCCTCCCCTCCCCCCACCGACCTTGCCTGAAGGCAGTGACTGTTTGGATTACAGGTTCAAGAGAAAGCAGCCGTTCAGTGGTATTGTCCAAATTGCCATTCCTCATGTGCGAACCAAAACAGAGTGTGTGGGAAAGCTATTGAGCTGTGGAAAGCATCACACCCAAGCCCAGTTATGGTCTTATACCCATCAGAAGTCATTTGATGATGACCGGGAGAGGCACAGCAACCTGGACTGGTATAGCCTTTCTCCGATACTGTGACTAATTGGAAAAGAAAGAACAATTGGATTTTTATAACATCTTTAATGACCTCAGGACATCCTAAAGCTTTTTAAAGTCAGTGAAGCATCTTGAAGTGTAGTCACTGTTGTAATTCGGAAACATGACAGCCAATGTTCACACAGCAAGATCCCACATGCAATAATATGGTCATGACCAGATCACCTGTTTTGGTGTTGTTAGCTGAGGGATACATTTTGGCCAGGGCCCTGAGATAGCCCTCCTGTTCCTCAAATAGTGTCCTGGGAACCTTTACATCTGCCGAAGAGGTCAGACAGGGCCTCGGATTAGCAACTCATCAAAGACTGCACCTCCGACAGTGCAGAACACCCCCACTACTTCACTGCTTTATGCTTAAATCACTGGAGTGGGACATGAACCCACGACCTTATGACTTAAGCAAGAGTGCTACCCCCTGGACTATAGTTGGCTGGCACTCCAACCCAGCTCAGTCAGCAAAGGCTTAGCACTAACCACAGAGCCATCCAATGAACCTGCCTGTAGCAAACTGCTAAAGTGTAGATGTCACATACGATCCTAAGGCAGGTAAGAGGTGCCCAGGCCTCCACTCAGGTTTCACTACAGCTTCAGTATCCTGGATGTACTCTCAGCCCAGTCATTTATAAAATTAAATGTAGCTCTCAGACGGTGTGCTAAGACTGGAATCTCACTGTGTGGGGAATTACGTGTATTAACAGGGCAACTCGAGTACTCTGTGTGACTGATGAACTCTTACTGAAAAGGGTGAACAATAAGAGTGTCACTGCCAGGAATGTCTGAAAGAGTAATCAGCGACTGACCACCCGGAATTTCAGTGAAACATTCTGTAGTCATTTATTATTTTTTTAAAATTGATTGGTGAAGCTGGTCAGGTATAATCCACCATATATCCTCATTTTCAAATCCCTGGGTGAGTTTGCCTCTCCCTATCTCTGTAATCTCCCCCAGCCCCACAATGCTGCAAGATATCTGTGCTGCACCATTTCTGGTCTCTTGAGCATCGCTGATTTTATTCTCTCCAGTATTACTGGCTGTGCCTTCAGCTACCTGCACCCTGAGCTCTGGGACTCCCTCACCAAACCTCTCTGGCCCTCCCTCCTTTAAGGCTCCTTAAAAACTACCTCTTTGACCAAGCTTTTAGTTCATGCCTTTTGTGACAGGTTGTCAAGTCTTGTTTCGTTACAATAAGATAAAAGCAAAAAACTGCGAATGCTGGAAATCCAAAACAACAATAAAAATAGCTGGTCTGGCAGCCTCTGCGGAGAGGAACACAGTTACTGTTTCGAGTCCGAATGACTCTTCAACAGAACTAAGGAAAAATAGAAAAGAGGTGAAATATAAGCTGGTTTAAGGGGGGGTGGGACAGGTAGAGCTGGATAGAGGGCCAGTGATAGGTGGAGATAACCAAAAGATGTCACAGACAAAAGGACAAAGAGGTGTTGAAGGTGGTGATATTATCTAAGGAATGTGCTAATTAAGGGCAGAAAGCAGGATGAGCAAGGTACAGATAGACCTAGTGGGGGTGGGGTGGGGGGAAGGAATCAAAATAGGCTAAAAGGTAGAGATAAAACAATGGATGGAAATACATTTAAAAATAATGGAAATAGGTGGGAAAAGAAAAATCTATATTAATTATTGGAAAAACCAAAAAGGGGGGGGAAAATCGGAAAGGAGCTGGGGATGGAAGAGGGAGTTCATGATCTAAAGGTGTTGAACTCAATATTCAGTCCGGAAGGCTGTAAAGTGCCTAGTCGGAAGATGAGGTGTTGTTCCTCCAGTTTGCGTTGGGCTTCACTGGAACAATGCAGCAGGCCAAGGACAGACATGTGGGTATGAGAGCAGGGTGGAGTGTTGAAATGGCAAGCGACAGGGAGGTCTGGGTCATGTTTGTGGACAGACTGAAGGTGTTCTACAAAGCGGTCACCAAGTCTGCGTTTGGTCTCTCCAATGTAGAGGAGACCACATTGGGAGCAGCGAATGCAGGAGACTAAGTTGGGGGAAATGCAAGTGAAATGCTGCTTCACTTGAAAGGAGTGTTTGGGCCCTTGGACGGTGAGGAGAGGGGAAGTAAAGGGGCAGGTGTTGCACCTTCTGCGGTTGCATGGGAAGGTGCCATAGGTGGGGGTTGAGGAGTTGGGGGTGATGGAGGAGTGGACCAGGGTGTCCCGGAGGGAACGATCCCTACGGAATGCCGCCGGGGGGGGTGAAGGGAAGATGTGTTTGGTGGTGGCATCATGCTGGAGTTGGCAGAAATGGCGGAGGATGATCCTTTGAATGCGGAGGCTGGTGGGGTGATAAGTGTGGACAAGGGGGACCCTATCATGTTTCTGGGAGGGAGGAGAAACATGAGAGGGTCCCCCTTGTCTTCACTTATCACCCCACCAGCCTCCGCATTCAAAGGATCATCCTACGCCATTTCAGGCAACTCCAGCATGATGCCACCACCAAACACATCTTCCTTTCACCCCCCGGTGGCATTCCACAGGGATCGTTCACTCCGGGACACCCTGGTCCCCTCCTCCATCACCCCCTATACCTCAACTCCCTCCCACGGCACCTTCCCATGCAACCACAGAAGGTGCAACACCTGCCCCTTTACTTCCCCTCTCCTCACCGTCCAAGGGCCCAAATACTCCTTTCAAATGAAGCAGCATTTCACTTGCATTTCCCCCAACTTAGTCTACTGCATTCGCTGCTCCTAATGCAGTTTCCTCTACACTGGAGAGACCAAACGCAGACTGGGTGACTGCTTTGTGGAACACCTTCGGTCTGTCCGCAAGCATGACCCAAACCTCCCTGTCGCTTGCCATTTCAACACTCCACCCTGCTCTCTTGCCCACATGTCTGTCCTTGGCCTGCTGCATTGTTCCAGTGAAGCTCAACGCAAACTGGAGGAACAGCACCTCATCTTCCGACTAGGTACTTTTACAGCCTTCTAGACTGAATATTGAGTTCAACAACTTTAGATCATGAACTCTCTCCTCCATCCTCACCCCCTTTTCCGTTTTTCCCCCTCCTTTTTGGTCTTTCCAATAATTTATATAGATTTTTCTTTTCCCATCTATTTCCATTATTTTTAAATGTTTTTCCATCCATTGTTTTATCTCTACCTTTTAGCCTATTTTGATTCCTTCACCCCACCCCACCCCCACTAGGGCTATCTGTACCTTGCTCATCCTGCTTTCGACCCTTATTTAGCACATTCCTTTAGATAATATCACCACCTTCAACACCTCTTTGTTCTTCTGTCTGTGACATCTTTTGGTTATCTCCACTTATCACTGGCCCTCTATCCAGCTCTTCATGTCCCACCACCCCCCTTAAACCTTATATTTCACCTCTTTTCTATTTTTCCTTAGTTCTGTTGAAGATTCATATGGACTCGAAACGTTAACTGTGTTCCTCTCTGCAGATGCTGTCAGACCTGCTGAGTTTTTCCAGGTATTTTTGGTTTTGTTTTGTTTCTTTACACCCTTGTGGAGTTCCTTGAAATGTTTTACTATGTTAAAGGTGCAAAATAAATGTAAGTTATTATTGCATTGTTTTCCTAGAGCAACTGTTAAGTAGATTTGAGAAGCTGGGTTAGAGATGTACATTTTGTCATTTGGACTAATTTTACAAGAGAAAACAGCACCTGAATCTGTCTGCACTGAGAAATCTCTGTGCAATTGTCAAATTGGCAAGTGTTGGAAATGTTTGGAAGCTGATGGTGTCAATTTGCCACAAAGTCTAATGTCACTATCTTCTCTTGTGTTTTAAAGGAAGTCAGTTCTTGTATTCTACGCATGCTTGGACCCTTCTTAGTGCTGTCGTGGAAAAGGCTTCCGAACAGAATTTCTTACATTTGATGAAGAAGATGTTTCGGGATCTTGGCATGCTTAGAACTGTGCCAGATGAACATGAGCCAATCGTATACAACCGAGCAAGGTAGTGTACCCTAGTGGAGGTGGTGATCTCCTGATTCCTTAGATCAATGAGCAAATGATTTTCATTTAGCCAAAAAATGGCTTTCTGTCTCCTATTTCCCCTGTGGAATAACAATGGGAGATGGGGAGAAGCAAAGCCAGTGATTTCCACAGATTATCTGTGAATGATACAACAGTATCTTACATCAGTAACAGCTCCATGCAGATGTTGGAGCCCTTAGGTTCTTGGGTGTCATTGGCTGCACTCCCACAGAGGTGAAGATGTATACAAGCAGCCTGATAGGATGCCACGTTCAGAGGGTTGATGATAGGCAGGAAGGTAATTCAGTACCTGAGCATTTTGTTTTGCTTCTAGATACTGAAAAGAAGAAAGAATATGCATTTCTATAGCACCTTTCACATCCTCAGGACTTGCCAAAGTGCTTCACAGGCAATGGAGAACTTTTGAAGTGCAGATATTGTTGCTTTGTTGACCAAAAGTAAGATCCCAGAAAGAGCAATGTGAGAAGTAACTAGTTAATCTGTTTGGGAGGATGTTAATTGAGGGATAAATATTGGCCAGGACACCAGGAGAACTCCCCTGTTCTCCTTCGACTGGGACCATCAGTGCAAAAAGGCAAAGCTCAACTTAACTTCTCATCCAAAATGGTGGAGAATATCATCCAAAATGGAAGACACTATCTGGACAGTTTGCTGATAACTGCACACACCAGTTCTGGCACCACTTAGGCTGCTGGAGTATAAGGACATGGACATTTTCCTGACTGAACATTTTTAGTTGCAGTCCCTCATCTTGCAGTTTTTTCCTCCTGACCTGACAGGAGTATGCCGTCCTTAGTTGCAGTCTTTCCATCATCAACCCTTTCTTGGATATTCTACTGGATTGGTATGCAGATGAGTTCATCAGATTGGGCCATATCCCAAAGAAACTTGATCCACAGTAACCTAGATTTCCAAAATGTGTAATTGCCTTCACTAGTAGCAAGAACATGTCAGAAGGTATTATCTTTTCTGTAAATCCTAAATTGTTCCACAACTAAAGTGCTGAATTGTATACATGTATCACTTGGCACCTTCACAACCCTCGACACAGGCATGTTGGGCTAGACAGTGGAAAATTATAATGGTTGCCAGTCCAATAAATAGTGAGAGGTTAAGAATAGGCCATTGACATTCTAATGGAGCAACAACTTAAAATCCAATGGATATTTCAAGAGAATCATTCAGTTAGTGACTAGCTGCTGAAGCCATGTCTGCTTGAACTTGAATTCCTGGCTATAACTCAGCCCAAAATCAATATCTTCCGTCAGTTTTTAACAGCAGTGTACTTGAGGTAGATTGGAGAAGACTCCTGTGCATGAATTTCCAGGAGTTCAGTTTATAGAACAGCTAATTGGGTGCGGGTGAATTAAAGATCACTTACAGTGAATCCCTACATAGTGTCCTGGGCAGCACCTGAGTGCTCGTTAGTTGAACATTTAACTGGTTGTGAATTCTTGCCATGTGCAAATTACTTTCTTGCCCAATGAGGGCGACGGAAGAGAGACTTGCATTTATATAGCACCTTTCATGAGCTCAGGACATCCCAAAGCACTTTGCAATCAGTTAGTTACTTTCTGAAGCGTTGCCATGATTGTAAAGTAGATGTCAAAAGTAATTAATAATAACAGCGAAACACCTTGGGAAGCATGTGATAAGGATCTGTGTTTGTGCCAGTTCTCCCAGCAGTGCTGCAGTCAGAATATTCGTGAAGACAAGTGGCTCTGAAGAGACTCGCTGTAATTAACATCTTACTTGAGATGCAAGTTTTGAGTTAAGAGACAAAGAATTTCTTAGAGGTTGTGTTGTAAATGCATCCTCCTTTGAGAGGAGATATCTGTTATTCCCCCTGCCCCAGTTTTTAATCAGACCTCATTGTGTGCAGTCAGACAGGAGCAGAGTGTAGGGGGTGTAAAAGGACTGATATTTAAGCTTGCTGCTATGTATAAAAAATGCTTCTTGCATGATCTCCCTTTTCATGGCTATAATTGAACATGTGCGAGGAGCTTAAAGCTGAGATTCCTTGCCTCATTGCTCTTTAATGAACGCTTCAAATGGAGTGAACAAAATGGAGAAGAACAAATTAAACTCCCATTGATTGGAACCAAACCACAGTATGTCAGACAATGAATTGCATTGAAGTGAACTGATGACTGATTATGCAAAAATGAGAAGAAAGACTCACAAATAGTGTCTTTCATGACTTCAGGCCATCCCAAAGCCGCTGAGGTACTTTTGAATATTGTAGTGATGGAAACATGGCAGCCAGTACGGGTACTTCCATGCTGTAAAAAGCTTTGATCTGTCAGTTTCTGATTGTCCTTCCATCCATCTCTCTTTCTGTCTATCTAGTTTTTTATAATTTTGTCCAATCATTCTTTCCTCCTCCTCCTCCTCCTCCTCCAGGTAATTATGAATGAATCTGAGGCTACACAAGGGAAGAAGACAAGTGCAGAGAGTTGTTATGGCTTGGAATGTGCTGCTTGCGAGGGAGGTAGAAACAGATTCAGTTATAGAAAGAAAATGGAATAAATTGAAGGGGAAACATCTACAGACCTATAGGGAAAGAGCAGAGAGGAATATGACCAATTGGCTAGCTCTTTGAAAGAGCGGCACAGGATCACCTGACTTTGTTTGGTGCTCTAAGGTTCTATGCGTCAAACCGAAAGATATTGAAGATTCTTTCATGGAATGGTGGTGTCTCTGGCTGGGCCAGCTTTTACTGTTCATCCCTAGTTACCCTTGGGAAAGTGGTAGTAAACCACTGCAGTCCATGTGGTGCAGATACACCCTCAGTGCTGTTAGGGAGGGAGTTCCAGGGTTTTGACCCAGCGACAGTGAAGGAACGGTGATATATTTCCAAGTCAGGATGGTGAGTGGCTTGGAGGGGAACTTCCAGGTGGTGATATTCCGATCTATCTGCTGTCCTTGTCCTTCTAGGCGGTAGTGGTCATGGGTTTGGAAGGTGCTGTCGAAGGAGCCTTAGTGAATTCTTGCAGTGCATCTTGTAGATGGTACACACACTGCTGCCACTGTCCGTCGGCAGTGGAGAGAGTGAATGCTTGTGGATGGGGTGTCAATCAAGCGGACTGCTTTGTCCCATGTGGTGTCGAGCTTCTTGAGTGTTGTTCACTCATCCAGGCAAGTGGGGAGTATTCCATCACACTCCTAACTTATGTCTTGTAGATGGTGGACAGGCTTTGGGGAGTCAGGAGGTGAGTTACTCGTCGCACGATTACCAGCCTCTGACCTGCTCTTGTAGCCACAGTATTTATATGGCTAGTCTAGTTCAGCTTCTGATCAATGATAACCACCAGGATGTTGATTTTGGGGGATTCAGTGATGGTAATGTCATTGAACATCAAGGGGCGATGGTTAGATTCTCTCTTGTTAGAGATGGTCATTGCCTGGCACTTGTGTTGTGCGAATGTTACTTGCCACTTGTCAGCCCAAGCCTGGATATTGCATTTGGACATGGAGTGCTTCAGTCTCTGGGGAGTCACGAATGGTGCTGAACAATGTACAATCATCAGTGAACACCCCACTTCTGACCTTATGATGGAAGGAAGGTCATTGATGAAGCAGCTGAAGATGGTTGGGCCGAGGACACTACCCTGAGGAACCCCTGCAGTGATGTCCTGGAGCTGAGATGACTGACCTCCAACAACCACAACCATCTTCCTTTGTGCTCGGTATGACATTTTTTTTATCCGTTCATAGGATGTGTGTATCACTGGCTAGGCCAGCATTTATTGCCCATCTCTAACTGCCCTTGTTCAGAGGGTATTTAAGAGTCTACCACATTGCTGTGGATCTGGAGTCACATGTAGGCTGTTAAGCACGGGCAGATTTCCTTCCCTAAAGGACACTAGTGACCCAGGTGGGTTTTTATGACAATCGGCAATAGTTTCGTGGTCATCATCAAACTTTTAATTCCTGTTGAATTCAAGTTTCACTATCTGCTGTGGTGGGATCTGAACCCAGGTCCTGAGAGCATTACCTGGTTCTCTGGAATACTAGTCCAGTGACAATACCATATGTCACTGCCTCCCCAGTGGGGAGTTTTCCCCTGACTCCCATTGACTCCAGTTTTGCTAGGGCTCCTTGATGCCACACTCGGTCAAATGCTGCCTTGATGTCAAGGGCAGTCACTCTCACCTCACCTCGGGAGTTCAGCTCTTTTGCCCATGTATGAACCAAGGCTGTAATGAGGTCAGGAGCTGAGTGGCCCTGGTGGAACCCAAACTGAGCATCAGTGAGCAGGTTATTGCTAAGTAAGTGCCGCTTGATAGCACTGTTGCTGACCCCTTCCATCACTTTACTGATGATGGAGAGTAGACTGATGGGGCGGTAACTGGCTGGGTTGGATTTGTCCTGCTTTTTGTGTACCGGACATACCTGGGCAATTTTCCACATAGCCCGGTAGATGCCAATGTTGTAGCTGTAATGGAACAGCTTGGCTAGGGGCACGGCAAGTTCTGGAGCACAGGTCTTCAGTACTATTGCCGGAATATTGTCAGGGCCCATAGCCTTTGCGGTATCCAGCTGTTTCTTGTTATCACGTGGAATGAATCGAATTGGCTGAAGACTGGCATCTGTGATGCTGGGGACCTCCGGAGGAGGCCGAGATGGATCATCCACTCGGCACTTCTGGCTGAAGATTGTAGCAAATGCTTCAGCCTTATCTTTTGCATTGATGTGCTGGGCTCCCCCATCATTGAGGATGGGGATATTTGAGGAGCCTCCTCCTCCAGTGAGTTGTTTAATTGTCCACCACCATTCACAACTGGATGTGGCAGGACTGCAGAGCTTAGATCTGATCCACTGGTTGTGGAATAGCTTAGCTCTGTCTATCACTTGCTGCTTATGCTGTTTGGCACGGAAGTAGAAATCAAGAGTCCGTACATGATAGAAATGTTCTCAGGTGCATCTATTTCAATGCAAGGAGTATTGTCGGAAAGGCAGATGAGCTTAGGGCGTGGATTGGCATGTGAGATTACGACATTATTGCTATTAGTGAGACTTGGTTGAGGAGGGCAGGACCGGCAGCTCATTGTTCCGGGGTTCCATTGTTTCAGACGTGATAGAGGGGGAGGGATGAAAGGGGGAGGAGTGACATTACTAGTCAGGGAAAATATCACAGCTGTGCATAAGCAGGACAGCCCAGAGGGCTCATCTACAGAGGCCATATGAGTGGAGCTGAGGAATGGGAAAGGTGTGACCACATTAATAGGGTTGTATTATAGACCACCCAATAGTCAGAGAGAATTGGAGGAGCAAATCTGTAGAGAGATAGCAGACCGATGTAAGAAACAGAAAGTTGTGACAGTAGGAGATGTTAACTTCCCACATATTGACTGGGATTCCCATACTGTAAAAGGGCTGGATGGCTTGGAGTTTGTCAAATGTGTTCAGGAAAGTTTTCTAAATCAGTATATAGAGGTACCAACGAGAGAGGATGCAATACCTGATCTCCTATTAGGGAACCAGACAGGTCAGGTGACAGAAGTATGTGTAGGCGAACATTTTGGGTCCAGTGACCACAATGTCATTGGTTTTAAGCTAATTATGGATAAGGATAGGTCTGGTCCTCGAGTTGAGATTCTAAATTGGAGAAAGGCCAATTTTGTGGAAATGAGAAAGGATCCAGGAAGAGTGGATTGGGATAAGTTGTTTTCTGGCAAGGATGTGTTCAGTAAGTGGAAGGCATTCAAAGGCGAAATGTTGAGAGTGCAGAGTTTGCATGTTCCTGTCAGGATTAAAGGCAAAGTTAACAGGCATAGGGAACCTTGGTTTTCGAGGGATATTGGCGATCTAGTTAAGAAGAAGAGAGGTGTATAGCAGGTATAGCAACAAGGAGCAAATGAGGTACTTGTAGAGTATAGAAAATGTAAGAAAATACTAAAGAAGGAAATCAGGAAGGCAAAAAGAAGACATGAGGTTGCTTTGGCAGATAATGTGAAGGTAAACCCGAAGGGTTTCTACAAGTATATTAAGAGTAAAAGGATAGTAAGGGACATAATTGGTCCCATTGAAGATCAGAATGGTCGTCTATGTGTGGAGCCTCACGAGATGGGGGAGATCTTAAACAGTTTGTTTGCATCAGTAGTTACTCAGGAAACTGGCATAGTGTATAAGGAAGGAAGGAAACAAGCAGTAGTGTCATGGAACATATAGAGATTAAAGAGGAGGAGGTGTTTGCTGCCTTACAATGAATAAAGGTAGATAAATCCCCCGGGCCTGACATGATATTCCCTCGGACCTTGAGGGAGACTAGTGTAGAAATTGCAGGGGCCCTGGCAGAAATATTTAAAATGTCCTTAGCCACGGGTGAGGTGCCGGAGGATTGGAGGGTAGCTCATGTTGTTCTGTTGTTTAAAAAAGGCTCCAAAAATAAACCAGGTAATTACAGGCCAGTGAGCCTGACGTCAGTAGTAAATTATTGGAAGATGTTCTGAGAGATCGGATGTATAATTATTTGGACAGCCAGGGGCTGATTAAGGATAGTCAGCATGGCTTTGTGCGTGGTAGGTCGGGTTTAACGAACCTTGTAGATATTTTCGAGGAGGTTACCAAGAAAGTAGATGAAGGAAAGGCTGTGGATGTTGTCTACATGGACTTTAGTAAGGCCTTTGACAAGGTCCCACATGGGAGGTTATTTCAGAAGGTTCAGACACTTGGTATCCATGGAGAGGTTGTAAACTGGATTCGAAATTGGCTGTGTGGGAGAAGACAGAGAGTGGTAGTGAATGATTGCTTCTCAGACTGGAGGTCTGTGACTAGTGGTGTGTCTCAGGGAGCTGTGCTGGGACCATTGTTGTTTTGTTGTCTATATCAATGATTTGGATGATAATGTGGTGAATTGGATCAGCACGTTTGCTGATGACACTAAGATTGGAGGTGTTGTGGACAGCGAGGAAGGCTTTCAAAGCTTGCAGAGGGATCTGGACCAACTGGTAAATGGCAGATGGAATTGGAGGTGCTGCTGTGTTGGAGGTGCTGCCGTGTTGGAAGTCCTGCACTGAGGGAGGTGCTGCTGTGTTGGAGGTCCTGCACTGAGGGAGGTGCTGCCGTGTTGGAGGTGCTGCACTGAGGGAGGTGCTGCCGTGTTGGAGGTCCTGCACTGAGGGAGGTGCTGCACTTAGGGAGGTGCTGCACTGAGGGAGGTGCTGCACTGAGGGAGGTGCTGCACTGAGGGAGGTGCTCTGTGTTGGGGGTGCTGCCGTGTTGGAGGTGCTGCACTGAGGGAAGTGCTGCACTTAGGGAGGTGCTGCACTGAGGGAGGTGCTGCACTGAGGGAGGTGCTGCACTTAGGGAGGTGCTCTGTGTTGGGGGTGCTGCTGTGTTGGTGGTGCTGCACTGAGGGAGGTGCTGTACTGAGGAAGGTGCTGCACTTAGGGAGGTGCTGCACTGAGGGAGGTGCTGCACTGAGGGAGGTGCTGCACTGAGGGAGGTGCTGTACTGAGGAAGGTGCTGCACTGAGGGAGGTGCTGCACTGAGGGAGGTGCTGCACTGAGGGAGGTGCTGCACTTAGGGAGGTGCTCTGTGTTGGGGGTGCTGCTGTGTTGGTGGTGCTGCACTGAGGGAGGTGCTGCACTGAGGGAGGTGCTGCACTGAGGGAGGTGCTGCTGTGTTGGAGGTGCTGCACTGAGTGAGGTGCTGCACTGAGGGAGGTGCTGCTGTGTTGGAGGTGCTGCACTGAGGGAGGTGCTCTGTGTTGGAGGAGCTGCACTGAGGGAGCTGTGTTAGAGGTGCTGCTGTGTTGGAGGTGCTGCTGTGTTGGAGGTGCTGCTGTGTTGGAGGTGCTGCACTTAGGGAGGCGCTCTGTGTTGGAGGAGCTGCACTTAGGGAGGTGCTGCACTTAGGGAGATGCTCTGTGTTGGGGGTGCTGCTGTGTTGGAGGTGCTGCTCTGTTGGGGGTGCTGCACTGAGGGAGGTGCTGCTGTGTTGGAGGTGCTGCACTGAGGGAAGTGCTGCACTGAGGGAGGTGCTGCTGTGTTGGAGGTGCTGCTGTGTTGGAGGTGCTGCACTGAGGGAGGTGCTGCCGTGTTGGAGGTGCTGCCATCTAGACGATACCATAAACTGCGCACCCCAGCTGCCGCTAGGTGGATGTAAAAGATCCAGTTGCCGTTGCGAAGAGGAGCAGGGGAGTTTTCCCCGGTGTCCTGGCTGATATCTGCCTCTCAAAACATCACAAAGACTGAATTTCCGGTCCTTGTCACACTGCTGTCTGTGGGAGCTTGCTGTGCCTGAGTTGGCTGCTGTGTTTCCTACAATTCAGTCGTGGCTATACTTCAAAAGTGCTTCATTGACACGTTGACAGGTCCTCAGGTTGTGAAAGCTGCTTTATAAATGCAGCATCAAGAATTATCCAGCCTGCGCTGGTCTTCGAACGTGCTTCCCAATTGGTCCATTCCGGTTTGTCCAAACTCCTGATTTTAAATTCTTTCACATGAGTAACTACTATTAACCTGACAGAAACTGCTGGAAAGCAAGTTTCCAATTGCCCTTTTATTTGTTAAATCGAGTTGATGGGTGAGTTTTGCTGCATTAATTTCAGGTCTTTATTGTGAATTGGAGCAGCCGATCTCAGTGCTGCCGTAGAGCACCCCCTGCTGCTGGCCGCTAATCACTACAACCTCATTTAGGATCTTGTTTCAAATCCAAACCAAATGTTTACTCCTAATGTTCGGCCGCCTTTTCCCCAAAGTTATAGAATCATCAAAAGCTACAGAATGAAGGAGACCATTCAGCCCACCGAACCTGTTTGAAAGAGCTATCCAGTTAACCCCATTCCCCTCCGCTTGCCCTAATATCTCCTCTACAAACATTTATTCCATCCTTTTGCAAGTTATTATTGAATCTGCTTCCATCACACTTTCAGACAGCGCATTCCACCTCCTAATGACTCATTGTGTAAAACAATTCCCCTTGTCTCCCCAATTCTTCTGCCGATTATCTTAAACCGGCGTCCTCTGGTTACCGGCTCTTCTGTTTCTCTATCAAAACTTTTCAGAAGTTTTAAACATCTCTGTCCAATCTCCTCCTCGCCTTCTCTGTTCAAACAGCCTTGGCTTGTCCATTCTCTTTACCTAAGCGAAGTCCCTCGTACCTGGTACCATTCTGGTAAATTCCCTCCCCATACTGTCCCAGGGTCATCCTTCCTCAAGGGGGGTGCCTGGAACCAGATGTTGTATTCTAGCTGAGGCCTAACCAGCTCTTTGTATTTGGCTTTCTGTCACCAGTGGTTTGGAGTTACAACTTATACATAACAGGGTGTTAAAAAGCCTATAAAAAATAGTAACTTTCTGAAAACAAATGCCTTCAATTGACAATACCCTCAGCAATGTTTACCTAATTCTTCCTAAAGAATCCCCACACCCTGTCCCCTGACCTACCTATTCTACCACACACTGGTTTCTCTGTTCTAAACTCTGTACCTTTCTGTATCTCAGATTTGACCCATCAATCCAATGTAAAACGTACCATGTCAAATAATTAGCTGACCCCCAGTGGCACTGCTCCCAGATGGCCCAGAATCTGGAATATGCTTTTGATCTTCAGTTGCTAAGATGGAGCTATGTATTATAGTCTCTGTAAGGTCTCTTATACAAACACTTCCTGTGGAGAATCAGCCTAGATTAATACAACCAGAAGTCAAGTTACTGATTGATTATTGAGGGATATTCCTGCAGTCTGGCTCCTTCACCAAGACTGCCTATTTTCACCTCCATTATATCGCCAGACTGTGTGCTGCTGAAACCCTTCTCCATGCCTTTGTTACCACGAGATTTAACTATTCCAGTGCACGCCCGGCAGGTCTCCCATATTCCACCCTACATGAACTCACCCAAAACTTTGCTTCCTGTGCTCTAACTCACACTCAGTCCCTTTCACTCACCGCCCCTGTGTTCGCTGACCTACACTGAATCCAGGGCAGATTTTAAAACTCTCGTCCTTGTTTCAAATCCTCCCATGGCCTTGCTCCCCCTCCAGCCCCACAACCCTCTGAGATCTCTGCACTCCTTCAATTCTGTCCTCTTGAGCATCCCTGATTTAATCGCTCCACCATTGGCTGCCTGCCTTCAGCTACCTGGTGGGTCCTCAGCTCTGGAATTCTCTTCTTAAACTATTGTGCCTCTCACCGTCACTCTCCTCCTTTAAGATGCTCCTTATTAACTACCTCTTTGAGCAAGCCTTTGGTCATCAGACTTAATATCTCCTTATATGTCTTGGTGTAATATTTTGTTGATGATGCTCCTGTGAAGCATCTTGGGTTATTCCACTAGATTAAAGGCGCTATATTAATACAAGTTGTTGTTGGGACACCCTAGACTTGTGAAAGGTCAGCCTTTCCCTCACCTCCATTTTCTTTCTCACATGGGAAGAAAGCCACGGCCTTTAGCAGATTCAGCGCTGAGAGAAATTTACAGGCCCCTTAAACTGATGAAGTACATTTATTTTCGGAGTGTTATGGGGTGTGTGGAGATTTTGTGGCTCAGTGGGCACCATCCCCAGCTCTGAGTGGGAAACTCCTTGTTCGGGTCAAAGGGCCAGTCCTGACTCCATCCCCATTCGGCTGGGATGGATTCGGGACCTGCCTCCTTGCCTTAACCATGGTGGTGAGAGTGGCACTGTGGGTCAGACCTGACCTCGAACTGAGAAACCAGAATAATGAGGCTCATGGTGGATATATCCTCAGCAGTCTCTGCATTGTGTAGCATTTCCACTGTTATAAATATTTTGCAGATACGTTACGATCAGTTCTGCAGGGAGAATCTCTGGAGTACATTGGGCTGGGATCTCTCAGACTGTATACTATTTGTGCTGAGATTGTTGTAGCCTCTCATTCATGTCTTGTGATTTACTGTAACTCTGAGCAGAGATAATGAGTGCATGCTGCTTTGCTCCCAGCCCTGTTTAATGTTACAAAGAGGTAACAACACTACCGCTAAACAATATTTTTATTTACTGAATACAAGCTGCTAATTGAATTGTGAAAAGATTAGAGAGGCTTTGCACAGCCTCTGTGTGCGATTATTTAAACAGAAACAATGTGCAGGGTTACGGGGAAAAGGCAGGAGATTGGCACTAAATTAAAATGCTCAGAGAGCTGGTGCAGACACAATGGGCCGAATGGCCTCCTTCTACACTGTAACAGTTTTGTGATTCTGTAACTGCCTCCTTGGCTCATTAACTCAGTTGGTAGACAATGGGACTCTTAATCCCAGGGTCATTGTTTCAAGCCCCACTTTGGGAGATGAATTATTTTCTTAAATACTTTGTTCAGGACACATCTTTAGTCAATTTTTATTAAGTTTGTATTAAGTTTCTTATTACAATCAATCCTCCACAGTCTGAGTTTATTGCAGTTTGGGAATCTCATTTGCTGAAATTTCCTGTTATATATCTTCATCATTTACCGAATTGTCAGGAGTTTAACAGAGGGGAGAGAAATGTGGACTAGATACAAGAACTTGCAATTAAGGACTACACAGACTGAAAAATGGGTAACTTGGACTTTATTGCAGGCAGCTGACAGCGAATCTGTGTATGTGCAGGAAGTGCTGCCTCTGGTGCTGTGGAATGAATAACTGCTCATCAAATCTTGGAAAATGATTCATGTTGCAGAGAATTGAAACTTTCCTCAGTTTGTCTAGAAAATACACAGACTGTGGCTTAGTTCTGTAAAGCAAGGTCTCAAATATAAGGTCAAAGTGGCTTTGATCTTTTATATTTGATCTTTTTCATCTCAGAGATAGGCTTTGCCCATTTGAGTTGATCCTCATCTGATTACAGTTTTTACAGATTCATCAGGATGATGCCAAGAATTGTGAACTATAGTTCAGGAGAGTTTGAGAATATGGCAAGTATTTCCTTCCACTGGAGTGGTGAAAGCGGAAGGAGATTTAGTCAGGAGTTTAGAAAATCCTTTGGAATGTTAATGAATAGGGAAAGATTGTTTCCTCTGGTTGGGAAGTCTGTGATGGGTGGGGGTTGGGAGGGTCATTTATTGAAAATGATCACCAAGGGGCTGTGGGGATAGATTAGGAGAGATTTCTTCTCACAGTGGATTATCGGAGCCTGGAATGTTTGAGATAGACAGGAATCTGTTAAGGGTAATTTGGATAATTTATCGAAGCAGGGGAAGATTCATTGAATGGGGAAGCTCGATAATTACCTGAAGGAGAAACGAATAGAATACTGATGGCGTAAGATGAGGAGGGATGGCAGGAGGTTCATAAACATTGGTCTAGACTAGTTGGACTGAATGGCCTGTTCCCCTATTGTGCATTCTTTGGAATGGGAGAGAGCTGGGCAGTGGAGTTAGGTTTGGATTGGTGTAGGAAAGAGCCAGCACATAAACAATGAGCAGACTGGCCTCCATTTCTGCTGTAAACTTCTGTTTTATTCATTTTAATACCCAAAGGGGGCTAAGGTTACTCTGTTAATTCCTCTTGCCCCCAGGGAGTTGGCTGGTGAGAAGGAATTGCAAAGGAAAGTCTGCCTGGGTTGGAGACGTATTCTGCAATCCACTGTTGTCCACCTTTCACAGATATCAGAGCCCATCAGAGGTGGGGATGTGTCTTCATCCCTGAAGCTTCAGTAGCTGGGGACGTGTTTTCAGGCATTGTTAAAGTCATTTTTCTTTCACCAATTTATCCACCAAACCTTTCAGATTTTGGTTTTGATTTGGGCCAGACTGATCCCAACCTCAATAATTCTTCTGTTTTACACGGTGAGTTGTTATGACCTGGGGTGCTCTGCCTAGAGCAGATTAATTGAGTTACATTGAGGCAACAGCACAGAAACAGGCCAACTGATAGATGCTGGCATTTCTACTCCACACATCTCCCCCCCCCCACGCCTCTTCATCCCACCCTGTCAACAAATCCTTCTGTTATTGTCACCCTCATGTACTCACCTGACTTATCCTGTGCTATTCACCTCAACTACTCCCTGTGGTACCAATAGTAACTCTCAGAGGGAATTGCATATATACTTGAAAAGGAATACATTGTAGGGTAATGGAGAAAGCGAATGGGGAGTGGGGTAGTTCTCTCAAAGAGTCTGCATAGGCACAGCGGACTGATTACTCTCCTCTGCTGTTTGGCTCTATTAGTTGACATCGGCCACTGCTCTAACTATCGTATTTTAAGCTGTGCGCTCACTGGGTAAGTGATGTCATCGTATGTGACATCCTGACGCCTCGATCCTAATGCTCAAATTCAAATTCTCAGTGAGTTGAGACCCAGAGTGGGTTCAGCAGTTACAAATCAGTTAAGATCACCCTGGGATGTAGTTAAGATCACCCTGGGATGAAGTAAAGATCGCCCTGGGATGAAGTTAAGATAGCCCTGGGATGAAGTTAAGATCATCCTGGGATGAAGTTAAGATCACCCTGGGATGTAGTTAAGATCACCCTAGGATGTAGTTAAGATTGCCCTGGGATGAAGTTAAGATAGCCCTGGAATGAAGTTAAGATAGCCCTGTGATGAAGTTAAGATCACCCTGGGATGAAGATCACCCTGGGATGAAGTTAAGGTCACCCTGGGATGAAGTTAAGATCACCCTGGGATGAAGTTAAGATCGCCCTGGGATGTAGTTAAGATCCCCTGGGATGAAGTTAAGATCATCCTGGGATGAAGTTAAGATCACCCTGGGATGTAGTTAAGATCACCCTGGGATGTAGTTAAGATAGCCCTGGGATGAAGTTAAGATCACTCTGGGATGAAGTTAAGATCGCTCTGGGATGAAGTTAAGATCACCCTGGGATGAAGTTAAGATCACCCTAGGCCAAATTAACGTCGAGAGCAGAACCTTGTTTAGGTTTTGGAGAGTCGGTGAGAGAGCCGGTGAGAGAGCCGGTGAGAGAGCCGGTGAGAGAGCCAAGCTGTCTTTTTTCGGAAGGACCTTCCAGAACACCAGCCAATCAGCCAGGAATCAAGACCCGGGCGGGGGTTGTGGGGTGCAGAGTGTCGCCAACTGAGCTGCCTTTCATGCACACCACATGGAGGCCCCAGGATGGGAGGTGGTAATGGGGTATGGGGGCTGAGTTCCATGGGGGAGGAGGCATGAGGAGTGGGCTTACCTTGGGGGCAGGGAAATGATCCCTGATTGGGTCCATGGCCTGTGAGGGAAGCACCTTGTCCTTTCCTGACCTACCAAGCCCCAGCCCCATGCCCCTCACTGACCTCCTCCCACCAGCATAAAAATTGCGGCTGGGTGGGGAGCAGTTCTTAAGTGGGCATTAATTAGCCATTAAAAGCCCCAATTGGGGCCAGGGCAGGTCTCAACACTCCACCCCACCCTCCCCGCCAGGTGGCAATAAGGTGTAGCAAGGACACCCCCTTTATATTTTTTTTACCTCTGACGATAACGTGTATCTTAGCTGCAAACTTAATGAAGGGGATAGTATTAGTATAAATAATGGGTTAGCCACTCGAGACAGCAAAGGAACCAATCTGGATGAAAGACATGCAGTAACTATGGGAACCTGATTCAGTGATGGGGAGTGGGCCTATTATATTCTAACAGCCTTAAAGGCGGCGAGTGAGTGAGTTTCACATGAGCACCAGGCATTCTCACTCCGGACATTGTGTCTGACCAAAGGAGCTGGTTTAGGATGTCGAACAATAAATGGGCGGATTTGAAGAGTCTTAGGGACCCTCCAGTGTGTCCCTGCTGTACCTCCTGACCTCACACTGCCTAATCCTGGTGCCCAGTTTAACTCTGACCTGAGAACTGGGCACTCCCTCAGCACTGACCCTCCGACAGTGCGGCGCTCCCTCAGTACTGACTCTCTGACAATGCAGCACTCCCTCAGTACTGACCCTCCAACAGTGCGGCACTCCCTCAGCACTGACCCCCCGACAGTGCCGTACTCCCTCAGTACTGACCCTCCGACAGTGCGGCACTCCCTCAGCACTGACCCTTCGACAGTGCGGCGCTCCCTCAGCGCTGACCCTCTGACAGTGCGGCGCTCCCTCAGCACTGACCCTCCGACAGTGTGGCGCTCCCTCAGTACTGACCCTCCGACAGTGCGGCACTCCCTCAGCACTGACCCTCCGACAATGCCGTACTCCCTCAGTACTGACCCTCCGACAGTGCGGCACTCCCTCAGCACTGACCCTCCGACAGTGCGGGCTCCCTCAGCACTGACCCTCCAACGGTGCCATACTCCCTCAGTACTGAATCTCCGACAGTGCGGCACTCCCTCAGCACTGACCCTTCGACAGTGCGGCGCTCCCTCAGCACTGACCCTCCGACAGTGCGGCGCTCCCTCAGCACTGACCCTCCGACAGTGCGGCGCTCCCTCAGTACTGACCCTCCGACAGTGCGGCACTCCCTCAGCACTGACCCTCTGACAGTGCCGTACTCCCTCAGTACTGACCCTCCGACAGTGCGGCACTCCCTCAGCACTGACCCTCCGACAATGCCGTACTCCCTCAGTACTGACCCTCCGACAGTGCGGCACTCCCTCAGCACTGACCCTCTGACAGTGCGGGCTCCCTCAGCACTGACCCTCCAACGGTGCCATACTCCCTCAGTACTGAATCTCCGACAGTGCGGCACTCCCTCAGCACTGACCCTTCGACAGTGCGGCGCTCCCTCAGCACTGACCCTCCGACAGTGCGGCGCTCCCTCAGCACTGACCCTCCGACAGTGCGGCGCTCCCTCAGCACTGACCCTCTGACAGTGCCGTACTCCCTCAGTACTGACCCTCCGACAGTGTGGCACTCCCTCAGCACTGACCCTCCGACAGTGCGGGCTCCCTCAGCACCTACCCTCCGACAGTGCCGTACTCCCTCAGTACTGACCCTCCGACAGTGCGGTTCTCCCTCAGCACTGACCCTTCGACAGTGCGGCGCTCCCTCAGCACTGACCCTCCGACAGTGCGGCGCTCCCTCAGCACTGACCCTCCGACAGTGGGGTGCTCCCTCAGTACTGACCCTCCGACAGTGCGGCGCTCCCTCAGTATTGACCCTCCGACAGTGCGGCACTCCCTCAGTACTGATCCTCTGACAGTGCGGTGCTCCCTCAGTACTGACCCTCCGACAGTGCGGCGCTCCCTCAGTACTGACACTCCGACAGTGCGGCAGTCCCTCAGCACTGACCCTCTGACAGTGCGGCGCTCCCTCAGCACTGACCCTCCAACAGTGCCATAATCCCTCAGTACTGACCCTCCGACAGTGCCGTACTCCCTCAGTATTGCTGTGGGTTTGTCAGCCTGGATTATGTACTTCAGTCTCAGGAGTGAGACTTGAACCTACTGAATCCAACGTGAGATTAACACCAAGTGAGACACAGTCGAGTCACCTAGTTCTAATATTGGCATGTCCTGAAGTGGTTTGTAGAAATCTGCTGTCTGTTTAAGGTATGATTGAGCTTTCTCCATTTTTGTTTTGTGATAGGTATTATGTTTACAACAAGAATGGGCGTCTGGTGAACTCCCCATACGTGGACTGCTCCTACAAATGGGCTGGAGGTGGGTTTCTCTCCACCGTCTGTGACCTGCTAAGATTTGGCGGTGCCATGTTGTACAGCTACCAGGCTGGGAATCCGACCCTGCTCCCAGGCTACCTCACACCGGCCACCATGAGGATGATTTGGTCCCCAGTGGGAAAGACGGAATTGAGCTGGGATAGAGAGGGCAGGTACGCTATGGGCTGGGGCATTGTGGAGCAGAGCCAGCAGTGTGGGCAGTGCCGGCACCAGAGGCACTACCTCACCCACACGGGCGGGGCAGTGGGGGCCAGCAGTGTCCTGCTGCTGCTCCCCGAGGAGCCCCCAGACTCTCCTGCTGGACCCTCAGGGGCGAGGGTCCCTCCGCGGGGGGTAGTTGTGGCCATTCTCTGTAACCTGCAGTCTGTTGGCCTCAACCCCACAGCTCTGAACATCGCCTTAGAGTTTGAGAAGGTCAGGACAGCTCAGCCTCCCTGTCCCACCTCTGACCCTGACCACCCCAGCCCAGCCGGCTGACCAAGCATAGGGCTCGGAAACACCTCCAGGACGGGACTGAGTCTGGATTCAGGGCTACACTGGTCTGTAGGATTGCCAACTCCAATTGGACTCATTCCTGGAATTTGACCCACACAATCCCTCACCTCCAGCAACTTTTTACTCCACATCTCCAATATTTTTATAACTAATAAAATCTCCAGATAATTTTTTCAAAGACCTTTTTTTCCTCCCTGGGTTCTCTGGGAGATGAATCTTTAATTCCTGGAGACTCCAGGACAATCTTGCAGGTTTGGCAGCCCCTTTTGACCTGGAATCATTCCTGTAAACAATGATATGAGATTTTTTTCTAACTGCATTTCAGCCCCATCAGGTTGAGGAATTTTACTGAACAATTTTATAAAAAACTTTTCCCAAATAATGTGCAAAAATATCTTTTCAACCCTTTTCAACAGTTTTGTAAAAAATGTGAACTGTATTTTATAAGCAAGAAGATATAAGTCCCAGGCACTGGAACATCCCAGTGAGCTGCCGGAGAAGCTGGTTCACTCCGGATTCTGTCCCAATGGCTCGGATTCCCACTGGGGAATTCTCTCCATTTTTCTGTGAGAAACGTTTATCTTCACAACTCATTAAAGCTTTTAACTTTCTGATATTGAGTGTTGTTAAGTGTATTGTATGCTGTTATCACAGTGGCAAACTGGTAATGTCACTGGGCCAGAGAACCAGGCCAATCCTCTGAGGACACAGGTTCAAATCCCACCACAGCAGCTAAATTTGGTTAATTGGGAAATGAAAAACTATGGTGACCATGAAACTACCATTCATTGTTGTAAAAACCCATCTGGTTCATTAATGCCCTTTAGGGAAGGAAATCTGCCATCCTTACCTGGTCTGGCCTACATGTGACTCCAGACCCACAGCAATGTGTCTGATTTGGACAGACCACCTGACATTGACCTGGGCAACAGCCCAGTCAACCCTGTAAAATCCTCCTTATTAGTACCTGGGTGCTTGTGGAAAATTTGAGAGAGGGGTCCCACAGACTAGTTAAGTAACAGCTTGGCAGTCATCCTCATCAAATGATATGTTACAACCAATCTCCCAGTCTCCTCTATCATCACCATCCCTGGGTGTGCCCTGTCCCACCAGCAGGACAGACCCAGCAGAGGTGGTGGCACGGTGGTATATAGTCGGGAAGGAGTTGCCCTGGGAGTCCTCAACATCAACTCCAGACCCCATGAAGTCTCATGGCATCAGGTCAAACATGGGCAAGGAAACCCCCTACTGATGACCACGTACCGCCCTCCCTCAGCTGATGAATCAGTGCCCCTCCATGTTGAACATCACCTGGAGGAAGCACTGAGGGTGGCAGGGTACAGAATGTACTCTGGGTGGGGGACTTCAATGTCTATCACCAAGAGTGGCTCGGTAGCACCACTACTGACTGAGTCCTGAAGGACATACCTGCCAGACTGGGTGTGCAGCAACTGGTGAGGGAACCAACAGGAGGATTCAATAACCTACCTGTTGCCAATGCATCTGTCCATGACAGTATTGGTAAGAGTGACCACCGCGCAGTCGTTGTGGAGACAAAGTCCCTTCTTCACATTGAGGCTACAGTCAATCATGTTGTGTGCCAGTAACCCTGTCTTAAATGGAATAGATTCAGAGCAAATCTAACAGCTCAAAACTAGGCATCCATGAGGTACTGTGGGCCATCAGCATCAGCAGTGTTGTATTCAGCCACAACCTGTAACCTCTGGCTGCAGCGTATCCCCCACCCCACTGTTACCGGCAACACAGGATCAACCCTGGTTCAATGAGAAGTGCAGGAGAGCATGCCAGGAGCAGCACCAGCCATACCTAAAACTGAGGTGCATAAGTCTATACGCATGCGAAAAAGCAGAGTCAGCATGCGTTAAAGTGCTTCCGCAGCCACTGAATGTGGCTTTGTAGTCCTGCTCTGTCCAGTCATAAATGGTGGTTATCAATTAACTGATTCATCGGAGGAGAGGACTCCAAAAACATCCCCGTCCATATCGATGGGGTGGCCCAGAATGCCGGGTAAATGTCAAAGCTGAAGCATTTGCAACCATCTTCAACCAGAGGTGCCAAGCAGATGATCCATCTCGGTCTCTTCCTGAGCTCTCCATCTTCACAGATACCAGCTTTCAGCTAATTTGATTAACTCCGTGTGAAAAATTGTCCAGTTATGTCCTGTCCACAAAATGCAGGATAAATCCAACCCAGCCAATAACTGCCCCATCTCAGTCAGAGCAAGGTGATTGATGATGTCATCAACTGTGCTATCAAGCAGCACTTAGTCAGCAATAACCAGCTCAGTAACGCTCAGTTTGGGTTCTGCCAGGACCATTCAGCTCCTGACCTCATTACAGCCTTAGCCCAAACATGGATAAAAGAGCTGAATTCTAGAGGTGAGGTGAGAGTGACTGCCCCCGACATCAAGACAACATTTGACCAAGTGTGACATCACTGAACCCTAGCAAAACTGGAGTCAACGGGAAACGGGCAAAACTGGCTGGAGCCATACCTCACGCAAAGGAAGTGGGTTGTGTTTGTTGGAGGCCAATCATCTCAGTCCCCAAGATACCTCAGGATAGTGTCAACTCTCTTCAGCTGCTTCATCAATGACTGTCCCTCCACCATAGGTCAGAAGTGGGGATGACTTTCAAAAGACATTCAATAAAATGCCACACATGAGGTTAATATGCAAGATAAGGGCTCGTGGAGTTAGGGGATAATGGAGGATTGGTTAATGAATAGAAACAGAGAGTAGGCAGGCTAAGAATAATGAAGTGCCACAAGGGTCAGTGCTGGGTTCTCAGTGATTTACAATCCATATTAATGATTTAGATGAAGAGACAGAGAGTAAACAGTTTTGCTGATGATACAAAGCTGGGTGGGAAGGTAAGCTGTGAGGAGGACACAAAGAGGCTGCAAAGAGATGTAGACAGGTTAAGTGAGTGGGTAATAAGGTGGAGTATAATGTGGGGAAGTGTGAGGTTACTTACTTTGGTAGTAGGAATAGAAAAGCAAAATATGTTTTAAAATGTGTGAAACTTTTAAATGTTGATATTTCGAGAGATTTGGAGCCATTTGCACAAGGAGCACAGAAAGTTAGCATGCTGGTGAAGCAAGCAGTTAGCAAGGCACAAGGCATTTATTGCAGGGGGTTGGCGTACAGGGGCAGGGTTTTTAGGTTGGTGTATGGGCGCAATCGGCGGGTCTGGGAGGGATCAGGAAACAGACTGCCACCTGTGATCGGCCCCCAAACACAATTTCACGCTGGCTGGCCAATCAACGGCCCTGAAATGCTCAGCGCTGCTGGGGTGGGGGCAGGAGGAGGACAGGCGCTGGGGTAAGGGCGGGCGTGGGGGAGCGTGGAATGGAAGCTCCCAGGAGACAGGGAACTGCCTCAGGGAGCTGAAGAATTTAAAAACCATTAAATAAAGATTTTAAAATCCAGAAAAAAAATGCCCACGCGTCAGAATCAGTCACCTGAACATATAAATGATGAAAATTCTGTCCATACATTTTAATATATTTTTTATTTAACAACAGAAACAATATCCCGCCCTAAGTTGAGTTATCATCAAAACTGCAATGTCTGTCTGACAGATTCACCGTGAGGTTGGACAGACCACGAGAAATCAGGGACGATTGGAACTTCAATGGGCTTAATGGCTTTTTAACAATCGGCGGCTGTACTTCTGACTTCAGCGTGCGCCCGCTGACTGAAACATTACTCACTGTTTTAGGCTTGAGTGGGTCAGGCGCGCCCCCACACTCTGAGCTAAACACTCTGCCCCAGGAATCAGGAAGCCTTGCTGCAATTGTAAAGGGCTTTGGTAGACCACACATGGTGGACTGTGCACAGTTTTGATCTCCAGGAAGTTGCTTTGGAAGAATACAGCAAAGGTTCACCAGATTGGGATGAGGTGGTTGTCTGGCGATGAGAGGCTGGGTAAGTTGGGCCTACACACTCAAGATGATCTCATTGAAACATACTAAATTCTGAAGGGGTTTGACAGAGCAGGCACTGAGACATTGGGTAGAATCACCCCTCCCACCGTCAGCGGGATTCACAGCAGACAGGGATAGAAGATTTGGAGGGATCCAAAAATCAGTTTCCTGACCTCGGGACATCAGGTTGGGATCTTTCCATTCCAGCATTCATGGCGTGCTGATGGTGTGCTGATGGCGTGTTGATGGCGGGTTGATGGCGTGCTGGTGGCATGTTGATGGCGGGTTGATGGTGTGCTGGTGGCATGTTGATGGCATGTTCATGGCGTGCTGATGGCGGGTTGATGGCATGTTCATGGCGTGCTGATGGCGTGCTGATGGGTTGATGGCGTGCTGGTGGCGTGTTCATGGCGTGCTGATGGGTTGATGGCGTGTTCATGGCGGGTTGATGGCGTGTTCATGGCGTGCTGGTGGCATGTTGATGGCATGCTGATGGCGGGTTGATGGCGTGTTCATGGTGTGCTGATGGTGTTCATGGCGTGCTGATGGCAGGTTCATGGCGGGTTGATGGCGTGCTGATGGCGTGTTCATGGCATGCTGATGGGTTGATGGCGTGTTCATGGCGGGTTGATGGCATGTTCATGGTGGGTTGATGGCGTGTTGATGGTGTGTTGATGGCGTGCTGATGGCGTGTTGATGGCGGGTTGGCTTTCCCGCAGAATCTCGGCAGGAACCCACTCTGCATCTCCTGAATGCTCAGTGAAACCCCAGCAGACCAGAATCATGCACCCCGCTCATTCCATTAGACAACTGCACTTGGCGAGGTAGAGTTTTAGGGCGCATACATTCCAGTCGAAGCTGGCTGCACCGGTGGAGCTGACCACACAGGTACAGTGTGCACGGAGACATGACAGCAGGGAGGTCCGGAGGAGGCAAAGATGGGAGGAGGCTGGATGAGGATGGGGCACCGCATGAGAAGAGAGGGCAGATGAGACAAAGGGAGAAATGTGGGTGGAGTGAGGGGGGTGGGTGGTGAGGAAGGCATTTAGGGGAGGGAGAGGGGGTTTGATTGGGACCAGAGTGTTTCAGAGGGAGGGGTTGGTCGAGTCAATGTTGGAATCCTGGGGAGAGAACCGAGGGTGACAATGAGAAGGGGAAGTGGTGTGGTGGGAGGGTCAGGGTCTGGGTATGACAGGTATAGTTTTCATCTGGGGGGGTCATTGAGGGGGACAAGGATGGTGGCAGGAATTGTGGGAGTGGGGATGAGTAAGGTGGGTATAGGATTGGTGACTGGGGTGGGCTCAGTGGGGAGGGAAGGCATGTCTGAGTTAACCTTGATAGGGTCCAGGTGATGGGGGAGGCTCAAGGGTTATTGAGGGGAGAGAGAAGGTGACATTGGGGGTATTTGATGGTGATGGGGGGAGGGGAGGGTAAGAGTGGTGGAGACAGCCTGATACACGGCCTGAGATAGAAGCAGCTCACCAGGATGGCAACACCCTCCTTGTCCAACTACAAAACATCAGGGTGGGGGCAGGGTCTTCTCTGGTGGGTGGAGCTGAAGGTCAGAACTGGACAAGCACGAATCATGTGGAGACTGTATGAGAGCTCTTTGCTTTGCAAATCCTCCCTGTCGGGTGAGGGGCACACAGCAGCCTGAGGCCTCTCATTACACTGAGATCCCAGCAAGGTGCAGAGCTGCCCTTCACTGTCATTTGACATCAGCTCGGGGTAGAGTTAGGGGAAAGGGGACAGTGGGGAAGGGAGGGAGGAGGATGCCAATAAAGGGGAGGCAGGTGAATGGCAGCCAACTCATAAGTGTAAACCTCCACCCTCCCAGGGGCATGAACCCGCTTCATCTTTCTATTGTGACCAAGGTCTCTGCGGAGAGTCTCGAGGGCAGTGGAGGCAAGTGGAGTGGGATGAGTGGGGGGGCGTCTCGCACACAGCACTCACCTCTCTTGTCAAAGAGCGATGTCATATACTAGGGGAAGGAAGATCCTGGGATCTCCCCTCTGGAAGGGGTGGAGTGCATTCACCATTAAAACAACTAGAAGCAAGAATGAGTCCAGGAGTCTTCCAGCCAGTGTACAATAGCAAAAAACTAAATACAATAATTGTACACCCGTGCCACCAGTGTTAATTCAAAACGTCTTAATTTTCCTAACTCTACACTACACGTAGGCTTATCCTTGACATCCACAGCAGAGCTGGAGGCAGCTGCTGACTGCTATGCCCTGTTGTCTCTGAAGACTTCCACAGGTCTTTGGGCTCTGGCCTGCTTTGGGTCTCTTGCTCGGGGGCAGGTCCACCCTTCTCGGCCTGAGCAACTGGAGCTGATGTGGTCACAGCCAGAGGGTTTGGGAACGCCTGGACACCCTTGGAGTGTGCTGGGTGGATGCTCCCCAGGGCGTCCACCTGATGTTCCTCCTTTGGGTACCTGAGGGTTTCTCCCTGGCTCCTCGAGGAGAAGGGGCAGCTGGAGGGAGGTTGAAGTTCTCCGTCCCCTCTTGTGTAGCCACTGTAGAAGCTCACCCGTGGCTAGAGGGGCGAGTGCTGGCACATCTCCGAGACGCTGGTCGTTCTGTTGGACCAGGTTCTCCATGGCATCACCATCCTCCCCACAACGACTTCCACGCGCTCACATGTCAGAGTTAGTACATGAGAGATGGATGGACGGATTCCTCTGTCTCCCATGCCACTCTGCTGAGGGCCTCTGTCACCAGTGCCTGATGTTTCCCTGAGTCTCTGATATGCCAGCACCTTCTCCATGGCTGCTTCCAGAGGCTTGTTACCTGACTCAGACGTAGCAGGAGCCTCTTCCCCAGGAGTCCTCCCAGTGCCAGAGACCTTGGCTGTCACTGCCTCCTCCTGCTGTGGAGCGTGAGCTAGAGATATGACCCAACGAGGTGTGTGTCTCTGGGCTGGTGGATGGTGCAGCTGAACGCTGTGATGGCTCTAGAGGTGTGAAGTTGTCCTTGCCCTCCCCCAGAGTGTTCTGGGGGCTGGGGCTTACTTCAGGCTAGCCTTACCCCCTCCCTACTGGCACCTAGGATGGAGAGAGGAGAGAATGAGGGGCTCCCTGGACTGGATCAAGTCAATCAGCTTGATTTTGTGAGGTTGTTTGGATTATGTACACTTCCTCACTAGATGGTGGGGAGAGGCCGACCTCACTATGCACAGGCATAGTCTCCATCCTCACCTGCCAACTCAGCAGTTTGAAATGAGTGAGGGGCCTGAGCTTAGGTATTCCCCCCCTTCCCATCTTCTCTCCTTCCAGTTGTGAGCTGCCTTCTCCTGCATGAAGATAGATAGTTGGATTGTCAGCATGGATGATGAAAGAGTTGCTAATTATGTGGCTGATAACTGACCGAATGACTCCCCAAAACCCGACCACCATCTACAAGGCACAAGTCAGGAGTGTGGTGGAATACTCCCCACTTGTCTGGATGAGTGCAGCCCCCACAACACTCAAGAAGTTCGACACTGTCCAGGACAACAAAGGCTGTTTGACAAGCCAGTAGTGTGGACCATGTACAAGATGCACTTCAGCAAGTCAACAGCACCCCACGAGTTCTACCATCTAGAAGGACAAGAGCAACAGAGGCATGGGAACACCACTATCTGGAAGCTGCCCTGCACTCCACCCAAGGCTGTGCCTTCACTGTGTCTGGGTGAAACTCCTGAAGTTACCTCACTAACCGCACAGCACGTGGAGCAGGGGTTCAATAAGGCAGCAGGCCACCACCTTCTCAAGGGAACTTAGGCATGGGCAACAGAAACGCTGGCCTTGCCAATGATGCCCAGCTCTTCCAAGACAAAAACAAAACTGAGTAGTGATGTGGGTTGGCAGATAGAAAGTTCACTTGTCCTAGCGGCACAGAATAGATTATTGACCCATTCCCTAAAATAGTTAAAATAGTGTTCTAGTGGGGTCTGTGTCTATGTGTGTGTCTTAATTGGATTAAAGCCAGCTAGTTTGGATGCTTTGATGGACAGTAGTTCTGAGATGGTAATTAGATAAATGTAAGGAGGGTAGAAGGTAAAGTGTAAATTTGCATTTGTTAAAAAAAACCATTCAAGATGGCAGGTGAAATCTTACACCCGGCTAGAAGATGCCAAGCAAAGTGTTTATTTTTTTCAGCTTTCTAATAAATTGGTGGGATGAAAGGGTGTTATTGTTGGAAGAGGTAAAGTTAAAAGCTGAGTGATACAATGGAAAATTTACATTCAAAGAGAAAGATATGTTTAAAGGAGAAAGGAGATTGTGTGTAGGGTAGAGGAATTTTAAGATCTAACAAGTGTGAGAAGCCTCCATCTTGTAAGCCCCAAGTTTGTCTGCAAGGACCCAGAGCTGAACTAAACTCATTTTGAATGTGACTGTCCAGGGTGTGTTCTGCCAGCGTCTGCCAGGTGTGCTCTGCCAGGTGTGCTCTGCCAGGTGTGCTCTGCCAGCGTCTGCCAGGTGTGCTCTGCCAGCGTCTGCCAGGGTGTGCTCTGCCAGGTGTGCTCTGCCAGGTGTGTTCTGCCAGGTGTGCTCTGCCAGGTGTGCTCTGCTAGCTGTGCTTTGCCAGGTGTGCTCTGCCAGCGTCTGCCAGGTGTGCTCTGCCAGGTGTGCTCTGCCAGGTGTCTATGAGATTTACTGTTGCCTTACGGGGGGTGTAATTGAGAGTCAGATTAATTAGAAGATTTTTGTAGTTATTATAGTAGTAATTTTGTAGACCTATGTATGTGTTTACAATCTTTCTTGTATTAATAAATGTTTAATTTAGTTTTATAAAAACCTCTTGAGACTCGGTGGTCTTATTACTATTGAATTCAAAGCCTGTATCTGGAAACATACAAATTGCAAATAATGGGTCATGACAATTGTTTCAGATCTCCCTCTGGGATTTGAGCAACTCATCCTTTACCCTCGGCTGTGTCATAATATGTGGAAGAACCTAGAACTAGGGGTCACTGTTTAAAAATAAAGGTTGGCCCATTTAAAACAGAGATGAGGCGAATATTTTTCACTCAGAGGGCTTTTGGAACTCTCTTCCTGAAAAGGTGGTGGAAGCAGAGTCTTTGAATATTTTTAAGGCAGAGGTGGATAGATTATTGGGAAGCAAAGGGGTGATAGGTTATCAGCAGTAGGTGGAATGCAGATTTCAGGTTACTATCAGATTAGCCATGATCTTATTAAAGGAGCAGGCCTGTGGGGATGCGTTGCTCATCCACCCTGCAGCCCCCACTCTCATCCAAAAAATCTGAGAGAACCTCAAACCTGTTGAACAATTACAGAGGCTCACACTCCTGCACTCCTGCCCTCTGGGTCCCCTTACCTGCCTCAGGCACTATCCCACCCTCCTGTCCCTGGCCACTGACCCAATCAGAAGGCCCACAGTGTGGTCCCAAGATGTCATTTTTGCTTTGGAAAATTCACTCTTTGCCAAGTTTTTGACCAAGTTGGCTCTTTATAATCGATCAAACAATACATTCAAATGTTGTGAATCTTCTTCCCAAGTTTGGCAGAACACAACCAAATCATCATCCTATACAACACAGTTACATAATCCTTCAATGATCATGCCGGTTAATTTTGTAAAGTTGCTGGTGCTTTCTTCATTCTGAAAGGCAATGACTTTACATTGATAAAGTCTATCTCAGGTGACAAAACTTCATATTTCTTTGGCCATTTCGGTTAATGGAACTTGCCAATATCCCTTCAATAAGATAAAAACAAAAAAACTGCGGATGCTGGAAATCCAAAACAAAAACAGAATTACCTGGAAAAACTCAGCAGGTCTGGCAGCATCGGCGGAGAAGAAAAGAGTTGACGTTTCGAGTCCTCATGACCCTTCGACAGAACTTGAGTTCGAGTCCAAGAAAGAGTTGAAATATAAGCTGGTTTAAGGTGTGTGTGTGGGGGGTGGAGAGATAGAGAGAGAGAGAGAGAGAGAGAGAGGGGTGGAGTGGGGGTGATGTTGTAGAGACAAACAAGCAGTGATAGAAGCAGATCATCAAAAGATGTCAACAACAATAATACAAAAGAACACATAGGTGTTAAAGTTAAAGTTGGTGATATTATCTAAACAAATGTGCTAATTAAGAATGGATGGTAGGGCACTCAAGGTACAGCTCTAGTGGGGGTGGGGAGAGCATAAAAGATGTAAAAAATAAATAAATAAATATATTTTTTTCAATAAGTCAATTTTTCTAATGAAACTTGCTTGTCCAATCTTCACAATACAGTCTTCAAATTGTAGGATTGGATATGAATCTGCCTTTGTAACTGTATTAACTTTTCCAAGGTCTATATAAAATTGTTGTGGACCATCTGGTTTTCATACCATTACAATAGAATCTAATCATCTCCCCTTGACATGCCAATGGCATTACCATCACCAAATCTCCCACTATCAACATCCTGGAGGTTATCATTGACCAGAAACTGAACTGGACTAGCCATATAAATACTATGGCTACAAGAGCAGGTCAGAGGCTAGGAATCCTGCAGTGAGTAACTTACCTTCTGACTTCCCAAAGCCTGTCCACCATCTACAAGGCACAAGTCAGGAGTGTGATGGAATATTCTCCACTTGTCTGGATGAGTGCAGCTCCAACAACACTCAAGAAGCTTGACACCATCCAGGACAAAGCAGCCCACTTGATTAGCATCCTATCCACAAACATTCACTCCCTCCACCACTGAAACACAGTAGCAGCAGTGTGTACCATCTACAAGATGCACTGCAGGAATTCACCAAGGCTCCTTCGACAGCACCTTCCAAACCCACAACCTCTACCATCTAGAATGACAAGGGCAGCAGACACATGGGAACACCACCACCTGGAAGTTCCCCTCCAAGTCACTCACCATCCTGACTTGGAAATATATCACCGTTCCTTCACTGTCGCTGGGTCAAAATCCTGGAACTCCCTCCCTAACAGCACTGTGGGTGTACCTACACCACATGGTACAGCGGTTCAAGAAGGCAGCTCACCACCACCTTCTCAAGGGCAAATAGGGATGGGCAGTAAATGCTGGCCCAGCCAGTGACGCCCACATCCCATGAATGAATTTACAAAAAAGATTTAGAAATTTAAATGAAACAGAAAATGATGAATGTTGGATTCATAATTCTGTAGGGAACAATGTTGAGTTTAAGAAGTACAGGGAAAACTGAAAACAAAAATAAGAAGGGCAAAGAAATTGTGTGGGAATAGATTAGTGAGTAGCATAAATGCAAATTCCTTATATTAACATAGAAATAGTAAAGTGGCAGTCAAAGGAAAGGTGGGACTGATTAGAGACCAAAAATGGAACTATTCTTATGGAGGTAATGGGAATGGCTGAAGTATTAAATGAGTAATCGGTCTGCACTAGAGAAGACAATGCTGCTGATGTGGCAGTAAAAGGGTAGAAAAATTGGAAAGGATAAAAATATGTTACTTTGTAATACTTTGCAAACCTTCTAATCCTCCTTAGATATTGGGATGCTATCAGAGGTTTGCAAATTTTACACCCTATTCAGAAAGGTGACATGGATCAACCCAGTGATGACAGGCAGTCAATCTAACATCAGTGGCAAGGGGACTTTTACAAGGATTAAAACAGAAAGAAAGTTAATTTGAAAATTATTGGTTAACTAATGAAAGTCAGAACAGTTTGTTAAGTGCAAATCATGTTTGATTAACTTGACTGACTCAATTGATGAAGTGACAGATAGGGAAATCCATGTGGTGTATATGGTCTTTCGAAAGGTGTAGCCCTGCTGGCAACATTGAAGCCCCTGTGATGAAAGGAACGGCAGCTGTATGGGTTCAGTGTGTGCTTTTCTCAAACCACATTTAGGTCTGCAATATTCTAATATACATCAGCAATGCTAATAGTAACAGGAGGACATAGACAGCCTGGTGAAATAGGCAGACTGGTTGCAAGTACTGATTGAATTTTGCGACAGAGATCAGGGAAGTCCATACATCAGTGATGACTGTCATAGAAGATGACAAGGACCTTGAATTCCCAAGGGGATTCCGCCTGATTCCTGACTGAAGAGTGGTAGAATTCATGAAATAAAGAACCCAGTTATTTCCAACAACTCCCATGCTAGGGGTGGAACTTCCAGCTGCCCCTTAAGGCCAATAATTCCATGGGGAGTAGCTGAGGACTTCGTATTCAACACTCTTAATGTTGTAAAATCCCCTCCAAGTTTCGCTGGAGCACCAGCAAACAAAATATGACACCAAGCTGCATAGGGAGATGGTAACATGGTGACCAAAAAGGTTTGGTCAAAGAGTTAAGTTTCAAGAAGGGACTTAAAGGAGGACAGGGAGGTATGAGAGGGTTGGGAGTCGCTCTTTGGGTTGGGAGAAGATGAGTTTTAGTCTCGCTTCAAAACAGGGGTTACACAGGCTCTGCTTGCAGCTGCAGATAGTCAATTAGTTAACTGGCTTAAACAGGTTTTCAGAAGATAGATTCAGACAGCATAAAAACAAGTCATTGACAGTGCTGCTTTGGGCTGAGTTACAGTGCTGCAGCTGGAGTTTGGTGAGGGAGGAGGTTTGGTGAAGAGGGAAGGAGGGATCCTTTCATTTTATACCTTTCTTCAGTGAGAAGAGCAGAGACCTTGGCAAGTAGGACCTGGTAAGTATTTCTTCTGTTCTTAATACTCTCTAAACTAGAGGAAGTAAAGAGCATAATTTAAGGGTAAGTTATGGCAGGGCAGCTCGGCCAAGAGGAATGCTCCCCCTGTAGGAAGTCAGGGACACTTCAAGTGACAATGTGTACAGGAAGTGGCTCTAGCTGCAGCTACTTGAAATCTGCATTTCAGAGCTGGAGCTGTAGCTAGAGTCTCTGTGGAGCATCCACAAAGATGAGATCTTCGTGGATAGCATGTACAGTGAGGTGGTCACACAGCAAGTAAAGAGTGCACAGGCTGAAAGGCAATGGGTGACAACCAGGCAGAGTAAAAGAACTAGGCAGGTAGTGCAGGAGTCCCCTGGGCCCATCTCCCTCTCTAACAGATTTTCTGTTTTGGCTGCTGCTGGAGGTAATGGTTTCTCAGGAGAATGCAGCAAGAGCCAAGTCTGTGGTACCACAAGTGGCTCAGCTGCAAGGATGGTTGTGGCGGGGGGGGGGGGGTGGTGGGGGGTAGTATAGGAAAAAAGAGTGGGAGAGCAGCAGTGATAGGGGATTCTACTGTAAGTGGAAGAGATGGATGTTTCTGCGAACACAGACATGACTCCAGGATGGTATGTTGCCTCCTGGTGCCAGGGTCAAGGATGTCACTGAGCGGTTGAAGGTCATTCTGAAGGGGCAGGGGTGAACAGCCAGAGGTCGTGATCCATATCGGTATCAACGACATAGATAGAAATAGGGATGAGGTTCTGAAAGCAAAATATAGTGATTTAAGAAATCAATTAAAAAACAGAGCCTCAAATATAATAATCTCAGGATTACTCCCGGTGTCACATGCTCGTGAGATCGGGAATAGGAGAATAGACTGGATGAATGTGTGGCTGGAGAGATAGTGTAGAAGGGAGGTATTTAGATTCCTGAGGCAATGGGACTGATTCTGGGGAAGGAGGGACCTGTACAAGCTGGACAGGTTGCACCCCAGCAGGACCAGGGCCAATACCCTCATAGGGGATTTGCTGGTACTGTAGGGGAGGGTTCAAACTAGACTGCCAGGGGGATAGGATCCTGAGTGGGGAGACACAAGATAGGGAAACAAGGATAGTGAAAAACAGAGAAGCAGAAAGTAAAAGTGGAAGGTAGAGTGTGCTTGCACATGACCAGGGGAGAGACCTCATCCTGAATAAGACACAGCCAGAGTGAGTGTGGGTATTGGCAATTTGATGCACAGTGGGAATTCGGTGCAGAGGGGAAGAGGTGCTCTTTGTATTTTTTCTTTGCTATCCAACTTCTTAAATCTACAGAGAGTGGTCTTGCCCTGCTGCAGCAGTAGAGTCTACAAGGGAGACGAATGACTGGTGACTAGTGGGTAAGGTCGGGTAAGTACTTACTACTTTAATTGCTCATAGTTTAAGATCTTTTTGTGGTTTATAGTTTGTATATTCTGTAGTAACGAGGATCAGGAAAGAATGGCTCAACAGTAATGATTTAAAGGATTTGATTTAAAGGGATAAGTCATGGCAGAAGAGCTCAAAGCCGTGGTGTGCTCCTCATGTTCCATGTGGGAAGCCGGGAACATTTCCAGTGCCCGGGACCAGCATGTGTGCAGGAAGTGTGTCCAGCTGCAGCTCCTGGAAGCTCAGGTTTCAGAGCTGGAACGGCGGCTGGGGACATTGTGGAGCATCCACGAGTCTGAGAGCATGTTTAGAGAGGTGGTCACACTGCAGCTGAAGGGACTTGAGGAAGGAAGGGAATGGGTGACCACCGGGCAGTCCAAGAGAAACAGGCAGGGAGTTCAGGAGTCCCCTGGGGTCTCGCTCGCAAATCGGTATTCTGTTTTGGAGGCTGATGAGGGCGCTGGTTCCTCCAGGGAGTGCGGACAGAGCCAAGCTTCTGGCACCATAAGCAGCCTGTCTGTACAGGAGGGGAGGAAGGGAGGAAGAGCAATAGTAATGGGGATTCTCTAGACAGAGGAACAGATATGCGCTACTGTGGCCATCAACGTGACTCCAGGATGGTGTGTTACTTCCCTGGTGCCAGGGTCTGGGATGTCACTGAACTGCTGCAGGGCATCCTGAAGGGGGAGGGTGATAAGGCAGAGGTCATGGTACATGTTGGTAAGAAATAGGAGAATAGCGTAGATGAATATGTGGCTTAAGAGTTGGTGCAGGAGGGAGGGTTTTAGATTCCTGGATCACTGGGACCATTTTTGGGGAAGGTGGGACCTGTACAAGCGGGACGGTCTACATCTGAACCACAGCAGGACTAACATCCTTGCGGGCGGGTTTGCTAATGCTGTTGGGAGGAGTTTAATTTGGTGGGGGAGGGGTCACAGAATGTTAGCAGAATAGGGACACATCATTATACAGTAAAACAATCACGTCAGAGGGAGCACAGCTGCATTAAGTTTCAAGGCAGTTAGGCAAGGCTGGATGGCCTCTACTCGAATGCCAGGAATATTACAGGTAAAACAGATGAGTTAAGGGTGAGGATTTACACGTGGAATTGTGATATAGTAGCCATCACTGAGATGTGGTTGAGGGAAGGGCAGCTCAACATTCTGGGATATAGAATCTTCAGGCAAGTCAGGGGAGGGGGTAAAAGAGGAGGAGGCATTGCATTATTAGTTAAGGAGTCAGTTATTGCAGTAAAGAGAGATGATATCTTAGAGGGGACATTGAATGAAGCTTTGTGGGTAGAGCTTAGGAATAAAAAAGGGGCAGCCACATTATTAGGTATTTATTATAGACCCCCAGATAGTCAGCAGGAAACTGAGGAGCAAATATGTGCACAATTTGTGGAGGTGTGTAAAAACAATAACAATAGGGTAATTATATTAGTTGATTTCAACTTTCCCAACATTAATTGGGATAGACATAGTGTTAAGGGCTTGGATGGAGTGGATTTCTTGAAATGTGTACAGGAGAACTTTTTAGGTCAATATGTAGAGGGTCCAACAAGGGGTAAGGTGCATTGCTGGACCTAATTCTGGGGAATGAAGCTGGACAGGTGGCTGAGGTGGTGTTGGGGGAGCATTTTAGTGATAGTGACCACAACATGGTACAATTTAAGCTTGTTATGGACAAAGAAATAAACAAGTTACAAAAAAATGTTTTGGATTGGGGAGAGTGGATTTTAGTAAAATAAGGCAGGATCTGGCCAAGGTAGACTGGGCACAGCTACTTGTGGGAAAATCTACAGAAGAGCAGTGGGGGGAGTTCAAAAAGGAAATGGGGAGGGTACTGGCTCAAAATGTTCCCTCTAGGGTGATAGGAAGGGGTAACAAACCCAGGGAACCATGGATGACCAGAGATATTGAGGTTACGATGAGAAGGAAAAGAGAGGCTTTTAGCAGGTACAAGGGAAGCAAATCAGCAGAGGCATTAGTGGAGTACAGACAGTGCAGGGTGGAGCTTAAGAAAACGATTAGGAGAGCAAAGAGGGGATATGAGAAAGCTCTGGCTGGTAAAAGTAGGGAAAATCCCAAGATATTCTATAAGAATATCAATGGGAAGAGGATAACCAGGGAAAGAGTAGGGCCCATTAGGGACCAAGGAGGCAATCTATGGGTGGGGCCAGAGGACATCACTAGAGTGTTGAATGAATACTTCATGTCCATCTTCACCCAAGAGAATGAGGATGAAGGTATCAAACTCGGGGAGAGAGACAGCAAGGGTCTTGAGCAAATTGATATAGGGAATGACAAGGTATTGGAGGTGTTGGCAGGCTTAAAAGTGGACAAATCTCCAGGTCTGGATGATTTGTGTCCCAGACTGCTGAGGGAGGCAAGGGAGATGATCGCAGGGGCTCTGACCCAAATTTTTAATTCCTCTCTGGCCATGGGGGAGGTGCCAGAGGACTGGAGAACAGCTAATGTAGTTCCACTATTTAAGAAGGGTTGTAGAGATAAGCCAGGGAACTACAGACCAGTGAGTCTCACGTCAGTGGTAGGGAAACTATTGGAGAAATTTCTGAAGGAGAGAATCTATCTCCACTTGGAGAGGCAAGGTTTGATCAGGGATAGTCAGCATGGCTTTGTCAGAAGGAGGTCACACCTAACAAATTTGATTGAATTTTTTGAGGAGGTGACCAGGTGTGTAGATGAGGGTAGTGCAGTTGATGTAGTTTATATGGATTTCAGCAAAGCCTTTGACAAGGTCCCACATGGGAGACTTATAAAGAAGGTAAAGGCACATGGGATACAGGGTAATTTGATAAGGTGGATTCAAAATTGGCTTAGTTGTAGGAGACAGAGGGTGATGACAGAAGGATGCTTTAGTGACTGGAAGCCAGTGTCCAGTGGCGTACCACAGGGATCTGTGCTGGGTCCTCTATTGTTTGTCATTTATATAAATGACATAGATGACTATGTGGGGTTAGGATTAGTAAGTTTGTGGATGACACAAAGATTGGCCGGGTGGTTAACAGTGAGGCTGAGTGTCTTGGGCTACAGGAAGATATAGACGGGATGGTCAAATGGGCAGATAAGTGGCAGATGGAAGTTAACCCTGAAAAGTGTGAGGTGATACACTTTGGAAGGAGTAATTTGACAAGGAAGTATTCAATGAACGGCATGACACTAGGAAGTTCTGAGGAACAAAGGGACCTTGGTGCGTGTGTCCATAGATCTCTGAAGGCGGAGGGGTATGTTAGTGGGGTGGTGAAAAAGGCATATGGGACACTTGCTTTTATCAATTGAGGCATAGATTACAAAAGTAGGGAGATCATGTTGGAGTTGTATAGAACCTTGGTGAGGCCACAGCTGGAGTACTGTGTGCAGTTCTGGTCGCCACATTATAGGAAGGATGTGATTGCACTGGAGGGGGTGCAGAGGAGATTCACCAGGATGTTGCCTGGGATGAAACATTTAAGTTATGAAGAGAGGTTGGATAGACTTGGGTTGTTTTGGTTGGAGCAGAGAAGACTGAGGGGCGACCTGATCGAAGTGTACAAGATTATGAGGGGCATGAACAGGATGGATAGGGAGCAGCTGTTCCCCTTAGTTGAAGGTCAGTCACAAGGGGACATAAGTTCAAGGTGAGGGGCAGGAGGTTTAGGGGGGATGTGAGGAAAAACGTTTTTACCCAGAGGGTGATGATGGTCTGGAATGTGCTGCCTGGGAGGGTGGTGGAGGCGGGTTGCCTCACATCCTTTAAAAAGTACCTGGATGAGCACTTGGCACATCATAACATTCAAGGCTGTGGGCCAAGTGCTGGTAAATGGGGTTAGGTAGGTAGGTGCAGACTCGATGGGCCGAAGCGTCTGCACTGTGTGATTCTGTGGTTCTGCGATGGAGCAAACAAGTGCTTGCAGCAAATAGGGCCATAGTGCAAAAAAATGTGTAAAAATGTTAAAAAGACAAATCTAAAGACAATGTATCTGAAAGCACGGAGCACTTGCAATAAGGTAGGTGAATTAACAGGACAAACGATGTAAACTGGTATGATATGATTACAATTACAGAAAGATGACTGTAGGGTGACGAAGGCTACTCAATATTTAGGAAGGACATGTAAAAAGGAAAAGCAGGTTGGGTGGTGTTGTTAGTTAGGGATGAAATCAGTGCAATAGTGAGAGAAGATATTGGCTCAGTAAATCTCGATGTGAAATCAGCCTGGGCATAACTAAGAAGCAAAAAAGGGGTGGAAAACATTAGTGGGAGCTGTCTATAGGTATCCAAACAGCGGTAGTAAGGTAAGGGAAGGCATTAAACAGAAAATGAGAGATGCATGTAATAAGGGTGCTGTAGTATTCATGGGTGACTTTCATCTACATTTAGACTGGACAAACCAAATTAGCAATAATACAGTGCTGGATATATTCCTGGTGTGCATATGAGATGGTTTTTTTTAAGACCAGTATGTTGAGGAAGCAACTAGGAAACAGACTATCTTAGATTTGGTTTTGTGCAGTGATACGGGGTTAATAATCTTGTTGTGTGGAGCCCTTTAGGGAACAGTGGCTTAACATGATCAAGTTCTTCTTTAGGATGGAACCGATCTGAAACTAGGGTCCTAAATCTAAACAAAGGAAACTACAAAGGTATGAGATGTGAGTTGGCTAAGACAGATGGCGGTTAGACAATGGCTAATTAAGGAATGAATGTATGCATTACAACACTTATACGTTCCTTCCTTTCCCTGATGGGCAAAAGCACAACATGAAAAGTGGCCCAACAGTGGCTAACAAAAGAAATTAAGGATAATATTGTATCCAAAGAGGAGTCACATAAAGCTGCTAGAAAAAGGAGCAAGCCTGAGGATTGGGAACAGTTTAGATTTTAGCAAAGGAGGAGCAAGAGATTGATTCAGAGGGGAAAAACAGAGTGAGAGTGAACTTGTAAGGAACATAAAAGCGGACTGTAAAAGCTTCTACAAGTATGTAAAAAGAAAAAGATTGATGAAGACAAATGTAGGTCCCTTACAGTCCTAAACAGGAAAGTTTATAACAGAGAACAAGGAAATGGCAGAGCAATTAAACAACTACTTCAGTTCTGTCTTCACGGAGGAAGACACAAATAACTTCCCAGAAATACTCGGGAACCAAGTGTCTAGTGAGAAGGAAGAATCAAAGGAAATTAGTATTACTAAAAAAATAGTGCTGGAGAAATTAATGGGACTGAAAGCTGATAAAGTCCCAGGACCCGATAACCTACAGCCCAGGGTATCAAAGGTCATGGATATAGTGGATGTGTTGGTTGTCATCTTCCAAAATTCTTTAGATGCTGGAACAGTCCTGGCAATTGGAGAGTGACAAATGTAACCCCACTATTTAAAAAAGGAGGGAGTGTGAAAACAACGAATTACAGACCAGTTAGCCTAACATCAGTAGTAGAGAAAATGCTAGAGTCTATGATAAAGGATGTGATAACAGGATACTTAGAAAATATCATGGGGATTAGGTAAAGTTAACATGGATTTATGAAAATGAAATCATGTTTGACAAACCTATTGGAGTTTTTTGGGGAGGTAACTATCAGAATAGATAAGGGGGAATCAGTGGATATGGATTTTCAGGAAGCTTTTGATAAAGTCCCACATAAGGGTTTAGTGTGTAAAATTAAAGCACATGGGATTGAGAATTGGTTAGCAGACAGGAAACAGAGAGTAGGAATAAATGGCTTTCTTTCAGAGTGGCAGGCGGTGACTAGTGGGGTCAGTGTTTGGGCCCCAGCTATTCACAATATATATCAATGACTTGGATGAGGGAACCAAATGTAATATTTCCAAGTTTGCTGACAACATGAAACTTGGTGGGAATGTGAGTGGTGAGGAGGGTTAAGAGGCTTCAAGGTGATTTAGACAGGTTGAGTGAGTGGGCAAATACATGGCAGATGCCGTATAACATGGATAAGTGTGAAGTTATTCACTTCAGTAGGAGAAACAGAATGGCAGAGTATTATTTAAATGGTGATAGATTGGGAAATGTTGATGTACAAAGGGACCTGGGTGTCCTTGTACACCAGTCACTGAAAGCAAGCATGCAGGTGCAGCAAGCAGTTAAGAAGCAAATGGTATGTTGGCCTTCATTGCGAGAGGACTTGAGTACAGGAGCAAGGATGTCTTACTGCAGCTGTACAGGGCCTTGGTGAGACCACACCTGGAGTAGTGTGTGCAGTTTTGGTCTCCTTACCTAAGAAAGGGTATACTTGCCATAGGGGGAGTGCAGAAAAGGTTCACCAGACTGATTCCTGGGATGACAGCATCAGCAGAGATTGGACTGACTAGGCCTGTATTCACTGGAGTTTAGAATAATGAGGGGATCTCATTGAAACATATAAAATTCTGACAGGGATGGACAGACTGAATGCAGGGATGATGTTTCCTCTGGCTGGTGGGGGTGGGGGTGTGTGTCTAGAACAAGGGGTCACTGTCTCAGGATACGGGGTAGATTATTTTGGGCTGAGATGAGGAGAAACTTCTACACTCAGAGGGTGGAGAATCTGTGGAATTCTCTACCACAGAGGTTGTGGAGGCCAAGTCACTGGATATATTTAAGAAGGAAATAGATAGATTCCTAGATTCTAAAGGCATCAAGGGGTATTGGGGGAGGGCAGGAGTATGGTGTTGAGATAGAGGATCAGGTATGATCATACTGAATGGCAGAGCAGGCTCAAGGGCTGAATGGCCTACTCCTGCTCCTATTTTCTACGTTTCTAAACTTTGGACCCCAGCAGCTAAGGACACATTGACCAGGGGTGGGATGATTAAAATCAGGAACGCACATGAGGAAAAGAAAAAGAACGTCAATATCTTGGAGGGTTGTGGGGCTGGAGGTGATTATAGGGAGGTGCTGAGGCCATGGAGGGACTGACCACAAGGATAAGAATTTTAATAGTGAGGCATTACTGGACCAGGAACTGATGTGGGTCAATAAGCACAGGTCTAATAGGTGAATGGGCCTTGGTGTAGGTTAAGACATGGGCAACAGAGTTTGGAAATTAAAAGCAAAATACAGATGCTGGAAACCTGAAATAAAAACAGAAAATGTTGGAAAAACTCAGCCTGTCTGGCAACATCTGAGGAGAGAGAAACAGAGTTAACGTTTCGAGGATTGGGTGCAGAACTGAAGAGAAGTGGAAATGTGATGGATTTTATCCTGTTTAAGAGGGGGTGGAGCAGCTGGAATGAAGGATTGGTGACAGCTGAGGAGAGATTGACAAAGAGTTTGGAAATTGCCACCTCTTTGCTTTTAAATTGGATGCAGTGTAATCCTGGAGGATTTGCCAAGAACAACCATACATGCAAACGTCCGGACGGACACAACTGATGAGGGAGGGGACACTGCACTCCAAGACCTGAATATTGATGAGCTATTAGTCTTGGCATTAGGACTTTTATTTACCATGGCTCTGACCCCACCCCTTCCCCTACTACACCAATCTCTGCTGAGTCTATAACTCCTTCTAGACACTGGCCCTGGAATTCTGAGGTATGGGTGCAGGATCTATGGGGGTTGAGTTGGGGGTCTCAGTATATGGGGGTTAGGGTCTCTTTAACAGGGTAAATTCCAACAGATTCAACATTGGGCCCATTAGAAGTTGATTTGCCTGTGGACATGTCTGTTACACTCCAATGGAGATGAGGAGAACACCTCAATTGGACCCTTCGCAATCCTTGATGGCAGGGCCTGTGAGTTGTTACTGTCCAGTGTTGCTCACACAGTGGGGGAAGGCTCCAATATTCCTAAACCAATTTGCAATACATTGGCAGAAGCTGGAAGATTTATTCCTATTTGATCCTGAAGAAGCTGGTGCATTCGGACTGAATCCTGATTCTATCTAGGGTGTTTGCACAAAAGACACTGATGTCACTGGTTTGAAAGCAGCTGTAGAGTTTCACACGTGTACAGGACTTGGTTCTAGTCATTAGACTTGGGGGGCAAGGGTTCTACCATCTAGAAGGTCAAGGGCAGCAGACACATGGGAACACCACCACCTGGAAGTTCCCCTCCAAGTCACCCCCCATCCTGACTTGGAAATATATCACCGTTCCTTCACTATCACAGGGTCAAAATCCTGGAACTCCCTCCCTAACAGCACTGTGGGTGTACCTACACCACATGGACTGCAGCGGTTCAAGAAGGCAGCTCACCACCACCTTCTCAAGGGCAATTAGGGATGGGCAATAAATTCTGGCCCAGCCAGCGACATCCACATCCCATGACAGAATTAAAACAAAACCATTACAGCACAAAGGAGGCCATTCAGCTCATCAGGCCTATGCCAGCTCTCTATAGAGCACTCCAGCCAGTCCCATTCCCCCGTTCTAGCCTTGTATCTTTATTTCCCATTTATGTGAATTATTCAGAAAGGTCAGATTTTTATTAGGTCTTGTGCAGCAGAGGCTTTGTTCAAATTTAACCTGAAAAGCACACAACATTGAATTCTGGCCATGGTTGCTTAGTGGTATGTCACTGGACTTGTCAGAATATGTGTGTTCCCATCCCGCTGTAGCACTGTACCACTGACTGCAGTTAAAGACTTGGTAAAAGTGGCCATGAAGCTGTTGGAGTATTTATGAAAATCTAATTGGTTTCACTAATGTCCTTTAAGAATTAAACGCTGCTGCCCTTATAAAGAAATGTGATCTGCGGGCCAGATGGTGAGAATTAATTGCCTTCTAAATTGGCCATATGGCTGCATCAAACTTGTTTGAACAGAGCGATTAAAGATGGGCAATAAACGCCAGTCTTGGCAGTGATGCCCACATGGCCAGAATGAACTGGAATCTTTTCAATGAGTGAAAAATGTAAGAACTTTGCAGTGACAATTTTTGCCTCAGATTGGATTGTGAAGAGTCTGATTTTATTAGTTAGACGCTGTGGATACATAAGAGTGAAACACTGTAAATGCTCACTTTAACCAACAGCAATATACAATCACATTCATTGCAATCAATGAAATTACAGGCTCTACACCCCAAGGGTTGTAGTCATTGGAAATCAGTCATTAGGCCAGACCATCCTCCTGCTGGCTCTGCTCAGTGCTGCTTCCTCCGGAATGAGCAGCCTAGGGAAAACACAAAACACACTCATTACAAAATACTGCTGGAGACCAGTTGGGCTGAATGGTCTGTTTCTGTTCTGTAAAATATGTAACTGTTTTATGAAACCTGATGACACTTTCATCGCACAAAACACACTAGTTGGATTCAGTCGAACTTTTGCTCGATTTGATGTCACTATTTGCAGAATACCACAACAGCTTCCCCTCACAGGTGGAAGTTGGCAGATGTCAAGGGGTATGGGGAGATTGTGGGGGTATGGGGAGATTGTGGGGGTATGGGGAGACAGTGGGGGTACGGGGAGATTGTGGGGGTATGGGGAGACAGTGGGGGTACGGGGAGATTGTGGGGGTATGGGGAGACAGTGGGGGTACGGGGAGACTGTGGGGGTATGGGGAGACAGTGGGAGTATGGGGAGACAGTGGGAGTACGGGGAGACAGTGGGAATATGGGGAGACAGTGGGAGTATGGGGAGACTGTGGGGGTATGGGGAGACTGTGGGGGTATGGGGAGACAGTGGGAGTATGGGGAGACTGTGGGGGTATGGGGAGACTGTGGGGGTATGGGGAGACTGTGGGGGTATGGGGAGACAGTGGGGGTATGGGGAGACAGTGGGAGTATGGGGAGACTGTGGGGGTATGGGGAGACTGTGAGGGTATGGGGAGACTGTGGGGGTATGGGGAGACAGTGGGGGTTCGGGAAGACAGTGGGGGTATGGGGAGATTGTGGGGGTATGGGGAGACAGTGGGGGTACGGGGAGATTGTGGGGGTATGGGGAGACAGTGGGGGTACGGGGAGATTGTGGGGGTATGGGGAGACAGTGGGGGTACGGGGAGACTGTGGGGGTATGGGGAGACAGTGGGAGTATGGGGAGACAGTGGGAGTACGGGGAGACAGTGGGAATATGGGGAGACAGTGGGAGTATGGGGAGACTGTGGGGGTATGGGGAGACAGTGGGAGTATGGGGAGACTGTGGGGGTATGGGGAGACTGTGGGGGTATGGGGAGACAGTGGGGGTATGGGGAGACAGTGGGAGTATGGGGAGACTGTGGGGGTATGGGGAGACTGTGAGGGTATGGGGAGACTGTGGGGGTATGGGGAGACAGTGGGGGTTCAGGAAGACAGTGGGGGTATGGGGAGACTGGGGGGGTATGGGGAGACAGTGGGGGTATGGGGAGACAGTGGGAGTATGGGGAGACAGTGGGAGTATGGGGAGACAGTGGGGGTATGGGGAGACTGTGGGGGTATGGGGAGACTGTGGGGGTATGGGGAGACAGTGGGGGTTCAGGAAGACAGTGGGGGTATGGGGAGACTGGGGGGGTATGGGGAGACAGTGGGGGTATGGGGAGACAGTGGGAGTATGGGGAGACAGTGGGAGTATGGGGAGACAGTGGGGGTACGGGGAGACAGTGGGGGTTCAGGAAGACAGTGGGGGTATGGGGAGACTGTGGGGGTATGGGGAGACAGTGGGGGTACGGGGAGACAGTGGGGGTACGGGGAGACAGTGGGTATGGGGAGACTGTGGGGGTACAGGAAGACAGTGGGGATATGGGGAGACAGTGGGGGTACGGGGAGACAGTGGGGGTATGGGGAGACTGTGGGGGTATGGGGAGACTGTGCGGGTATGGGGAGACAGTGGGGGTATGGGGAGACTGGGGGGGTATGGGGAGACTGGGGGGGTATGGGGAGACAGTGGGAGTATGGGGAGACTGTGGGGGTATGGGGAGACAGTGGGGGTATGGGGAGACTGGGGGGGTATGGGGAGACAGTGGGGGTATGGGGAGACAGTGGGGGTATGGGGAGACATTGGGGGTATGGGGAGACAGTGGGAGTATGGGGAGACTGTGGGGGTATGGGGAGACAGTGGGGGTATGGGGAGACTGGGGGGGTATGGGGAGACTGGGGGGGTATGGGGAGACTGGGGGGGTATGGGGAGACAGTGGGGGTACGGGGAGACAGTGGGGGTATGGGGAGACAGTGGGGGTATGGGGAGACAGTGGGGGTATGGGGAGACAGTGGGTATGGGGAGACAGTGGGGGTATGGGGAGACTGTGGAGGTATGGGGAGACTGTGGGGGTATGGGGAGACAGTGGGGGTATGGGGAGACAGTGGGGGTACGGGGAGACAGTGGGGGTATGGGGAGACAGTGGGGGTACGGGGAGACTGTGGGGGTACGGGGAGACTGTGGGGGTATGGGGAGACAGTGGGGGTATGGGGAGACAGTGGGGGTACGGCGTTCAGAAAGAGGGTCAGCCACGATCCTATTGAAAGGTGGAATAGGCTCATGTAGGATGGGAATCCCCTCCAACTGGGACGTTTATGGAACATAATTTCAAACGCATGTACATCATGGCTTCATGATTGCAACTATAAATTATAACAAAGCGAAGCTGCAGTCAGCAATCCAGGGCTGGGCAGCAAGGGGTTAATTTGGACATTTAGTAAAAATACAGTGACTCATCCAAAGGATGTGGACATTGACTAATACAATCAAGAAGTTGGATTATCCAATAAAAAGGCACAAAGGGCCATCAATACAAGACAAACAAGGTCACACCAGGGGACACGTTATTAACATTTGTAAATTCCATGTTTTTAATTTTCAAAATTCTTCAGCTCTGAGACAACTGTGTGCCTCAGGGAGCTTTCCCTGTGTGGGCCGGTGGGTATGTTCACACTTCCGCACTGGTGATCCCCCCGCCCCTACCCCGGCAGTGCTGCAGCACGCCTCCCACACAGTGAAATACAAATGGGGGCCCGATTGCAGTCAGCGGTCGGCTTGGCAACCACTTCCGGGCCTGCCCACCATGCCCCACCCACCCACTGGCCACGCCCACCCCACCCGACGGCCCCACCCACCCATCTGCCCCGCCCACCCACCGACCATGCCCACCCAACGGCCCCGCCCATCCACCTGCCCTGCCCACCCGCCGGCCACACTCACCTGACGGCCACACCCACCCGTCGACCACGCCCACCTGACGGCCACACCCACCCAACGAGGGCAAAATTCTGCCCATGGTATTTTGTTGCCAATATTTTGTAAGTTTCAGCCGTGTCTTGGTGATATTGGGCTGAGGGTTTTAGGACAAGAGGTGGTGATTTGCTTGTGTTTGTGTCCGGTACAGGGAACAGGTTGCTTTAAATGTTGGGGTTTTGGGTGATTCAATAAAGCGATTGTGAACAATCAGAAGAAACTTGTCTTGCTGGTTATTCTGTTCAAGCCAAAAGCATGTAAATCTGGTGTGGGGAGTGTCTCTGAGGGAAAAGGGGAACCCCTACACTTGAAGGGCTGAATGACCTGCTCCCGCTCCTATTTCCGAGGTTTGTGTGTTGAGCTATTAGTCTTAGCATTAGGACTTTTATTTACCATGGCTCTGACCCCACCCCTTCCCCTACTACACCAATCTCTGCTGAGTCTATAACTCCTTCTAGACACTGGCCCTGGAATTCTGAGGTATGGGTGCAGGATCTATGGGGGTTGAGTTGGGGGTCTCAGTATATGGGGGTTAGGGTCTCTTTAACAGGGTAAATTCCAACAGATTCAACATTGGGCCCATTAGAAGTTGATTTGCCTGTGGACATGTCTGTTACACTCCAATGGAGATGAGGAGAACACCTCAATTGGACCCTTCGCAATCCTTGATGGCAGGGCCTGTGAGTTGTTCCTGTCCAGTGTTGCTCACACAGTGGGGGAAGGCTCCAATATTCCTAAACCAATTTGCAATGCATTGGCAGAAGCTGGAAGATTTATCCCTATTTGATCCTGAAGAAGCTGGTGCATTCGGACTGAATCCTGATTCTATCTATCAGCACGCAGACAGACTGTTTCATCCCGAGAACCAAGCTGTGAGGATCAGTCATTGCTCAGTGACAGCATTCATACAAGCAGGATTCCTGACAATTCCGATCTCTGGGACCTACACATTCCTTCCTAACCCCATCAGGAAATGACACTGCACCAGCTCAAATAAATTAAATAGTCCAACCCTTGCTAGGTAATTTCAGAGGGAAGTTCAAAGTTAAGTGTCACCCACATTGCAGTGGGTCTGGAGTCACATGTAGGCCAGACCAGGTAAGGACAGCAGATTTCCTTCCCTAAAGGGCATTAGTGACCCAGATGGGTTTTTACAACAATCACTGATGGCTTCATGGTCACTGTTACTGAGACTAGCTTTCAATTCCAGATTTTTAATTAATTGAATTCAAATTCTACCAGCTGCTGTGGTGGGATTTGAACCCATATCCTCAGAGCATTAGCCTGGGCCCCTGATTTACTCGTCCAGTGACATTACCACTACGACCGCTTGAGCATCTCTGATTTCAATTAATCCATCATTGGTGGCTGTGCCTTCAGGTTCTGAGGCCTTATCCCCTCCCTCCCCTCACCCTCTCCCCCTCCCCCTCCCCCCAACACCCTCCCTCCTCTCACCCTCTCCCCCTCCCTCCCCTCACCCCATCCCTCCCCACATCCTCACCCTCTCCCCCCTCCCCCTCCCTCCCCCTCACCCTCACCACCTCCCTCCCCTCAACCCCTCCCTCCCCTCACTCCCTCCTTCCCCACATCCTCACCCTCTCCCCCTCCCCTCACCCCCTCCCCTCACCCTCTCCCCCTCCCTCCCTCCCCTCACCCTAACCCTCACCCCCTCCCTCCCCTCAACCTCTCCCCCTCCCTCCCCTCACCCTCTCCCCCCCTCCCTCCCCTCACCCTCTCCCCCTCCCCTCCCCTTACCCTCTCCCCCCTCCCTCCCCTCACCCCCTCCCTCCCCTCACCCTCACCTCCTTCCTTCTTTCACCCTCTCTCTCTCCTTCCCTTCATCCCCTTCCTCCCCTCACTCTCTCCCTCCCCTCACCTTCTCCCTCTCCTTCCCCTCACCCTTAGGGACTTGCCTCCACAAACCTCTCTACCTCTCTCCCTGCCTTAAAAGGCATTCTTTAAAACCTTTGACTAAGGTTTTGGCCATCTGTCTTAATATGTGACTCAGAGTCAAACTTTTTCTGATAGAACAGAACCATAGAATCATTACAGCACAGAAGATGGCCATTCAGCCCACTGTGTCTGCACTGGCTCTCCCTAAGAGCAGTTCACGTGCTGCCGGTCCCGCCTCCCTCTCCCCACATCCCTCCTGTTCAGGTATTTGGAAAACGGAGAAAAGATTTACGGCACAGAGGAAGGCCACTCTGCCCATTGTATCTGTGCTAGCTGAAAATGGGCCACTCAGCCTAATCCCATTTTCCAGTACTTGGTCCGTAGCCCTGAAGGTTATGGGGCATCAGGTGCATATCCAGACACCTTTTAAATGAGTTGAGGGTTTCTGCCCCTGCCATCCTTTTACACTCCCTGGGAGGTTTTTACTATATTAAAGGGCCTAAATGAATGCAAGTTGTTATTTTCTGGTCCACCCAAAACCATAAGCAACTTTCACTGTGACAAAGAGCAGCATCTATGGTAGAAAGCGACCTGTCCCAAACATTCCCCAGCTACCTTCTGTGAGTCTGGCCTTGCCCCCAGTGGGCTGGCACAGAACAGTGGAGCAGCCGACACACAACACGACAGTCTGGGCATGGCTAAACACCGTTGTGATCTTGTAGCAGCCTGAAAGAAGAAACACACAAAGGTTGTCACCGTTTTATTGATAAAGGACGACAGACACTTCTTCCAGATGTTAGCGATTCCCATTTGCACACTATTTACACGTTAGCCATGTCACAAGCGGGTAGCGCTCTCATTGCTAAATCAGAGGGTTGTGGTTCAAGTCCCACTCCAGACACTTGTGCACAAAATCTAGGCTGGCACTCATGTGCGGCACTGAGGGAGTGCCACCCTGTGGGGAGATATTAAACTGAGGTCTCAAGTAAGGATATAAAGGATTCCAAGGCACTATTTAAAAGAAGAGTAGGGTAGTTCTCTCTCTGATGTTCTGGTCGATATTTATCTCTCACCCAACATCGCTAAAAACAGGTGCACTGATCACTATCACACTGCTGTTTGGGAGCTTGCTGTGCACAAATTAGCTGCTGCATTTCCTATACTAAAACAGTGACTACACTTTATTGGCTGCAAAGTGCTTGGGGATGTCCTGAGGTTGTGAGAGGTGTTCCAGAAATGCAAGTCTTGCTTTTGCATGCTGACTGGAGTTTATTTGTTGAGAGTGCCTATTTTTTTTTTTAAATGGATTTGCTTACTGGAGTGGGAAAAACTGGAAAGTTGAAGTATGGATTTATTTGATACCAAATTTCCTTATTGGATAAATGATGTCAGATTCCGAATGAATCCAGTGACTATTTAAGAAGTGAATCCTGCAAACTCTGAAGCTCAAAACTGGTCCAGAATTCAGTTGCGTCAATGGCTTGAACCCATTTGGGAAGTAATGAAAAAAAGTGACAGATGGATTCTGTGCTTGAATCGAACACTCTGATGAAAAAGACTGCTGCGTGCACATCCCATTATCAGCTAACCTCTTTTCAGTTACTTTTGTTGCTATGTGGATTTTGGTTAAAACATCTCACGTTAAAGAATGTTATGTGGGTTTCCAAAGATTGTGTTGATGCTGAACAACCTACAGAGCTAACTTGGAAACGTGGATTTCTGCTTAAAGGAGCTTTTACTCCATTAGTGCTTTGAATAACTCTTCCACTTATTAAACCAAAACAGAATTACCTGGAAAAACTCAGCAGATCTGGCAGCATCGGCGGAGAAGAAAAGAGTTGACGTTTCGAGTCCTCATGACCCTTGGAAGGGTCATGAGGACTTGAAACGTCAACTCTTTTCTTCTCCGCCGATGCTGCCAGACCTGCTGAGTTTTTCCAGGTGATTCTGTTTTTGTTTTGGATTTCCAGCATCCGCAGTTTTTTGTTTTTTACCACTTATTAAACCAATGTGTTCTCTACCAGATAATCTATGTCTTCAAAAATTCTGCTTCCTATTGCAAAGAAAAACCTACTGAACTTCATAGATTTACTAACATTTATTTATTCACTCTTGGCAATTATTGCCCAACCCTTTATTGTCCAAGCCTGGTTGCCTTGAGGTGGTAGCTGAGCTCCAAATGAGATGGCTTACTTGGCCTCTTTAGAGAGGCAGGTAAGAGTCAAACACATTGGCAGGAGACTGGAGTCACATCTCCCCAGACCGAGTAAGGACAGAGGTTTTCCTTTCCTCCAATGGTCATTAGTGACCCAGTTGGGATTTGAAGAAAGAGGAATGCATGTTGGCACTCGTCAGTCACGAGGAGAATTCACCAGCTTGGGCAGGATCGATGGAAAGTTACATTTTCCGGATTTTGTGAAAAGCTGGAGCCACACAAGCAGTGGGACATCCATTAGCTGCATTACATGGATGTTTGCAAGTGTGGCATAAACATCGATGTTCATACCTGGGAGACACCAGCTGATAACAGAGGGAAACGGTGACATCAGCTGTGGGGCAGTGTGCATCACCATGACGATCAGTGGCTACAGTGGTTTGGCAACAGGTGCCAGCATCCAAATCAGTAACACACATCGACGCCTGATAATCACTTCATACTTGTGGAACCTTCCTTTCATGGATTCAGACATCAGCAAAAGTGTTCCTTACGAAGCTAACCATATCCCCAATAGATTTTTTGCTGAATGTCCATCATCTTACACAGATGGAAAGAGGCCAGGAACAGGTTTTTAAGAAGAAACAGGATTTTAGTAACAATCTGAAAGCTTCATGGTCACTTTGACTGATATTTTACAGTTTCTAAAACTACCAGGGCTGGGTTTGAACTTGTGTTCTCTGGATTAAAGTCCAGTGAAATCGTAGAAGTGAATGGAACAGGAGGCCGTTTGGCTCTTTGAAAGAGCAGTCATGTTTAGTCCTTTTTGTACCTGCCTGTGATGACTTTTGACCCAGAAGCAGTAGTCAGAATAATTTGTACTTTCTTTAAAATGTCTCTGGAATCTGTAATTGCTCTTAAGAACATTTGAAAAGGGCTGCAGCAATTGCAAAGCGATCAATTCTACCTTTCTTGGGGAATAAGAAATACTGCTCCATATGACCCAGCAATCCTTAAGCTGGAAGTAGTACTAACAGGAAGGAAGTTAAGGAAGAAGCTGGGTGGCTGGCAGGCACAAAGGAGAGCTACAAGCAGAGGAGCTGGAGGATGGAGGGGACCAGTGCACGGATGCAGACAAAAAGGAAAAGCAGACAGAAACAGAAAGAGGAACACAGAGAATTCTAGTGAGCAGAAGGAGCAAGTCTGATAAGTGGCAAGTAACATTCATGTCACACAAGTGCCAGGCAATGACCATCTCTAACAAGAGAAATTCTAACCATCTCCCCTTGACATTCAATGGCATTACAACTGTTGATTCCCCCTCTATCAACATGCTGTGGGGGTTGGGGGGGGGGTTACCATTGGCCAGGAACTGAACTGCACCAGCCATATAAATACTACAAGAGCAGGTCAGAGGCTAGGAATCCTGCAGTAAGTAACTCACCTCCTGACTCCCCAAAGCCTGTCCACCGTCCACAGGGGTCAAGTCAGGAGTGTGATGGAATATTCTCCACTTTCCTGGATGAGTACAGCTCCCAAAACACTCAAGAAGCTAAACACCATCCAGGACAAAGCGAGATGCACTGCAGCAACTCACCAAGGCTCCTTCAACAGCACCTTTCAAACCCACAAACTCTACCACAAGGGCAGCTATTAGATGGGAACACCACCACCTGCAAGTTCCCCATTAAGTTACTCGCCAGCCTGATTTGGAAATATATCGCCGTTCCTTCACTGTCGCTGGGACAAAATCCTGGAACTCCCTCCCTAACAGCACTGTGGGTGTACCTACACCACATGGACTGCAGCGGCTCAAGGCAGCTCACCACCACCTTCTCAAGGGCAATTAGGGATGGGCAATAAATGCTGGCCCAGCCAGCGAAGCCCACATTCTGTGAATGAATAAATCTTTTAAAAAGTCACTCTTGTCAGTATTGTGCAAATGGGCTAAAAAAAGGTCAAAAATCTGGAGAGCTACGTGCATAACTTGGAGACATTAAAGTGCTGGTACTTTCCCAGCAGTGACCAAGCCATGTGATTGGTTGATCGATTGATAAGGAACCCTGGAAGATACACCATCAGGACTGTCATGAGCCAAGGGAGAGTGGGTTCATAGCAGCGTGCTTTACTGCTGATCACCATACCAGTAAAACTCAAAGGGCAAAACTGTTGTTGGATAGAACTCCTGGCCTACTCTGCGAGTATAAAGAACCACATATTGTGGAACTGTGCAGCCACATTTTTATAGGGGAGTGATACGGTGCTTTGTGGTTGCATAAGATTTCCTGTAAGGATTATTTAAAGTGAAATTTACTTTTTTACTTGAAATATCATTGCCTGTTAAACCATCTGTAATTTCCATTGGTTCTGATTGGTATTTAAGTAAATACCGACACAAAGTTGGTAATTTCTTCATTTGGGGGCTATTCAGTGAATTTGGTTGAGTTTGTTTATGGGTCACTGGACTGTGCAACTCCTTAGCCAGAATTCTGTGGCCCCATCGGGGCAGGGAGGCTGTTCTAAACTCCACTGACTTCGGCGGGACCGCAAAATCCTGCTGGCGTAAAATCACGCCGCTTGTTTTATTTATTTTATTTATGCAATCGCTTTCCACCACCTTTTCAGGTAGAACATTCCAATCTGGAGAGCTCTGAGTGAAAAAAAATTCTCACCTCCTCCCCCCTCGAGAAGCGATGAAGCTCTGGCTGCCTAGTTATTGAGAAATAACCATTATATTTCTCTTCCCTCTGAATCATGTCATTAACCAGCTCCACTGGAACATCTCAAGCAGGGCCAGTTGTGAATAAATGCTATGTTGACAGTAAAAACTGAGCTGAGCCACAAAATTCCACTGCCTGTGACCAGAGCTCGTGTGGTTAGTCATTGTGTGTGGGGGAGGGGGAGGAGGAGGGGATTGTTCTATTTTGCAGAGGGAGGGGCAGAGAGCAATGTTTAAACATCTAGACTCCAACGTGGATGAAACCCACTGAACAGGAATGGTTTTAGTGAGTGACCTTGATGACCACCGGTCAGTTTTCATTTAAAATTTGGAGCAGGGCCGGAGTTGCAGGTTGGTCAACGAAAAATGAGTCTGCCTCTGATCTATCTTAAAATAAGTGAATTGTTGCTGCCTTGAGACTGTGTGTCACAGAGCCAGGCTAACATTCACACACAAACATATCCACATGACAGAGTTATCTATGTACCTTTTTATCTTAAGTCAAGGTGAAAGTCCAAACGGTACTTTGGCTGGTGCTGAATCCTTGCTGATCCAGAGTTGAATTATTAAGAAAGGTTTGTATTGCTCGGAGTTCAGAAGGCTGGGGAGTGATCTGATCAAGGTGGTTAAAATGATAAAGAGGTGCGAGAGGCTGAATACAGAGAAACTAGTTTCTCGGAGGGGGGGAGATCAAGAACAGGGAGGCACAATATTAAAATTAGAGTCAAGCTGTTCAAGGTTGAAATCAGGGAGCATTTAACCACACAAATGATCATGAAAATCTGGAACTCTCTCCCCTAAAAGGCTGTGGATGCTGGTTTTGGGGGGCGGGGGGAGAGGGAGCGTGGGGGTGGAGGGGGCGGAGGGGGGTGTGGGGGTGGAGGGGTTGTGGGGGATGTGGGTTGTTGGGGGGGGGGGGGGCGGAGGGGGTGGGGCTGTTAATCAAAAATGTCAAGGCTTGGTGCCGGTTATTTGTTTGTAAAGGGTATTAAGGGACATGGAGCCCAGGTAAACGGGTTTGAGATACAGATTGTTTGGTTGCTGAGGGTATTAAGGGACAGGTAAACGGGTTTGAGATATAGATTGGCCACAACCTAATGGAAGCTGCAACAGGAACATGATGCTCTTCGAGTTCTTCTATAACTTCACCTTGAAGAAAGGTCTGGGAGTTGTTGTCAGGCTGCCCACTGATGTAGACTGCAAAACACATGGCTAACCTACTCCCGGACATTCCCAGCTACAAACTAGTTGCTGCATCCTTAACTCCCCTCATTCCCTAAAAATATCAGTCAACGGTGAGATTCCCACCAAACAACATTCATGAACAAGTCTCCAGAGTCCCAGTTATACTGTTAACCATGGCTATGCATTTTGAATTGAACAACTTATCTCAATACTTTATAGCCCCCACTGTAATGATCCTGCTGAACCAGCCTCACTGAGCTCTTTAAGCAGATGGGGGTCTGGTAACTTTGTGATTATGGTTCTGGACCAGCAAAGCCAAAGGCTGAGAATTCAGAGGCAAGTTCAATAATATCTGATCAACTGTGGGTTAACATCAGAATAATGAGCATGAAATTGAGAAAATCTGGTAAGGAAACACTAAGCAGTTTGCGGTCAAATTAAATTAAATAAACCATTGATTGAGGTGGAACCTTTCTCTACAAGGGGTGGTAGAAACTATAGGGCAGAATGTAGCTAGGTGAAGGGTTATAGTGAGACGACGATTATTTCTATTCCTCTGTCGGAATTGGCGGGGGACAGACACTCTACCTGGGCACTTGACATCCATGAAGTACGAGTTGGGGCTTTGCACCAGACGTTTCTTCTTGTGTTGCTTCCGTTCTGCTTCAGGAGACGGGTTTAGCAAATCTTTGGCCAACTGCAAGTTATCAGAGAAAAAAAAAAGACATTTTAACCTTCCCGTTCAAACCTGCAGAAGTGAAACAAGCTCACTGTGAAAGGGAGAGAGGTGCTGGAGCAGGGTCCGATGGTAACATGCTGGAGGAGTTTCTTTAGGTGCAAAAATCTGCCAGATCACACATCAATCCCTGGGTTTCCAAAAGACGCAGTGACCTTATTTCTGGGAACTCAAAATGCCTGAATTTTCCGATGAGAATATGATATTCCAGAGAAAAAGAAGCACCTTTCACAACCTTCATGATGTCTCAAAGCACTTTACAGCCAAAGCTTCGGAAGTGTAGTCGCTGTTAATAATGTAGGAATTGCAGCAGTGAATTTGCAGACAGGACCATTCCCCAAATAGCAATGTGATACTGACCAGGGAATCTGTTCTCATCATGCTGGTTGAAGGATAAATATTGGCCAGAACACCCCTGTGACCCTTTGGAATATATTGCTGGCACACATTTACACTTAATGGTCAGTGCTTGTCGCTCATGTGACCACCAGCTCATTATTGTCCACATACTGCGCCCCACTCCTGCACCCCGCCATGCCCAATGACCCCCCCCCCCCACCCCTCCACCACACCACTACCCCCCACAGCCCACCGCCCTACCACTACCCAGTGTCAGTGAAGAAAGCAGAAAGGAGACCAGGGAAAGAGATAAACCAGCTCCACCATTTTGTGTCACCTCATGACAACGTCTGTAAGTCTCGAGTTGTGGGGAACTGAAGCCTGTTGAGCTCACTGCTCTCTGCCACTAACTCTGCTGCCCAGTTTAACAAGTCTCATACGATCACCAGCACAAGGCAAACTCTTTAAACTATTTGTTATCAGTTTCGTGACATCAACAACTGAAAGGCAACCAAACCCTTTGCTGTCCAAAAATGAAAAAAACTGGCTGATAAATTTACAAAAGTAAAATACTGTGGATGCTGGAAACCTGAAATAATTACAGAGAATGCTGGAAATACTCAGCAGGTCAGGCAGCTTCTGTGGAGAGAGAAACAGAGTTAATGTTTCAGGCTGGTTGACCTCCTATCAGAATAAATCTGCTGCTCCACAATGTGGTTCCAGAGGTCGAGCATGTGATGCCCAACTATTGTGACCAGCGGGCACACCAGGGTATAGAGGGTGCATCAGCACCCCTACCCACACACTGGTTTAGTTACTGTTTGTGTGGTGTCAGTAGTTATCCACTGTTTGTGCTACTTCTAAAGCCCTGGGTCACTTGCCTGACAGTTCTTGGCTGGGGACACCCAGCCCACTCAGTATCAACTCTACAGATGTCATGGAAATGGTTAAAGAATATTGGGTAATGAGTTCACACTCAACACCTTTAGTATCAGGGGGAGGTTTTGCAAGCATATGATGTTAGATTGGGTTGATTCCAATGTGTGATCCCCTCCCCCTCTCCTATAAGGACTCTTGCTTCACTTTGTTCCACCATCGGTGACCCAGACTCTAAAGTTAGGCCATATTTCCACTGACACTGCAGCTACAGTGTGAAGTGAGACTGTCACATTGAGATGACAGCTGCAGCTTTGCTATAAATAGAAGTGGAGTTGGTTTCTGATCAGGAGCCCTGCACACATGCAGCCATTTCCACTATGGTTCTCTTTGCAAAGGTCTCTAGTAGTTTCTGCACACTTGGTGCGTTTATAAACAATGATCAGGGGAAAAATAATCAACAGGCGCTTGGGAAGGGTAGAGTTAGTTAAGCAGTGCCGGTATAGAATAGTAAAAGGCAGATTGTGCTTGACTAATTACTGACATCTTTTGTTGAGAAGGTCGATGAAGGAAATGCCTCTATAGATTTTAAGAAAGCGTTTAACAAAATTGAGGCTCATGGAATAGTGTCAAATTGGATTTTAAAAATTGGTTTAGGGCCAGAAAACACTGAGTTGTAGCAAATGGTTATTTTTCAGGCTGGGGGGTGGGAGACAGTGGTGTTCCCCAGGGGTCAGAGCAAGGATCACTGCACTTTTAAGGATTTAGTAGAAAAATGTGAGGTGATGCATTTTGGCAGAAGGGATAGAGAGAAGCAATATAGACATAATAGCACCGTTCAAAAGAGTCTCCAGGAACAGAGGGACTTGCAAAGATTTTTGAAGCTGAAAGGAAATATTGGGAGTGTAATTAGTACAGCATATGGGACTTTGGGCATCGTACGCTGGGGTATTGAATACCAAAGTAGGGAGGTTATACAGAATCTTCATAAACCTCTGGTTAAGTCACAACTAGAGTATTGTGTCCACTTGTGGTCTCAACTCTAGGAAGGAGGTGAGGGTCCCCGTGAGGGTGCAGGAGATTTCCCAGAATGGCTCCAGGTTTGAGGGAATTGAGCTCTCAGTTAGTTTAGAGAAGCTGGGGTCGTTCTCCTTGGGGGACAAGAGGCTGAGGGGAGTTTTGACACAGATGTATAAGATGCTGACAGCTTCAGGTAAGGTGACAAAGAAAAGCTGTTCCCATTGGCTGGTGGTACAAGGGCTAAGAGGCACAGATTTCAGGTTTTGGGGAAGAGATGTAGGAGGGGTGTGAGGAAGAGTTTTTTTTAAAAGAGCGAGCGGTAATGACCTGGAACTGGCTGCCCATCAGGGGGTGGAAGTGGAGACAGTCGATGATTCCAAAGGGAAATTGGATGGGTCCTCGAGGGAGATAAACTTCCAGGACTGTGGGGATTGAGCCAGGATATGGGGCGGACTGGGTTACTCTACACAGAGCTGACATGGACCTAAAGGGCCAAGTGGATTTCTTCTGTCCCTTAATGAGTCTCTGACTCTATTCCATTGTTGCTGGGATCCATCCACATATGGGTTTGCAGCAAATCAAACCTAGGCTCGGATTTTCCACACCTGCCCACCGCCGGGGTCTTCCAGTCAATGGGTTTCTGGCTGGGTGGGGGGGGTCTCTCACCCATGGCGGGTCCCACCCACAGCAGGGCTGGGAAATCCCGGCCTAGTTATGGATGGGTCACCTTCAGCAGGTGGCTGAAGAGGCCAATGAGAGGCAGGTTCTGTCACTAATGCCTCACATGACGTGGTAACCAGGCATGGTGGTGTCATGGACAGGATGTATGTACTCTTGTACCGTCCATGATCAGGATGTTGTGTATGTAAAGACAAGCGCCTTCTCTTACCCTTGGAGTGTGTATCACAATTAAATAATACATCAGCAAGATTTTGTGAGTTTACAAATAAAGAAGGTTATTCATCCTCACACATTTACCCGAATTACCACACCACCCACACATGCACACACACACGCTCACACACACACACACAGACACACACTCACACACAGACACACACTCAGACAGACACACACACAGACAACACACACAGACAGACACACACACACATACACACAGAGACTGACACACACACACACAGACTGACACACACATACACAGACACAGACAGACACACACACACACACACACACACACACACAGAGACAGACACACACACAGACACACACAGACAGACAGGCACACACACACACAGATACAGACACACACACACAGTCACACACACATACAGACACACACACACATAGACACACTCACACAGACATTCACACTCACACAGACACACACACACACAGACAGACAGACGCACACACAGTCAGACGCACACACAGTCAGACGCACACACACAGACAGACACACAGACACACACTCACAGACACACACTCACACAGACAGGTACACACACAGACAGGTACACACACACACAGACAGACACACACACACACACAGACACACACACACACACACACACACACACACAGACAGGTACACACACTCACACAGACACACACACAGACACACACACCACACACTCAGACACACACACACACAGACACACCACACACACACAAAGACACACACACACAAAGACACACACACATACACACACAGACACTCACACACAGACACATACATACACACACAGAGACACACACTGACAGACACACACAGACACAAGCAGACACAGGCACACGCAGACACAGGCACACGCAGATTCATAGGCACATGCAGATTCACAGGCACACACACAGACACAGACACACACACACACAGATACACACACACAGATTCACAGACACACACACACACAGAGATTAGATACTAATAAAGGTCGTGCACTTTTACGGATTAAAATTAATTCAGTATCTGATTTACAATCTCCAGTTTGCTACGTGGCAGGCCTATGGTTTCTTGCATGGGGGTTCTGATATTTTAATGTTGAAGTGAGGGTCTTGCAAAGTGAAAGATTCACAGCAGGTTGTGAGGTTTCTTGTAGTCGAATATCTAGGAGGTTGGTTCTCAGGTGAACTTTGAAAACTTTAACAGATTAAGTATTTGGCTGATTTCCAAGCCTAGTTCACAGACTCACCGAACTGATGGTTCAGACTGCAAACAGCACTCAGCTAATTTTTATCTTAAAACATATGACTTTTCACAAGTTCAGGGTCTTTTCCAAATAAGATCTGGTGTTCATGTTGATTCCACATCCTGTGTTGTGGGTTAACACTGAGGTCTGCCCAGCTTGGCCTGGATGGGTGAAGCTATCCTGAGACAATGGAGAGTTCACTTCTATCTGCCACAAACTGAGTTTTAATCTTCCCTTTTGTCCAGTATGAAACACGGAGACAGAGATTCTGCAAACTCCACAGTCGTTTTGCGTTGGCACGTTCTTAGAAAGGAGACGTGTGAATTCCCCAGATGGCTCTGAATGTCCATGTTTAATTTGTCTGAAGCTTGACACCGTCTGTAGTCCAAACGCAAAAGGGTCGCGGGATTAGTGGCAGCCATTTTAACAATTTGTTTGTGTCCAGCTTTTAAAGTTTTCTCTGGAAGTTCACAACACGATGTCCCTGTACCAGGCCCTCCAGCGGGCTCCTGTTTACGCTGTGGCCGCAGCCACAGGTTGTCATGGTGATGCACACCAGCCCACAGGTGAAGTGACCATTTTCCTCTGTCACTGGGTGTGTCTCTGGCTGTGAGGCTCAATGTCCATGTCATGTTGTAAGCCTCCTTGGAGCGGGGCCTTCGGGCCTCCTATTAGCCCAGACGGCTTTGGCTACCTCATCCAATGGAAAATCCTGGCGGACTGACTTCCATCCTGTGAACGTGCCCAAGACGTCTCTGCCTGAGCAGTGCCAACACGCTTTGCCCTTGAGGTCTGCTGCATTCCTGCCCTCGTTCACCCACGGTGACTAGTGAAACAGTTCAGCTGATTTTATTACTGAAGAAAACAATGTTATTCAGTCTGGGCGAGCACGTTACCACAGGTTCCCCCTCACCCACACCCCATCATAGACAGACTGGCTGCTTTAGTGGGATCTTGCTGTGCCTGCTGTGTTTGTCCGCACCAGTGCGGTGACTGCACTTGAAAAAGCAACCCATTACCTGCAAGTCGCTGCGTCAGGTCCCGGAAGGTGCTAAACAAATGCAAGCGTTTTTACTGGGCTGTGTTTGAAGAATTTGGAAATGAGCCAATTCGGGAAGGGTCATTTTACAAAAGATACCATCCTCACAGCCTGCAAAGAGTTTCCTGGGATTTCCAAATCAGCACTGCTCAAAAATACATTCCATGATTGAATGAGTGAGGCCGAATATCTCTGCACTACCCACAAAATAGAGATTTTTAATAGAGGTCAGGGCACATAATCTGTGCAATGCTGCAGGAGGGAGGGAGGGTGCTGACTGTGAGGCATGTTATAAACAGAAAACCAGGAATGTGTATGAATGTCTGTGTCACTGTGTCCCACACGGTGTGTGTGTGTGTGTGTGTCACTGTGTCCCACATGGTGAGTGTGTGTCACTGTATCTGACACGGTGTGTGCGTGTGTGTGAGAGTGTCACTGTGTCTGACAAGGGGTGTGTGTGTGTGTCACTGTGTCCCACACGGTGTGTGTGTGTGTGTGTGTATGTCACTGTGTCCCACACGGTGTGTGTGTGTGTGTGTCACTGTGTCCCACACGGTGTGTGTGTGTGTGTCACTGTGTCCCACACGGTGTGTGTGTGTGTGTCACTGTGTCCCACACGGTGTGTGTGTGTGTGTCACTGTGTCCCACATGGTGAGTGTGTGTCACTGTATCTGACACGGTGTGTGCGTGTGTGTGAGTGTCACTGTGTCTGACAAGGGGTGTGTGTGTGTTTCACTGTGTCTGACACGGTGTGTGTGCGTGTGTGTGTGTCACTGTGTCCCACACGGTGTGTGTGTGTGTGTGTGTGTGTCACTGTGTCCCACATGGTGAGTGTGTGTGTGTGTGTGTGTCACTGTGTCCCACACGGTGTGTGTGTGTGTGTGTGTGTGTGTGTGTGTGTGTGTGTGTGTGTCACTGTGTCCCACACGGTGTGTGTGTGTGTGTGTGTGTGTGACTGTGTCCCACATGGTGAGTGTGTGTCATTGTATCTGACACGGTGTGTGCGTGTGTGTGAGAGTGTCACTGTGTCTGACAAGGGGTGTGTGTGTGTTTCACTGTGTCTGATATGGTGTGTGTGCGTGTGTGTCACTGTATGACATGGTAGGTGTGCATGTGTGTCACTGCGTCGGACACAGTGTGTGTGTGTGTGTGGGCGCGCGTGCACGTGTGTGTGTCACTGTGTCTGACACAGTGTGTGTGTGTGTGTGTCACTGTGTCTGACACGGGGTATACATGTGTGTCACACTGAGTCTGACACAGTGTGTGTGAGTGTGTGTCACTGTGTCTGACAAGGTGTGTGTGTGTGCATGTGTGTGGCACTGTGTCTGACATGGTGTATGTGTTTGTGTCAAAGTGTCTGACAAGGTGTGTGTGTGTACGTGTGTGTGTCACTGTGTCTGACACTGGGTGTGTGTGTGTGTGTGTTTCACTGTGTCTGACATCGTATGTGTGTGTGTGTGTGTGTGTGTGTGTGTCTGTGTGTGTGTGACTGTTTCTGACACAGTGCGTGTTTGTGTCACTGTATCTGACGCAGTGTGTGTGTGTGTGTGTGTGTGTGTGTCAATGTGCCTGACACGGTGTGTGGGTAGCACAGTGTCTGACACAGCGTGTGTGGGTGTCATTATGCCTGACGCGGTGTGTGTGTGTGTGTGTGTGTGTGTGTGTGTGTGTGTGTGTGTCACTGTGTCTGATGTGGTGTGTGTGTGTGTGTGTCACTGTGTCTGACAGGGTGTGTGTGTGTGTGTCAATGTGCCTGACACGGTGTGTGCGTGGCACAGTGTCTGACACAGCGTGTGTGGGTGTCATTGTGTCTGACGCGTTGTGTGTGTCACTGGGTCTGACGCGGTGTGTGTGTCACTGTGTCTGACGCTGTGTGTGTGTGTGTGTGTGTGTGTGTGTCACAGTGTCTGACACAGTGTGTGTGTGTTTGTGTCACTGTGTCTGGCACAGTGTCTGTGTGTGTGTGCGCCACGGTGTCTGCAACCGTGTGTGTGTGTGTCACTGTGTCTGACAGGATTTGTGTGTGTGTTTGTGTCACTGTTTCTGACACAGTGTGTGTTTGTGTCACTGTATCTGATGCAGTGTGTGTGTGTGTGTGTGTGTGTGTGTGTGTGTGTGTGTGTGTGTGTGTCTATGTGCCTGACACTGTGTGTGTGTGGCACAGTGTCTGACACAGCGTGTGTGGGTGTCATTGTGTCTGACGTGGTGTGTGTGTGTGTGTGTGTCACTGTGTCTGACACAGTGTGTGTGTGTGTTTGTGTTACTGTGTCTGGCACAGTGTCTGTGTGTGTGTGCGCCACGGTGTCTGCAACCATGTGTGTGTGTCACTTGACAGGATGTGTGTGTGTGTTTGTGTCACTGTGTCTGGCACAGTGTGTGTGTTTGTGTGTCACTGCTTCTGACACCGTGTCTGTGTGTGCATCACTGTGTCTGACACGGTGTGTGTGTGTGTGTGTGTCTGTATGTCAATGTGTCTGACACCATGTGTGTGTGTCACTGTATCTGACGCAGTGTGTGTGTGTGTGCGTGTGTGTCAATGTGCCTGACACGTTGTGTGTGTCACTGTGTCTGACAGTGTGTGTGTGTCAATGTGCCTGACACAGTGTGCGTGTGTGCCACAGTGTCTGTAACCATGTGTGTGTGTCACTGTGTCTGACACCATGTGTGTATATGTGTGTGGGTGTGTGCGTGTGTGTGTGCACGTGTCACTGTGTCTGACAGGGTGTGTGTGTGTGTGTGTGTCACTGTGTCTGACACCGTGTGTGTGTGTGTGTGTGTGTGTGTCACTGTCTGACACTGTGTGTGTGCGTGTGACTATGTCTGACAAGGTGTGTGTGTGTTTGTGTCACTGTGTCTGACCTGGGGGGGTGGAGGTGTCTGTGAGTCATTGTGTCTGACACAGGGGTGGGGGTGTGTGTGTGTCTATCTCAGACCTGGGGGGGGTGGGGTTGTGTGTGTGTGTCACTGTGTCTGACATAGGGGTGGGGCTGTGTGTGTCACTGTGTCTGACACGGGGGGGTTGGGGTGTGTGTGTGGCTGTCTCTGACCTGGGGGGTGGGGGGTGTGTGTGCGTGTCACTGTGTACGACACAGGGGGTGGGGGTGTGTGTCACTGTGTCTGACACGGGGGTGGGGGTGTGTGTGTCACTGTGTCTGACACGGGGGTGCGGTGTGTGTGTCACTGTGTCTGACACGGGGGGTGCGGTGTGTGTGTGTCACTGTGTCTGACACGGGGGTGGGTGTGTGTGTGTCATTGTGTCTGACATGGGGGTGGGGGTGTGTGTGTCACTGTGTCTGACACGGGGGTGGGGTGTGTGTGTCACTGTGTCTGACACGGGGGTGGGGGTGTGTGTGTCACTGTGTCTGACACGGGGGTGGGGCTGTGTGTGGCACTGTGTCTAACACCGGGGGTGGGGGTGTGTGCGTCACTGTGTACGACACAGGGGTGGGGTGTGTGTGTCACTGTGTCTGAC